>CM069067.1:1370000-2008750 GCA_035220775.1 Malus fusca | reverse complement strand
AATATATAAGCAGGAGGGATTGTGTTGGTTCAGTTGAGGGGTGGTTGATCATGATCGACAGCGAGTTTTGGCGTCCCGAGGGTTTTTTGTATCCTTGGTCATTTGGGTTGCACTTGCTAGATTACAACCTCAAGTATCCATACGCGACTGTCAACTTCTTCTTGAATCCAGTGTCGGGTGCCCGAGTCATGCTCCCATCACAATCTACGGTTCGATATAGTTACAGCAGCAGACCTTTCTTCTTCAAAAAAGTAGTGGCCTCATCAGTGCCAATAACGACATCGTCTCCAGGTCGTCATCGTCAGCTAAACCCATCGTGTTTTGTCGCTGGCCTTTCCGAAGGAGGTCGTTATTTGGCCTTTTGTAAACCAACTGATAAATTCTGGACACGCATTGATCCGATGCCGGACGCTAGACGTTTAAGGATTCAGGATATAGAAATAATTGATGGGAGATTGTTTGTTTCAATTCGGGATTTATCGGAGTTAATCGTTTATGACCTCGAAACATTACATGTTGACAATCATGCCAATGCCGGTCCTTGTGGTAGTATTTACAGGAGACCGCCTAAAATGTTGGTTATGCTTCATCGCAATCCAGTTCCTTCCTTGAACTGTACAAATACCATGGCTGGAGTCGTGCACTATCACGAATGTGAAAAAGTTTACTTAGCAAAAGATCCGACGTCAAAGGATTTGTTTATGATTTTCCATGATGTTAGTTTTGCTTTTGAAAAAGAACCAATAATTCCTTCGTCTTGCCTAGGTTGTAATTACGTCATTCCACCCCAAACTCTAGGATTTCGGGTGTTCAAGCTCGAGTGTAACAACAGTGGTTCTCGGTGGAAAAAGGTTGACGACCTTGGTGATCGGATATTGTTTATGAGCGAGGCAAGCAACAAAGTAATCTCTGCTAGTAGCCTTACCAGTCCCCATTACAAGACAGAATTTGAAGAAAACTGCATCTATTTTGCTTTTGATAATCCCTGTCTAGCATCACCATCTACTGGGCGCGATTTTGGGATCTTTTCCTTGGCGAACAACAGCATCAAGCGTACTGTTCCCGGCGAGGAACCTCGTACTGGTCTATTCCACTCTAAAACTGTATGGTTCACACCAAATTTTCAGCAACTTGATTAAGTAGGAGCCGGAAAGAAGTAGCCTACTCGTAGTTGATGGCTAATCATGGGTCTTGGTTCATTCTTTCCGCTTTGTGTGGGTAAAGAGGGTAAGGTTTCTACTATTGTAGTTCGACGACCAAGCCTTGTGTGTTGCTCGACTAGCCTAATCCATTATCATCATTTCACAAGCTTTTGGATCTTCATGAATTTTTGTGGTTTAAATACTTGAATATTTTCACTCGTTTATTTCATTCAGTAGATTATATTGAACACTACATTAATATTCTCATGATCTTAATGCATTATTTCTGGATCATTGTTAAAGAGTTCGTTGAGTTCGTCTTTGCTCATGCCATCTTATTGTCTACTGGTAGCCATGAATATGGCATGCTGAAGGATAGATTTTTCATTGTGCCGGAACACTACCCGGTACACCAAGTGTAATACTAAAATTGGTTGGCAACTTAGAAAAAAAAATTTGGTTGATAGCATCTATTGGACGGATAACGTTACTGGGACTCTGTGTCCTCAATGCAAGAGAGGATCACCTTTCCAAACCCTAATACTTGCGACTCCACCAGCAAATATTATTGCCACTGGAAATAGAGCTAGCTTGGTACATGAAAATTGTGACTAAATATTCAAAAATCTCACTTTTCACTCAAAAAATCGAAGTGAGAAACGTATACAATTGACCTGTACTGTACACAAATTACAAATTTACAGTCCTGCAATCATTTAGCTCACTCTTCACACATCAACGAATATTAACTCAAGCTGCACAATCACACACATCACACTCAAATCTCTTCAATATTGTCGAAAACAATCGGAACTTGGAAGCACACCCACAAAATTCGTTAAAGTACCCAATTCTTCAACTGCTGGAACCCATCTGGATTCTTGCATTTTTTTTTTTTCATTCATTTTTCTGAATGCGTCTTTGGATGAGAAGACTTACCAATGATGGCTTTCTTCACCTTGGACATCGAATGCTTGATACCCGAAAGAATGTTATTAGATTTCTTATGTGAAACGACCTTCACATTGACATCAGCATCTCTTGAGGCTTCTACCATGATGGGGGACTCATATCCTGCCTCTCGGTTTTTGAGTTCGTTTTCTCCTTTCTCTTCATCCGTTTTCACTTGTTCAGAAATTTCGTGCTCTTCTTCTTCGTCTTCCTCTGTTTTCAGTTCTTTGCAAGCTGTTGCTGTTTCTTTTGTTGATTCGGGCACAAGGTTAGGTAACGAAACTGTCCCTGATTCAGTCGATATTACTTTTCCACATTCATTTGATTCAATCCCTTGTGAAGTTTCAACAATAGGAGCCTTACAGCTGACCTCAGTGCTTGAATCCTGCTTGTGAGATGAATGGTTAAGCTTCTAAATCGATTTTTTCCGTCAACAGTATAAAAATTCTTAAGGAAGAAGATTGAAATTTCTGTTAGAAAGATAAAGGAATGTTTATTTCTTGAAGATAACTAAGCAGAATTTTTGTGTGCAATAAATAGCTTGAGTGGCAAGAAAGAAGTGAGGGTCTCATGCAATCTGACCTTTTCCATTTGGGTTGATGTTATGCTGCTCTTAGAGTTTATTTCATCTCCCTGATTTTTAAGACCAAATTCAAAATCTGCCTCCTCAACTCTCTTCTCTTCTTCTGGAAAGCCGTCATGTGTTGTCTTATCCTCGATAAAGCGTGGGTCATTCTCCTTGATACTAAGGCCTTCAAATGTAAGCTGTCTTTCATACTTGTAACTAGCAATTCCCTTTTCATCTACCTCAGACAACTGGATTATAGGATTAAAAATTCAAAATTATAAGTAATGAGAATTTATGTTAGAACGATAATTAGGAACGTTTGTTTTCTATTCACTGACCTCGTTCTGATGTTCATTTGTTTTGATCGTAGATGTTTCATCAATCTGCTCTCCTTGTTTTTCAGCTTTTGCTTTGTTTTCATCATGGATCTCTTCTCTGACAGAATATGGCTCCGACTCTTCTGGAAGTTTCTCATCCTCCTTGATCTGTTAATTTACCCCTAGTTAATACGTTTGCTTTAACATATAGATAACTGCAGGAAAATAAATGCACGATGAATGAGTCCATACGTATATATTACCTCTTCATTTGAACTTTTCCCTGGTACTTCTGCTTTAAGTTGAAGCTCAAAATCAGAAGCTTTGAGTTGCCTCGGCTCTTCCTTTAACAAGCTTGTCTCTTCCTCCATGCTTGTAGCTTTTACGTTCTCATCAACTTGCATTTGCAAATTGCTTGCGTTTTCTTCTATATTCTTGTCACAGAAAGTAGTTCTATGCTCTTCAGAAGCTTTGATCTCCTTTTCTTCAGGAAGCAATATAGAAGATGGTATTTGAAGTTTCTCTGTTGATATTCCTTCATGGAGTGTCTGATCAGAAAGGGCCTCATCTCTCGAAACTATGTCAGTGCTTGGAAAATCAGGTTCAGATACTGTTTCAGGAGTTTTCTTGATTTCTTCTTCAGTTTCGCCAGCATTCAGCTCTTCCAGAGCCAATTCAGAAACTTTGAGCTCCCCGGGCTCTTCCTTTTTCAAGATTGTCTCTTCGACTGACCTTGCAGAAATTAAATCTCCCCCATTTTCAGCAGCTGGCACTTCACTTTCACCTGCCTTGTACTCCTTTTCCTCGGGAAGTGAAGTGTAAGATGCCTCAACAAGAGTTTGATCAGCAACAATATTATCTTTAGAAACTTTATCAATGCTTTGAGAATCAGATTTAGAGATTGTTTCCAAAGTTTCTTTGATTTCTTCTTCAGTTTCACCAGCATCTAGCTTTTCCGGAGCCAACTCACAAGCTTTAAACTCTCTAGGCTCTTCCATTTGCAAACGTGTCTCTTCTTCAGAAGTTGCAGCAAAAAATATACCTGTAGTGTTTCCATCTGGAACTTCATTTTTCTCTGTGCTCTCATCTTCTTTATTCTTGTCTTGGGTCACACATTGAGAAATTTTCATCTCCGTCGTCTCATCTCCCAAAACAACTTCAGCGCTTTGAGAATCAGATTTGGACACCTTTTCAAAAGGTTCTTTGGTTTCTTCCGTTTCACCAGCATCCAGATTTTCTGGAGCCAATTCAGAAACTTTGAGCTCCCTGGGCTCTTCCTTTTGCAACAGTGTCTCTTCTGCCAACGTTGCAGCAACTAAATCTCTGCCATTTTCATCAGCTGGCACTTCTGCTTCCTTGGCATGCTCCTCCTCTATACTTTTGTCTTGGGTTTTAGTTTCACGATCGTCTTGATAAGTTCTGAGCTCCTCTTCCTTGGGAATCAAAGCATAAGATTCCTCAAAGTGTGTTTGATCAGCACCAATTTCATCTTTCGAAACTGCATCAGTGCTTTGAGAATCGGGTATAGAGATTGTCTTAAAAGTTTCTTTGAATTCTTTTTCTGTATCACCTGCATCCAGCTTTTCCAGAGCCAACTCAGAAGCTTTGAGCTCTTCGGACTCTTCCTTTTGCAACGGTGTCTTGTCTTCTGACCTCACAGCAAATAAATCTCCCACGTTTCCATCAGCTGGCACTTCCTTTTCGGGCTCTTCTTGTATATTCTTGTCTTTGGTTGGAGTTCCATGCTCATGTTGAGAAGCTTCGATCTCCTTTTCCTCGGTAAGCAATGTACAAGATGGTATTTCAACTTGCTTTTGTAATATCCCTTTGTCGAGTGTCTGACTAGTAATGATCTCATCTTTCGAAACTACATCAATGCTCCGAGAATCACATTCAGGAACTATTTCAGAATCTTCTTTGAATTCTTCTTCAGTAGCATCAACATCTAGCTTTTCTGGAGCCAATTCAGAAACCTCTGCATGCCCTTCCTTCTGCAAGCTTGTCTCTTCTGTTGTCTTTTCAGCAAAAGAAGCTTTATCTTCCAAGTCGCAAACCTCTTTCGCATCTGCTACATCACTAATTTTGACTGGTACCTTCTCTTCTTCCGGTTCATATTTCTCTGAAGCCTCTGCTGAATCTTCTTCTCCTTTTGATGTTACCACTGCACTTGACTCAGTAACTGTGACTGCACCATTACTGTCATCGACTTCACTAACATCCTCCTCCTTTGAAGCTTTTGCTGAATCTTGACTGCTACCTTCTCCTGGCTGACCTTCTTCATACTTCACTGGTGAAGCATCCAAAATTTCTTCAGATATTTCAACGATCTGATTTGTTTCGTATGTGGTGCTCTCACCTACTCCATCAATCTCTGGCTCTTTAAGTATCTGTACAAAAAATAAGTTTATATTCAAAATGGACAAACAATAATCTCCCTAGAGACAAATTAAGCTTTATAAGCTGACCTCTCCTTCAAACTTCACTGTATCCTGTTTGTTATCATTGAACTTTTTGCTTCCATCTTCCGGAGTAAACTCTCGTGACAAGTCATTAGTATTGTATGCTTTTACGCTCTGGATACCACTGCCGTCTTTCTGTAAATTTTCTGTCTCTTTGTCACTGTCTTGAGAGTTCTTAGCAGTTTCTTCTTGAATTATTTCTGGTGCACAAATTGAGGCATTGCCTTCTGTGGTTTGTCCTTTACAGAAATCTCCGTCAGCGCTATTTGGCTCATCCAGGACCTGTTCTAGCAGTTGAGGCTTCACAAAGAAAAGGAAAAGTTAGAGAATATGAATTTAGCGTTTCTATATAAGTGTGCATGGGTGTCACATGCTTATGGTCATCATATTGTATATTACATACCTCTTCAACTATCATGTTCTTATTCTTGGGATGGTCTTCTGATTCACGACTCTCATCTTCAACTCTCAATTTTGGTTCTGCTTCCTCAAGGCGTCGCACTTGAAGGCTTTCCTCTGCAGCCTTATCTCCCGCCAGCTCAGTGTTGCATTCGCCTTCATCTGCTACTCTTGAAATCTGGTTCTCTGGAAACACTTCTGAGTTAACATTATCCAAGGCGGCTCCATCTGTTAAAATGGTTGTTAGACCCTTCTCTTCATGATCAATTTCAATATCCTTGACCTGCTCTTTGGTTTCTGCTTCAGCTCCCTCCAAATCTGTACAGACATCTTTCTCAGAAACCTCAGACTGCAGCGAATTAACTACTTTACTGTTTTCTTCTGCGTGGGTTTCTTCCTCTGAAATATGAGTATACAGGTCCTCTTTTGGCTCTATACTGTCCTCTAACGTTTCAAATTTTGTTTCGTGTGTCGTATTTGCTCCCTCAACCGGCTCTTTACATTCCACATTCACTTCATTTTCCTAGTATAATGTGTAAATCGACAATCGTCAAGTTATGATATAATCGAACAATCTAATAAACTGATTTCTATATTGTATGCAAGCTGACCTCTTCTTTCAGACTCGAAATATAGTTTTCTTCTTGCTTTGAGCTTTCGTTACTTGTATCGTCTCCTACCAGCGAAGAAGAGAGTTCTCTACTGGCCTGTTCATCTGAGTTATTTCCAACAAAATCTGTGCTCGAATCTGCTGCTTCAGATGACACCTAAATGGAAAAAAAAGAGTTTCACAATTGGATAATACTAAAATAGTGATCATGTATTTCAGTACACTTTTCTTTTTCGTGTTCAAGTGAACCTGATGTTCGTTCAAATTTTCTACAGTTGTTTCTTTATCATGGAACTCTTGAGAGTTGTCCTCAACTGTATGAATTTCCCGCGTTGCATGTTCTCCTGTTTCTTGTTCCATACTTGCAATCTCAAACACCTATATCAGAGATGAAAGGATTATAAACTGTGACATAAGTTCCAAAAATAAATGGTCGTAACTTGTTTATGCTAATCTTACCTCCTCTACTTCAGTTTCAATTTCTTTTGTATCATACATGGGTGTTGTCTCTTCCTCTTTTGTGCAAGTAACTACTTCGGCCTTTTTGCTTGATGATTCTGTCTTACTTTCTTCAGGCATCTCATCCAGCAATTTTTCATGCCCCTCTACTGGTTCATATTCCTGCACGGCCTGTGGTAAACCTTCTTCACCATTTACGTTTGCACTTGTTTCTGTGACTGTGACTGCACCATTATCGCCATTGCCCTCTTCAGCCACTTTGATAGAAAATGTGTCCGCCTTGCTACTCTCCTCCTTTGAAGCCGGACTGCTACTTTCTCCCTGCTCACCTTCTTCATATTTCACCAGTGAAGTACTAACAATTTCTTCAGACCTTTCAGCAATCGTAGTTGTCTCACATGTGATGTTCTCATCTACTCCATCTGTTTGTGTCTCTTTAAGAATCTGCACAAATATCTTATATTTTATATATAGACATACACATACAAAAAGAAAATTCCTGTAGAGACAAAGTGTGCCTTATAAGCTGACCTCTCCTCCGGACTTCACTGCATCCTTTTCGTCATCTTTGAACGTTTCACTTTCATCTTCTCGAATGTACTCACCATTGCCTTCTTTTAAGCTCTCTATACAGCTTCCCTCTTCCTTTAATTTTTTCTTCTCATTTTCGTTTTCTTGATATTTGTTAACTGTATCCTCTTCAATTGATTCTTGTACAAAACATGCGACATTACCTTCTACGATTTCTTCTTTGTTGAAATCTCGGCCTGTGATCTTTGGCTCATCAAAGGCCTGTAGACATTGAATTTTCGTAAAGATTAAGGAGAGATATAGAAATATGTTATTTAGTGTTTGTTTATAATTCTGTGTGTTCGTATCATATGGATACATTCATTCACATTTTCTATTGTGTACCTCTTCAACTATCGTGTTAGTCTTTTCAGGTTGATCTTCTGACTTGCAACTCTCCTCTTCGACTCCCACTTCCGGTTCTGCTTCTTCAAGAATTTGCACTCCAGGTGTGTCATTCAAAACTACATTTCCATGTGCTATCTTCCTTTCACCTTCATCCACTGCTGTTGGAATCTGCTCGTCTGAGAACTCTTTTGTGTCGGAATTTGCCTCTCCTGTTAAGATGGTTGCTAGACCCTTGTCTTCAGGAGCAATATCACTATGTTTTATCTGCTCCTTGTTTTCTGCTTCGGCTTCCTTCAAGAATGTTTCATCTTCATCAGTTGGGATTGGATTTTTCTCCTTGAACTTCTCTTTTGATTCGAAACTTTCCTCCGCTTGCACACCAGTATCTTCTGCTTCCAAGGGTGTCTCATCTGTTAAGATGGCTGCTAGACCCTTATCTTCAGGAACAATATCAGCATATGCGACCTGCTCCTTAATTTCTGCTTCAGCTTCTTTCAAGCTTGTTTTGCCTTCATCTGCTATTGGTAGAATCTGCTTATCTATGTCCTCTTCATGAGCAATATCAGCATTTTTTATCTGCTCCTTGTTTTCTGCTTCGGCTTCTTTCAAGAATATTTCACCTTCATCTGCAGCTATAGGAAATTGTTCCTCCAAGTTCTCTTTTGACTCAAAATTCTTCTTTAATTGTACATCAATATCTTCAACTTCCGAGGCCGTTTCATTTGCTAAGATAGTTGCTCGACCCCTCTCTTCAGGAACAGTATCCATGTCTTTCTCCTGCATTTCGATCTTTGTTTCAGATTCCTTCAAAATTCCTTCAAAATCTTTCTCCTGAATATTTTTCTCAATCCCAGCCGCATATTCCTCAGTGGCCTCATTACATGTTGCATGCCCTTCCTTTTCCTGTTGTCGATATGAATTGTAAATTTGAATTTGAAAGATAATACTACAATGCACTAATCTAAAATTTTGATATCGTATGCTAGATTACCTCTTCTTCTAGAAGCGTGGTAAGCGTGGTGTAGGTTTCTTCTTCCTTCGGGATTTCATTAGTTGCTTCTTCTACTACCAGCGGAGAAGAGAGTTCCTGAATGGCATGTTCCTCTAAGTTCTTTTCCTCTGCAGTTGTACTCAAATCAGCCGCCTCAGTACATGCCTAACATTGGAAGGAAAAGAAAAACACAAACGTTATGTACTTGGAGATGAAGAAAAAAGGACACCACTTTTGTAGGCTTTATGTTTGTGTCCAGGTAAACCTGATGTTCCGCAGAGTTCTCTTCATTTGTTTCTTTATCAATGGAATCTTGAGGGGGTTTTGCGACAGTATGAATTTCGTACACCACATGTTCTCCAGTTTCTTGCTCCGTACTGGTAGTCTCAAGCACCTACATTAAAGATGAAACCGTCATGATATATAAGGAGAAAATAGACCGTTTGTGCCATTTAAAATAAAACATCATTTTTTCGCATGTTCATATCTATCAGTGATACGTTATGAATCCTGCATCTCGACCAATACCAAAACCGTGTAGGGAGAACTTGTCAGATGATAAGCCAGAATGAAAAACTCATAAAAAAGTTTATTCCGATCTTAGCTTCTCCCTTACAGTGTCATCTTCTTTTGTGTGTGCAATTTCAGTCACTTCTTCCTTTTCTTTGTCTGAGGATTCTTGTGAATTTAAATTTTCCTCTTCGATCTGCTCCTTGTTTTCTGCTTCGGCTTCCTTCAAGAATTTTTCACCTTCATCTGCTGCTGTTGGAATCTGCTCCTCCACATTCTCTTTTGATTTGAAACTTTCCTCTGATTTTACACCTATATCTTCGACGACCAAGGGTGTCTCAGCTGTTGAGATGGTTTCTAGACTCTTCTCTTCAGGAACAATATCAATACTTTTCACCTGCGCCTTAATTTCTGCTTTGGTTTCTTCCGAGCCTGTTTCTTGTTCATCTGGGGTTGTTAGAATCTGGTTCTCCAAATTCTCTCGTGTAATGAAATTTTCCTCTGCTTGTACATCAATGTCTTCAAGAGAAATATAAGTAGTTTTTTCTTCATCTGCTGCTATTGGAATCTGCTCCTCCTCATTCTCTTTTGATTCAGCATAGTCCTTTGCTTTTACCTCAACATCTTCGACGTCCAAGGATGTTGCATCTGTTAAGATGGTTTCTGGACCCTTCTCTTCAGGAACAATATCCGTACTTTTGCCCTGCTCCTCCTTTTCTGCTTCGGCTTCTTTCAAGCTTGTTTCACAGTCGCCTGTTGGAATCTGCTTGTCCAGGTTCTCCTCAGAATTGACAACTTCCTCCCCTTGTCCATCAACATCTTCATGAGAACCATCAGTATTTTTTATCTCATCCTTGCTTTCTGCTTCGGCTTCCTTCAGGATTGTTTCGCCTTCATCTGCTCGTATTGGGATTTGCTCCTCCAAGTTCTCTATTGGTTCGACATTTTTCGCTGCTTGCAAGTCGGTATCTTCCAAGGGTGTCTCATCTGTTAAGATGTTTGCTCCCTTCTCTTCAGCAGCAATATCACTATATTTTATCTGCTCCTTTTCTGCCTCGGTTTCCTTCAAGAATGTTTCACCCTCATCTGCTGCTGTTGGAATATGCTCCTCCAACTTCTCTTTTGATTCACAATTTTCCTCTGCTTGTACACCAATATCTTCAACTTCTGAGGCCGTTTCATCTTTTAAGATGGTTGCTTGAGCCTTCTCTTCCGGAGCAGCATCAATTTTTTCTTTCTGTTTCTCATTTTCTGTTTCACCTTCCTTCAAACCTGTTACATGACTCACTTCACCTGACACGGAGTCAAAATTGCTAACCGCGAGGCCATCTTTCTCTTGAATATTTTTCTCAGTCTCCGTCTCAGATACCTCAGCAAGAGAGGAAATATTTTCAACAAATGTTTTGTTGCTTTCTTCTGAAATTGGAGCATTGAGGTCTTTGTTTGGCTCTGTTATGTCCTCTGTGATTTCAGGTAGTGCTTCACGTGTCATACTCTTTACCTCAGCGGGCTCGTTACATTCTGCATCTTCTTCCTTTTTCTGCAGAGGATACCAATTGTTGATTGAAATTGGTAATAGAATACTATAATGTAACAATCGAAAATTCTGATATCATGCTAACCTCTTCTTTTAGAATCAAGACATCGGTTTCTTCGTCCTTTGGGATTTCCTTAGCTGTTTCTTCTACTACGAACGGAGCAGAGAGTTCCGGAATGGCCTAAAATTTGAAACAAACGAAAGGTCATATACTTGGAGATGAAGAAATGGGATAGCACTTTCGGTAGGGTTTATATTTGTGTTCAAGTAAACCTGATATTCCGTGGAGGTTTCTTCATTTGTTTCTTTATCAACGAAATCTTGAGGTGGTTCTGCGAGCGTATGAATTTCCCTAACCACGTGTTCTCCAGTTTCTTGTTCTGTATCGGCAGTCTCAAGCACCTGCATTAGCGATGAAACCATCATAAACTGGGATGACAGATCATAAACCAGAAATAAAAACTCGTAAAAAGCGTTAACTCCAATCTTACCTCGTCCCTTGCATTGTCATCTTCTAAATTGTTTGTGTTTTCAGTCGCTTCTTTCTTTTCTTCGTCCAAGGATTCTTGCGTGTTCTGAGTTGTTGTTTCCTCTTTCGTGCAGGTAATTTCTTCTGCATTTTCCCGGGATGTTTCTGTCTTAGTTTCCTCAGGCATCACGCCCCGCAAATGTTGAAGCTCCTCTCCTGAATCACATTTCTGCAAGGTCTGTGGTGAACTTTCTTCATCATTTGGTGTTACTTTTGCGCTCATTTCGGTAATGGTGACTGCACTAGTATAGTCATCATCTTCAACCACTTTGGCGGTAAATGTGTCTACATCTTTGTCATCCTTAGTTGGGTTGGTACCATCTCCCTGATCACCTTCGTCACATTTCACAGTTGAAACATTAAGAACTTCCTCCTCCGCCACTGAAGCCTCTCCTGTATCCTGTGCCTCACCTTTTTTCAGTGTATCTTCCTCGCGTTTCATGCACGGAATTTCAACCTGGCATTCTGCATTTTCATCCTCCTTAACTGCTTCACTTGCAGTGCCACTAGCTTCGGGAGTTTCCTCAACGGTTTCATATTGGTTCTTAACATCTTTTGGACTCTCCTCAATGATATCTTCTGTTTGTGTGAGTACTGGAGTATCTGGGATGTTCTTCTCTTGGATTTCCTTTCCAAGTCCAGCTCTTTCTTCATGGTCATCTAACACGGATGCACTTTCGAGCTTGTCCTCAGCACTTTCTTTAGTTTCCGAGGTTACTTCCGGACCCTTTTCCTCATATACCGTGGAGAAGGACTTCTCCGGTGGAATTTCATCCATGGAATCTTGTTGATCCGAGATGACTTGAACGTGTTCATCAAGGTTTGTCTTACTTCTCGATGCTTCCGCTGCTTCAGCATTTACAATGCCATTACTCTCAACATGTTCTTCATCCCTTTTCTCCGTTGCCTCCACGGCTTCCTTTTCTTCACTTCCTTTTTCTCCATTTTCCCTATCTGGAATCCCTGTTTCTACTTGATTTGATTCATCACCTTGGGGCCTCTCAGCTACGCAGGTCTCTTGTTTGCCAACCTTTGGATCTGAGAGTGGTTCCAAAGGATTTCCACACTCTGAGATTCCGTTCTTGCTTTCAACGTGCGCGGTTTCACCCTCTACAAAGCATCTCACCAGTTCCGGATGTTGATCCTCCTGGCCTTCGGATTTTTTCAACTGTAATGGGGAACATTGGTCGACAGTTATGTCAAACTTCCCCGTTGACACATATCCGTCTCCCGCTTCTGTCTGCATTACGAAGGAATTGTTAATTTTTCATTAACTCCTATACTTTTCGTGCTTATTTTACGAAGAAGATGTTGCAAGAGATCATTCGTTGCTTAGCGAAAGGAGAAAATTTAACTGTCGTACAACAAAGAATATCAATCTAAGCATGGAATTCGAAACTATTTGCGCAGAATGTCACGTTAAACACGAAAATTAAAGCTTCTATAAATACGGATACTCCCAAGTTCGGAACTCATTGCCCATGGATAAAGAAAAACTGCTTCAAACATCAAAAACAACAAAAACCAGAGCAAACATATAATAACATATTCTAAATTGTAACCGTACTAGTTTACAAGTTTAAGCAATAAACAATAACCCGAGCAAACATATAATGACTATATAACACTAATCTTAATGAAGAAATAAACAAGTTTAAGCATAACCATACTAGTTTACGTTGAAATTTTTCGCTTATCTACTTTCTATCTGGATTTAAACGTTTCTCTCTGACCATCGCAAAGCGGGGAGTCTTGTTGGCTTGGGGTGGTCTTTGTTTTTTATCTACGTTTCTATCTGGATTTCTTGCTCAAAAAACAAACTGCTGAAACTAGTAACACAGGATCTTGCCTACATAATATTTACGCACCACCGTAAGATAACACGGATCAATCTTTTGATTACCTGATTAAACTACGAAAAACCATCGTATAAGATATAATTATCCCACATACAAAGATCGATCATAATATTACATGAAGAAAAAAACACAGTATGTTAATTGACTGAGAGTGATGAAGAAACTGTACAGTGACGGATATGGATTCCGGAACATCAGCTTCCGCTGCCATCGGTATTCTTCTGGATTCTGAGTCGCATGAAGAAACTTTGTTCTGATTAGAACTTGAAAAGCCAGCTTAAAGGTTTGCAGCTTTAAGTTGAATCCGTCGTGTGGGATTTAAAGTTGAAAGTTTGATAATTAGATATCTGTACTATTCAATTGATTGGTTGGTGGTATATAGAAAAAAGCAGCCAAAGAAGTGACAGAATTACAACTTTATATATATATATATAATATATACATATATATTAAGGGAAAATTAATGAAAATGACTTGAAAACTTTGAGTTGTAACAATAAGGACAAAATAAAGGGTAAAATGAATAGTACCATGATTGATTTTTTAGTGTAAAAATGTGATTTTTCGTTAAAGTAAACAGTACTGTGAGCTTTTCGTTAAAGTACCTATTATATTATGAATGTGTTTTATTGGTGTGAGTTGGCCACTAAAGCAATGGTCATGTTGCTACTGATTGATCGATCTCCCACATGGCCTTGTAACACTAATGCAGATTTTATAGAAGCTGTGGAAATTTATTAGGATCAATAAATTCTAAGGCTAATAAGATTGATTACAATGGTGAGCTTTGACGCAACGAAAAAGTTATTTCTTTAATATTAAAAAGTCACGAGTTCAAAAACAACCGCTTTTAAGTCTGATTATAAAAAGTCTTGTTGGCTTGAGCAGTGGTGGATCCAGGAAATAATGTTTGGGGGGTCAATAAGGATAGCGCGCGCAGCGCGTAATTTTTTTTTAACAGAAACGGCATGTATATCGTCATTTCATACCTGGAGGAAGAAGCTATGGGCGTGGACGTGTTTCAGATATTTACCGACTAGGTGACTCCCTCTGTTACGTTTACAAACAAATATTCTCCTCTTATTGTACATTGATGAACTGTATTGGTGGCTATACGACCATCATCAGTTCACATGAATAAGCCTATTGTTTGGATTTCTGTCGTCATATCCTATCTACCATCGAGACATCTTCGACTTCAGCAAACCTCGGTGCAAACGCATAAGAATATTATGCTGCCATCTTGGTCTTCTTCCTCTAGTTTCCTGCCCTTCTTTGGCTGCAGAATTTTGTACTCGGGTTTAAAATCCTTGTTCAAAGATCCTGAACGTTCAAACCTGGAGGAAGAGATTGCTTCAACTTGTCGGCCTTCTCGGAATCAAACACACAAAGTGTGTAAAGGTACTTGGAGCACCGAACCTTGAACTTGACAGCATCCTTGGTTCTTTCAGACCTTTCGTCGAACACTTGGTGTGCAGCCAAGGGGTCGCACCAGCAGCTCCAATGGGTCTCTAAGGTTGTTTCCATGGCTTCCAAGGGGTCGTGCGACCCCATTGACCCCACTGTGGATCCGCCACAGGGCTTGAGGTTCCTTTTTTTTTTTTTTTAATAAGATTGATTAGGATATTTTAATCCACCAACAGATGGAAGCAGCCAGACTTCTTGACAGTTTCCTTTTTGTCTGACCACGGGTTTACCACTTTACAGCTCCCCAATCTGCGTAATACAATTTGATTTTGCAGAAAATCTTTTTTAAGGTGAATATTTATAGTTTCTGTTGCTGAAGGAAGTTGAAGTTCGATATTTCTACATGCCTCTTTTTTGTGGAGACACTCGAGCTAAATATGTGAAAATGCATATTAGGTGACTTGAAACATGTGTAGCACTTGAGTTTTACATCACGAAGGAAGTTGAGATTTCGATTCAAAATAAGAAGTACCCTAACTCCTCATCCTTATCTGATGCGAGACAACTCTTGACGTTCTCAGTCACTTAGTATTATTACTATTGTTGATCATTGATTTCAAAATTACTTGAGCTGCCAGTTTTAAATTACATTCATGTCTAATTGTGTCTCGTTCATGATATTTGAATTTTGAACCGACGACTTTTTTCTAACAAAGTAGAGATTGAACGTCTAACCTGATCACTGTGATGGTTTAGCTGCAGACAGCCTTCGAAAGTTTTTGCAGTGGAACTTGCACACATCAACATGGAAGATTACGTATGAAGTTACCAAATCGTCTTAAACTGAGTTATTTTAGTGAAAGAAAATATAAAAAAGCAGTTTTCCAGCAAGTGCTTTTGGTTGGCTGCTTTTATAATGAGTCCAAAGACTATATTCTCTCCAAGATAACGATCGTGATTATGATATTTAAACTTAAACACTCATCTGAAAATTTATGAAACAAATATAATATGAAGGTCCACGTTGGCAAGCCTGGAGGCCCTCCATGGCTCATAGACTTGGAGATTTGAACAATTCATTTTAAATTCTACGATCCTCATTAGTTAATTTTACAGACCAACCTTACGAATTTGGAACTCTCTCCCCCTCTCTTGAACGGTCCAAATTTCTCAGTTTGTTGGCTATGATCTGTAAGATACGGAGATGATCTGAATTCCAAGAAACCTTCTCATTGAATCTCAACATCCGATTGGAATTCTAGTTTTGTTGTTAATTATATTGAGATAGGTTGGTGTTATTAGGACAAAATTATTCAGTTATATCATTTGTTCCCTCAATTATTTTTCCCTTTTGTTAAATCTTTTACTTATCACTTACTAAAGTTATTAGTGATTCAGAAGAAAGTTTACAGATTGAAATTGAAATGGATGGTTGATTAAAAATTAAGCAAATGTAACGAAAACAAAAACTTCAAAAAGAAACAAAGAAACCTATTTCAATTTGAGTTTAGTTTTCACTTTGTATGTCATTCGCCACGTATATTTCTTATTTTACATTTCTTCCATCCCTCTTCATCCATCGCTCCTCGGTTGTCCTCGTGTCTTTTCCGTTTATTCTCTACCAACAAATGATAGCAAATTGTTAGCAATATTTGCATCATGCATCTTATCTCTAGGAATTTTACAGAAATACCATAATAAGTATAGGAGTAAAACTTCGATAAAGCTGTCTCTGACTATACCAATTCCCAGTTTTGATGGTAAAATCAAGTAATATCAAAATACAAAAAGTATCATACTTTTACGATAGATGACTCGTAAATGACGTGGTCTGATTGTTCTAACACAAGTTTTGCCCTTTTGGATCATAAACCGAAGAACAAGGATCCTCTTTGTGGGGATCCGGTGGATCAATCAATCTTGTCAATTCATCGTACATCGTGCGATTAGAAATCATTTTAAATTTTAAATTAAAAAATGAATATAAATAGTACCTAACGAAAAATGACCACACAATGTATGATGAACGGACAAGATTGATTGATCATCTGGATCTCTACAAAGAGGATCCTTGTTCTAAACCGAAAGAGTACCGGGCTGATGTGGATTTTTTTATTCTTGGCATGCCAAGTTGGCGCATCATCCAGCTAGATTATCTGTACTGATGACCATGTACACCGTCCAAAATCCAAATAGGTAGAATTATTGTGTCCAAATAGGTAGAATAATTGTGTCAAATTAAAATTGCTCAAGAATTCAGATAGTATACCTAACTTTGGGAAGCTTCTACTTCTGGTGGTTTTTCGTTTTCCGATGGCTATGAAATTGTTCGTCATCGGTTTCCTGTCAAGAGTTGGGCTTCCATGATCTGGCGCCCTTTCATCCCACCTCGTTACTCTATTTTAGTTTGGAAGATTCTATTCAACAAGCTCCCAACGGAGGATCAACTTCAGCGCCGAGGCATCCCGCTGGCTCCAATATGCCAACTATGTCACAAGAATTCTGAATCTATTGACCACTTATTTTCTAGCTGTGACTTTGCACAATGTGCTTGGCGTTGGCTAGCTACCCAATTTGGCACGATTACTCAACCTACGGGCTCCCTCTCTGATCTATGGCTTGATTTTTTGTCAAAGCGGTTCTCTCCACATCTTCGCAATGTCTGGCTAGCTTCAGGGTTTTTCTTACTCATGGCTATCTGGAAGATGCGTAATAAAGTGATGTTTGAAGGCAAACCTCCCTCATTCTCACGTCTCTGCCGCTCCACCTCGGCCTGGATTAGGCAGGTTGGAGCTCTCACCCCTGGCCATACACGAGGCACTTTGGACCGGCAACTTTTAGTCTCTCTTGGAATTTCGCCTAACCCCTGTAAAGCTCCTTCTATTGTCCCTGTGCTTTGGCACCCCCCTCCTTCTTCTTGGGTCAAAGTGAATACTGATGGCCTTGCTAAAGGTAATCCGGGTCCTGCGGCATGTGGCGGGGTTTTTCGAGATTTTGCGGGTTATTTTCTTGGTGGCTTCTCCCTAAGCTTGGGCCATCGTACTTCTTTCTATGCGGAGCTCCATGCTGCCATCCTTGCTGTCGAATTGGCCCACGCGCGAGGCTGGCAAATTTTATGGCTTGAAAGCGACTCTTCGAGTGTAATATCATGTTTTGCTTCTGGATCTTTCTCTCCCCCTTGGTCGCTCCAGACACGCTGGAACAATTGTACTCTCCTTTTGCAGAACATGGTTTTTCGTTGCTCTCATATTTTTCGAGAAGGGAATGCTGTTGCTGACAAATTAGCCAATTTAGGGCTTCTATCATCTTCACTTGTCTGGCATTCCACTCCCCCAATTGAGATCCTCCCTCCTCTGCACTCAGATTTCTTGGGCATGCCAACCTACAGGTTTGTCTCCTCTTCTTGATGTGTCTTCTCCTTTCTTTTCCTAACCTTTTTGGATTCCCTTTTGTTTTGCAGTTTGTTTTGCAGGTTATTACCTTTTAAGGTTTATAGAGGGGTTTGGGCTTATGTCCGCCTAGTCTTTTCCTTGTATTTTCTTTTCCAAGAGGGGTACGGTCTATGTCCCCCCCTCTTTTTCCGGCTTTTCCTTTCTCGAAAGGGGTAAGGTGCATGTCCCCCCTTTTTCCTTTTGTATTTCTTTTCTCTTGTTCTATGAGGGGTTAGGTTTATGTCCCCCCCTGTCTAGGTGTAACTTATTTTTTCTTATCAATAAAATTCCCTCGTACCGCCGAGGTTCTCCAAAAAAAAAAAAAAAAAAAAAAAAAAAAAAAAAAAAAAAAAAAAAAAAAAAATCTCCATCAAAACCGACCAAATAAAAGCTTGATTGCTTTCGTTCGCCGCCCCTATGTGGATAAGCAAAAGGAAATAGCAACTTGGCTGTACTTGTTTGATTAGACTTGATAAACAGGTTGTATTTCTCGTGTCATGTCGTTTTTGTGTCTTACTTATTATTTTAAAGGAAAACTAATGAAAATGACTTGAAAACTTTGAGTTTTAACGATATGGACAAAATAAAGGGTAAAGTGAATAGTACCAAGATTGACTTTTTAGTGTTAAAATGTGGTTTTTCGTTAAAGTGAACAGTACCAGGAGCTTTTCGTTAAAGTTCCCTTATTTTAATGGACATATCATTTCAAACTTATTTTAATAGGTTCTAACAAGTGATCGAATCAATTCATTATCGTGGTGTGTCGTTTCATGTTGGGTTAATGAGTCATGCAAAAAATTATCATGTTTAATATCTAGATTTGACAAACGATATATTGTTGGGTAACGACCCAACTCGTTAACAGAGTTGACCCAAAACCTATTATTTTCATATTATTTCATGTCGGTTTAATGGGACGTATAAGAAATTGCTAAGCATATATTCCACAAAATGAATATATATATATATATATATATTTATATGTCAAGAAAAAATAATGTTATTATTTTACAATTTGACCACTTTTTTCGGAAGAAACTTGCGGCCTTGCTTATGGTAGGCAGCATGCTTATACGTCCTGCTTTAAAATGCTTTGAAAATGTTTAAATGAAATAAAAAATTTCATATTACAAAACAAAAACATTACATATTGGCTGAAATAGTTGGAAGTAAGAGATTTTACGTATAGTATTGTATGCATTTCACATCCAACTGTAGTTTTTATTTCTCTACTCAAAGTGAAAACAATGAGCTTGTCACTTATGAAGGTTGTGATTGCGTATTATACATTGTTCTATATTACATGATATGAGCAATAGTCCATGCATTTATAACAATAATTCAAATCGAATTACACATCGTGTGTTATGTAACGAGAGAAATGTATATTCTCGCATTGAATGTTACCAAAATCGCCATAAAAATGAAAACCCTAGGACCTAGACATTGTTCAAATAAGGAGGTCAAACCACGGTCAATGTCGCCATATTTAGGATATACCGTCCAGTCCAACTAAACTCAAGAAGAATTAATGTCACGTCGCAAGTCACCAAGCTAACGCTGCCCCATATCCGACGGCTACCATTCTCTCTACAGCTTTGAGCTGACGACCAGTGATGTGGATCAGCACCGTCCAAAGAAAAACAAAATGCTTGTACCCGCTAAAAGATGAGATCAAGCGCAGCGATGGGCCAACCGACACTGCCTTGTACGATATCCGATTGGCCAGAGGTTATGTGGGCCCACTACTCAAGACGCACGTGATTTGACCACCATAGGATCCAAAGGACTCGTAGTTGAAGACTGAGGCTGTGCTTACGTTGTACCATGCCAGCTTGATTTTAAACAGGCGTTGGGTGGCTGAGGTGGCTGGTCGCCCATGGAGGGCCCCACATCTGGCATCGAAGAAAATCTCGCCTCCAATTTCTCCCGTATGCGAGTAAATCATGTGAATGTAGTTTGGCAGATCCATCCAACTGCAAATCAGCATGCAAAATTGTATGCTAATTTTCTAAAAATATTGATAGTAATAAGAGATAGATAATCATAACTTATTATCAGTTGTTTTATATATTTATTTAAAAAAAATCAAGTTCTTTGCTAATTTCATAATGGAAGTAAAGAATTTCAACCAGATTAAATTTATAGTGTAGTCGTGAAGTGAATCAAACTCCACACCGACACAATGTTGAAAAAGCTATTATGATATGTTGTAGATAAAGAGGAAATTCAAATTCTCGTTTCCATGTATTTACTAAATTGTAGGTATTTGAATTATTCTAATTCATAAACAGTTACTAATATGTGTAGAACCGGAAAAGTGCGTCTTAAAATACGTAATCAAATACTTGTAAAATCAAGAATTATGTCAATAAAGAGGCCAAGCCGATCCGTACACATGCATTCTTTTTCTTTTCTTGATTCATAACTCCCATTTGAAGCAAGTAAACAGATGAATCACACTCGACAACCATTCGCCATTGAAAACGCTACTTACTCAGCCTTTTGAGTTTTGACTATTTAATTTTTCTTTAAAATTTGTAAAGCGGCCCGTTATGAGAAAAGGACTCCATGCAGTTGTACTAGTTGACATTATCTCAAATCAATTATATAAATAATTGTACAGAATTAACTTGAGATACTATTGGCGCATCCGGCCAACATGAAGGTTTTCCCTTTTTGGACCTTACCAGGCAATTCAACCAAAAGGCTGAACTGAAGTCTGAAGCCTGCTAATTTTGGCCCAGGCCCAGGTTAAGGTTGGTCAGAACCAGACAATAGTACACCTTTGATTTAACCTTAAAACGGCGACGTTCCATATGCCGGTGATTGTGCACTGACAGGCCAGCACCAGTCCCCAGAAAGTAATAATTCATAACAATGGCAAAACCGTAATCTCACAGTTCAACCCAAAGCGGGAAAAAGAGCCGTTGCTAACCCAACCTCAAAACTTTGGGCGCCAAAATCCATTTCACTCGGTTTGGGGCTGCCCGCGAAATCCCGGGCAGCTCTCTCTTTCAATATCAATACCCACACTGATTAGCCTTGATTTAACTTTTGCCAATACAGATACATGTATCTATATATATATATATACACATCTTTATTCCTCGGCACAAAAGCTCTTTCTTTCTAATTAATTTTCTCTCTCTAGAAACTTTTGATTTCAATCAAACCGTCCAATTTCCCTCCTTTTTCTCTCTCCAGCCGCCTTAAAAATCTTTAGCTTCCTCAAAGAAGAAGAAGCAAAGACCCTTTTCTCTCACTCTTTCTTCCAATCTTTCTCCCTCCGATTCTCTCAGCTGGTTCTGTTGGTTTGTTCCGATTCCCAGATCAAAACCCATCTTTTTTTTCCTTGATTTGTTCTGATTCTCGCATCAAAATCCCACCTTTTTTGCTCTGTTTTGGCTGGATTTCCGTGAGGAAAACAGCTTCAGAAACTGAGACATGGGTTTTTCGAAGAAGTCCCAGGTCGCGGAAGGAGGCATGGAATCCGAAGGGAAGAAGTGGGTAATCACCGGAATCTCAGTCCGGACTTGCTTGAAGCCAGTGAACACGAAACCGGCGAGGGGGAAAGAGAGTGACGACGGAGAAGAAGAGGAGGCGTATTCGACAACCCCAACAACGAAAGAAACAAGAATACCAGAGATTTTTTCGTGCCCGCCGGCGCCGAGGAAGAGCCGGCCTCCTTCCAGATGCAACTTCAATGGCGTGAAGGAGTTTTTTACTCCGCCGGATTTGGAAACGGTGTTCAAGCTCCATGTTGAGAAAGCAAACTGAGTTAGGCTGCCAAGAGCAAAGAATTAGAGCAGAGATTAGGGGTTTTTGCTGTGGTTTTACTTTTATTTATTTGCCTTAGTGAATAGTGGGTGCTGGTCTGTCTCTCTAAATCCTGACGCCGCTGAGCAGAGCAAAAGCGCTTGTGTTGTACAAAGATGAATTTTTTATGTAATGGTTATTTTCCAGTTTAGTTTTTAGGTCAAGTTTTTATTCCCAGAG
The DNA here is from genome assembly GCA_035220775.1 of Malus fusca. Taxonomy (NCBI): domain Eukaryota; kingdom Viridiplantae; phylum Streptophyta; class Magnoliopsida; order Rosales; family Rosaceae; genus Malus; species Malus fusca. Next base: position 1,986,664 of record CM069067.1, on the reverse strand, counting down.
AGAAGCTGAGTTCATAACTTCAGATATTTTGACAAGTTTTAATTTATAATTTTTTTGTTCTAGTTCATAACTTCATATATTATTATGATTCGTTAATTCATTTGGTACGTCAAACAATACTGACTAATTTCAGTTGAAAACTGCAGTATTGGTAATAACGCTTACTCTGATTACTATGGATTATCATAAAACTCATTAATGTTGAATGTTTAAAGGGACTTATTATTAATATTTTAAAAATCTTATTTGGCACTTCAAATTTTCTATAATTAAAAGAAAAATACATTTGTGAGGAGTGTAGAATATGATTTTTGAAGTACTAATAACAGTTTCTTATTTGAAAAGTGAGATTATATTCACACACCCAAATTATTTCCCCCACACTTTTTTAATATTTTTCTATCAAGTGTTAAAAGATTAAAAGGGAGTGAGAGAAGTAATTTGAGATGTGTGAATATAATCTTCTATTTGAAAAACCTAAAATGCGAAAATTTAAAAAATGGTCACACACAGAAATGCTAAACATTTTTAGTTAAATAACTCTGCAAGTGAAAATCACTAAATAGTTTTAGTTATTATTGTTTTCAAAATTTTAAGCTACCGTAGTTTTTGAGATTGCTAAACATGGGACCTGGCAGCCTGCAACAACCAGAAGTGAGCTCTCTCACTGGTTTACATAGATGCTGAATTTAGTGAAGCTGAAATAAACGGCTGCCAGAGTGCCTCTTTCTCTCTACCCCCAGAAACAAATGAATGATTGGCATTTGAGCAGAGATATTTTGAGCTAAACCGAGAGATGGCTGGGAAGCTAGCTAAGCCTGTGCCTCCAATACCTTCCTCTTATTAGTATTTATTTATTTATAAAATAATACATAATAATTTTATTTGTAATTTCGGATAAGATTTTTAATCGTTCTCGTTGCGCCACGTGTCATAATTTTTCATAATAATTTTATTTGTAATTTCGGATAAGATTTGTAATACATAATAATTTTATAGAAAAGTAAAATCAAAATTTTTTATAATTTTTCATAATTTTTTTTCGGATTTTTTACATTTTTTTTAATTTTTATTCACCTAATTAATCTATGTCGTTGGATTTAAAAAAATTAAAATTCCAACACTCCAGATTGTGTCATGTGTCACAACGGTAACATTTTAGATTTTTAAACTGTTTTTTTTTTAATTTACAAAGCCTAATAACGTGGACCGTTGATCTTAGATCAAACGGAAGAAATTAAATGATATTTTTAAATGTTTTTTACCGTTGGAAATCCAACGGTCCATAAAATAAGACCGTTTCAATCGAACGGACATGGGGAAGCCACGTGGCTTCCCCAACTGTAACTTTAAACTGAGCGCTGCGGGCCCCAGGCCTATTTTTTTGTCTGAAGACGCGCACCCACGCGCGCGTGACACGCACCCACGCGCTCGTGACACCCACGCGCCTGACGCAGCCCTCGGGCTCTCGGGCTGGCAATCCTCGACGGGCCTGCTCCTCGAGCCTCGCCTGTCACTCGGGCTTCCCAATGCTAGAGGTCATCCCCCCAGCAATTTGTTACTGTTTGGAAGCCTGGCCCCCGAGCAACCTCCCCCGCTGGAGGTGCTCTTAGTGCACAAACACACATGTAACTGTATGCGTTGAGGGTCATAATTCCTACCATACACTTGTATGTCTAGCTGGTTGAGTAGCTAAATCAGTGTACGATGTCCGTTCTTTATAAAAATGACGGATTATCGATAATACGTCGATACGTTTTGCTATTAACATATTGTATGTTGATATATATGATAGGACAATAATAAAGAATGAGCTTCTTGTCGAGAGAAAAACTGGCTGAAAACCCTAATGACCCAAAGCATGTAAAAGTAAATCTTTTTCATGGCTGAGATGCTGCAGCTGCTGCACGGATGCTTTGATTTTCAACTTCAAGTGCCTTTTTTATTCCATGCTCTGCTTTTAATCTGCCAATCAGATGTCCCCACCTCACCTGGAAACCCTAGCTCCATGTAAGGCTTCTTTCACTGTTAAAAGACAAAGCACAATACAATATAAGGTGATAGATTAGAATCCTATGTGGGGCTGGAAGGCCATGTTTGGTAGAGCTTCAAGTTAAACGTTTTCGACACTTGATGACAAAGACAAGTTGTCGATTTGGTGTACTCTTTTTGGATAAGGTTAGGGCATGTTTATCTTGCACCCAGACAACCCATTTTTTATGGAGTAGGGAGGATATGCTTTGCATGATCAAGGGATTTGTTTAAAAAGGCGATTAAGCAAGATTAAACAAAGGGGTTCTAGGGATTAGAATCCTTTAGGTTTTTTGTTGGCTTTTGAAGAAAGTGTACAACAAGTTTTAGTTAAAAATAAGGAATTGAGATCCTTTTGGGATATCTGTGTCCGGAGTTTAAGGATTAGGAGATCAAAGCCGTTGAAGAAAGAGATAGATTCAAATTCTTGATTTGTGTGAGGTAGACCAGTAAAATAGACTAATGAGTACCGCAGTATTTAAAATAAGTGGTTTGAATCTCCTAGTCTTGGACTTCGGAAGCACAAATCCGGGGAGGATCTCTATTCAAAAGTAAGGTCCAATTTTTGTTTTGATTGGCGACATTTTTCGGATTGGATAGACATCTTAGTGGTGTGGTTAGACTTGGATGTCACATGAAATTGATTGTTTATTAGGGTTTTTCTAATGAGAAGTCAGATGGTTAATTTTGACTTTCTGCTTTTCTTTTTTCGTTTTTCTTTTTTGGTTTGTATTGTTTATTGGATATTACAAAGATGCAATATTTTGATTCGTTGTTCTAAAGGCGCTAGGCGGCTGGCCACTGTTCCGATTAATGTCTAAGCGTTTGAAAATTAAGAAATGACGTCTAAACCTGTTGAGGCGCCTGTCTAGCCCGCTCAAACCCGCCTAGGTTGCGACTCACTTAGACAGAAAATAGATAATTTTCATTTTACATTTTATTTTTTACAATAAATTATTAGGAACTTGTTGTATACTTAAATGAACACACATTATATGCTTGTTCCTCATGTTTTCATTATGTTCCAATACTTCATAATATATATATATATATATATATCATTCTATTTTGTAGTTTATGACGAAATTATATATATTTTAAGTATAAACAGACACTTATATACACGAAATATAGTAAATTTACTTAAATCAGCCTAGTCCGTCTAGGCGCTAGGCCCCAGCATGCCACTCGATTAGCACCTAGTGTCTTTTAGAACTTTGCTTTGATTGCATGCAATTCTCAAGAATATTTCTATATGGATTTTGGAGTAGTTAGAATTTGTAACACCAATATTGAAACCACCATTTTGTATGGAAGTGGACTCGCTCTCTTTCATTTTGTCTTTGAAAATTTAATGATAAACCTTGATTGTTTGCAAATTTGAGCATAATTAAGTTAACTTAAATAGTATGCTCTCACAAATCTGTACACACATTCAAATCCCCCTTTTATAATTTATATAAGATTAGAATATCGCTTTGTCCCAAAGAAAAAAACCTTCATTAGTGTCTAGAGGATGCATGTGCCACTCCTTAAAGAAATACTTCCCATCCCTCTGACATATCCCCTTTCTCCCTTCCTCGCTCATTGGTTCGAAGCGAAAGATGGGATGTACCCCGTTACATGCGAGTTTTTCTAGGATTAGGATTCTCTCCCCTCCTATTTCCATCGTCTCTTCTCACATTCTTTTATTTTGTCTTTCTCTTGCTATAAAAAATTAATATAAGATGTTGACGTGGTTTAACCGTGACCGTTCAAATAGGAGAGGATGGGAAAGAAGGGAAGGGAAAAAAGAGGAGAGAGAATCCTACTCTGTTTTTCTACGCTTCTTCAAATTCAAAACCTGCTTGTAAATTGTAATCAACAGTCGTTGTCTTTTCCTTTGGTATTTTTCCACAGCATAGCACCAAGGCAAACTATCATTTTCAACTGGGGAAATTTGCAGATCTCCCAGAGATAAAACTGTTCACAAAATTGGAATATAGACGTGATGAATTGGACTTGTGCTTGTCCTCATGGAACAACTCTAGTCTCTAGCCATGTCCTTACCCGGCTGGCTACCTAAAATCCTCGATTTCTTGTCTGCGAGGATCGAAATATAAATCGTCTCCTTGGAAGAAGACAACATGAAAGTTGCTTCTCAGTCTCCACAGAATTTTAGTTCAACTAATTAAAGTGATTGACCCTTTTTAATTGTCACAAATATCTTAATTAGGGTTTGAAACATCATTCAAATTCCACTTTCAAGTCTTCCCAGCCAAACTAAACTATTTATTTCTTCTCGTTTTGGTCAAATTAGTGATGGTTTGTCTCCTGATCAACGATATAATTACCTTCTTGTTGTTGATTTAAGAGAGTTTCTTAGTCCCCATAACATCGTTTGGTGGTATTTTTAGTTCAATTACTGATAGAGAATTGCTACTGATATTCCAAAAAAATCTCATTTCGCACTCCTCACAAGTATATTTTTCTTTTTAAATAAAGAAGTTTGAGGTGCAAAATGAGAATTTTGTAATGCTGATAACAATTCTCTCACTGTTATATTAGTCTTCGTATTTCAAGACTTCGTTTAGTATACATGATCGAACATGAATGGGATAAGACACTATTTTTAAGGTACGGGAAAGAAGAAAAAAATAAACATTGTGATTAACTTAACGGTAGGAGAAGGATTACTCAAGAAAAAAAAAACATCCATTCCAATCCTCTAAAAAAATGGGAGAATTAGAAGAAAGAAGTTTTCTACACATCCAATCCTTTTTAATCTTATAGAAACGAAGAATCGTTCTCATTTACCTTCATTGTGCCTTGAAAAACTAAAGTTATTCCTTCCTATGCGATCCTTTATACCAAACGAGCTCCACAATAGTTTATGAGCAGTAGAGAATAATTGTTCCATGAACCATGCTTCCAAGGTAGTCAAAAGTTGGTTTGAGCTCCTTAAAATTTGATTAGTAAAGAGCACATGTGTTAATCAAATTCTTTAATTATATAATACAAGCATGTATGCATTACTGAAACACGGAAGTGGATCCTCTCCGGATCCAAAATGATCTGAGCTCACTGAGCAATGCATCCGGACCATTGAAATTTGATCCAACGGTTACAATTATTATAACTTAGAGGGGCCATTTGTTTGTAGCCGTTGGATCAAATTTCAATGGCCCGGATGCATTGCTTAGTTAGCTCAGATCCCTTGGATCCGAAGAGGATCCAGTTCCCTGAAACGGAACCCACCATTTATATAGGGACACGTGGTGTACCACTTCGTGTAACGAGAACACTGAAAAATCTCTCTCCTGAAACACAAGATCACATAGATCTTCCAAAGGCTAAACAAATACATTACCCATGTGGGCTTCAACCAAAATACCAAAATATAATGCATGGTAGTTAGTGAAACATAGCACTAAGCATCATAAATTATAATTAATCATAATTAATTATTCAATCTACTATATGTATATAGTAATGTTTTTTTTTGTCGAGCGTTAAATTTTCATTGAATCAAAGACGAATATCAATGTTTTCTCAACAATAATATTAAGCAGAATTTTCGAAAAAAGTAAACCCTATTTGTGATTGCCCCATTCTATTTACCAAATAAGCCATCGAGTGAGCTGCCCTGTTGCAAGCTCGAGGCACATAAGAAAACTCAACGGACTCCGCTTCTGTTGCTAGCTTTTGAATGTCATAAATAATGCTATCAATCATGATATCTGAATAGTTTCTCTCTTAAGCATAGTAATCTGAATAGTTTTCTCTCTTAAGCATAGTAATCAAATTACTTGAATCGGGTTTTATGATCACCTTTTTATAATTTCTGTCGTTAGGGAGGGCAACGAGGTGAGGGAGGGCAACGAGGTTAGGGAGTAGGAGATAGGGTTAGGGTTGGGTAAAAGAACGAAGGAATCCAATGAATGGAAAGAAAGGTGGTGAACTGAACACGTACACATGGCTCTTCCAAGGAATCCTAAGACCATCTCAAGATTCTAATCCTAGGAGGTGGATTGTCTGCCCTTTCATTTCTATACTATTTTCATCCCTTCATGTTTTATGTTGTCATGGTTAAGTTACGTCAATATTTTATATTTTTATTACTTTATATTTTATTATTTTTATAAAAAAATTAATATAAAATGTTGACGTAGCTTAATCGTGATCACACAAACAGAAAGGGATGAGAAGAGTATGAAAATGGGAGAAATGGGAGGGCAGACAATCCACATTCCTAATCCTAATGTTTTGAATAGTAACTTTTTTTAGCACATACGATATTATCTATATTACAAGATGAGGGAAGCGGAATAAGCTTCAAAATGAGTTACCTTTAATAATAGAGTTTGAATTCGTCTGAATTAAATTTAAGATATCTTACTTTCAAGTGAAGATGAATAACATAAGACCATAGTCCTAAGTAGTTAGAATAGTAACGTTAAACCAACTTTTCTCAGATTTCCAAAGGGTGATGTTATCCACACATCTATTTTACATCTCACACCCTTCTCAAATTTCGATCATCAGGTCAAGTGATTGAAGAAAATCTATGATGAAAATTAACAAAGGTATGTGCGAGATAAAATGAGATTTGTGAATAACATTACCTTTGCAAATTACATAATTACTAAATATTCATTTTTTTTTCCTGCAATTTTTAAATTAATTTTATCGAATTTCGTTCCGTTTGGCCCGTTGGCCCTCACAAGCTTGACTTGTTTTCACGCGGTTTCAGCCGGCTCTTGCCCACCCCAATGTCCCCAGCAGTGAAGAGACCCAACCCGCTTTGCTGCCTGCCCGAACTGCCCGACAATTTTGGCGGGAACTTGCCCTTTGAAAACCACCATTTTTTTTTATTCATTTATTTTCGCGCCAAAAGTTTTGATGCCCCGCTAAAAGTGAGAGCCGTGTGACGGCTAAATGTTTTTTCCTATGTTTCTCGAAGCTGTCACGGCACCGCTGATTTTGTGTTGGGTCCCGCTGATTCCAATTCCTGACCGTTGAAAGATTTAGCCGAAAAATGGGCCCCAAGTGATGCATTGGTCCAAAGGGCCTCATTTAGCCGAAAATGGCCCAAGATTATGTCCAGCCATAGTCCACAATGAAGTTGACTAAAAGATCCATCCCATATTTGGGCCAAGGGCAGGCCCAATTGGTAAGCAAGCCTAGGGCCAAATATTTCGGCGGGCCTCACAAGTATGTCCATGCGTCAGCAAGTTAGCGGTTTATGTGATTGGATTAACGGAGGTAAGACACGAATAATGAGTACAATAAGTACAGTGGATTAGTATGCCTGACTTTCCGAAAAATTAACAAGACCTTCTTATCAATATGGAAAACATGCACTAAAAAAATATCAACTACTACTCTACCAAGTGGTCGAATTCAATCTAAATTAGTTGACTTGCTTGCTTACAAAATAAATGTACCATATTTACAAAAAATTATGAAACAAAAAGTCTCGCATCCATAACGTGTGAAAAATTGCTCTTCTTTTAACCGAATCAAACTGAATTTAATTGGAAATGAAGAAATCAAACTCGAGACCTCAAACGGAAAGGGCGAAGTGCTTAGCCCATTGAGCTGCCACAAATCCGTTGATTTACAATTTTTTTTTTTTTGTTACTAAACCCTCCATTTACTCATTAATGACAAAATTCTGGTTGGTTGGCTATATAAAGGTATCCGTAACAGTTTAAGCGGTATGTCCCCACAACACACACTTACCGCGACAATTTGCGTGCTGGTTGTCACTGCAAGGACTCCGCATAAAATCAAGGTATTCAAAACCCTAAATCCCCAATTGTCCAACTTCCCCAAATCCTGATCTCCTGCGATCCAATTCATACAGGAAAGAGGTAACTACACGACTCTGGGTCTTGCATCCTTTTGTTTCAGATAAACTTAAATCTATAAGCATGAATATGTGTGTATGTATAGGTATGGTGAAGGGGATTTATGCCGCTCAATTGTCACTAAAAGATAGTATCTTTGACTGATTTCTGTTTCCCTATGATATGAATTCAACAAATTTTGAAGCTTATAATAGCCGAAATAGGATTCCTTTTGGCATATGATTGCTTTTATATATATTTTATCTGATTTCCTTTAAATTTTGAATATTTGTTGGTAGATCATGAAGCGGAAACAAGCATTCCCGGGAAGGGAAAGGGGAAGGGGAAGGCCACGAAAAAATCCGGCTCCGGAGGTGGTCAGTGAAAGAGTGGTCAGTGAGAGAGTGGTCAGTGAAAGATTGGTCAATGAGAGAGTGGTCAATGAGAATGAGAAAGCATTCTTGAATTTTGTTAGTCAGAATGTTGAAGAAGAAAGAAATGATTTTGGGTGGAATCAATCCGATGACGAAGACTGTGATGATGAGGAATGTAACCCTGAATTGGAGAATGATTCGGTTAGTGATCCTTCTTCGATGGAGAGTGATTGGTCAGATGGTGATCAAAATGTAAGCACCGTGGTGCAGAACTTGCTTAGCAGGTATGGTGAAGGGGATCGCCAGACGGGAAACTCATCCAACCAGAATGATAGTGCGCAAAATATGCCATTGACTGTCTTGGGTTCTTGGAGTAGATTCCAGAATGAGCAAGTATCGCCATTGCAGGATCCTCCCTGTAACAAGAAAGAATTGAGTGCTGCCCTGGCGGTATGATGGATATTTTGTAACAGGTTTCCTTAACGTTTTGGTTTACAATTTCGGGCTCTGCTTGTATAGTCTTTTCTATATTCTTATGCTTGATGTGATTGAACTTACTAGTTGCTGCTGTTCTCGAACGATTTTACATTTTAGGTCATTAAGAAGGTTATGAAAATGGATGCAGCTGTACCTTTCAACACTCCCGTGGATCCAGTTGCTATGAGATTACCTGTGAGTGTGACTTTCTATATGCATAGTCTTTATCTTTTTCTTAAGTAATAACATGACTCGGTGATCGTTTTGATGTACACGATCTGGTGTCTGTCTTCTTTTTGTGTAAAAAAGTAAAATAATCCCTTATCTCTAATGGGGTATTAAGAGCTTCTAAGAGGGGATTGCTGCTTTTAGCATCAAGTATGTCAAGATACCATGTCAAACATGTAAAAAACTTGCCATTGGGGTAACAATCTTGACTACCAATAAGCATTTAAATTTAGTGGAAAATTGACCTGAGTCTTTTGTTTTGTCTGCACCGAACTATGACTTAACTATCTAGGTAGTAGGTATACAAAATGAGTTCTTGGTAAGTACTCAATGCTGAATCCCGTTATGCATGTCATATGTGTTCTGAAATGCGCTTTGCCTTTCGATCAGGATTATTTCTCTGCCTTACTGTTTTATCTTCTCTTTTGTTTCTTTTTGTCCTTTATGGAACCAGGATTACTTTGATGTCGTAGATACTCCAATGGATTTTGGAACAATATGCAGCCATCTTCAAAATGGTACCAAGTATATGAATGCGGAGAATGTATTCAAGGATGTCCAATACATTTGGAAGAACTGTTGCAACTATTACAATGAGGGTAACTTTGTTTTGAACCTTAAGAAACGCGTGGAGGAGAAATTCATGAAATATTGGACAGCTGCTGGTTTGTGCAGTAAAGAACCCGGGGCAAGTAACCGTAAGGGTTTCACATTACTTTTATGAATGTATAACATTAGCAGTGTGGGCTACTATCATTTTTGTTAAATTTTTGATTAGATTCTTTTTAGTTTTACTAAGCTCTAATGTGGGGAAAAGGAAGACACGAGGACCTACCCGTAACCTTAGACTAGCTCAACTTCCTATTGGGGAAAGATTTGAAGTCAGCTGGAAGAACCGGAGACCCGTAGGTGAAACCACCACTTTCTTCAAATCAGAGTGTACAGCCCTGGTTAGGCAAACCCGGGAGATACCCCTACAGGTTAAGTCATGGAAGGAAATCCCATCTGATATTAAACAGAAGGCATTTGAACATATGTTGGTTAGTACAACAAAAATCATAGAATTGGTTCACACTATAACAATTGATTTTCCCTCGAATCCCATTTTGCCATGTTTTTTGTGTAATATATCTTCATGTATGTTTTTCAGAAGCGTTTCAAGGTCGAAGATCACATGAAATGGGTTTTGGATCAGATTCATAGATCCTACAACAGTTATCGGCATCACCTGAAGACGACATGGTTTGAAACATGTGAGACGACTGAGGATGCACGTGAAAAAGTACCACCAAATGTTACAGAGGAGGATTGGCAGTATCTTGTAAACTTGTGGACCTCACCTGAATGGCAGGTACTACCAAATGTTACATATCATGATATCAAAGAATATAACAAGGGGAAAAAAAAATTCAAGAATTACGTTATTCCCTATTTTCCTTTCAGTTCTCTACTCTGTTTGTAGTTAGATTGTTATACATTAATGGTCCTTTCCCTGAATGCAGAAAATCAGTAAGCAATACAAGGAGAATCGTTCCAAGAATACCATAATTCACACGTGTGGGTCCAAGAGTTTCTCGCAAGTCCTCGAGGAAGAGGTATGACCTGTTTCACTTACTGCATCTTGTGTTTAGTAATATTTTACTGGCATTCTCATCTCTCTTCTTGTTTTTTGTTTGCAATGGTAGAAAAAGAAGACTGGAAATGAGCCTGGCCGTACACTTTTCTGGGAACGCACCCATGTTCGGCCTGATGGACAGGCTCCAAATTCAGCTACACAGGAGGCATTGGTATATATTGAACCTGGAATTAAACTAAAGCTGCAAGCATACCTAATTATTAGTTATTTTAATACGTGTGTTGAGTTCCATTTTGTGAACGCAGTCAAAGCTCAAGAAATTGTATGCTCAAGTGGCTGTGGAGAACTCACAGATGACAGAAGACGAGATTTTTGTAAAGGTTTTTGGACCTGAGCGTCCCTCGAGATTACGTGGTTACGGTGGTGTAACCCCAAAAGAGTTATGGGGAACACCGTCATCGTCATCATCATATACTGTTAGTGAACTCAAAAGGCAACTTGAAGAAACAAAGCAGCGACAAGAGGAGTATGAACAAAAGAGTGCTGCTGAGATACAGGGCTTGAAAGAGCAATTTGGTCGTCTTGAGGGTTTGCTATCAGATCAAATGAATAGGTTTGAAGGTTTACTAGTACAGTTGACGAGTCATATGCAGCCCCCTTCCCCGATTGAGAGGCCTACTGGAAATCTACTCACCCGAAATGGTATGCATCTTTGAACACTTTTTATTTTCTAACGAGTTACTTATCATATATGTTTTTGCGGAAATATGGATATATTGAAGCACAATTCATTTGCATTGAGAATTTTATTTTTTCTTGTTTGATAAAAGACTGATAGGGAAGAATAGGAGTCAGGCACCACGAACGTATCAACTATTTCATAATTCGTAATTGAGAAACAGTCCAAAGAAGGATGCGGTTGTCTCTGTTTTTTTGTTCAATGATCTAAAATGGCTTTAAAACTCCGGTTATATGCTTTTAGGGACCTGAAATTCGACATCTCAAAGAGGCAAACTTTGCAACGGTCTCTTAACATATACATTGGTTGTAACAGGGTCTTTTTTTCATATTTTGTTTCCATTTAGCTATTGTTTACACTGCATAAACTCGAGTTTATATCTGAGATTTTGCTCGTGGCGGAAGGCCCTGTGGTCCAGTTCGTGCACGATATGGTTTGGCACTCAATTCATACGGTGTTGGAGGTTGTAACTATGATTGTTTTCGTTCTCTATTCTCAGGCCATCCACGGAGTTTCCGATCCAGAAGATGAAATCTCATCACTTATCAGCTATGCCTGTGTCTTGTTGGGTCAAATAAGGCTGTTAGCGGAAAATCAACCTGGATACCGCGGCAATGGCGAAAGGGTTGGCGAGCGGTCGCCGACGGCCACCATGGAGAGTGATGAACCAATTGACTTTTTGAATAGACTTAGACTTCACTAAAATCTTGATTGAATGAGTTCTCTGATCAATATCGAACAGAGAACAACCATGTTTGCTTCCCAACTAGGTCGTGTATTTCAAGAGAAAAACTTGTGTGGGAACATCCGGACCTGCTCTCCTTCTTGCAAAACTTAGATCATTTGTTGTTAATTATTTTATTTATTATTTTGTTTTTGGTCTAATTATTCGTGCTTTGAGCTACTTCTAACGAGTGTTTAAAATATTTACGGAATTGATATTTTCGTCAAAATATTCAAAAAATCGATGACCGATATGGAAAGGACGGTGAAATGCAAACTTCACCTTATATAAGTGAGATATAGGAAAATTAGGTGTTGATGATATTTATCATTTACAATAGAAATTTTGCAGGAATCTATTGTAGATTTTTGAGCTCTTGAATTTTGAAATTTTCTCTAATTTTGACCAAATTTGAATGCGTTGATATACCTACTCTATAACAAATTTTTATAATTTCCGTTAAAGATAACCAATATCGAAAAATTTATTGATATTTTCATAAATTTATATAATCAGTATTTTCACCTGTATTGATATTTTATTGCTGCCCAACTAATTATTCTTTCAAATAAAAAATTAGTTTGGTGCCTAATAAGCTGCGCAAAGAAAGTGGTAGTCTGATTTTACACTACAAGGTGAACTGAAGGCCTTGTTTTAACTTGCACAACCTGCGACAGGGACGTGCTTAAAGCTACATTAATTTGCATAACCTCAAGAATCAAAGATGACCATGAAAATCGCTTCCCCGTCTCGCTTAACAACGGTTTTGGTAACGCAATTAAGCCTTAAGCTCTCGCAAAACGGCAATCAAAGTTGTTGAATTTTCGAATCCAACCAACCAACCAACCAAGAGAGTGCCTTTATATCCAGAAATCCAACCAAATGGGAATGACTTTGCATCTTTAAATGCATCAATGTAGAATCAACCAACCAAACCAAGCAACAAACAACCGGAAACTAAGGGAGACGGAAACACCTAAGGGAGACGGAAACACCTAAGAACCCGAAAACAGAGTTTTACTTTTCGTAGGTGAGAGCTCAAAGCTATATGAAATTATTACAGCGGTGAGAGATTCTTCTGTGTAATCGGAGATACACCCCCTCCTCTCTATCTCACTCATCACGTGTCTCACACCCAAGATTCTGCATCTGTCTTATATCGAGCAACAATGCAACACAACACTGACTAGTAGTGGCTGGCAAGATCAGGGTTTAAGAACGGAAGCAGATGCTCAGTTATGCATTTTGAAACTTTCTAAGAACTCCCGACGAACTATTTACAAGCACTAGCATGAGACTATCAGAGCCGGATCAAAATTCAGCTCGGAAAGATAAACTTTGCGGCATGTTTCATCCGCGCTTCACTAATCATTCGAGGCCAAACAGCTCGGAAAGATAAAATTGTATACAATCGGAGCAACATAGTACTTTTCTTAACTGCAGAAACCGGATAATTAGATGTAACTGATGCAATAATCTTATGATTTATAAATAAGCAACATTCATATGCATACAAGTATCATATTCAGAGAGAGCATAAGCTACTCTTCTGGAGTTCATCTCCAGACAACAAACATACTTACAATTTAAAACAGAACAAGTATAGTGAATCGATAAATACCTGTTTCGCTTCCTTCGAAACATGTTATTAACATAAATATACATTTGTAGCTTTGCCGAATCAAGCATCAGCCGCAACGAACTTACATGAGGCCCAAGTCTTTGCGGCATCCGTTACCTTGCTTTGCTCCACCTGCACCTGTCTCAGCTGAGGGCAGCTGAGCACCAAAAACTGAATCGCCTCGGCTTGAATCCCACTGCAGTGCATGATATCAACACTCTCCAAACGCTTACAGCTCTTAAAAATCGAAACCATGGCGGCATAAGTAAGCCCTCCGCACCCTCTCAGCCTCAAATCAACCAAATCATTACATGAAACTAACATAGATGCGAACTCTTTATCCACCAACATTTCGTTATAAGACAAATCCAACTTCCTCAATTGCCTCAAATTCTGTCCTAATGTGGCCAACAACCCCGGTTCTCTTTCAACCACATCACAATTTACCAGTGCCAATTCTTCGAGGCCAGAACTCGCAGCGATAGCAAGAGCCTTGATGCCTTCACCACTCACAAGACAGCAACTTTGAAGCTTAATACTTGAAATGCTTCTGAAATTCTTCGCCACAGCCAACAGATGATCGTTATTAAGGTCGAGAGGCAATCGAAAATCGAGTTTTCGCAGGTTACAACGCCTTCGGCTGAAGAATCTAAGCAGACCATCTCTGCTGCCACCATCATAAACCAAAAGGGAAGTCAGAGAATCACAATTCTCCGCCACTTTCAGTAGAACGCCGTCGATTATCGCCCTACAAGTCCGGAGCTCCAGCTCCTGAACACCCTGCAAACACATGGCAAATGACGAAAATGACCCTCCATCCCCAATCCCTTCACAGCTCTTCAACTGCAGTTTCTTCAGCTTTCTGCAGCTCCTCCATAGCCACCCAAAACCCCAATCGCCGGCTCCGATTCCGGATAAACAGAGACTCTCCAAACCCAACTCTGCAGCAGAATCCTCCTCCGCAGAAAGTTCCCAATTGGGGTCAACGCCGTCCCCGGAGCAAACCAAGATTGACAGTTCCTTCAAAGACGGAAACTTGATGACCCACATGAGGAACAGAGGCCTGGACCTGGACAGATTGATGCAGAGAGATGTTAGGTGGGTACATGATGAGGAGAGAGAAGTGAGTGAGGAGAGAGAGATAGGGCCGGCCAAGAACCTGAGGCTGCGAAGCTGGGGGCAGAAGGAGGAGACTAGGAGGAGGAGGTGATCGGAAAAAGCGGTGTTTTTTGCGGCGGCGGTGGGGTCGGAGGGTAAGAGGAGAGAGAGGGAAGAGAGGAAAGGGTAGTGAGATAGGAGGGAGGAGAGAGAAGGCAGGGTGGAATGATGAGGGGTGAGGCGGAGAGAGAGGGAGGTGGTGGAGGTGCGGTAGAGGTGGAGCCACCGCTTGGAGACCAGAGAAACGGTGGAGGAGGTTGATGGTGGCAGCCTTTGGAATACCTCTTGAACTAGTTCATCACATAGCGCCTTGTCCATCTCCCTCTCAATTTTTCGTAACCATCATCATCTAGATATGTTCTTCTATAAAACCTTCGAGTCACCACGTACCAAAATTGAAATGAGTATCTTCCGAGGAGAGCAACTTATGAGTACACCGTCGTCGTAACATTTTGTGTTCATAAAATCACAAATTAATATATATATTATTAAATTAATACATATATTATTGACACGTGACGTTAGAAGATGCGAGCGTAAAGACTTTTTGGCAGCATCAACTATTTAGTGATTTGCTTTGCTGGTGCTTTGTTTTCCTTTGGTTTTTTTTGCTTACTAGATTCTGTGGGGAGTTTGCTTTAATTGCAGCTCCAAGTTTTCAAGTGCGTTCCCATACCAACATTCTCAAGACGTTACGTGACTCACACGCGCGACAAGGCGTGTAAAGTGAGGGGCAGTAGGACCCATAAATGTAACTAATTATAGTTTCTAACATCATCCAACGGCAGCCGTAAGTTTGTGATTATCGTGTACGGTGTACCCCGTCCCAAGCAAATTCAACGGAAATGATGCTCTTTGGATCTCTTCTATCAAATTCACTCAATTCATCAATTCAGACTTTTAAAATTTGATCAAATAACTAAAATTACTATAACTTTTTTAAAAGTATTCTGTTTTTAATTGTTGAATTAAATTTCAAGAAGCCGGATTAGTGAATTTGGTGAATTTAATGGAAATGATCTAGAGGGGATCCCCTTCCAAATTCAACCACTGAAAAGGAAAGCCTACAACACAAGTATGATAAAGGTCCCGGAGATTCTCCCAGAAACTGAGAAGCCTTATTTCTTTTAGAGAATCTTTTAATTATTTCCGAACAATTAGAAGAAAAAAAATTCTTTAATTAGGAAGAATCTAATTCAGATGTAAGATACTTATCTAGAAGATCTCGCATTATAACTATCGTCAGGTCGTGCCATAAATGTTAGATCTTTGAGTTGAGAAGATCTGTCGACCTAACACAGAGAAATATCTATCTATTTAGCTTTTCAAGGTCACTAATTTTTTACATCAATAATCATCCAATTAGATTGATAGTGCATTTTTAACAAGAATTTATACTAATTTCAAGCCACTTGATATTACGGTCTAGTAGTATTATTCTTTACTTGCAAGTGAGAGGTTTTAGATTTGATTCTCACCAAAAGCAAAGTTGAACCACATTATTATGGCTGGTCCAGTGTGAGACTTAGTTCACCCCTAGTCCCTTAGTATAAATACTATCGTTTGTTAAAAAAAACAAAAAAAAAATCATTAAGACTAATCTTGATCGTATGAAAATATCTCTGCTTAAGAAGAATTCATGCACAATTTGTTTACGTAAAACTTGTAGCTCAAGCGGTTAACAACGTATATTCATTTACCCCTGGAATGCAATAGTATTTCCGGTTGTCCTATATTTGATTGACACCTTGTTATGAGACGGTATAGCAATCACAGCCGTAGAACTCTTGAACGTGTATTTATATATCTAAAGTGATACTTTACCAACCAAAATTCCTTACCTGGCAAATGGCCTAACTTCCTTACCTGGCAAATGGCCTAAGCCAGCAGGCAATAGGTCCTCATCAGCCTCTTTTACTACATTTAATTTCCATCCTACTTTTTCAACAGAGATATATGTATCCCAAGTCAATCACGCACTGGTCTGGTCTATGAGAATTCATGTTGGATACCGAGTCAATCACACATGCACTCGTCTGGCCTATGAGAAAGTTAAAACGCATTGTTTTGAGTGATTAATATGGAATACCGATATAATGACATCCCGTTGCAGGTAAGTTTTTCTCATGTATTACATGGAAACTAGCCTCAACTTTATGCCCAATGATGCATTCTCTAAACCCATCCCAGTGATCCCACACTTGCACAACAGTCACTATTCAGATTAGACATATTATAGACACACAAAAGCAGTAATCTTCATTTTCTAATTCTCTGCAGGTCTAACCAGCTACAAATTCATGTGAATGTCGTCTATAACGCGTTAAGAAACGTGTTAAGAACGATGAAACAAAATATGAATACACAACGCCCAGCATGGCAGGTGAACCATACCTATGTAGAGGTAAGTAGCACTGTTCCAAGCCCAGAGAGACTCCACCCAGGACCAGAAGTCACCAACATTAGTGCTGCCGGAACCTTCAAATGCAGCTTTCAACACTATAAAAGCAACTGGCGGGAACCCAATAAACCCCAGAATGAGATTGCAAACCGCCCTTGAAAGTGTTCTTATGCTCCTAGCTTTAACATCGGGCTTCAATGGATGAGCCATCAAGCACATTGGTACCATCAGTAACCCCCCAATCTCTGCTGTAGCAAAATTAATGACCGACATGAGACACAAACCAGTGAAGGCAGCTGAAAGAGTCACTGATTTCAAGATGGGCCATTCCTCTCTTTGAGATTGAGATTCATTGGCATGAGAGGACGGAGAAGCCAAAACCACGTACATGACCACAAGGCTGAGAACTGAAAGCGAAACCCAGATTGCAAAGCTGGTTGTTGGGGTGCAACTCGGTATTTGACAGATAAAATATGGGAGTAATGAAACAACAGAACCCCACAAGTGAACAATAAAAGCTTTCTTTGTTGCATATAGCCATTTCCATGATTCGAGAGTAATGATGGCCGAGGGAGCAGGTTTCCCTTTTTTCACACTAGAATCAGAGTTACTAGAATTAACATAGAGAGAAGCTGCTACCAAGGGGAGTGGTGCAACTAAAAGAGCAAAAGCAATCATGTAGACTCCCACTGACACAAATTTAGCCGGAGACGTTAATAGGTACAGAAAAAATGACTGGTGAAACTTCTCTAGAAGGTTGTTTACTGACCGAATGACTCCTTCAATTAATCTGCATAAAAAAACAAGAAACCCACAACAAAAATTTACATACAAATACTGAATCTTCATATTACTGTGTGCCATAGATGCATACGCAAGTACAATAAGAGATCATGAATATGACTGAGGAAAAGATAATGGTAGAAATCAAAAGGAACGAACTGTAAAATTATAGATGCCCTAAAAAGCTTTAAATGCATACAGAAACAAAAAGAAAAATCTTATATATGACACATCAAATGAAAATGAAAAATGCATATGATCAACTTATTAGCAATCAATATTTCTAAGAAGTAGATGCTATTCAGCACTAACCGGGCACTTCGTAGAAGTAAGTCATTTCGCCTGGCTATGTTCTCCAACGAAGAAAATTGGGGAAAAATTTCCAACGTAATTGCATCAACTTGGTAATCACGAAAGGCACCGTGAGGACCGGTGGGGATACCCAAAGCCTGGCAACATGAAGAATTTGATATAAGTAAACACACCTATGTTTTATATCCTTTACATCAAATTTGAAACCATAAACAAAGATTCTTAGCCTCTTTATTTTAAGAGTACCAACAAAGTAATTTGAGACAACAAAAAGAAAGTTGACCGACCTGGTTGTACAATGAACTAGCAAGTGTTGCACTGCCCTCGACATAATCAGCAGCTGGGATACCAAATTTCCAGTCGGGATTTAAGCTTCTAGCAAAATGTCCTAGTGATTCTAATATTTCACCCAAAGTCTTGAGCCACTTCAAGCCAAGTAAAGACCAAACTTTCTCCACCTTTACCCGCAAACCTTGCCTATGTACTGCTAAGTAATTCACAACATTGATGAGGTCAAGATTTGGCATCTGCCCATTGGATGCCTCAGCAGAGATGCCTAGACTATCCTCAAAATGTTCACTTCGATCTGCTACCTTGATGACAAGAGCTGCAGCCATGGTTCCAGCACGTTTAAATCCGTCGTAAATTGCCCTTTCTGTTGACAGGTTCTCATTCATTCCATAAAGATTATTGCTTTCAGGACACATTTCTGCATCTAGCGTGCCCAGTCCACTAAATACAGGCATGTGATAGTCTCTTAGCCAAGCAGAAACTGCAGCATACTCTCCAAATTGGGAATCGGGGACGAGCCATATAACATCCTTGGCCAGCCAAGGAACTCTGTTGAGCAAGGAAAATACCGAGTATGCAATGCCCAAAGAAAAGGCTTCATTCGGGTTCACTTTAGCTGAATTGAAAGGTGTAACCAAGACAATAGCTTCCTTCCCATCACCACGCGGTGCTCTAATAATTCCAACAGTATTGACCCCGTGCAATGCACAACTGACGTTCTGCTCAACTCTTCCAGAATCAGGGCTAGAAAAGAAGTGGAGCGGGTGAAATTGGTTTAACTGAGGATGGAACTTGTGAAAACTAACTTCAGCACCCAAGTTCGACATATGCTGGGCAATGATTCTTTGACTTCCTCTGAAACATACCGTAAAAGTTTGATAAATCTGACACGATCAACTAATCTATTTTCAAAGTCGAAAACTTAAGATGTGAAGTGCCCGATCAAGCAACCTACCATTGTGCTTAAATCAACCTCTAAATATTAGACAAGTTTACACTTTCCAGTGCCAGAGCCCGAAGCAAAAAGTTTAAATTTTGGTTAAAACAGCAATGTCTACACTCTACAGACTACAATCAACATCAACAATAAAGTGCACCCAAAATTTAAACGAAGGACATACATTGCTGAACCGAGAGTCTTCGAATTCGAATGAATCAAATCGTTTACCAATCTATTCGCCTCTGCAGCCTCCTGATTCGAAAGCATAGACGCCACGGAGCCTGCGAATTAAGCAACCACATCAGCAGCAACAGAACAATGTTAATAACCGAATACTTTTCGACAAATAACCCAAACGGAAGTGAAAAATAGAGAGAAATTGGAGAACTGACCAGGCATGAGGGCATTCTCGGAAATATAAGTGTTCTTCGCGAGAACCGGAAGCAGCAAGAGCGCCACCACCCCGGCGGCGGAGAAAACGACACTGACAAAAGAGAAAAACGACCGCTAATTCATCGTTATCAGCATTAGCGCTGGTGACAGCCTTAATAATTTGGTATCGGGATGTAATAAAAAGGAATAAATTAAATTAATTACCTGAACAAGAAGCTGTGGGAGATGAGGAAGATCCCCAGCCATACGATTGGTTTACGTTTAGGTTTAGCTCCGGTGGCGGTCTCGCTACCGCCCTCCGCCATTGTTCTCCGGAGTGGTTTCGAAATCCGATGGCGGATGGGATCGGTTGTTTCTGTTAGGGAAGTGTGAGTGTCTCAGTCGATCAGTCGGAGTCCATTTGTTGGGAACGAAGAGGAAGAGCTGAGCTGAAAACTGCGAGTAAGTTGGAGAAGACGAGATCCGAGTTGGCGGGTTGGATTTGAGGACTTGGGGGTGGTATCGGGCTTTTGGGCTTCTTTAGGTAAAAGACGAAAAGAGATTTGGGCCGTGTTGGCAAGAAGCATGAGCAGCAGGCCAGCCACCACTTTTTTAAGGAGAGAATGTGAGTTTAGCCTCACAATAATGTTGTTCAAACTCGTTTTTTGTGAGAATCGAACTTAAGACTTCTTACTTACAAGTGAAGAAAAATACGACTGGCATGTAAGCGATATTCTAAAACGCGGATGTAGGATTTGAACTAGGAAGCAAAGTATGAAGAATATATGCCATAGTCTGTAATTACGTCCAGTATTTCGGGCTAGAGCTTTAAGGAAAGGGATCCGGATCCCTTTCTTCTAATCCACCAAATCAGGGGATTTGGGCATTGAAATTTGAACAAATGGCTACACTTTAAAAATATAATAACTTTAACCGTTAGATCAAATTTCAATAGTCCGAATCTCCTGATTTGGTAAATTAGAAGAAAAGGATCCAGAGAGAATCCATTTCCGAGCTTTAATTCTCTCACTGGCATCTTCTCTTATCCCATTTCCTCCTTTTTCTTCAAACGTTGTAGAAAACAAAATCAACGGATTTTTCTAGTATGCACCGGAGTATAACGTCACATGCACTACTGCCTTTGATAACCATTGGTAAATCACGAAACTACTTTCACGTCTCATGAAAAGAGCACACACGAATTGAATTACATGCTGACGCTGCGGTCAGAAGATTATTCATTTTCGGGGTTTTTTAACATTCATGCCCAAAACTAATTCGATCTTCCACACGCAGCAAAAACAGTTATTCGTTGGAAAAGCAAAACATTCTCCATGGGTTCCAGAAAATCGATTTTACAGACATGCAGACATGCAGAATGTAAATAAAGTACCAAGTAAAAGGGCCCTCAACGCCGGCTCAAGGTAGAACCGGGAAGAACATAGGCATAGCCCATTTTAAATAACACGTACAACTACATAAGGTGCACCAAGATCGGTGAGATAAATGATCAAGCAAAAGAACCGCAACACCCCTATAGCACCCAAACAATCCTTTCGAAACAAAGATCAACTACGACAGTGAGTATACAGAAACACTACGTAGAAAGCTACTTAAGTCGACCATGTAGCTAGCTAATTGCTTGATTTTCAGCAAGCACATGCTACCCAGGACCGCTAGCAACGAAGGTTAAAGACGATCATAGGCTAGCTACGTAGAAAGCTACTTAAGTGGACCATGTAGCTTGCGAATTGGCAACATTGCCAATATGTCCCCATGTTCTATCTTAATCTATCAATCATTTCATTTCACTTGTATAACTAATTATCCAAAAGCAAACACGGAATCAAATACACAACCAAACACTGAGAAACCAGAAAGCCCAACAAACTCAAAATCCAAATTCAAATCGAGTCATTGACCTACAAAAGTTAGCTGAGCAGAGCAGGTTCAGCCTGCTAATTGCCCGTGTTCAAACATCACCGAGATGTCCAACTGGATAAAATGTCCGAAGACCCTCTCTTTCCTTTTCATTACAAACAAAGCGAAGGCGCTAATTAGCTCTAAAAAGAATGAAGGCCCGTGCGACACACGCAGAGTTCTTAAGCTATCAATCATTTCATTTTCATTGCATAACTAATTCCAACAAGCAAACACATAATCACACACCCAAACAAACATTCCGAAAATTGAAACAAATTCAAATTGCAAGTAAAGATTGAGTCAACAAAACCCATTTCATTCTCTGTTTGCATAAAACAACAAAGACGTTATAACAGTAAGCAATAAAATCTAATACCATATCTCAATAATAAAGTAGCACATTATATAAGATAGCGAAAACTCCGAAACCAGAAATAACAAATCGGTTGAAAAAACCTAAGCGGTGAGCACGACAGCGCCACCGGCCTCCTTGATCTTCTTCTCGGCGGTCTTTGAGATCAGCTTGGCCTTCACCACCAACGGCTGAGACGGCAACACGCCCTTCCCCAACACCTTGAAGTAGCCGAACTGAGTGACGTCGAGCAACGGCGCCTCGCTTCCTCCCTTGGCGGCGACGGCCTTGTCCTTCACGTCCTGGGGTACAAGCGACCACAGCTTGTCGAGGTTGACGATCGGGCAATGGAACTTGTTGCGCAGCCTGTGGAAGTACCTCATACCGACCTTGCCGAAATACCCTGGATGGTACTTGTCGAAGAGGATCCGGTGGTGGTGCATGCCTCCGGCGTTACCGCGACCGCCGGGATGCTTGCGGTGCTTGCCGATACGCCCGTGACCGGCGCTGACGTGGCCCCGCTTCTTGCGGTTCTTCTTGAACCTCGTCGTCATCGTTGTCCGCCTAGGGTTTTTGGGGAGCGGCTGCTAGTAGTGAAATGGAGGAGCTTGGAAGCTAGGGTTTTTTTGTAAGAATATATAGTGCAGAGGAGAAAATGGATTGTCGAACGACACGATACGCTCCGTTTCGAGTTTGGGCCGTCGTTTATTTTTTACCGCCTCCTTCGCGGGTTTCCTGGAAAATTGGGCTTTTAGAGCTTGGGATCAACGTAAAGTTGAAATTGGGCCTCACAAGGAAATATCAACTTTGCCCTTTAAAATTATTTAAAAAACTAGAAAACTAAAAAGTAACAAACATTTGATATTAGATAGCGAGTTTGGCACCAAAATATGATAGCTGACTCATTATGTGACGATCTTTCAAATTATCATTATACGGAAAAATTATTATTCGAGCCTAGTGAATATCGTCATTGGATTAAAAATGCCATCAAGTAAAGATCAAAATCGATTTGCCAAAAACAAAATCCCAAAAATGAAATCAAAACACGTATTAGGGATTCATAGGAAAGAGAGAGAGATGAACATGAAATTAAATTTGAAGAGGGTATGGAGGTGATAGTTGGAGATGAGGGAGGTGGCTAAGTAGGTAGCCGGGTTAGTTTTTTCATCTATGTTTCTAAAACCCAAAACATGTGAGTCTCTTCTTGATTTGAAGAAGCTTTCTTTTCTGTCGGTGTTACGAACTTTTGAAGGAGTTGGGTGGGTTGTGTTTTTTTTTTTGGAGTTTTGTTAATGATTTTAAATCTTCTCTCTTTTATAAAAAGTTTAGTCCATGTGGCACCACATAGGTCTGACACGTCATCAAAGTAACAGAAAAATAAACGGAATTGGACGGTAGGGACGACATTGATTTGTGATACCAAATTTCAGGAACAACTTTGATCGATTTTCAATTTCAGCAACTAAAATGAGGAGTGAGATCAATTTCAAAAATTATGTGTGATAAAAACCCTATTTTATAATACTGGCGCAATAATTTACGTTAGAGTGTCATACTTATGTCCAAATTAACTAGTACTTTTGATATTAGCTTCCCTATAAATATTGTACGCAATTGATCGGGGATTTGTTTCTTTCTTACATGGGAAAATAAAAATACATATATATTTAATTCGTGAGACTTGAGAGGGTTTATGATCCTTAGCAGCTAACATTTCCTTTCCTCTTACTTTATAGGTCGTCGTCTGTTTTTTGTGTGTCGATTCTAGGTCTTCCTCTTCGCTCTCTGTACTTCCTCCTCTCAGAATTCGAAACCCTCATGGATTCGCATACCAACGACCCCAACCTCGACGGCGAAGCTCACGACATTAACCGGCCAGACCACCGACACGAGGCGGCGGAGGATGACGACTACAGCAGGTCCCAGCCTCACACTGGCGACGGCGCCAGTCCTGGGTAATCTCTCTTCTCTTTTACTTTCACGCCCCCGTTTGGTTCCCGAGAAAATTTAGGGAAAACCCAGAAAAAAATCGAAATCTCAGCTTAGCTATCTTTCTCTAATTCCGTAGGAAAATCTTTATAGGGGGTCTGGCAAGAGAGACTACCACAGGTAGGAATTTCAATTTTCGTATCTGCTTAGTTGATTGATTACTGTGATTTTGTAGTTTTTAGGGTTTCTGATTGGGAATCTTTTTGGTAATGCAGCGCAATTTATAAAGCATTTTGGTGCGTACGGTGAGATTATAGATTCGGTGATAATGAAGGACCGGAAGACGGGGCAACCCCGTGGTTTCGGGTTTGTGACGTATGCAGACCCCTCTGTGGTTGATAAAGTCATTGAGGATGTTCATGTTCTCAATGGCAAACAAGTAGGTATTTTTGAGCTGTATACTTCTTTTGTTTGTAAAAAAGGAGCTTGCTTATGAATATTTTTTAATAATTTGTAGGTCGAAATCAAGCGAACAATACCCCGGGGAGCAATGGGTTCTAAGGATTTCAAGACTAAGAAGATTTTTGTGGGTGGAATTCCAACAACCGTAAATGAAGGTGCTCTTTCTTGTTGGCGCTTTTTTCCTTTTCAGTTTCTAGTTCTTCTTTGAGTATGGTTAATGAGGTACTTACATGTTCTTTGTAAATCGGCAGAGGAGTTTAGCGACTTCTTTTCACAGTACGGAGAGGTCAAGGAACACCAGATTATGCGGGACCACTCCACGGGTCGCTCACGTGGATTTGGATTTGTTACCTTTGAGACAGAGCAATCTGTGGATGAACTCTTGGACAAGGGAAACAAGCTTGAGTTTGCTGGAGCTCAGGTGAGTTGTCTACTGAAAAAACGTTTGTCCGTGCCCTTATATGCTTTATGATTATGCCACATGGAGCGAATTCCTAAATAGTTATCATATGCATTATCTGTTACATTGGTTGTAGTTTAGGATTATGGTGTGCCGAATTTTGCATTGATGTTCCACAATCCTCATTAAGAGTCATATTCTAGTACTAGTGACATACATGAATGGCCAACTCAGTATCCTGTTTTTCAAGATTTTGTGTTTATTAGATGTGTCGTCTTATGTTATCAATTGAGTGTTTGCTCCCTCTTTTTAATTTTCTGCTTTTGCTGATCAATGTCGAAGAATGGTTTTGTAATGGGTTGCACTAAATTGTTACTCTAAATTGTTGCTTGGTTTAG
Source organism: Malus fusca (assembly GCA_035220775.1). Taxonomy (NCBI): domain Eukaryota; kingdom Viridiplantae; phylum Streptophyta; class Magnoliopsida; order Rosales; family Rosaceae; genus Malus; species Malus fusca. Next base: position 1,961,339 of record CM069067.1, on the reverse strand, counting down.
TAGTACCTGTAGATTCACTTATTCACTTTTGAAGTGACGAATAAGGAGAACATGATACAATACGCTTGACCAAACAAAACTGTGGTAGAATTTACTTATGTACAAGAAAATAGTTTACATGTACTCAGACGGTTTGGCCATGTAATGTACTAAATGCATCCATGATCATTCAAGAAGCTTGATAATTTAGATTCATCTTTTAATTCTTGTAGGTGGAGATAAAAAAGGCAGAACCAAAGAAGCCAAACCAACCTGCACCACCATCGAAACGTTATAATGATTCTAGACCTGCATATGGTGGTGGGTATGGAGAAAGCTATGGTGGATTTGGAGGTGGCAGTTATGGTGGTGCTGGTGGTTATAGGTCAGCTGCTGCCTATGGTGGTAGAGGCAGTGCTTATGGAGGATATGGTGGCAGTGAATTTGGCGGATATGGAGTATATGGTGGCGGCGGTGGTGGCGGTATAGGGGCTTATAGGGGAGAATCTTCCATAGGATATTCAAGCCGTTATGGAGGAGCCTATAGCAGGGGTTATGATATGGGAGGTGGTTATGGTGGAGCTGGTGAGAGTTATGGGGGATATGGAGGTGCTGGCGGGGCAGCTGGTGGTGGTGGTTATGGGAGTGGCTATGATGCAGGTTTTGGAGGTGGCTACGGAGGTGGCTATGGAGGTGGTAGTGGAGCTTCCTTTTACGGTAGTAGAGGAGGGGGATATGGCGGTGCAGGTAGTGGCCGATATCATCCATATGGGAGGTAGGTCTGTTGTATTTTAGGATGAAAAAAGAAGTCTGCAGCTAAATGAACCTACCTCTGTAGCTATTGGCTTCAAGTCTACAGGCGTATGTTTCCAGTTTCTCACTTGGTCTCATTTCTCACTCTTTCTATATTTTGCCCCGGCGGCAATGGAGGCCGGTAACCTTGTGTCAAGGACGTTCCGTATAATCTTCTGTTGAATTCTTTTTATTTCATTGAAGCCCTCTATTTGTACCAGGACTATGAGATTAAAGGGACCTGGCAATTGACATTAACAGGCTGCACATTTGTGCAGATCTTTGCATTCTCGCACTGCATTTTATTTCGTACGATGGCATAGAGACTGCCATTAGTTCTTTTTTCGGTTTTTTTTTTTTTTTTTGTGGAATCCGCTATTGGGTTAACCATTTTCGTTATTACTTTCTGAGTCCGCGGGATTTTTAGGATCCAACCCATTGGAGATGTTCTTACAAATTTTTCCATGATTTGCTAGTTTTTGTTCAGAAAGCATTTCACTGTCTTCCAAATGAAGCCAAATATGAAGCCATATGACCCTTGAAATAAGAGTTTAGGTTTCTTTTGGTACAAATGAATGTCTTAATGGTTTCGGGTTAGTCTAATTTTTTGCAAGGATGATATATGAGTGATGGTTTGGATCATTAAAATACATTACGGAATGCGCCGCAAAAAAAATGTATGTCAAAATTTGTGTAAAAAAGTAGAGTAACGGATCAGCTCCCTATAAAAAGAAGTTACTAAAATGAGAGGCACAAATGTTTCCCTTTGCTAGACAGATTGGGGACTTGTGGCAAAAGAGCTTCAAATCCCAGTAATAATTTTGGGGATCAATTCTGAATCTGTGAATGTCTGTTGGGTGGGGATTGTGCATGTGCTGCTGCTGCTGCATTTGCTCTTGCTTCTTATATAATTGTATTATGAGCTCTTTAAGCTCGATTACTGCAATGATTAAGCACGGATGATGTCGATTAGGATGTCACAGATGTACAAATTGACTGTATAAGGAAGTTTTTCGAGTGTGAATTTGGTAGAAGCTGCGTGATCGATGTATTGAAACTCGAAAGAGTTGGTCACTGAACTCCATTTTGCTCTAGGGGACCATATGCACTTGTTCTGATAGATTGGTGTTGGCGATGACTTTGGGAAGTGTCACAAAGAGGAATCCCTTCATAGTTTTTGGAGGAGATTGAACCCCAATGCGTCCCACTTTTCCTTTTCTTTTCTCTTTTGTCTAGTAAGCATCACTGCGCCGTCGAGAAATGCAAAACCATGCTGAGGATGTGAGACGTCCTTGCTTAAATGTGTATCGATAGCTTGTCATGTAGGCATCAGACAGCTTCTTCTGGTGTGAAAACATTTCTAAAGTAGTGTTTCGCTTGGGTAAAAACATAGCATAGACCGTGTACTCAGTCGACTTGGATCTTTCAGAAACTGTAAGAAACTAACAGATTACTTGGACAAAACTATGTCGAAATGAAGATAAGCAATGTAATTCACATTCGCGGCTAACTTAATTAAGCGTGAAGTTAAGAGCACAAGTTTTTCGATGGTTTAGAAGAAACAAGTTTCAGTGTTTACTGCACACACCTAAAGAACACAATGACCGAGCGATGGTGAATGAGATCAGTAGGTGATGAAAGTCTCTGCGTTGCGTCATTTTCGTTGCTTAAGTGTCTAAACGCAGTTTTATATTATTCTCAGATGTACAGGCATGGAAGATGATTCATGTACGGGATCGAAGTTGATCCTTTTTATTTGGCTAGGCAAATGATCACCATCTATGAGATTTGAACGTCTCTCACAGTTCAGTCTCCATCACATTTATGCGGGGAGAGGACACCCCTATACACGACTTCAGAAAACCAGGAAACTGCACCGAAACCTTCCCTCAAACTATACGTGCATCCGAACTGATTGTTGCTGTCTGTCATGCGTTCAGTATTACTCTATTGTCTATATTACTCTGTGTGTTCATTCATGGAGGAGCAGCAGGCCCTACGGATGTATGATACGTCGAATTTGCTACTGAAGTTGCTATTTTCTTCTCTTTTGATTTTCCTTGTGTGTGTTCTTATTGCACCTTCCATGCTGCAGAACCTATATTGCGGGGACAGTGTGACAATAGAAGGCCAAACTTACACAATCTCAGCTGTAACTCGTCGGTACCGGCTCCGGAAGGGGAAGTACGAACCGAGCGAGAAGAGGCTTGTCGTTTTGTCAACGGCGAGATACGTCTTAAATTTGTACCTTGAAAATTTGTTAGAACAATCTTGTTTAATGTTAGTTTCCTCATCACATTCCTTGCTAGTTTGCCCATGCTCAGAGAAGGAAATGAATGTCTAGTTTAATGCTTCTCGTTTGTAGTTGTATGGAGATTTTTTTTTTTTTGGGTGGGACATCTACATGGTGAATTGGTGATGTTACTTATTCATGTGTACTACATTACTACAGTATAAGGCAACGGTCATGTTGAAATTTTTTATAGTTACATATGTTATAATATGAATGGATCTGTAAAACCACATGATAGTGTAAGTGTCTGGCTGAATAATGACAGTGTAAGTGCCTAGCTGAAAAAAGTTACTTGTTCGTATATGGAGCATGTGTGGTCAATGAATTTTACACATGAGTCAATATGTTGTGATGCCACGAAGGGGCTCGTTTGGCGTGATGGATGAGATTAGACAACAGAGATATGATTAGATTCATAGGGGCTTATAAGACAAGACATAACCTATTTATAAGGATAAGTTAGATAATCTACTATATTCTGGACTTATAACCCAATTCAGTCTTGTCTATCTCACATTTAATACAATAAATAACATGTTGAATTCAAGTTTATTTTAATTGATCACAACCTATTCCATTCAGCCCACCAAACAAGACCTTAAGGTATCGTTTGGTATACAGATGAGAAGGGATGAAACGGAATGGGACGGAACAGGACGGGACAGAACGGAGAGGGAGCAAAGATGTCCTTGGATGGAAAAAAGGAGGAAGAAGAAGGAGACGGATATGTTATAATTTTGTGTTCCACAGATGTGGAACGAGTCGTTCCAGGGGGTGAGGTGAAATGAAAATTCACCCAAAACCAATCCCGTGAAACATCGCGTTCCACCCGTTTTAGGCTCACCAAACGTGGGACGGAACGCCTCGTCTCACTCCGTTCCGTCCCGTCCCACGTACCAAATTGTACCTAAGGTTTTTGAGTCTGGAACTGGTCTTGACATCCTCCGTGTTACTATTATGTCACTTTGTTTCAGGTACATTGATAGATTGCTCACTGTCAACCCTAGTTAAATGGAGAACATGGAAAATGATTTGCCCAAGGTCTGTCCATGTTATGTGATTGGTAATGGTGGTCCCCACTAGTCAAGATACTGTCTAAATTCCCTTCTAATAATTACACGTGTCAAGAACCAAGTGTTTTGCACCGCATAGAGTTTACGATGCAAAGCATCCATCAATGTCCAGAAGCAATATAGAACCGTCCGATGTCTGATGGGAATTAAAATATAAGGAAATGGGTCTTTTCTGGGACCCACATTGTTAGGAAAGCATGTTACGTGTATCTGGTCACCATCACCAGAATGACTTTTTTATTTCTTAACATGAATATTATCTACGCTAACATTGAGGGTTGGACTTTAACTCACAAGAATGACATATAAAACTTGTGTTTATCGCAATTAGGGCGTTCCGATAAACTAATACACAATGTTAAATGTAAGTTTGTTTTTCATGTAACATTGCGTAGTATAATTGATTTTTACAATTGAGATGTTCATTTTATATAAGTTGCTATCAGACTCTTTTTGCACTTACAATCTACAATACAAAATACCACCAGCGTGATTGAGGATATATTTTTTAGTATGTCGGAAAACGGACTAGTACACCAATAACATAAATATTGGAATATTTGAAAAAAAAAATTAACTTCTTGTACAATGACACCTTATATAACAAACTGTGTTTTCGACACATTGAAAAATTTCTGTGATTGTATACCCTCGTACCCAAAGCTCCGTAACATTTGATACGGGCGCCCTGTCCTTCCAGATTAAATATATCTTTTAGTTTCACCGCGGGCCTACCGTAGATTCATGCGACGGGCATGACAGCCGTCCACGTGCTTTGTCGCTGGTGTTCACGTGCGCGCATGTGAGGCCTCCCTCCTGGTTCCCGCGGATGGAGTTAACGAGATTTGTGCGGTTACTTAATCCCCATGTGATTACGACTAATTATAATTTAATTTAATTATCTTGGACCTAAATAATGTTTTAAAAAATGAAAATTAAGTCCTATATATGCGGAGATGGATTGTCTGCCCTTCCCTTTCCATGTCCTCCTCATGCCCTCCTGTTTTGTGCGGTCACGGTTAAGCCACGTTAACATTTTATATTAATTTTTTTATAAAAATAATAAGATAAAAAACAAATGTTGACATGGCTTAACTGTGACCACATAAAACAGAAGGGTATGTGAAGGGTATGAGGAGGGGAGGGCAGACAATCCATCTCCTATATCTGCTCCCTGAATTTTGGTGTTGTGGTCAATCAAAACATTGTCCGGTTAAATTCTAGATGTTGGATATTTTCCACTCTTTGGATTAGATTCCATTAAAAAAATATTATTAGCATTGTATTATTGGAATTTAGGGAGAAAATAAAATAATATTTGAGGAGAAAGAATGCTTGAAAAGTTGACAATGTTGATGACCTCTGCTCTTACTTATGGAATTTAGGGTTTTAATGTTAATTTTTTTAGATAGAAACATGTCAATAGATAATGACATATATTGAAACAGTCTGATGAGTGATATCGAGAGAATCTGTCGAGTGATATCGAGAGAATCTGTCGAGTGATATCGAGAGAATCTGTCGAGTGATATGGTGGCATGCATTACATCAAATGGGCACAAGAATGATCGGTACCAATCATTTCTCGAAAGACATTCACATATGTATTTTCTGAACTCCTGGTGATCCTAAAACCACTTTGGTCTCAATGTACATTCGTCCTTGGACATAATTGTCTTGAAAATAATGTAGGAGTCATGTGAAATTGATAATTACATTGCTCATATAAAATGTAAATGGAGTTGTTATTGGAAGCTCGAAAAATAAGTTCCACTTTGAAGACGAAGTATGATAACTATTGAAAATTAATAAAAAAAGTGAGTTTGATATTTGTACAATTACGTATGACATTGCATTTGAGTATGTAGTTGTAGAATAAGGGTGTGCTACAAGATTTGGGTTTGGTTTCTTCATTTAAATTCCTCGTATCTTAAAAATATACATTTGAAAAATCTACATCCTTGCCATGTAGGTTCGATTGAGTGCTACAAAATATATTGTACTGGGAATTCAAACATGGAGAAAAAAAAAAGTATCACTAGTCTGATCACCAACTAATAATTCTTAACATTCACAATACCAATTCATTCATTTAAAAACTGAATTCTTCAAGCGGGTTATTGGTTAAGAGCACATTCAAAATTTCTCAAGCGAGAGACTTTTTTTTTTCAATTACGGACGCTACGGGTCCCTAAAGATTTCTTGCGCTGGTTGTTTTTATTGTAATTGCCAAAATACCTCAATGAATAAATTGAAAACAACTATCGTAATACATTTTTAGGGACACACGATTTGATACATTATATATTACAAGAATTTTTTTCAACAAATTGTATTATAACACTTAGTGCATCAAACCGTGTTTCCGACATACTTTAAGATAACACGGTTTGATACACTATAACCGCATTGTTTTCGACAGAATGAAATATCTCTCGTGCGCCATGAGCCATGATACAACTAAAATGTTAAAAAGTTTTTTTTTTTTTCACAACAAGAACAAAGCGAAGAGACGTTCTTTCCACCATATTTTCTTCTCAGAGAACAAAATACATTGGAAAAAAAAAAAACATACAAAGACAAAGACGGCTTTTTAAGCTTTACGCTTTGCTTGCGAATTTTGGCTTCGTTTTTCTCTCAAATCCACACCGCGACGAGAAAAACCAGAGAAACTCCAACTTTCTGATCTCCCCAGAAGTTAAAAGTTCATAAATTTATTCATATTTTTTTCTTTGTTTGTTGTCTTGTTGCTTGATCCTCCTCTGGATTTCTTGTTCGATCGGATCTGAAGCTCTTCAGTGAAATCCAAAAGATGAAAAACAGAAACAGAGACCCCCTCTAAGTTGTTTCACTTTCTCTGTGAGCTCTCGCTCTTTGGGTCTCTCTCTCTCCTCTCTCTCTCTCTCATTGTGCCCACTAGCCATGCGAGATTGCTTGCTGTCGTCTGCTTTCTGTCTTCTCTGATCAGGTAATTTTTCTAAGCTCTCTTTGGCTAATTGGGTTCTTTTGCGTTGTTCTGCTGTTTGGTTGCCGAGAAACTGTGGGAAACGAAAAGAAAATGAAAGTCGGGTTTGGTTTTGAAAAGAATCAAAATTAGAACTTGGGTTCAATCACTGGAGAATTTGGGTTTCTGGGTTTTATAAAAAGATAAATTTGTGTTGAAAATTTTGTCAAATGATCCTTTTTTGATATATTTTCCCCCCTCCAACATTTTCTTGCCACCAAAAATGGCGTTTGGGGCATTGCCAGCCATGGATTGTCGAAGAAATGCATTTTTTCCCCTTTCGCGCTGCCATTAATTAGACTGTGAATTAAAGCTTGTATCTTGCATTTCGGTTCATCTGGGATTTTCTTTGACTGTATATTGTTGCAGATTTTTTGTTGATTCTGTGTTTCAAATTGACGGCTCTGCCTTGTTAATTTGAATTTTGGAAGACAATTTAAGTTGATGATTCTGTACTTAATGCCTTTAGTGGTAAGATTGTTACATATCATATTATCATAGTGCTCAGTTGAATTTTGCAGTGACAGTGCCTGTGTGAAAGCCATGGGGTCACTGGTTGATGGGGTTAATTCTTTGCCGAAATTTCGCTATTCCGCACCGCCTGAGGTAGGCAAGAACCCTCCTTCCACAACTGGGACTCCTCGTCCTTCTCAACCCTCATCTCCAAAACAATCAAGAAGCGAAGGGGTTTCGTCGCCATCCTGCGTGACTGCGCATACTTATTCGGTGAAGACAGACAGCTACTCAAATGGTTCTGTAAATAATCAAAAGAACCCCAACAAGGCAACTAATCATAACATGCAGCAGGAAGAGTTTCTTCATATGGGGAAACACTACCACAATTCGAATAAAGGAACACTTGAGCATGGAGGCCCAAATGATGTTCTTAACAAATCAGCCAAAACTTCTTATCTGAACAAGGTTTCCGTGCTGGAAGCAAAATCAAGCGTCAAGCATCCGGTTAATGATTGTGATTCGAGTAGATATATGGAATCTAGAAATCACGGTTTGGTTCCTTATAAAGGAGTAGCCGGGCAGACAAATAGCCACCTCATTTCTCACTGTGCAAGCCCTCAGAACAGTTTATATTCTGCCTCTCTGTATTGTGAAGCCAGGCAGAGTTTCACCAATACAGAAGTCAGTGAATGTACCAGCAGTGTGGAGAAGTCTGTTGAAAGCAGCGAAGTTACTAATTCCTGTGATCTTATTGAGAGCAGGACGACCAGCATCTATAGAGGCAGCACTGGCAGCGATGTTAGCGATGAGAGCAGCTCCAGTAGTTTGAGCAATGCCATGTACAAGCCCCACAAGGCAAATGATATTAGTTGGGAAGCGGTGCAAACTGCGCGATCTCATCATGATGGAACACTGGGTAAGGAGCATTTCAAGTTGCTGAGGACACTGGGATGTGGAGATACAGGCAGCGTTTATTTGGCTGAACTGATTGGCACTAAAACTTATTTCGCCATGAAGGTTATGGATAAAGCATTACTGGCAAGTAGGAAAAAACTTCTTAGGGCTCAGACAGAGAGGGAAATACTGCAATCTCTGGATCATCCTTTCCTGCCAACATTGTATACACACTTTGAGACGGAGAAGGTATCTTGTTTGGTGATGGAGTTTTGTCCCGGGGGTGATCTGCATGCACTCAGACAAAAACAACCTGGGATTGGGAAGCATTTTTCGGAGCATGCTGCTAGGTTAGATATTCCTTCATACTTCTCCTTTCAGTTTACTTTTTGATTAGTACACATACACATTTCAGTTTAGGTTACAATAGGAATCATATTTCAATAGCCTGCAGAGAAAAGGGAGGAGTAAACCTATAAACTAGAAGGACATCAAGTGTTTTGCACACGTTTATTTGCCAGTGCTGGGGACATCCTAAAGATAATAATTCTAGTGTGTTAATCTCCCGTTTGTTTTTGCAGGTTTTATGTGGCTGAAGTTCTTCTTGCCTTGGAATATTTGCATATGCTCGGGATCATTTACAGAGACCTCAAACCAGAGAATGTTTTGGTGAGGGAAGATGGACATGTAATGCTTTCAGATTTTGACCTTTCTTTAAGATGCACCATTTCTCCCACCCTGGTAAGATCTTCAAACTTAAGCTTGGAGACAAAAAAATCAGCGTATTGTGTTCAGCCTGCATGCATCCAGCCGAGTTGTGTAATGCAGCCGGATTGCATTACGCCCACATGTTTTGGTCCACGCTTTTTCAAGGGCAAACCCAAGAAAGATAAAAAGATCAAAGTGAAGAAGAATGATAATGATGTATACAATCAAGTGAGCCCTCTCCCTGAACTCGTTGCAGAACCGACAAGTGCTAGATCAATGTCCTTTGTGGGAACACACGAGTACTTGGCGCCTGAAATCATTAAAGGTGAAGGCCATGGCAGCGCTGTGGATTGGTGGACCTTTGGGATCTTTCTCTACGAGCTTTTGTTCGGAAGAACTCCATTCAAGGGGCAAGGAAACCGGGCTACTTTGTTTAATGTGGTTGGCCAGCCTTTAAGATTTCCAGAGTCACCTTCTGTCAGCTTTGCAGCCAGGGACTTGATCAGAGGTTTACTTGTCAAGGAGCCACAGCATCGTCTTGCGTATAGGCGGGGAGCAACAGAAGTTAAACAAAATCCGTTTTTCCAAAGCGTGAATTGGGCACTGATTCGCTGTACAACTCCACCCCAGGTGCCAAAGCACTACATATTGGAGACTCCTGATACACCGAAAGAACCCATGAACGGGAAGATGCCGGGCGTTGATTTGAAGCCTTCGGGTAATTATTTAGAGATTGATTTCTTTTGATTCTTAGCCTTTTGTTTTCCTCCGATGAAAAACAAGTCTTCAACTGATTCATGTGGTTACTACATGTACACAATGGTTCCTTTCCATTGCAAGCATTACAATCTGGTAGTTCCTGAGATTTGAGGAAATGCAATTGCATTGAAAATTTTGAGGAATGTATACTTGATGTTTATGAATCACTTCTTCGAATAACCTGTTTATGTATCGTTCGCCTTTCACCCAACATATTCCTCGAAGCAGTCAAATATTCAGGAATCTCTGGATCTGCACTTATTTTTCAACTCTCTGAAGCATTTCATCGCTTACTATGCCCTTTCTCGTCTCTGGGTGCCTAGGTATCCACCGTAAAGCCTTTATAGGTCAGGCGAACAAGATCTTTTTCAATTAGGGTTGTAATTTGACACTGCCAAGTACAAATTATTTCCTTACTCTCAACATAAATAATTGAAAGACCAACATAAAAAACACGAAAATGTATGAACTGAAATGAAATTTACACATCTCTTTCTTTTCCTTACTCTCAACATAAATATTTAAATGCCGTCCCCACCCTACACTTTTTTTTTTTTTTTTTTTTTTTGGAAAACGATAGTTTTTTCAATTGAAAACGGCTCATTTCAAACTCAAAAACAACAAGCTTCATCTTAAAAATGAATCGTTGTTTGAAATATACACTCCTTCATATTAAATTGTAGGGGTGTGCTATTCAAACATTTTTTTCCATTCAACTCTCTCAATTTTTAGCCGTCGAATTGAACGAATTGAAAAAGATAAAAGACATAAATTAACAAAGGGTATGCGAGAAGTAAAAATAGTTGCTTAAATAACATCACCCTAAATTGTATCATTGACAAATTGACAAATTAAATTCAATAATTAACCAAAAAAAATTAAATCAAATATTAAAAGTCATTCTCAAGAAATAAATTAATGAAATAAACAAGACTTCTAGAAGTTGTCCACGTTGGACTAAGGCTTACGGCTTGACATAGTCAACGAAGTAACCGGCCTGCTTCTTTTCTTGACAGAATGTGAAGGCCGAATTACGGGTCGCCACATCACCAAGTTTATGGAATTTACAATTTCCCCCTCATTCGGTTCCACCCAACCTACCGCCAAAAAATCCACCGGCAGCAGGGAATCACAAAATCAGACTGGTGCGCTATCGGGTGTTTCAAACCTACGCGCTTGTACCCCACTTCCCGGGTGCAGAGAGTGGTCGTCCTCCGTTTGTGGGACCTTCCATTTTTGCGTGCACGAATGATCTTTTAGTTTCCCTCCAATATGATCGGAAATATCAAAAGGTATATACATGAACTACAAATCAAATCCCACGCGCTCATTCCCAAGCGTCCCGATTCCGATCTTCAGAAACCCCATCGTGCGCTGTATGCGCATTGCGCACCTACACCCATACCGACACCGCCGTTCGCTCCTCAACCTCATTATATCAACTCCAACAACCAAACAACAACGCTCATTCTCTCTCATCTTTTCCCTCTCATCGTTTTCAACTTCAACCCCGGCTAAACCCCTCCTTCCTCCTCTCCGAGCCCTAGCAATGGCCTCCGACGGCCTCTCTGCCGCCGTCACCGCCGCCGGAGACGAGAAGTTCGGTTTCAAGAGATCGGAGATGTTCAAGGAAAAACTTGCCGGTACCGTCAACGCCTACGACCGCCACGTCTTCCTCTGCTACAAGACCCCCGAGGCCTGGCCGTCGCGCGTCGAAGGCTCTGAGTCCGATCCGCTCCCTAAGTTCTTCGCCTCCGCTCTCAAAGCTCGCAAGAACGACATCGCCGTTAAGGTCCTTTTTGTAGCTCAATTCATCGGCGTTTCTGATCGCTTTTTCTTACGGTTTCTTATTCGCTGGAGCTACTGAGTTCTGGTGTTGAGCTGAGTTGACTCCGTTACTCACTTTGTTTTGTGGTTTTTGATAGACGTTGCTGACAGTAATTGAAGGACGCGAAGGAACTGAGTTTTCCGACGGCGATGTGTTGATTTTCCCACAAATGATCAAATACAGGTAAATTCACGTTGATTTCTTGAGGTTTTTGTATTGTGTAGTTGCTTTAACTTTAATCGGAATTTATAGGATTTATAATGAACTAGTGAGTGGTGTTTTGATTCTTCAGATTTGCATTATTTGACTTGTAGATTTCGATGATTGCTAGCTACAGACAGAGTTTATGATTTTTCAATTTCGATGTATGAAGTCTCAAATCGAGTTAATTTAGTGTGTTTTGGACTAGTTTTGGTGTTGATACCTTGAAAATTTCCTTGTTTAATCTGAGCTGAGGTTATAGTGATTTTCAAGAGATTTCTCAATGTGCCGGAACATTGCCTGGTACCCTAAGAGTAATAATACAATTGGTTGTAAACTTTCAAGTTTTCAACCAATTGTATTATGGGCCGTGTTCTTGAACCTAAAAAAGTTCTCGTGATTTTCATGGAATTGATTGAATGGAAGTTACGACCGCATTTAGTGTTTTATTTCTGTTTTGACTTCTCTTTTGATTACGAGATTGTGCTAAATTTACTGAATTAAATAGATAATTAGATATGTGTTAGCTTCTGAAATTAGTTATAGGAATTGAATTTAATAGCTCAGTTTATGACTAATTCCTTGCCTTACAAGGAATTGAAGAGTGTTAGGTTATTGTTTACTGTAAATTTCTTTTTGTGATTCTGAGGTTGTTTTTGTTTCTCGATCAAAGGGGCTTGAAAGAGTCGGATGTGGACAGCTTTGTTGATGATGTCCTTGTGAATCACAAACCATGGGCTTCCGGAGTGAAAGAGGCGTTGACTGGCTCCCATGTATTTGTATGTGCACATGGTAGTCGAGATAAAAGATGTGGTGTTTGTGGACCTTTTCTCATTGATAAGTTCAAAGAGGAGGCTGAGCTGCGAGGATTGACGAATCAGGTATTTGTTACTGCTTGCTCTCACATTGGAGGCCACAAGTATGCTGGAAACTTGATTATCTACAGCCCAGGTTCAGATGGAAGCATAATAGGCCATTGGTAATATCCGGATCATAAGAATTTAAAATTTATTGTATTGGGATTTGGGATTGATGAAGGAATGTGAATATTATGTATTATTCATTGCAGGTATGGCTATGTCACTCCTGATGATGTGCCAGAATTGCTTGATCAGCATATTGGGAAGGGAGAGATCATTGAACGACTTTGGAGGTTTGTGCGTTTTTGGTTTTGCTTACCCCCTTCTGATGAAAATTTCACTGGAACTGAAGCGTCTGTCATATTTTTCAATTGCTGATTATTTCTAGTGTTGTATGATAGATTATTGATATAGAGTTGCATTAACATCGAGGAACCAAATCAAACTAGTGTGAACCAAATCAAACTACCTTTTTTTGTTGATAAACCAAACCAGAGGTGGTTTGGGGAACGGGGGATGGGGTCAAGTAGGCACTTTACAGAGATGGAGAAAGCGAAATAGATCTAGCGAATTGGATATAACGGCATTACCCTGTATATGTTTCTGATTTGTAATGTTCTTCTGATTAATTGTTGTCAAATTGTGTATTAAGCTTGATCATACATGTTCTTACTCAATAGCTATTGACGAAACTTAGAGTTGAATCTTTAAATAACTGAACACGAAATTCAATTTCATTCCTTACAGGGGCCAAATGGGAGTATCTTCTGATGAAGCTGAAAAAATTAATGACCTGAAGCTTTCAAATGGAGGAGAAAGTAAGAAAATCCAGGAGAAGCCCCAAGAAAACGGCAATCAGATTCAGAAAAACGAGAACTTTTCGGGCTGTTGCCAAGGTGCTAATAGTAATGGATTTACATGCTGCAAAGAAGTAAGTTTGGAGCAGAATGGTGGAAGTGAGAAAAAGAAGCTGAAAGAAACCAGAGAGTCGTGTGCCAGGAAGGATGCCTTAGGGAAGCTGTCAAGCTTGATTGGGAACTGGGAACAAAGCGATGTTCTTGCAGCTGCTGCCGTGGTTGGAGCAGTGGCAACAGTGGCCGTGGCCTATAGCTTTTATAGAAGGTCAGGCTGAAACGTACTCTATATGATAGGAGAATATGGTAGCTACAGTATACGTTCGTTTTTGGAGGGTGGGATGATTTCCCGGGGCTAAGCTGTATATAGTTACAAAAGTATTCACCATTCCTTTCCGTAGTTGATTGCTTACACAACTGATTTGTATACTTGAATGGTTTTATCTTGATAGTGGGATTTGTTCTGAGACTGCTTTGATGTGGTGTTTTCTAAGCTCTTGTGATTGTTTTCGATTTGCCTGCTGGACTTTTAATTCAACCGTCGATTCTGTTAAAATTTATGATAATTTTTGTCAAAAAATTCTCAAATTTCAAAAGAGAGAAAAAGGCCTCGTAGATAGCAAAGCTCAGAGTTTGGTCGAGATCATCGTCCACTGCTGATCTTTGCAAGCATCTCCTCCACCAGCCTCAATACCGTTGTACTCATCCCATCAACTCCCCCCGGTATCAATGTCCTGCATAATCTGCTCTATATCCTTATTCCCGACTGCTTGTTTCTCGAACCATAATTGGAACAGTCTTTCAAGAGAAACAGCAACTCCTGTGCCGTGGATTTAGCCCTCCACGTCCCATCCACGCTTAGCTGAAGCAGTCTGGGCATTGCTCTTCTCTCAGTATTAGTCCTCTGTACTTCTCCCTGCAGCTCTGGCATAGAAGCAGGAAGATACTCGCAGCGTGCTCCTTGCATTTCATCGATTCCTCTTCAATGGTCTCAACCAGCCCCCAGATTGTGTCGCACGTACCTGCAGTTTCCTTGAGCACAGTCTTCGATGAAGAAACAATGTCGTCAAGTAGCGCAATTGCCTTCTCAACCAGTTGGCTTGATTTTTCCAAGCCGTGGATTATTTGTAACAACGAAAACACTAAGCCTGAAGAGACGTAGTCTGATGGCAGGTCGAGAGGTTGTGTAGTGTGGCTATGCTTTCGAGTCTGGCTTGCACACCGATGCCTGCAGCATAATCTTGATCGACAAATTCAACTATTAGTTGGATGCCTCCGTGTGGTACAATTGGTAGCTTGTTTCCCTTGCAAGACGATATGATAAAAAAACCTGCCATAGTGAGCTCGACCATCGCCTTGCTTTCGTAGCTAAATTGATCATTTTTTATGCAAGTAAATTACTTATTTTACGACATTGATCCTTTTGACGTAAGCTACAAATGTCTCCTCCTAGCTAAATTTAGTTAGTTACTATTCACAAAGTAAAGACAGATACTCTCTAGACTGACTCCAACAGTTGGAAGTTCCAACTTGGAACCTGCTTTGCACCGAAGATTCTTATAACGCTGTCGTGACGTCCGCCAGCAGCCGCAGTTGAACCTACCTGCGCACCACCCTTAAAACTACAAAAGAAAGGATATTGCATCGTAAAGCAGTTATACAATTTATTTATTTTTTTTAAATTTGATGGTAACATTTATACAATTTAAAGGGCCGCCTACACTGGGGAATCTTGGGAAAGAGTTGACTTTGGTTATTTGAAAGCCAAGCTGCACTTCTACAGGCTGCAATGGATACCAGGAGCTCCGCCCATGGAGCTGGCGTTGCCGCCTCTTCGTCTTCCTCGCAGAGCTCAAACCGCTGGAAGTACGAGGTGTTCCTGAGCTTTAGAGGCGAAGACACCCGTAACACCTTCACAGACCACCTCTTCATTGCGTTATGCAATGCCGGAATTAACACGTTTATAGACAACCAGCTCAGAAGGGGAGAAAACATACAGAGTGAACTTGACCAAGAAATTGAAGGGTCGAGAATCGCCGTCATCGTCTTCTCCAAGAGGTACGCGGAGTCTCGATGGTGCCTGAGGGAGCTGTCGAAGATCATGAGGTGCCGAGAAGATCAAGAGGGGAAAATAGTCTATCCAGTATTCTACGACGTTGACCCTTCTGAAGTCAGGAAACAGAACGATAGTTTTGGGGAAGCATTTCAGAAGCATGAAAAGGATGAAGATCCAAATGAGGTCAAGCAGTGGAGAGAGGATCTTAAGGCTTCTGCAGATTTGGGCGGCTGGAACCTCAAAACCACGGCCGACGGGTACACTTTTTTGTTTACTTCAAATTTCATATCACCATATTTCACTAATCAACCAAAATTAAGATATTATAATTAAGGCATTGAATCTGATTTTATATGCGATAAGAAAAATTGAATCGTTGATCTCTGAACTATGATAGAACTGTCATTTTGGTCCCTACATAAAATTTTATTACAATTGCTATATGAATTTTATTAAAGGTAGAGTATTTGCATAAGAATTTCCATCAAAATTAAGGAAGTGAAACGCAGAGTACATGCTTTGTTTTTTATGGGTGTGTGAAGGACAAATGCTCCACAATTTATCAAATTAAAATACCAATTGTAATGGATTCTTAATTATATTACTGAAAGCTACAATTGCATAATAGTCTAATCACCAATGATCTAATGTATTCACATTATAATCAAAGATTAGATACGTGGTTGAATTGAGCTCAATTAATCCAGTTTATTCAATTCTGTTTCAATATGTAAATATCTAGTCATTATGAATAAGGCATTTAGTATGGCTCTCGTAATTTGGAATTTCTATTCGTAGGCGTGAAGGAGTGTTTATCAAGAAAATTGTTGGGGATGTCAAGGGACTACTGAAAACCACAGACTTTAAAGAAGCCAAGCACTCAGTTGGAATGACTTTTCGCGTGCGAAAATTTAGTACTAATTACTTAGACGTTGGAGGTTCACCTAATGTTCAAATAATTGGAATTTGGGGTATGGGCGGTATAGGTAAATCAACGCTTGCCAAAGCTGTTTCTAGCAATTATCAGCATAGTTTTAGTCGTCAATGTTACCTTGAAGATGTGAGGAGTAAAAAGAAAGAGATGGTTAGTCTGCAAGAACAACTTCTTCGAGATATTTTAAAACAGCCTGACATTAAGGTAAGTAGTGTTGCCGAAGGGACCAAAGAGATCAAGAAAAGACTTGGAAGCATGAAGGTACTTGTCGTGGTTGATGACATAGATGATGCAGACCAATTAGATGAATTGGCAATAGAACATGAATCGTTTGGTCCAGGGAGCAGAATTATTATAACAACAAGAGATGAACAAGTGCTGAATATACAAAAGGTGGATAAAAAATATATGGCACAAGCAATGACAGAGAAAGAAGCTCTTGAGCTCCTTAGTTGGCACGCCTTTGGAAATCCTTGTCCCGACGAAGAATATATTGAACTCGCAAGAGATGTTGTTGACTATTGTGGAAGATTGCCCCTAGCTCTGAAAGTTGTTGGTCGTTTGTTGGCTACGAAAAAGAGTAAAACCATGTGGCAAAATACATTGGATAAATTGAGAAATATTCCAGATGGAAAAATTCATGAAACGCTTAAATTAAGCTACGATGGGCTACGTGATGATCATGTGAAGGGTGTGTTCCTTGACATATCTTGTTTCTTTGATGGAGTGAGTATAAGTGATGTCACAACAATATTGGATGGTTCTAGTCGTTTTTCTGTAGAAGCAGAAATTACCACACTCTGCGATCGATGTCTCTTATATATTGATGAAGCTACAAATTTGAGAATGCATGATTTGATTCGAGATATGGGAAGAGAGATTGTGCGTGCAGAATCTCCTGTGGAATTGGGAAAACGTAGTCGATTGTGGCATAGTAAAGATGCAAAAAGCGTGCTAAGGAACAAATCTGTAAGTACTTTTGCAATAAAAAGATGTTATGTTAAGTACATGTAAAGAAAGAGAAGTATATACGCATATCCGCATATATATAATGTATGCCGTACATAGTATATTTGAAGAAAAAGAAGAAAAGAAAAGGCTTTCATCCACTGTAAATTGAAAGAGAAAATAACTAATTATGTTGTATGCCCTACCTTTGTAGTAGTTCATTCATCCAATTCTCGGCTCTGCTTCGTGTGAATATTATCCTTTTTTTTTTTTTTTAATCTCTAACAGGGAACAGAAGCAGTTGAAGGACTAAGGTTACTTTTGCCAGAACATTCTGATGACGAGCAAAGCTTCAGTACGAAAGCGTTTAAGAATATGCGACGTCTGAAATTTCTCGCGCTGAAACATGTAAAGCTGACTGGAAGCTACAAACATCTTTCCAAGGAGTTAAGTTCCTTGCTTTGGATTGGATTTCCTTTTGAAGCCATACCAGCAGATTTTGATCCAAGAAACCTAGTTTATTTAGGCCTGTGGGACAGCAAGCTTGTACGAATTTGGGAGGATTCGAACCTGGTACGATATAATTATCAATGTCCTTGTAAATATGAACATCAGTCATCGTCATGCATTCTCTCTTTTATTTATTTGGATTTTTATTATTGTTTTCTCTTTTTTGAGTAACAGTTGCCTAAGAAGTTGAAGCGTCTCACTCTTGGAAACTGCCATAACCTGACTGAATTACCAGACTTTTCAAAACTCCCACATCTTCGGAACTTGACCATCAAAGGCTGTAAGGGTTTGTGTGGGGGTTACCATTTTTTAGCACAACTGAAGATGATTGAGAGATTAATTCTCAGAGACTGCAATATAACAGATGGTGCCGTTCTCGAAAGCCTTGGGCGCCTATCTTCTTTAACAGAATTAGATCTAGGTGGGAATGGTTTTAATAGGCTACCCATTCTCAGTGGCCTTTCTCATCTTCAGGTTTTATATCTACGTCATTGCACAAACCTTCAGGCAATCCCAGATTTGCCGAACAGTTTGCAAACATTGAAAGCGAATTACTGCACTGCACTGGAAATAATGTCCGACTTTTCAAAGATGTCAAAAATGAGGAAATTGGAACTGAAAGACTGCCGCAACCTCAAAGATACTCCAAACTTGGAGAACTCATTGGACAACATGTATTCAATTCATATGGAAGGGTGTACCAGTCTCACTGATACTTTTAAGGAGAACCTCCGAACGGTGTGGTACTCTCTCTCTCATTCTCTCTGCCTTTTGTATTGTTGCTTATACTGACTTTGCACCCCATGTTGTAGAAAAATGCATTTGGTGGAATTTTTCTCTCCGGAAATGATATTCCTAACTGGTTAGCCTATGTCGCCGGAGAGGATAAAACTGTCAAATTTGAAGTGCCGCCAAGTACTGATTATATAGGAGGGTTGGCTTTAGGCATCGTTTATTCTTCAGACAACTCCGACTGTACTGGGTCTCTATGCATTGATGTTGTTAATCGTACCCAGCGAACTAATTTTCGCATCCGGACAATTAAGGCCACCATAACTGCTTTCCATAAAAATTATCTTTGGTTGGGAAATCTTTCAAACAAGAAGCTCAATCTGAAAGGCGGCGACATTGTTCTTGTAAAAGCAGAATTTTATGGAGGATATAATAGAATTAAGGTGAACAAAACAGGAGTGGATATTGTAAAATGGAATTTGTCTAATGGTCTTACTAATTGGGAGGACTATGAGACTATATCATACAAGTCTAATGAAGACATTGATGACGATACAAAGTTGAGCTATCGCCACGTTTTCCTCTGCTACAAGACCCCCGAGGCCTGGCCATGGCACATTGAAGGCTCCGAGTCCAATCCACTCCCTAAGTTCTTTGCATCCGCTCTCAAAGCTCGCAAGAACGACATAACCGTTAAGGTCTGTTTTCCAGCTCAATTCGTCGGTGTTTCTAATTGCTTTTTATTTCCGTTTCTTATTTCCTGAAGTTGCTGAGTTCTGGTGCTGAGCTGAGTTGACTACATTACTCACTTTTTTCTTGGTTTTTGATAGACGTTGCTGACAATAATTGAAGGACGCGAAGGAACTGAATTTTCCAACGGCAATGTGTTGCTTTTCCCACAAATGATCAAATACAGGTAAATTCGCGTTGATTTCTCGAGGTTTTTGTTCTGTAGTTGCTTTAATTTTAATCCAAATTCATACGATTTAGATAATTAACCAGTGAGTGGTTAATTTTAATCTGATTCATAACAATGAATTGAAACCGCAGTTGAGTATTTCTTAACAATACAACAGTAATAAGAATAAGTATATTAAGCAAGCTTGAGAGGTAAGCAAGGGAACAACAATGTCGCACTGGAGTAATCTGAAGCAATAAGTTATAACTATTCAAGATGGCACATAAAAGCTTAACTTGGTGGATGAAAAGAGTTCGAATGGTGGTTTGATTATGGAATACTGAGAGTGTTGTCTTACCTATAGCTACATTGAAGAATGCCATGTAAAATTGCTTACGACAAGAGACTAAAACATGAACCGACCCACGTTCCCACCCGGATGTTAACAATTCTCTGTTCAAGCAGAGAAACAATCAAAACAAACTCATGTGCCAACAAAATGCTAAATTAGTAAGAATACTCCACTGGAGACAAAATCTAGAGCTGTTATTGGCATTTAGAAAACTAAGTCGTAATACCGTTATTCGAAAACCACCGATTGCTATTCAAAAACTGAGCCATATACTATTAAAACTAAGCCGTATGCTATTGAAACAAATTATTTCCTTACTACAACCAACACTTCCAATATCAAAAGAGAAAGAAATATTAGTATACGACGCATTAGCAGAAAAGTGCCACATTACATACCATCAAAAGACAGCAACTAACTCCTGATATCAACTGCTGGAAGAAAAACCTTGCCTGATGCAAAACGACAATTAAATCGAAAAAGTATGTAAGTTTTAGTTATATTATGACCGACTGTTTATGTAAAAATGCTTCAGACCTAACTTTCCCTATCTGAAACTAAACGAAAATCGAGATGCATTCCATTTCGGGGGACATCCAGAGATCCCATATTTGAGACTCTACACTAAAATCATTTCCAATGAAATTTTCTCTGCATTTGAAACTACTTTATCTCATCCTCACTAAATCTGCCAACACTACATATTCTCTCAAAGAGTTCTCACCCAGCCATGTACTCCATCACAATGGCTAGATGAGGTGGTGTGAGCAGAACCAGCAAGAAAGACACCGCACTACTCTCAAGTCTTAAACACAAACCTCTTTATCAATTATCACAAATAAGCAACTCTAAAGACTATTTCCACTTCACAGTAAAAACAAAGTGCAAGAAGTATAGCTATATTTTTAGCATAGTAATTTTGACAACAATTTTGCAAGTGGTGGAATGCTCCGGTGGGTAGGGCATTTCTCTTAGTCCTACTACATCCTGGGCTCAAAGTTCTAACCATCCCCCGTACCAGTTTAAGCACACCAAAGGCCAAATTTAGCATGTTCTGTCTTCATCCACCCACCCTCAGCAGATACTTATACAAAATTCAAACGGAACTTGCCAAATTCATTCTTAAAATACAAAATGAAAATAGTTTATGATCACTGACCTCTTTGAATTAAACGATATTCAGATGCAGTGATATGTGGTTCATGATTTCCCTTTGAACATGTTCATCTATCTGCATCACCAATTTTTTTTTTTAGAAAAAAAAAATACAATGTTTAAAGAATGAGAGAAATAAAGAAAATTCAGAAAAAGGGAAGATATAAGAGTCGAAGAATACAGAACCAAAACATCCAAGACTTGCCCACCAAGATAATCAAGACATCCAAGACTCACCCACCACCCAGCTAGCTAGCAAACACACACCTAAAGGCTAAAAAGGATACGGTCTTCATCAAATTAGGTGAGTCTTGGATGTTTTAGCTATGGTCAACCTAAACCAAAATCAAGTGACAAATAAACAAAGGTATGCATAAATCATTTTCTTTCCGTTAACTTTAATTAATAAGATTGGGTTTGGATCTATCTTAGTCTGCTTTCTGATGTTAACATGTAAGAGTAGAATGTAGTACTACAGAGAGAAAGCCATCATTGCAAGCCTATATCATGGCAAGCAAGGCAGACTCACTCTCACCTCCATATATTACCAAATCTTAGTCCATATGATTTTGCCAGAGCTACCTAATCTATTGAATGTTCTATAACATCAACATTATAAAGGTTTCAAATTGAATCATACATTTAAAATCCGAGCATGAAAGCTTTACATAGATAAATAAACAAATGTAAATAACTAATTAGGCAATACACAACAGAAAGGAGAGAGAGAGAGAGAGGGCATACATGGTTGCCAAGAAAAGGAAGAAAGCAATTCCATTTCCTGTAAAAACGAAGAAACAGAGCATTAACAAACCCACACGCACAATTCTCAAAGGAAATTGGTAAGAGATAATCCCAATTGAGAAAATAATCAGAAAATCAGAGAGGAAAGTTCTGAAACTCAATAAAGACTCCGAACAAATCCTTGAGTGCATGCATTGTTTTTCATCAATTTCAACCAAATCTTGAAACGAAAGAGAAAAGCAGAGAACCGAGTTGAGGAAAAGCCTTAAGAGAATCATGTAGTCGCCTTTCTAGCTCCTATGTCCCTTACTCCCTCACTCTTTCTCTCTGTACCCCTTCCCCTCAACCCCACCCCCATACTTTTCCCCATCTCTCTCTCTCTCTGCAACCAACGTCAGCGGACAGAACCCACCCTCTATCTCCACCCCCAACCCTTCCCATCAACCCTCTGTCCACCCCCAACCCTTCCCATCAACCCTAAACTCGATGACACCCTCTGCCTCTCTGCACGATCTCCTTGACGAGATCGAAAGCAAGCTAACACCCCCAACCGAATTGCGGAACACAAACGCCCCAAATGGTGGCCGTTGGATTAGGACTAAAGGGGGCAAAATAGTCATTTGATCTTTCGGTGAAACCCAGCCCAAAACACGTGAGAGCTGCACCCTGGGCCCAAATGCAGCAGCCCAACCCAGCTGTTAAGCACGGCCCACACTAACACAGAATGGATAACCGAAATTAATTCATAATCGAGGGCCCATTCCATAACCAACATGAGCAGTGCAATTTATTTTCCTAGCTTAGACTGAAGTAATTTATGTTTCGACTTCTCATTTGATTACGGCGCTGAATTTACTAAACTAAATAGATAATTAGATATGTGTTAGCTTCTAAAATTAGTTCTAGAAATTGAATTTAATAGCTCAGTGTTAAAGAGTGTTAGGTTATTGTTTCCTGTAAATATTTTTTTGTGATTCTGATGTTGTTTTTGTTTATTGATCAAAGGGGCTTGAAAGAGTCAAATGTGGACAACTTTATTGATGATGTCCTTGTGAATGACAAACCATGGGCTTCTGGAGTGCAAGAGCCGTTGACTGGCCCCCATGTATTCATATGCGCACATATGAGTCAAAATGAATGGAATCGTTATCGTGCACGTGTTCTCATTGATAAGTTCAAAGAGGAGGCTGAGCTGCGAGGATTGACGGATCAAGTATTTGTTACTGCTTGCTCTCACATTGGAGGCCACAAGTATGCTGGAAAACTCATGATCTACAGCCCAGATTCAGATGGAAGCATGACATGCCATTGGTAATATCCGGATCATAAAAATTTAAAATTTATCGTATTGGGATAGATGAAGGAGTTTGAATATTATGTATTTTTAATTGCAGGTATCCCTTCGTCACTCCTTTTGACGTGGCGAAATCACTTGATAAGCATATTGGGAAGAGAAAGATTACAGAACGACTTTGGAGGTTTGTACGTTTTTGGTTTTGCCTACTGCCTTTGGATGAAAATTTCACTGGACGGAAGCTTGTGTTGTCATATTTTTCAATTGATGGTTATGTCTAGTCTTGTATGATACATTTATTGATATAGAGTTACATTAACATCGAGGAACTTTAGTGGAGAAAGCACATAAGAATTGGATATAATTGCATTACCCTATATATGTTTCTGAATTGGATGTAACTGCATTACCTTGTATAAGTTTTTGATTAATTGTTGTTAGATTGTTTATTAAGCTTGATCATACATGTTCTTACTCAATTGCTATTGAAGAAACTTAGAGTTGAATCTTTAAATAGCTGAACACGAAATTCAATTTCATTCCTTACAGGGGCCAAATCGGAGCATATTCTGATGAAGCTGAAAAATCTAATGACCAGAAGCTTCCAAATGGAGGAGAAAATAAGAAAATCGAGAAGCCCCAAGAAAATGGCAATCAGAAGGGGACGAAGCGGAAGCGAGAATGTCGGCTTGGGAAGGGAGAGATTATAGAACGACATCGGAGGTTTGTCCCTTTTTGGTTTTGCCTACTATCTTTAGATGAAAATTTCACTGGACGGAAGCTTGTGTTGTCATATTTTTCAATTGCTGATTGTGTCTGGTCTTGTATGATAGATTAATTGATATAGAATTGCATTAACATGGAGGAACTTTTGTGGAGAAATCACAAAAGAATTGGATATAATTGCATTATCCTGTATATGTTTCTGATTTATAATGTTGTTTTGTTTATAAAGCTTGACCATACATGTCCTTACTCAACTGCTATTGATGAAACATAGAGTTGAATCCTTAAATAGTTGAACAAGAAATTCAATTTCATTCCTTACAGGGGCCAAACCAGAGCATCTTCCGATGAAGTTGAAGAAATTAATGATCGAGAGCTTCCAAATGGAGAAAAAAAAAAGAAAATCGAGGAGAAGCGTTGTTACCAGGGTGCTAATAGTAATGGATCTACATGCTGCAAAGAAGTAAGTTTGGAGCAGAACCATTGTTCTAAAAATTGGCCTAGGCGACGCCTATATGGCGCTGGGCGGTGGAGCCCCGCCCTGATTTTGGGCAAGGCGTTTGGAAAAATCGTCTGGAAGCTAAGCGGGCCTAGGCGGAGAGCTAGGCGGCACCTAGGCAATCCTAGGCGGTTTTTTTAATATTTTTTTATTAATTGTGTGCTTTTTTATTTTTTGGTTTCATTGTGGTATACTTATGGAAATGTTGTACCTAATTTGCACATGATGGATTTTCTTGGTAGAAAGATGTTATAACGTCAATTAAATAACCCTCCGGACCGTACTCATATGAAAGGAGAAATCGAATAAACTGTTTAATGGTTTTATCTTGATTGGGATTTCTTATGTGACTACTTGCTAAATGTTGACGTGGTATGTCCTAAGTTCTTGTGATTGTTTTCGATTTGCCCGTTGGACTTATAATTCAGCTGCTAATTCTATCAAAATTTATGGTAATTTTGTGAAAGAATCTTAATTTTGTTGTTTATGAATTTCGAAAGAGAGAAAACAACATTGTTGTCCTCGTCGTTTATTCAATAAACGAGATACAAGACTGTGTGCTAACATCTTAATCTGCTTAAACTATTTTTTAGATATACGGCATTGTTGTCACGAATTTTACCTTCATTCTAGAATAGTTTTTCTTTTATTCTTATCGTGGTTCTCAAACTCAATCTCATGTGGTACTTCAATTATATCCGTTAACTCAATTTATTTTTCTGTTAAATATAGATGACATTGCAAGGATTTGTACATCAACCTCTTTTTTTTTTCCTTCATTTTATAGGTTGTGGGATGAATTTTAAATTTATCATCTTTACTTAACAAAAAATAGATGAAGTCGACAAAAAGGATATAAAAAAAAGTCATGCTATAGCGAGTTTGAAGATCATATAAAACAAATAAAATGAAGATAAATGACAAATTCAGGAAACATCGATGTAATTAACCCTATTTATTTTCTATATGTACAAAATATTAAAGGCATTTCTATGACACTTACGTAGACAAAATTTTACTTGCCCTATATGCTGATTTGTTCACTTTACCACCTAAACTTTTATTAGGTTTCTCACTTTACTTTATTCTTTTAACTTTGTTAGCATGAAAGGGATGAAGATCCAGATGAGTACGAGCAGTGGAGAAAGGATCTAAAGGCTTCTGCAGATTTGGGTGGCCGGAATCTTAAAACCACAGCGGACAGGTATTTTAATTCTTCCTCTAAATTTAATTCCAACGTCTTGTATTAGCTTCTAAGACTCATTAATCCACCAAAAATAAGGAGATTATGATCAGACTTTGATTTCATACGTTTATAGGAAAAAACTTTGGAGCATTGGTAATGCGTGAAGGACGAATCCTTCGTATGTCAAACCCATATACTAATTCTAATGGATTTCTAATTGTATGACTAAAAGCTATAATATGGTTTAGTGAGGGTAAACAAACGACTTGTTATAGTTCAGGAGCAATTTAACTGGGCTTAACTACACGGTTACAATGCATTTCGGAAACACAGTTGAATTGAACTTAACTAATCATCTTGATCAAATCTAATTTATTCAAAATGTTTTTGCTACCAAAATATCTAATCATGACGAATGAGGCATTTAGTTGAAATAAATCTTGCAGTTGCATGATGAATCTTACTTTTGTATAATTTTGAATTTTAACTGCGAGACATGAATGATTATTTATCGAGAAAATTGTTGGAGACATTAGGGGACTACTGAAACTACAGACTTAAAAAAGTCAAGCACTCAGTTGGAATAGCTTTTCGCGTGCAAGAATTCAGTACTAAATACTTGGATGTTGGAGGTTCACCTGATGTTCAAATAATTGGAAGTTGAAGTATGGGCGGTATAGGTAAAACAACGATTGCAAGAGCCATTTGGAGTATGTTGTTTGGTATAGTTAAGGAAAGTGATGATACAACTCTTCAACAACCCACATCTTTGTAAGGATCATTTAGTTCAGTGTTTAAATTATTGACTCGTTTTTTTTTATATTTTTTGTTGTTGTTAGTTCGCCTAATCACCAAATGAATTGTGCAATTCCTTCTTTTGTTTCGTTGATAATATTTGCCTTACAGTTGATTTCCAGCGGGATGCTTGATATTTCTGTTGATTTCCAGCGGGATGCTTGATATTTCTAAGTATATGGTATGGTTCTTGCATACTGGGACCAAAATATTATCATGTCTTTTTGTCTTTTAATGAATCCAAAGATGTGTTTAAAATAAAGAGCAGTAGATTTGAACTAGGAGACAGACAACTTTTCAGTGTGCCAGAATACAACCCGGTACATCAAGTATCATCATACAAGTGGTTGACTTTTTTTTTTTTTCAAGTATCCAATCACTTGTGTGATGACACTTGATGTATCGAGTTGTATTTTCGGCACACTGAAAAATCTCTCATAAGAATCGCGATAAAATATGTCATAATAATTTGACATCGAACTCGTGCAACACCTCTCACATATCTATTTGCCTTAACCTCTGTACTACAGTCCATTTTCCTCCAACCTGATATCTAAGTCACACATCCTTATTGTCTATGTCATATTTGTCACATTCAAGTTTCGGAAACGCCAGAGTAATGTGTTTTACTTTCTAATAAGACATTGGTAATTCAATTATTGTGATGGGTTTTTGGCCTTAGTGGCTACCAAAGGGGCCCTTTCTGGAAGCCCCAATTGTATCATTGTGTTGTATTCGTCTTCTTATCGCCCGTTTACCTTTCTTTTTCTCCGACAACATTTTCTTATCCTTCATAGAATCTAGGAAATAAATAAAAGTCACATATCTTCCATTTTCTTGCAGAATTGTTCTTGATTAATTTAGTTAGAGTAGTGTGTATGTGTTTTATGTCTATGCACATCTTGAAAATATTCTCTTTATCAAATCTTAGAATCTATGATATAAATAGACATTTTATTATTGTATATGAATAATTTAATTAAAACAATATGTTTATTGCATGGAGTTTTGACTCGATAATTTAGTTTAAATTAATTAAAAGATTGCTCAAATACATGTGTATTTTCCACTGAGGATTGGTTGAGTTGTAAGGTCTATGTTTGAGTTCCATTGTAAGCAACCATTTTTTGTGCAAGATCTGTAAAAACAAAAAAAGGACTAAGACCCCTTGTGTAAGTTCTCGAGGATACTTGTGGTATGCCTTGGCCTTGATGGATTAGCTTTCCTTTCCCCTAAACTTTTAAAAATCAAATATATAAATCAGTTATTTAGTAGTCACTTATATTACGATTTAATAATATTCATTTTGACTTGTAAGTGAGGAGAAATTTTTCAGTGTGGTGCGAACACTGAACATGACTCGATACACCAAGTGTCATAATAAAATAGTTTGAAATTTTATTTTTTAAGTTTCCAACCAATTGTATTTTTACAACGTGTTTCTAGTAAATTGAAAAATCTCTCATACATGAGAAGTCTTAAGTTCAATTATCGTCAAGGTAAATTTGAACCAAATTATTATGACTATCTTATTGTGAAGCTTAACTCACTCCCTCCACCACTTAATGTACATAATATCATATTATTAAAAAAAATTATTTATTTAGTAATTATTTTACTTTATTATAATCTAAATTACATATCAACGAAACTCTCTTAATCAATCAAAAGAGAGTGCAAAGACCAAATTAACTTAAATAAATTAATAAATTAAAAGTTATGGATAATATAGTAAATTGCACACAAAATACTTTTAATTTTTTTTCCCAAATCTTATAACTAAGTCATCATATCAGTTGCCTTGTAAACTTTTAGTTAAAGAAATATTTATTCAGAACTAGTAATCAAATATATGAACAGTCTCATTCAGCGACGCAAAATCATTTGAAGTTCATAAAGAAAAAAATATAGAAATCAATTTACATTTTCTCTTATTATAAATATTTACGGTTGCTAGTATAAATAAGGGAAAATGAATTAGAAAGGAAGAAAAACAAAGGAAACACATTATTCTCTGACAGAGACTAGTTTATCTTTGGATCTAGAAGACAAGACAATAATATTCCACTCGCGGAGAAGGCCAATAAATTAATCTCAACTGAACTCACTTCCCACCCGCCCACCGCCTCCGTCGCCGCCACCAAGTTCCCAAATCTCCACCTAGATCCTCTCAGTTTCATCCTCCTCTGCCTTGCTCAACTCTATCTGCTTGCTCTTCTACTGATTCCTCTCTCTCCCTAATTCCCAATAATAAATCTAATCCACTCCCACTGATAGAGCTCTCATCAGTGACCATTTTTATATGGAGGTGGATTGTCTGTCCTCACATTTTCATACTTTCCCCATCCTCTCTATGTGTGGTCATGGTTAAGCCACGTCAACATTTTATATTAATTTTTATAAAAATAATAAAACAAAAAGTAATAAGAATATAAAATATTTACGTGGTTTAACCATGACCACACAAACAGAAAGGAATTGAGAGAGTATGGAAATGGGAGGGCAAACAATCCACCTCCTTTTTATATTGTAGGGTTGTTGGTGGGTGCCTCGGGGATTTTATTCTTTGCCCCCTAAACAAAAGGCACACCCTATATTTGTAGGATCCCCAACCGTGATTCCGGGGATGGGTCTGTTTTCTGAAACCTACAGTACCAAGCAAGTCCTTTTATTATAGAAAGTCTTCATCTTTCTCCCTCTCCAATCATACAAAGTCTCCTGATTTTATTACTTTTTTCCATTTTTATCCTGACCAAAGCTTTAATCTTTACTTCAAATGTGGTCCTACAAATAAAGGGTACCCTTTGTTTTGGTTAATTAGTCAGTGTATGTTGTTCTTGTTTTAGAATTTTAGAGAGAGAAAATTATGGGATCTGGTAATGGGGTTTATTCAGTTGGGGATTTCGATTTGGATGCCAAGTGGCTGATTGATCCAAAACATCTTTTGTTGGTCCGAGGATTGGGGAAGGCGCGCATGCCAAAGTGTATGAAGGAAAGTAAGTACAACGTCTGTGTTTGTTTTGTCTTAAATTCTGACTTTCTGGTCTCTCAAGTTTAGCAATTTAATATGATGCCTTAGATCTTGTTAAATATAAATGCAAATTTGAGTTGGGTTTTTGCAGAACTAATCAAAGATCAAAACTTGATTTGGTGTTCTGCAATTATGGTGTTTATGATGCCGAATATGTGTTTTTCGTGTCGAGTTACAACGATGATGTTCTGTTCTGTTGTGTTCTTAATCTGTTTGTTGGTTGCGTTTTGTTTGTTCTAGATATAAGAGTCAAAATGTTGCTGTAAAAAATGTTCATAGAGGAGAAACCCCAGAGCAGATTGCCAAGAGAGAAGCGCGGTTTGCGAGGGAAGTGGCAATGATGTCGAAAGTACAGCACAAAAACTTAGTGAAGGTTGTTGTCTAGTTTTCGATAAGTATTTGTGATTACTAAATGGGCGTGTTAGCGATAAGTATTTGGGGATTTTTAACTTTGTGATTCTGAGGTTGTTTTTGTTTCTCAATCGAAGGGGCTTGAAAGAGTCGGATGTGGACAGCTTTGTTGATGATGTCATTGTGAATCACAAACCATGGGCTTCCGGAGTGCAAGAGGCGTTGACTGGCTCCCATGTAATGTATGTGCACATGGTGTCGAGATAATAGATGTGGTGTTTGTGGACCTGTTTTGCACCGAAGATTCTTATAACGCTGTCGTGACGTCCACCAGCAGCCGCAGTTGAACCTACCTGCGCACCACCCTTAAAACTACAAAAGAAAGGAAATTGCATCGTAAAGCAGTTATACAATTTTTTTTTTTTTTAATTTGATGGTAACATTTATACAAATTAAATTGTGGGAGGAATACCACTCACGCGTTATCGACACGGCAGTGACATCATTGCCCTATGCAAAAAATTTAAAAGGGTCGCCTACACTGGGGAAGCTTGGGAAAGATTGACTTTGGTTATTTGAAAGTCAAGCTGCACTTCTACAGGCTGCAATGGATGCCAGCAGCTCCGACCATGGAGCCGCCGCTGCCGCCTCTTCGTCTTCCTCGCGGAGCTCAAACCGCTGGAAGTACGAGGTGTTCCTGAGCTTTAGAGGTGAAGACACCCGCAACACCTTCACAGACCACCTCTTCATTGCATTACGCAATGCCGGAATTAACACATTTATAGACACACAGCTCAGAAGGGGGGAAAACATACAGAGTGAACTTGACCAAGAAATCGAAGGGTCGAGAATCGCCGTCATCGTCTTCTCAAAGAGGTACGCCGAGTCCCGATGGTGCCTGAGGGAGCTGTCGAAGATCATGAGGTGCCTAAAAAATCAAGAGGGGAAAATAGTTTGTCCAATATTCTACGACGTTGACCCTTCTCAAGTCAGGAGACAGAAAGATAGTTTTGGGGAAGCATTTCAGAAGCATGAAAAGGATGAAGATCCAAATGTGGTCAAGCAGTGGAGAGAGGATCTTAAGGCTTCTGCAGATTTGGCCGGCTGGAACCTCAAAACCACGGCCGACGGGTATACTTTTTTGTTTACTTCAAATTTCATATCGCCATATTTCACTAATCAACCAAAATTAAGATATTATAATTAAGGCATTGAATCTGATTTTATATGTTATAAGAAAAATTGGATCGTTGGTCCGTGAACTATGATAGAACTGTAATTTTGGTCACTACATAAAAATTTATTAGAATTGGTATATGAATTTTATAAAAGGTAGAGCATTTGCATAAGAATTTCCGTCAAAATTAAGGAAGTGATTGTTTTTTATGGGTGTGTGAAGGACAAATGCTCCACACTTTATCAAATTAAAATACCAATTGTAATGGATTCTTAATTATATAACTGAAAGCTACAATTGTGTAGTAGTCCAATGACCAATGATCTAATCTATTCACATTGTAATCGAAGATTAAATACGTGGTTGAATTGAGCTCAGTAAATCACAATTTATTCCAATCTATTTCAATATGTAAATATAAAGGCATGATGAATAAGGCATTTAGTATGGCTCTCGTAATTTGGAATTTCTACTTGTAGGCGTGAAGGAGTGTTTATCGAGAAAATTACTGGAGACATGAAGGGACTATTGAAACCCATAGACTTAAAAGCCAAGCACTCAGTTGGAATAGCTCTTCGCGTGCAAGAATTCAGCACTAAATACTTAGACGTTGGAGGTTCACCTGATGTTCAAATAATTGGAATTTGGGGTACAGGCGGTATAGGTAAAACAACGCTTGCCAAAGCCATTTGTAGCAAATATGGTCATAGTTTCAGCAGTCAATGTTACCTTGAAGAGGTGAGGAGTAACAAGAAAAATATGGTTAGTCTGCAAGAACAACTTCTTGGAGATATTTTGAAACGGCCTGACATTAAGGTAAGCAATGTTGCCGAAGGAACCAAGGAGATAGAGAAAAGACTTGGAAGCATGAAGGTACTTGTCGTGGTTGATGACATAGATGATGCGGACCAATTAGATAAATTGGCAATAGCACATGACTCGTTTGGTCCAGGGAGTAGGATTATTATAACGACAAGAGATGAGCAAGTGCTGAATATACAAAAGGTGGATAAAAGGTATAAAGCACAAGGAATGACTGATGACGAAGCTCTTAAGCTTCTTAGTTGGCATGCCTTTGGAAATGATTGTCCCGATGAAGAATATATTGAACTCGCAAGAGATGTTGTTGATTATTGTGGAGGATTGCCCCTAGCTCTTGAAGTTGTTGGCCGTTTGTTGGCTACGAAAAAAAGTAAAAGCATATGGGAAAGTACATTGAATAAATTGAGAAATATTCCAGATGGAAAAATTCATCAAACGCTTAAATTAAGCTACGATGGGTTACGTGATGATCATGTGAAAGGTGTGTTCCTTGACATATCTAATTTCTTTATTGGAGTGCCTATAAGTGTGGTCGCGACAATATTGGATGGTTGTAGTCATTTTTCCGTAGAAGCAGAAATTACCACACTTTGTGATCGATGTCTCTTATATATTGATAAAGGGGGAGCATTGAGGATGCATGATTTGATTCGAGATATGGGAAGAGAAATTGTGCGGGCAGAATCTCCTGTGGAATTAGGAAAACGTAGTCGATTGTGGCATATGGAAGATGCAAAAAGTGTGCTATGGAACGAATCTGTAAGTACTTTTGCAATAAAAAAGATGTTAAGTACATATAAAGAAAGAGAAGTATATACGCATATCCCGCATATATATAATGTATGACGTACATAGTATATTCGAAGAAAAAGAAGAAAAGAAAAGGCTTTCATCCACTGGGTAATTTGAAAGAGAAAATACATCATTATGTTGTATGCCCTACCTTTTTAGTAGTTCATTCATCCGATTCACGGCTCTGCTTCGTGTGAATATTATCCTTTTCTTGTGTTTTTTTTTTATCTCCAACAGGGAACAGAAGCAGTTGAAGGACTAGAATTATTTTTGCCAGAACATTCTGATGACGAGCAAAGCTTCAGTACAGAAGCATTTAAGAAGATGTGGCGACTGAGAATTCTCTGGCTGGGAAATGTAAAGCTGACTGGAAGCTACAAACATCTTTCCAAGGAGTTAAGATTGTTGTATTGGATTGGATTTCCTCTTGAAGCCATACCAGCAGATTTTGATCAACGAAACCTAGTTTATATGGAATTGTGGTCCAGCAAGATCGTACGAGTTTGGGAGGATTCAGACCTGGTACGATATAAATATCAATGTCCTTGTAAATATCAACATCAGTCATCGTCATGCATTCTCTCTTTTATTTATTTGGATTTTTATTATTGTTTTCTCTTTTTGAGTAACAGTTGCCTAAGAAGTTGAAGTTTCTCGTTCTTGTACACTGCCGTAACCTGACTGAATTACCAAACTTTTCAAAACTCCCACATCTCCGGTACTTGACCATCAGAGACTGTAAGGGTTTGTGTGGGGGTTACCATTTTTTAGCACAACTGAAGATGATTGAGGAATTACATCTCAGCGACTGCAATATAACAGATGGTGCCCTTCTCGAAATATTTGGGAGTCTATCTTCTTTAACAATTTTAGATCTAGGTGGGAATGGTTTTAATAGGCTACCCATTCTCAGTGGTCTTTCTGAGCTTTGGAGTTTATGTCTAAATCATTGCACAAACCTTCAGGCAATCCCAGATTTGCCCAACAGTTTATGTGTACTGGAAGCGAATTACTGCACTGCACTGGAAATAATGTCCGACTTTTCAGAGATGTCAAAAATGAAACACTTGCAACTGAAAGATTGCCGCAGACTCAAAGATATTCCAAACTTGGAGAACTCATTGGACTACATGGATTCAATTTATATGGAAGGGTGTACCAGTCTCACTGATACTTTTAAGGAGAACCTCCAAACGGTATGGTACTCTCTCTCTCTCTCTCTCTCTCTCTCTGCTTTTTGTATTGTTGCTTTTACTAACTTTGCACCCCATGGTGTAGAAAAATGCATTTGGTGGAATTTTTCTCTCTGGAAATGATATTCCTAACCGGTTAGCCTATGTCACGAGAGAGGATGAAACTGTCAAATTTGTAGTGCCGCCAAGTATTGATTATATAGGAGGGTTGGCTTTGGGCATCGTTTATTCTTCGGACAACTCCGACTCTACTGGGTTTCTAACCATTGATGTTGTTAATCGTACCCAGCAAACTAATTTTCGTATCTGGCCAATTGAGGCCACCGTAACTGCTTCCCATGAATATTATCTTTGGTTGGGAAATCTTTCAAACAAGAAGCTCAATTTGAAAGGCGGCGACATGGTTCTTGTACAAGCACAATTTTATGGACTAGATAATACAATTATTAAGGTGAACAAAACTGGAGTGGATATTGTAAAATGGGATTTGTTCGATGATCGTACTAATTGGGACAACTATGAGACTATGTCATATGAATCTGATGAAGACACTACTGTGTCATATGAGTCTGATGAAGACACTGATGACGATACACTGTCATACTATCGCCACGTTTTCCTCTGCTACAAGACCCTCGAGGCCTGGCCATGGTGCATCAAAGGCTATGAGTCCGATCCACTCCCTAAAATCTTCGCATCTGCTCTCAAAGCTCGCAAGAACGACATCACCTTTAAGGTCCCTTTTCCAGCTCAATTCGTCGGGGTTTCTGATTGCTTTTTCTTACCGTTTCTTATTTCCTGGAGCTACTGAGTTCTGGTGTTGAGCTAACTCCATTACTCACTTTTTTCTTGGTTTTTGATAGACGTTGCTGACAGTAATTGAAGGACGGGAAGGAACTGAATTTTCCGACGGCGATGTGTTGATTTTCCCACAAATGATCAAATACAGGTAAATTTTAATCCGAATTTATAGGATTTACATACCATCAAATGACAGCAACTAACTCCTGATATCAACTGCTGGATGAAAAATCTTGCCTGATGCAAAACAACAATTAAATTGAAAAAGTATGTAAGTTTTAGTTATATTATGACTGACTATTTATGTAAAAATGCTTCAGACCTAACTTTCCCTATCTGAAACTAGACGAAAATCGAGATGGATTCCATTTCAGGGGACATTCAGAGATCCCATATTTGAGACTCTACACTAAAATCATTTCCAATGAAATTTTCTCTGCATTTGAAACTACTTTATCTCATCCTCACTAAATCTGCCAGCACTGCATATTCTCTCGAAGAGTTCTCACCCAGCCGTGTACTCCATCACAATGGCAAGATGAGGTGGTGTGAGCAGAACCAACAAGAAAGACACCGCACTACTCTCAAGTCTTAAACACAAACCTATTTATCAATTATCACAAATAAGCCACTCTAAAGACTATTTCCACTTCACAGTAAAACAAGGTGCAGGAAGTATAGATCATATTTTTAGCAGAGTTATTTTGACAACTATTCTGCAAGTGGTGAATTGCCCCGGTGGGTAGGGCATTTTCTCTTAGTCCTACTGCATTCCGGGCTCAAAGTTCTAACCATCCCCTATACCAGTTTAAGCACACCAAAGGCCAAATTTAGCATGTTCTGTCTTCATCCACCCACCCTCAGCAGATACTTATAAAAAATTCAAACACAACTTGCCAAATTCATTCTTAAAATACAAAATGAAAAAGTTTATGATCACTGACCTCTTGGAATCAAACGATATTCAGATGCAGTGATCTGTGGTTCATGATTTCCCCTTGAACATGTTCATCTATCTGCATCACCAAAAAATATATACATTTAAAAAAAATACAAAGTTTAAAGGATGAGAAATAAAGAAAATTCAGAAAAAGGGAAGATATAAGAGTCGAAGAAGACAGAACCAAAACATCCAAGACTCGCCCACCAAAATAATCAAGACATCCAAGATAACATCCAAGACTCGCCCACCAAAATAATCAAGACATCCAAGACTCACCCACCACCCATCTAGCTAGCAAACACACAACTAAAGGCTAAAAAGGATACGGTCTTCGTCAAATTAGGTGTTAGGCAAGTCTTGGATGTTTTAGCTATGGTCAACCTAAACCAAAATCAAGTGATAAATAAACAAAGGCATGCATAAATCATTTTCTTTCTGTTAACTTTAATTAATAAGATTGGGTTTGGATCTATCTTAGTTTGCTTTCTGATGTTAACATGTAAGAGTAGAATGTAGTACTACAAAGAGAAAGCCATCATTGCAAGCCTATATCATGGCAAGCAAGGCAGATTCACTCTCACCTCCATATATTACCAAATCTTAGTCTATATGATTTTGCCAGAGCTACCTAATGTTGAATATATATCTGTTGAATGTTCTATAACATCAACATTATAAAGGTTTCTAATTGAATCATACATTTAAAATCCAAGCATGAAAGCTTTACAGAGATAAATAAACAAATGTAAATAACTAATTAGACAATACACAGGCAAAGAAGGGGGGGGGGGGGGGGGAGAGAGAGAGAGAGAGAAGCAAAGCAGCATTCCAAGTGGGAGTAGGCAGTTAAGCATAGTCATTACGTATGGAATGCCTAAGAACTGATCTGTGCTTCTCTTCCTTATGATCCTCATAAATGTAATTCTACACATTTCTAAACCAAAATCACAAGGTAGAATTCAAAGAAATTTAAAGAAACCTAGTTAACATTCAAGCTTTTTGATTATCCAAAAGATATACAGAACCCCATGTAACAAAAACAAATTTATGACACAAAAGACATGATCTTTAGCCACAAAAAGGAAAAGAGAGAGAGAGAGAGAGAGAGAGATATTTTGCTTTTTGAATTACGCAGAATGTGCAGAGAATCAAAATATCATAAGTCATTTAACAAAATGATATTTTAGGCAAAAAGGCATCACCTTAGACCCCTGATGAAAGAATTTGAGAGAGAGAGGGCATACATGGTTGCCAAGAAGAGGAAGAGAGCAATTCCATTTCCTGTAAAAACGAAGAAACAGAGCATTAACAAACACACATGCATAAATCTCAAAGGAAATTGGTAACAAATAAGCCCAATTGAGAAAATAATCAGAAAATCAGAGAGGAAAGTTCTGAAACTCAATAAAGACTCACTCTTTCTCCCTCACTCTTTCTCTCTGTACCCGTTCCCCTCAACCCCACCCCCATACTTTTCCCCATCTTTCTCTCTCTCTGCAACCAACGTCAGTGGACAGAACCCACCCTCACCCCCAACCCCCTCTCTAGCTCCTACCCTTCCCATCAACCCTCTCTCCACCCCCAACCCTTCCCATCAACCCTCTCGTCTCTCACTGTGCAAACCCTAAACTCGATGTCACCCTCTGCCTCTCTGCCTCTCTGCGCGATCTCCTTGACGAGCACCACACCGAATTGCAGAACAAAAACGCCCCAAATGGTGGCCGTTGGATTAAAAGTGAAAGGGGTAAAAGAGTCATTTGATCTTTCGGTGAAACCCAGCCCAAAACTCGTGACAGCTGCACCCTGGGCCCAACTGCAGTAGCCCAACCCAGCTGTTAAGCACGGCCCACACTAACACACACAATGGCAAACAGTAATTAATTCATAATCGAGGGCCCATTCAATAACCAACATGAGCAGCGCAATTTATTTTCCTAGTTTAGACTAAAGTAATTTCTGTTTCGACTTCTCTTTTGATTACAAGATTGTGCTAAATGTACTAAACTAAATAGATAATTAAATACGTGTTAGCTTCTGAAATTAGATCGAAATTAAATTTAATGACTCAGTTTACGACTAATTCATTGCCTTACACTAATTCCTTGCCTTACAAGAAATTAAAGAGTGTTAGGTTATTGTTTCCTGTAAATCCCTTTTTATGATTATGGGGTTGTTTTTGTTTGTTGATCAAAGGGGCTTGAAAGAGTCGGATGTGGACAGCTTTGTTGATGATGTCCTTGTGAATGACAGACCATGGGCTTCGGGAGTGCAAGAGTCGTTGACTGGCCCCCATGTATTTGCCCTTATATTTGTATACACACATATGAGTCGAGAGGAATGGAATCATGATAGTGCACGTGTTCGCATTGATAAGTTGAAAGAAGAGTTTGAGCTGCGAGGATTGACGAATCAGGTATTTATTACTGCTTGCTTTCACCTTGAAGGCCACAACTATGCTGGAATATTCACGACCTACGACCCAGATGGAAGCATGACATACCATTGGTAATATCCGGATCATAACAATTTAAAATTTATCGTATTGGGATTGATGAAGGAGTTTGAATATTATGTATTATTAATTGCAGGTATCCATTCGTCAATCCTGGTTATGTGCCAGAATTGCTTGATGAGCATATTGGGAAGGGAGAGATTATAGAACGACATTGGAGGTTTGTACATTTTTGGTTTTGCCTACTGTCTTTGGATGAAAATTTCACTAGACGAAAGCTTGTGTTGTCATATTTTTCAATAGCTGATTATGTATTGTCTTGTATGATAGATTAATTGATATAGAGTTGCATTAACATGGAGGAACTTTTGTGGAGAAAGCACAAAAGAACTAGATATAACTGTATTTGTTGTTGTGATTTGTTTATTAAGCTTGATCATACCTATTCTTACTCAATTGCTATTGACGAAACTTAGAGTTGAATCTTTAAATAGTTGAACACGAAATTCAATTTCATTCCTTACAGGGGCCAAATGGGAGCATCTTCTGATGAAGCTGAAGAAATTAATGACCGGGAGCTTCCAAATGGAGAAGAAAATAAGAAAATTGAGGATAAGCCACAAGAAAATGGCAATCATATTCACCAAGAAAAGGGCAATCAAATTGAGAATAGTGAGAACTTTTCAGGCTATTGCCAGGGTGCTAATAGTGAAGGATTTACATACTGCAAAAAAGTAAGTTTGGAGGAGGACGGTGGAAGTGAGGATAAAAAGCCGAAAGAAACCACAGAGTCGTGTGTCAGGAATGATGCCTTACGGAAGCTGTCAAGCTTGATTGGGAACTGGGAGCAAAGCGACGTTCTCGCAGCTGCTGCCGTGGTTGGAGCAGTGGCAACAGTGGCTGTGGCCTATAGCTTTTACAGAAGGTCAGGTTGAAACGTACTTAAATCCATGTCGGGTTTTGCCACGGGTGTCAACGCCCTATTTTCTTTTTCATTTTTTCTTTGTAGAAAGATGTTATAACGTCAATTAAATAATTCTGCGAACCATGCTCTTAAATGAATGAAATGTAATAAACTGTTGAATGGTTTTATCTTGATTGGGATCTCTTATGAGACTGCTTGCTAAATATTGATGTGGTGTGTTCTAAGCTCCTGTGATTATGTTCGATTTGCCTGCTGGATTTATAATTCAACCGTCATTTTTGTCAAAATTTATGGTAATTTTTGTGAAAGAAATCTCAATTTTGTTGTTTATGAATTTCGAAACAGAAAAAACGGCATTGATGTCCTCGTTGTTTGTTCAATAAACTAGATAAATGACTCTGTGCTAACTGTTAAGAGTAATTATGTAAATGATTTAGCTGAATAATGTTTAGAGAATTAGTTGGATGTAAATCTGTTTTGTTTGTTTTCTTTGTTCAGTTGTACAACTGTTAGTTAGTTAGTTAAGGTTAGTAGTGGCACATGTGAATGATGTGTATATATATACAGCTGCCTTGTAATAATTTTTATTCAATGAAAAGTAAATTCTTTTCCAAATATGGTATCAATCGCCTCTGTCTAGCGACTGGATCCGTTCCTTCCGTTGCTCCTCCTTTCCCAAAACTTCGTCATTAAGATTCCATTTTCTTCAAGCTTCTTGCACCCAAAACCCTAATTTTCCTTGTTTTCTCCCATGGCGGCTTCTGATTCTCCCTCGTCTGCCTCTGATTCTCAAGCTCATCCTTCTCCGACTGCCGATTCAGGTTCTCGTCTCTCCACAACCTCTCTTACCATCCAAAATATTGGATCTCTGGTACCAATCACGTTGACCACAACGAATTACCTCACCTGGAGTGCATTATTTGCTCCGATCTTCCGTCGCTACAATCTTTCTGGTATAGTCGATGGCTCCGTTCCTCCGCCGTCTCAATTTCTTACAGATCCCTCTGGAAATCGATCTGTGAATCCGGCATATATCAACTGGTTCGAGAATGATCAGAACATTCTTATCTGGCTCAACTCCACACTTTCTGATTCTTTGATTCCTTACACTGTTGGAATCAATTCTTCGAGAAAACTATGGGCGAAACTGGAATCAAGACTTGCAACTGCATCTCAATCGCACATTCACGAGCTCCGATCTCGTCTTCGCTGTCTCACCAAGGGAGATTCTTCTGCCTCTCAATTTCTTCAACAAATCGAAGAGATTGCCGATGCTCTTGCTCGCGCCGGCGCTCCGATTGACGATTCTGAGTTGATCTCAGTCATTCTTCATGGTCTTCCACCGGAATATGAATCGTTTCTTGATGCAATTCAGTTTCGCATTGGCTGCACCACC
Source organism: Malus fusca (assembly GCA_035220775.1). Classification (NCBI taxonomy): domain Eukaryota; kingdom Viridiplantae; phylum Streptophyta; class Magnoliopsida; order Rosales; family Rosaceae; genus Malus; species Malus fusca. The sequence goes on along the minus strand of CM069067.1, from coordinate 1,920,926 downwards.
ATTGATGAACTCCATGGCCTTCTTCTCAGTAAGGAGATCCAATTGACTAATCGGAAGAAAATGGCTCCGTCTTCGCCATTTCAGGCCTTCAACTCCTCTGTTGGTCTTCTTCCCACGCCGAATTCTCAGGCTCTCCAGGCTAATTTTTCTCAAGGTCGTGGTGTAGATCGCAATACCTCTCACAATCGAGGCTTTGTATCTAATTCTAAGAATTTTCAGAATCGAGGCAATTTTCGAGGAAATTTTTGACAGTATTCCTATCGTCAAGGAAATTCAAGGAATTATCGTGGTGGTCGCTCTAATTTCATCCCTGGCAAGAAAGTTCCCTGCCAAATCTGTCAACAATTTGGTCATGAGGCATTTGATTGCCCTCAGCGTATGAATCCCCATTTCTCCACTCATTCTTCTCCCTCTGCTATGGTTGCCGGTACAAATGCATCCTCTCCGACTTGGCTTATTGATTCTGGAGCAAGTACTCACATGACCAACTCGCATACCAATCTTCAAAATCCAGAAACATATACAGGCCCATACCAAGTTTACATTGGAGATGGCAAAGGTTTGCCCATTCTCCACTCTAGATCTTCTTCCTTATCTACTCCTCATTACAATTTTAAGCTTAGCAATGTGTTACATGTTCCTGATTTAAAACATAATTTGATGTCTGCCAATCAATTTCTTATTGACAATTGGTGTTCTCTGCATCTCTATCCCTTCCACTACACTGTGAAGGATATTTCTTCGGGGAAGATGCTCTTTAAAGGACCAGTGAGAAATGGCTTTTATCGTCTCCAAGCTACTAACTCTGATTCTCTGCCTGCTCAAGCTCATGCCTTAGCTGCAACAGTTAATGCCTCAAAGCATGTTTGGCATCAAAGGCTTGGTCATATATCTACAAAAATACTAGCTAAGCTGCAATCTCAGTTGTGCATTTCTGTTTCTGATAGTAAACACACCACTTTCTGTAATGGCTGTGCAGTCAGTAAAAGCTCTAAGCTTCCTTTTGTATCTGTGCAATGTCGCACAAGGAAACCTTTAGAAATCATTCATACAGATGTTTGGGGGCCAGCATCTGTTTCTTCTTTAAATCATCATCGCTTCTATGTCATTTTTGTTGACGATTTCACAAAATATTGTTGGTTCTTTCCTATGCAATATAAATCTGACGTTTACAAAATTTTTGTGCAATTTAAAGCTCACGTTGAGAACATGCTGTGCACCAAAATTTTAACTCTGAGATCTGACTCTGGTGGTGAATATTTGAGCTCTCAATTATCTCAGTTTCTTGCTGCTCATGGTATTACTCACCAACTAAGCTGCCCTCACACTCCAGAACAAAATGGCTGTTCTGAGCGCAAACATCGACACTTAGTTGAAACAACAAGAACTTTACTCACAGTCTCTCAAGTTCCACACCTGTATTGGGATCATGCTTTTGCCACTGCAGTCTACTTAATCAATCGAATGCCTACTGCTTCCAAGGTTTCTCCGTGGGAGTTGTTGTTCCACAGATCTCCATCATATCACACCTTGAAAATATTTGGCTGTAGTTGTTTTCCCTGGTTGCAGCCTTACTCTTCATCAAAGTTGGATCCTAAAAGCAAGCAGTGCGTTTTTTTGGGGTACAGTCTCAATCACAAAGGTTACAAATGTCTCGATCTTCAATCCAACAGGATCTATGTGTCACGCCATGTTGTATTTGATGAATCCAGCTTCCCCTGTCACAAGCAAGCTCCTCCAGCTCCTTCTCTCACAGCATCATCCAGTGTGCAGCTCAATTCATGTATTCCAACTCCATTAATTTTTTCTCCAACTACAATTGCATAACCTGCTCCTCCAGCAGTGCCTTCTTCAGCGGTGCCTACTTCAAATGCACACCCTACTTCCTCAGAACTGCCTCCTTCAGCAGTACCCACTTCAGCAGTCATGACTACCTTTCCTGAGCATGTTTCAGTAGTATTACCTTCATCACTCAGTGTACCTTCACCATCATCTCATCCTCATCCCGAGCCAATAACTACCACAAACAATATTCATCCCATGAAAACCAGATCCAAATCAGGCATCTCTAAGCCCAAAGCACTCACTGCAACTAAGCATCCTATCCCTTCTCACCTTTCTCCTGATTATATTCCCAACACCTATCTTCAGGCCTCCAAACATCCCCACTGGGTTCAAGCTATGAAGGATGAATTCCTTGCTCTCCAACAAACAGGCACCTGGTCTCTAGTCCCTTCATCTTCATCCAGCAATATAGTGGGCTGCAAATGGGTTTTTCGCATAAAACGAAAACCTGATGGCACAATTGATCGGTACAAGGCCCGTCTAGTGGCTAAGGGTTTCCATCAGCAAGAGGGTCTGGACTATACTGAAACGTTTAGTCCAGTTGTTAAACCTGTCACTATCCGACTCCTTCTCACATTGGCAGCTCAATATGACTGGTTTTTAAATCAATTGGATGTCAGCAATGCCTTCTTACATGGCAACCTCACAGAACAAGTGTTCATGCATCAACCACCTGGCTTTGAAGATCCTATTCACCCTCAGCACATCTGTCATCTTAAGAAGTCCTTGTATGGCCTCAAACAAGCTCCCCGAGCTTGGTATGAGAAACTCCATGGTGCTTTAACATCCTTGGGCTTCACTGGCTCTCAGTCCGATCACTCTTTATTTGTTAAATCTGATCCCATGGTCTTTATCTTAGTCTATGTTGATGACATAATTGTCACTGGTCCATCTTCTTCTGCCTGTACTCATGTGATAACTCAACTTCGTGCTCTATTTCCTATTAAGGATTTAGGAGCCCTTCACTACTTCCTTGGCATTGAAGTAAAACGATCATCCAAAGGTATCTACATCTCCCAAACCAAATATATACTTGACTTGCTGAAGAAAGCCCATATGGATGGTGCTAAACCATGTGTCACTCCCCTGAGTACATCCAAACTCGATCATTCCTCACCCTTACTGACAGACTCTGCAGAATATAGATCTCTGGTCGGAGCTCTTCAATACCTCACCTGGACCCGACCGGACCTGTCTTATGCTGTGAATCTCGTTTGCCAATTTATGCACAGCCCTCGCCAATCTCATCTCCAAGCTGTTAAAAGAATCTTCAGGTACCTCAAAGGTTCTGTTGATATGGGATTATGGTTCCCCAAAAGCTCTACTTCCCCAGCTCTTACGGCCTTCTCCGATGCCGATTGGGCAGGGTGTTCTCTTGACAGAAAATCCACAGGAGGTTTTTGCATATTTCTTGGATCATCCATTATCAGTTGGAGTGCTAAAAAGCAACCAACTGTTGCTCGCTCTTCCACTGAAGCAGAGTATCGATCCCTTGCCAACACTGCTGCCGAGCTTACCTGGATCTGCAAACTGCTAACTGATATTGGTTATCACTCTCCTACTAGTCCAACACTGTGGTGTGACAATATTTCTGCTCTGTCCTTGGCCAAAAATCCATTGTTTCACGCTCGCACCAAGCACGTTGAGATCGATTACCACTACATTCGGGAAAAAGTCTTAGCCAAAGAAATTTCTGTTCACTACATATCCACGCAACTTCAACTTGCTGATATCTGCACTAAAGCTCTTCCCAAGGACAGATTTCAATTCTTGCGCTCCAAACTCTCACTTCGATCTCCTCAGCTCAGTTTGAGGGGGGATGTTAAGAGTAATTATGTAAATGATTTAGCTGAATAATGTTTAGAGAATTAGTTGGATGTAAATCTGTTTTGTTTGTTTTCTTTGTTCAGTTGTACAGCTGTTAGTTAGTTAGTTAAGGTTAGTAGTGGCACATGTGAATGATGTGTATATATATACAGCTGCCTTGTAATAATTTTTATTCAATGAAAAGTAAATTCTTTTCCAAATACTAACATCTTAATCTGCTTGAACTATTTTTCAGATATACAACATTGTTGTCATGAATTTTACTTTCGTTCTAGAATAGTTTTTCTTTTTTTTTTCTTATTGTGGTTCTCAAACTCTATCATGTGGTAATTCAATTATATCCGTTAACTCAATTTATTTTTTCTGTTGCAAGTGGCCTTTTACTGTAGTGGTGGAAAGGAGTTAAGCTCTTGTATGACGGTGTGAGTTCAAACTCTGTCGGTGACTAATCTAACAAAATCTATTTTTTGACCCAAAAAAATTATTTTTCTGTTAAATATAGAGGGAATAGCAAGAATTTTGTACATCCACCTCCTTTTTCCCGTTTTTCAGGTTGTGGGATGAATTTTAAATTTATCATCTCTACTTAACAGAAAAATAGATGAAGTCGACGAAAATGATACATAAAAAAAGTCAGTTTGTAGATCACATAAAACAAATAAAATGTTTAAGAATGAAAATGAAGATAAATGACAAATTCAGGGAACATCGATGTAATTAACCCTATTTATTTTCTATATGTACAAAATATTAAAGGCATTATGTACACAAAATTCTACTTTACTCTATATGATGATTTGTTCACTTTACCACCTAAACTTTTATTAGGTGTCTCACTTTACCTTATTCTTTTAACTTTGTTAGCATGAAAGGGATGAAGATCCAGATGAGATCGAGCAGTGGAGAAGGATCTTAAGGCTTTTGCAGATTTGTGTGGCCGGAATCTTAAAACCACAGCGGACAGGTATTTTAATTCTTCCTCTAAATTTAATTCCAACGTCTTGTATTAGCTTCTAAAACTCACTAATTCACCAAAAATAAGGAGATTATTATCAGACTTTGATTTTATACGTTTATAGGAAAAAACTTTGGAGCTTTGGTAATGCGTGAAGGACGAATCCTCCGTATGTCAAACCCATTTTACTAATTCTAATGGATTTCTAATTGTATGACTAAAAGCTATAATACGGTTTAGTGAGGGCAAACAAACGTCTTCTTATAGTTCATGAGCAATCTAACTGAGCTTAACTACTACGGTTACAATGCATTTCGGAAACACGGCTGAATTGAACTTAACTAGTCATCTCGATCAAATCTAATTTATTCAAAACGTTTTCGCTACCAAAATATCTAATCATGATGAATGAGGCATTTAGTTGATATAAATCTTGCAGTTGCATGATGAATCTTACTTTTGTATAATTTTGAATTTTAACTGCGAGACATGAAGGATTGTTTATTGAGAAAATTGTTGGAGACATTAGGGGACTACTGAAAACTACAGACTTAAAAGAAGCCAAGCACTCAGTTGGAATAGCTTTTCGAGTGCAAGAATTCAGTACTAAATACTTGGATGTTGGAGGTGCACCTGATGTTCAAATAATTGGAATTTGAAGTATGGGCGGTATAGGTAAAAAACGATTGCAAGAGCCATTTGGAGTATGTTGTTTGGTATAGTTAAGGAAAGTGATGATCCAACTCTTCATCAACCCACATCTTAGTAAGGATCATTTAGTTCAGTGTTTAAATTATTGACTCGTTATTTTTTATATATTTTTTTTGTTGTTAGTTCGCCTAATCACCAAATGAATTGTGCAATTCCTTCTTTTGTTTCGTTGATAATATTTGCCTTACAGTTGATTTCCAGCGGGATGCTTGATATTTCTAAGTATATGGTATGGTTCTTGCATACTGGGACCAAAATATTAGCTTTTTGTCTTTTAATGAATCCAAAGATGTGTTTAAAATAAAGAGCAGTAGATCTGAATTAGGAGACAGACAACTTTTCAGTGTGCCAGAATACATCCCGGTACATCAAGTATCATCATACAAGTGGTTTAATTTTATTTTTTTCAAGTATCCAGTCACTTGTGTGATGACACTTGATGTATCGAGTTGTTTTTTTGGCACACTAAAAAATCTCTCATAAGAATCGCGATAAAATATGTCATAATAATTTGACATCAAACTCGTGCAATACCTCTCACATATCTATTTGCCTTAACCTCTGTACTACAGTCCATTTTCCTCCAACCTGATATCTAGGTCACACATTCTTATTGTTTATGTCATATTTGTCACATTCAAGTTTCAGAAACGCCAGAGTAATGTGTTTTACTTTCTAATAAGACATTGATAATTCAATTATTGTGATGGGTTTTTGGCCTTAGTGGCTACCAAAAGGGCACTTTCTGGAAGCCCCAATTTTATCATTGTGTTGTATTCGTCTTCTTATCGCCCGTTTACCTTTCTTTTTCTCCGACAACATTTTCTTATCCTTCATAGAATCTAGGAAATAAATAAGTCACATATCTTCCATTTTCTTGCAGAATTGTTCTTGATTAATTTAGTTAGAGTAGTGTGTATGTGTTTTATGTTTATGCACATCTTGAAAATATTCTCTTTATCAAATCTTAGAATCGATGATATAAACAGACATTCTATTATCGTATGTAGCTAATTTGATTAAAAAATGTGTTTATTGCATGAAGTTTCAATAATTTAGTTTAAACTAATTTAAAGATTGCTCAAATATATGTGTATTTTTCAACGAGGATTAGTTGAGTTGTAAGGTCTATGTTTGAGTTCTATTGTAAGCAACCATTTTTGGTGCACGATCTGTAAAAACCAAAAAAGGACTAAGACCCCTTGTGTAAGTTCTCAAATCTTGATGAGACTTGTGGTATGTCCTGGCCGATAGATTAGCTTTCCTTTCCCCTAAACTTTTACAAATCAAACATATAAATCAGTTATTTAGTAGTCACTTAGTATTACGATTTAATAGTATTCATTTGACTTGTAATTGAGGATAAATTTTTCATTGTGTTGTGAACATTGAACATGACTCAATACACCAAGTATCATAATAATATAGTTTGAATTTTTTTTTTAAATTTCCAACCAATTGTATTATTACAACGTGTTTCTAGTAAATTGAAAAATCTCTCATAAATGAGAGGTTTTAAGTTCGATTCTCGTCAAAGTGAATTCAAACCAAATTATTATGACTGTCTCACTGTGAAGCTTAACTCATTCCCTCCACCACTTAATGTACATAATATCATATTATTAAAAAACAACTATTTATTTAATAATTATTTTATTTTATTATAATCTAAACTACCTATCAACGAAACTCTCTTAATCAATCAAAAGAGAGTGAAAATATCAAATTAAATTAAATAAATTAATAAATGAAAAGTTATGTAGAATATAGTGAATTACAGACAAAATGCTTTTAATTTTTTTTTTCAAAAGTCTTATAACCAAGTAATCATATCAGTTACCTTGTAAACTTTTAGTAAAGAAATATTTATTCAAAACTAGTAGTTAAAGATATATGGACAGTCTCATTTAGCGATGCAAGATTTGAAGATTGTAAAAAAAAAATTTAGAAATCACTTTACATTTTCTCTTTTTATAATTTTTTCCGGTTGCCAGTATAAATAAGGGAAAAACAAAGGAAACACACTATTGTCTGACAGAGACTAGTTTATCTCTGGATTCAGAAGACAAGACGGTAAAATTCCAGACGCGGAGAAGGCCAATAAATTAATCTCAACTGAACTCACTTCCCACCCACCCACCGCCACCGTCGCCACCACCAAGTTCCCAAATCTCCACCTGGATTCTCTCAGTTTCATCCTCCTCTGCCTTGCTCAACTCTATCTGCTTGCTCTTCTACTCATTTCCTCTCTCTCCCCAATTCTCAATAATAAATCTAATCCACTCCCACTGATAGAGCTCTCATCAGTGACCATTTTTCTATTGTAGGGTTGTTGTTGGGTGCCTCTGGATTTTTATTCTTTGCCCCCCAAACAAAAGGCACATCCTAGATTTGTAGGATCCTCAACCGTGATCCTGGGGATGGGTCTGTTTTCCGAAACCTACAGTACCAAGCATGTCCTTTTATTATAGAAATAGAAAGTCTTCATCTTTCTCCCTCTTCAATCATACATAAGTCTCCTTACTTTATTACTTTTTTTCCATTTTTATCCAGACCAAAGCTTCCATCTTTACTTCAAATGTAGTCCTACAAATAAGGGGTACCCTTTGTTTTGGTTAATTAGTCAGTGTATGTTGCTCTTGTTTTAGAAGTTTAGGGAGGGGAAATTATGGGATCTGGTAATGGGGTTTATTCAGTTGCGGATTTCGATTTGGACGCCAAGTGGCTGATCGATCCAAAGCATCTTTTTGTTGGTCCGAGGATTGGGGAAGGCGCGCATGCCAAAGTGTACGAAGGAAGGTAAGTCAACCTCAGTACAACCTCTGTGTTTGTTTTGTCTTAGATTCTGAATTTCTGGTCTCTCAAGTTTAGGAATTTATTATTATCTCTTATATATTGTTAAACATAAATGCAAAATTGAGTTGGGTTTTAGCAGAACTAATCAAAGATCAAAACTTGCTTTGGTGTTGGGCATTTATGGTGTTTATGATGCCGAATATGTGTTTTTCTTGTCGAGTTACAACGATGATTTTCTGTTCTGTTGTGTTGTTAATCTGTTTGTTTGTTGTGTTTTGTTTGTTCTAGATATAAGAATCAAAATGTTGCTGTAAAAATTGTTCATAGAGGAGAAACCCCAGAGTAGATTGCCAAGAGAGAAGCGCGGTTTGCGAGGGAAGTGGCAATGATGTTGAAAGTGCAGCACAAATACTTAGTGAAGATTGTTGTCTAATTTTCGATAAGTATTTGTGATTACTAAATAGGCGTATTTGCGATATCTGATGGGGCGTTTTTAACTTTGTATTACCGGTTCATTGGTGCCTGCAAAGAACCTGTCATGGTCATAGTGACTGAGCTTCTTCTAGGCGGAACTTTGCGCAAATACTTGTTCAGTATGCGGCCAAGGTGCTTGGACATTTGCGTGGCAGTTGGGTTTGTGCTTGATATTGCTTATTTCTGAAAACAGGGTTTGTTCCACAATCTTACACTTTTGTCCTGTCCTTTTCCCAGAGAATTTGATCTTGACTGCCGACCAAAAAACAGTCAAACTTGCGGACTTTGGCTTAGCAAGAGAAGAGTCATTGACAGAGATGATGACTGCTGAAACTGGGACATACCGGTGGATGGCTCCTGAGGTACGGTACTTAACTTGGTCATTCAAAGGTTGAAAATTTGTTTCTCATATATCTTGTGAGTGTGTTTGATATCAGCAAATTAATTTTCCACCTTTGTATTTGGTGGCAGCTTTACAGCACAGTTACATTACGGCATGGAGAAAAGAAGCATTACAATCATAAGGTGGACGCTTACAGCTTTGCAATTGTATTGTGGGAACTCATCCATAACAAGCTGCCTTTCGAAGGCATGTCGAATTTACAAGCTGCGTATGCAGCTGCTTTTAAAGTAAAAAAATACCACAATAGTCTTATTCACAACTTGGTACTTTTTAAGCTTCGTAATATGAGGTTATACGAATTGTTTCAGAATGTGAGGCCGAGTACTGAAAGCCTCCCCGAGGATTTGGCGTTGATTGTAACTTCATGTTGGAAAGAGGATCCCAATGACCGGCCCATCTTCACCCAAATTATACAGATGCTGCTGCATTACCTCTCTACAATTTTGGCACCAGCACCCGCTATCCCTCAACGGATATTCAAATCTGAGAACGCTGTACTCCCACTAGAGTCGTCTGGTACTAGTTCTTTGATGGCTACTCACAACAACTCGGGTGAAACCCCTAGAACCAACACGGACATGGAAGATAAACCTAAAGGTTTTTTCTTCTGCTTTAGCCAGTGTTATTGATCCTGAAAGCTGTAATCTTTACCTTTCAAATGTTTATTAAGTTACACTATTAGGAAAGCTCAATAAAGCATGCCCCAAAATATTACTAGACTACTACTCGTAGGAAAAATAGATAATTTTCCATTTAGCGGTCTACGGTCTGATGTTACTGTTGAAATTCGGAGTCCTTAGGTTTAGTTTGGTCTGATTGAGATCAAATAGAAAGGAATTTTTAGAGTTGTGGAGTTGGGGTTGTGATCATAAATCTAATCCACTCCCACTGAAAGAGTTCTCATCAGTGGCCATTTTAAAATTGTGGGGTTGCTGGTGGGTGCCTCTGGGATTTTATTCTTTGCCCCCTAAACAAAAGGCACACCCTATATTTGTAGGATTCTCAACCGTGATTCCGGGGATGGGTCTGTTTTCTGAAACCTACAGTACCAAGCAAGTCCTTTTATTATAGAGTCTTCATCTTTCTCCCTCTCCAATCATACAAAGTCTCCTGATTTTATTACTTTTTTCCATTTTTATCCAGACCAAAGCTTTCATCTTTACTTCAAATGTAGTCCTACAAATAAAGGGTACCCTTTGTTTTGGTTAATTAGTCAGTGTATGTTGTTCTTGTTTTAGAATTTTAGAGAGAGAAAATTATGGGATCTAGTAATGGGGTTTATTCAGTTGCGGATTTCGATTTGGATGCCAAGTGGCTGATCGATCCAAAACATCTTTTTGTTGGTCCGAGGATTGGGGAAGGCACGCATGCCTGTACGAAGGAACGTCTGTGTTTGTTTTGTCTTAGATTCTGAATTTCTGGTCTCTCAAGTTTAGCAATTTAATATGATGCCTTAGATCTTGTTAAATATAAATGCAAAATTGAGTTGGGTTTTTGCAGAACTAATCAAAGATCAAAACTTGATTTGGTGTTGTGCAATTATGGTGTTATGATGCTGAATATGTGTTTTTCGTGTCGAGTTACAATGATTATGTTCTGTTCTGTTCTTAATCTGTTTGTTTGTTGCGTTTGGTTTGTTCTAGATATAAGAATCAAAATGTTGCTGTAAAAATTGTTCATAGAGGAGAAACCCCAGAGCAGATTGCCAAGAGAGAAGCGCGGTTTGCGAGGGAAGTGGCAATGATGTTGAAAGTGCAGCACAATAACTTAGTGAAGGTTGTTGTCTAGTTTTCAATAAGTATTTGTGATTACTAAGTGGGCATATTTGCGATATCTGATGGGGGATTTTTAACGTTGTGATTCTGAGGTTCTTTTTGTTTCTCAATCAAAGGGGCTTGAAAGAGTCGGATGTGGACAGCTTTGTTGATGATGTCCTTGTGAATGACAAACCATGGGCTTCCGGAGTGCAAGAGGCGTTGACTGGCTCCCATGTATTTGTATGTGCACATGGTAGTCGAGATAATAGATGTGGTGTTTGTGGACCTGTCCTCATTGATAAGTTCAAAGAGGAGGCTGAGCTGTGAGGATTGACGAATCAGGTATTTGTTACTGCTTGCTCTCACATTGGAGGCCACAAATATGCTGGAAACTTGATTATCTACAGCCCAGGTTCAGATGGAAGCATAACAGGCCATTGGTAATATCCGGATCATAACAATTTAAAATTTATCGTATTGGGATAGATGAAGGAATGTGAGTATTATGTAATATTCATTGCAGGTATGGCTATGTCACTCCTGATGATGTGCCAGAATTGCTTGATCAGCATAGTGGGAAAGGAGAGATCATCGAACGACTTTGGAGGTTTGTGCGTTTTTGGTTTTGCTTACCCCCTTGTGATGAAAATTTCACAACTGAAGCGTCTGTCATATTTTTCGATTGCTGATTATTTCTAGTGTTGCATGATAGATTATTGATATAGAGTTGCATTAACATCGAGGAACCAAATCAAACTAGTGTGAGCCAAATCAAACAACCTTTTTTTTATTGATAAACCAAACCAGAGGTGGTTTGGGGAACAGGGGATGGGGTCAAGTAGGCACTCTACAGAGATGGAGAAAGCGAAGCAGATCTAGCTAATTGGATATAACGGCATTACCCTGTATATGTTTCTGATTTGTAATGTTCTTCTGATTAATTGTTGTTAAATTGTGTATTAAGCATGATCATACCTGTTCTTACTCAATTACTATTGACGAAACTTTGAGTTGAATCTTTAAATAACTGAACAGGAAATTCAATTTCATTCCTTACAGGGGCCAATGGGAGTATAATTTTCTGATGAAGCTGAAAAAATTAATGACCCGAAGCTTCCAAATGGAGGAGAAAGTAAGAAATCAAGGAGAAGCCCCAAGAAAACGGCAATCAGATTCAGAAAAATGAGAACTTTACGACTGTTGCCAGGGTGCTAATAGTAATGGATTTACATGCTGCAAAGAAGTTTGGAGGAGAACGGTGGAAGTGAGGAAAAGAAGTTGAAAGAAACCAGAGAGTTGTGTGCCTGGAAGGATGCCTTAGGGAAGTTGTCAAGCTTGATTGGGAACTGGGAGCAAAGCGATGTTCTTGCAGCTGCGGCCGTGGTTGGAGCAGTGGCAACAGTGGCTTTGGCCTATAGCTTTTATAGAAGGTCAAGCTGAAACGTACTCTAATCCATGTCGGGTTCTGCCACGGGTGTGGAGGCCGTATATTAATTTCTCTTTGTAGAAAGATGTCATAACGTCAATTAAATAAGCTCTTATATGAAAGGAGAATATGGTAGCTACACTAAACGTTTATTTTTGGAGGGTGGGATGATTTCCCGAAGCTAAGCCATCTACAGTTACAAAAATATTCACTATTCATTTCCGTGGTTGATTGCGTACACGACTGATTTGTTGTTCCAATATACTGTTGAATGGTTTTATCTTGATAGTGGGATTTTTTATGAGACTGCTTTGATGTGGTGTTTTCTAAGCTCTTGTTATTGTTTTTTATTTGCCTGCTGGACTCGTAGATAGCAAAGCTCAGAGTTTGGTCGAGATCATCGTCCACTGCTGATCTTTGCAAGCATCTCCACCAGCCTCAATACCGTTGGGCTCATCCCATCAACTTTTTTCGACATCTAAATTGATCATCGCCTTGCATTCGCAGCTAAATTGATCCTTATTTTGGGCAGGTAAATTACTTATTTTACGACATTGATCGTTTTGATGTAAAGCTACGAATGTTGGAGCCTAATTCTTCTGCATCTTTTGTTAAGATGGGTTGTTGGAGATGAGGACTCTTCCCATTGATACTCTCTAGACTGACTCCAACCGTTGGAACCTGCTTTGCACCGAAGATTCTTATAACGCTGTCGTGACGTCCACGTCCAGCACCAGCGGCAGTTGGACCGACCTGCGCGCCACCCTTAAAATACAATAAGGTCGTCAATTGGTCAAAGTTGGGCGGCTGATTTCTCAAAAAATTACAAAAGAAAGGAAATTGCATCGTAAGCAGTTGCACAATTTTTTTGAATAATACTTGGATACTCACTTGTGGTTACTCAATATGCGGTAAGAACCTAATATGCTGACTTGCTTGTATGGCCCACTAAACTGGGGACACCTGTATTCTGAGAATTCTCTTAAACACACATGACCTGTAAACAGGTCGGGTTTATTGAGTTTAGGTCGGTTCAACTCGATCCGTTAATTTAAAGGATCATTTAAACTCAAGCCGTTAAGTTAACGAGTCACCTAAACCCAACTCGTTAAACTAACGAGCCATTTGTTTCACTTGTTAACTTTTTTTTTTTCTTTTTTCTTTCGTTGTTTCTCTTGTCTCTCTCTCTCCAAATGTTGAATTGATTATCACGGAATATCACAACCACCCATTCTTCCACCCTTCCATTCCCTTCAACCTTCCTTTCATTCCTTCCAGTTGTTTCACTGAACTACAGTCAATCCCTTTCCCCATTCGTCTCTTTCATGGATCTGGGTTTCTGATTCCCTACTCAAAAGGGTTTTTTTTTTTCACTCAAGAGGGGTTTTTTTTTTTCACTCAAGAGGCAGATACACAGAGACATTACCTGGTCGAGAAAATGGCAGCATCAACGGCGGCAACTGCGACGGTGGGGTAAATCAAGTTCCAAAGGCCAAGCATGGTGAGTTCAATGGTCAAATTCAATTTTAAAACCTCACCTTTTCGATTTTTCTGTCGGAGACCCATTTGAAAACAATGCAGCATCCGACCCGTTAAACACTTATCCGAATACTCATTTTAACGGGTCGGGTCGAGTTAACGGGTTAGGTTTGAAATGTCAGGTCTTACACACAACCGAACACCTTTAAACACACAACCAAACACCTCCTTTTTTCTTCCCTGCAACTTTTTCACCCTTTTTCCTTCATCTTCCTTCGCCTATTCCAATCACCACCATGGCTGCCATTTATCATAATTGCAAATAAAAAAAATGATCTCTTTTCAAGATGAACAAAATAAGACCCATATGGAGATGGGAGTCGCCATCTTCGTTGTCCTTGCACCTTCGACAACCGTCCTCACCCACCACCACCAGCAGCCACCGTCGTTCATCAGCTTTAGAACCGATGATTAATTGTATCTTATGAAATCGTTGAGTAATTGAATTCATGGCACCTGTAAAAATTGGTTTTGGTGGGTGCACTGGTTTGGTCAAATTTGCAGAGGAATGACGATGATGGAGAAAGGTTGGAGGGATGAGGTTGGGATTGACGGAGCGGCTGGTACACCGTACAGGGGAGGAAGAAGATAGATGTTTGGTTATCAGGATAGAAAGAATTCGGATGTGAGTTTGAAAGACAGGTGTTGGATAATGATTGGGCCACCTAATAAGTAGTAAAAATTGAATACAGAGAAGCCAGTACCCAAGTATTATCTCAATTTTATTTATTTATTTTTAAATTTTATTTATTTATTTTTTAAAAGGGCCACCGACACTGGGGAATCTTGGGAAAGACTTGACTTTGTTTAATCGAGAGCCAAGCTGCACTTCTACAGGCTGCAATGGATACCAGCAGCTCCGCCCATGGAGCTGGCTCTGCCGCCTCTTCGTCTTCCTCGCAGAGCTCAAACCGCTGGAAGTACGAGGTGTTCCTGAGCTTTAGAGGTGAAGACACCCGCAAAACCTTCACAGGCCACCTCTTCATTGCGTTACGCAACGCCGGAATTAACACGTTTATGGACAACCAGCTCACAAGGGGGGAAAACATACAGAGAGAACTTGACCGAGAAATCGAAGGGTCGAGAATCGCCGTCATCGTCTTTTCGAAGAGGTACGCGGAGTCCCGGTGGTGCCTGAGGGAGCTGTCGAAGATCATGAGGTGCCTAAAAGATCAAGAGGGGAAAATAGTATGTCCAATATTCTACGACGTTGACCCTTCTCAAGTCAGGAAACAGAAAGATAGTTTTGGGGAAGCATTTCAGAAGCATGAAAAGGATGAAGATCCAAATGAGGTCAAGCAGTGGAGAGAGGATCTTAAGGCTTCTGCAGATTTGGGCGGCTGGAACCTCAAAACCACGGCCGACGGGTATACTTTTTTGTTTACTTCAAATTTCATATCACCATATTTCACTAATCAACCAAAATTAAGATATTGTAATTAAGGCATTGAATCTGATTTTATATGTGATGAGAAAAATTGGATCGTTGATCTCTGAACTATGATAGAACTGTAATTTTGGTCCCTACATAAAAATTTATTTCAATTGGTATATGAATTTTATTAAAGGTAGAGAATTTGCATAAGAATTTCCGTCAAAATTAAGGAAGTGAAACGCATGGTACATTTGACCAAAAAACAAAAAAAACGCAGGTTACATGCTTTGTTTTTTATGGGTGTGTGAAGGACAAATGCTCCACACTTCATCAAATTTAAATGCCAATTGTAATGGATCCTTAATTATATTATTGAAAACCACAATTGCATAATAGTCCAATCACCAATGATCTAATGTATTCACATTATAATCAAAGATTAGATACGTGGTTGAATTGAGCTCAATTAATCCAGTTTATTCAAATATGTTTCAACATGTAAATATCTAGTCATTATGAATAAGGCATTTAGTATGGCTCTCGTAATTTGGAATTTCTACTCATAGGTGTGAAGGGGTGTTTATCGAGAAAATTGTTGGGGACATCAAGGGACTATTGAAAACCACAGACTTTAAAGAAGCCAAGCACTCAGTTGGAATGGCTTTTCGCGTGCAAGAATTTAGTACTGAATACTTAGACGTTGGAGGTTCACCTGATGTTCAAATAATTGGAATTTGTGGTATGGGCGGTATAGGTAAAACAACGCTTGCCAGAGCCGTTTGTAGCTATTATCAGCATAGTTTTAGTCGTCAATGTTACCTTGAAGATGTGAGGAGTAAAAAGAAAGAGATGGTTAGTCTGCAAGAACAACTTCTTCGAGATATTTTAAAACAGCCTGACATTAAGGTAAGCAATGTTGCTGAAGGGACCAAAGAGATCAAGAAAAGACTTGGAAGCATGAAGGTACTTGTCGTGGTTGATGACATAGATGATGCGGACCAATTAGATGAATTGGCAATAGAACATGAATCGTTTGGTCCAGGGAGCAGAATTATTATAACAACAAGAGATGAACATGTGCTGAATATACAAAAGGTGGATAAAAAATATAAGGCACAAGCAATGACAAAGAAAGAAGCTCTTGAGCTCCTTAGTTGGCACGCCTTCACAAATCATTGTCCCGACGAAGAATATATTGAACTTGCAAGAGATGTTGTTGATTATTGTGGAGGATTGCCCCTAGCTCTGAAAGTTGTTGGTCGTTTGTTGGCTACGAAAAAGAGTAAAACCATATGGGAAAGTACATTGGATAAGTTGAGAAATATTCCAGATGGAAAAATTCATGAAACGCTTAAATTAAGCTACGATGGGCTACATGATGATCATGTGAAGGGTGTGTTCCTTGACATATCTTGTTTCTTTATTAGAAAGGATATAGATATTGTCACGGCAATGTTGGATGGTTGTAGTCGTTTTTCTGTAGAAGCAGAAATTACCACACTTTGCGATCGAGGTCTCTTATATATTGAAGAGCAAGAATTGAGGATGCATGATTTGATTCGAGATATGGGAAGAGAAATTGTGCGGGCAGAATCTCCTGTGAAATTGGGAAAACGTAGTCGATTGTGGTGTAGTGAAGATGCAAAACGCGTGCTAAGGAACGAATCTGTAAGTACTTTTGCAATAAAAAGATGTTATGTTAAGTACATGTAAAGAAAGAGAAGTATATACGCATATATGCATATATATAATGTGTGCCGTACATAGTATATTTGAAGAAAAAGAAAAAGAAAAGGCTTTCATCCACTGTAAATTGAAAGAGAAAATCCATAATTATGTTGTATGCCCTACCTTTCTAGTAGTTCATTCATCCAATTCACGGCTCTGCTTCGTGTGAATATTATCCTTTTCTTGTTTTTTTAAATCTCTAACAGGGAACAGAAGCAGTTGAAGGACTAGTAGTTTTGCCAGAAGATTCTGATGACGAGCAAAGCTTCAGTACGGAAGCGTTTAAGAAGATGTGGCGGCTGAAATTTCTCATACTGGAAAATGTAAAGCTGACTGGAAGCTACAAACATCTTTCCAAGGAGTTAGGAGCGTTGCTTTGGTATGGATTTCCTCTTGAAGCCATACCAGCAGATTTTGATCAACGAAACCTAGTTTATTTAGACCTGAGCTTTAGCAACATCGTACGAGTTTGGGAGGATTCGGACCTAGTACGTTATATTTATCAATGTCCTTGTAAATATCAACATCAGTCATCGTCATGCATTCTCTCTTTTATTTATTTGGATTTTATTATTGTTTTCTCTTTTTGAGTAACAGTTGCCTAAGAAGTTGAAGTTTCTCTTTCTTCGTCACTGCTATCACCTGACTGAATTACCAGACTTTTCAAAACTCTCACATCTCAAGGCATTGAACCTCAGCGGCTGTAAGGGTTTGTGTGGGGGTTACCATTTTTTAGCACAACTGAAGATGATTGAGAAATTAGAACTCAACGACTGCAATATAACAGATGGTGCCGTTCTCGAAATAATTGGGAGTCTATCTTCTTTAACAGCTTTAGCTCTATGTAGGAATGGTTTTAATAGGCTACCCATTCTCAGTGGCCTTTCTCAGCTTCAGATTTTATATATATATCAATGCACAAACCTTCAGGCAATCCCAGATTTGCCGAACAGTTTGATTGAATTGAAAGCGAGTTACTGCACTGCACTGGAAATAATGTCCGACTTTTCAGAGATGTCGAAAATGAGGAAATTGGAACTGAAAGACTGCCGCAAACTCAAAGATATTCCAAACTTGGAGAACTCAATGTACTACATGGATTCAATTCAAATGGAAGGGTGTACGAGTCTCACTGATACTTTTAAGGAGAACCTCCGAACGGTATGGTACTCTCTCCCTCTCTCTCTCTCTGCGTTTTGTATTGTTGCTTATACTAACTTTGCACCCCATGGTATAGAAAAATGCATTTGGTGGAATTTCTCTCTCTGGAAATGATATTCCTAACTGGTTAGCCTATGTCGCGAGAGAGGATGAAACTGTCAATTTTGAAGTGCCGCCAAGTATTGATTATATAGGAGGGTTGGCTTTGGGCATCGTTTGTTTTTCAGGCAAGTTGTACTCTACTGGGTCTCTATACGTTGATGTTGCTAATCTTACCCAGCGAACTTATTTTCGCATCTGCCCAACGGAGGCCACCGTAACGGCTTCCCATAAATATTATCTTTGGTTGGGAAATCTTTCAAACAAGAAGCTCAATCTGAAAGGCGGTGACACAGTTCATGTAAAAGCAGAATTTTATGGAGGAGATAATAGAAATAGGGTGATCAAAACAGGAGTGGATATTGTAAAATGGGATTTGTCTGATGGTTGTACTAATTGGAACACCTATGTGACTATGCCATATGAGTCTTATGAAGACACTACTATGTCATATGAGTTTGATGAAGACACTGATTACGATATACAGTTGAGCAATCACCACGTTTTCCTCTGCTGCAAAACCCACGAGGCCTGGCCATGGCACATCGAAGGCTCTGAGTCCAATCCACTCCCTAAGTTCTTCGCATCCGCTCTCAAAGCTCAGAAGAACGACATCATCACCGATAAGGTCCGTTTTCCAGCTCAATTCGTTGGCATTTCTGATTGCTTTTTCTTATTGTTTCTTATTTCCTGGAGTTACTGAGTTCTGGTGTTGAGTTGACTCCATTACTCACTTTTTTCTTGGTTTTTGATAGACGCTGCTGATAGTAAATAAAGGACGCGAAGGAACTGAGTTTTCCAACGGCGATGTGTTGATTTTCCCACAAATGATCACATACAGGTAAATTCGCATTGATTTATTGAGGTTTTTATTATGTAGTTGCTTTAATTTTAATCCAAATTTATAGGATTTAGATAATTAACCAGTGAGTGGTTAATTTTAATCTGATTCATAACGATGAACTGAAACCGTAGCTGAGTATTTCTTAACAATACAACAGTACTAAGAATAAGTATATTAAGCAAGCTTGAGAGATAAGTAAGAGAACAACAATGTCGCACTGGAGTAATCTACTATTCAAGATGGCACATAAGAGCTTAACTTGGTGGATGAAAAAGTTCGAGTGGTGGTTTGATTATGGAATACTGAGATTGTTGTCTTACCTATAACTACATTGAAGAATGCCATACAAAATTGCTTACGACGGAGAGACTAAAACATGAGCCGACCCACGTTCCCACCTGGACATTAACAATTCTCTGTTCAAGCAAAGAAACAATCAAAACATACTGATGTGCCAACAAAATGCTACATTAGTAAGAATACTCCACTTGAGACAAAATCTAGAGCTGTTATTGGCATTTAGAAAACTAAGTCATAATACCATTATTCGAAAACCACCTGAGTGCTATTCAAAAACCAAGTCAGATACTATTAAAACTAAGTCGTATACTATCGAAACGAATTATTTCCTTAATACAACCAACACTTCCAATATCAAAAGAGAAAGAAATAACGGTATACGACGCATTAATAGAAAAGTGCCACATTAAATACCATCAAATGACAACAACTAACTCCTGATATCAACTGCTACAAGAAAAACCTTGCCTGATGCAAAACAACAATTAAATCGAAAAAGTATGTAAGTTTTAGTCATATTATGACCGACTCTGTATGTAAAAATGCTTCAGTCCTAACTTTACCTATCTGAAACTAAACGAAAATCGAGATGGATTCCATTTCAGGGGACATTCAGAGATCCCATATTTGAGACTACACTAAAATCATTTCCAATGAAATTTTCTCTGCATTTGAAACTACTTTATCTCATCCTCACTAAATCTGCCAGCAGTGCATATTCTCTTGAAGAGTTCTCACCCAGCCGTGTACTCCATCACAATGGCTAGATGAGGTGGAGTGAGCAGAACCAGCAAGAAAGACACCACACAAACCTCTTTATCAATTACCACAAATAAGCCACTCTAAAGATTATTTCCACTTTACAATAAACACAAAGTGCAGGAAGTATAGCTCATATTTTTAGCAGAGTTATTTTGACAAAATTCTGCAAGTGGTGGATTGCCCCGGTGGGTGGGGCATTTCTCTTAGTCCTACTGCATCCCGGGCTCAAAGTTCTAACCATCCCCCATACCAGTTTAAGCACACCAAAGGCCAAATTTAGTATGTTCTGTCTTCATCCACCCACCCTCGGCAGATACTTAAACAAAATTCAAACAGAACTTGCCAAATTCATTCTTAAAATACAAAATGAAAATAGTTTATGATCACTGACCTCTTTGAATCAAACGATATTTGGATGCAGTGATCTGTGGTTCATGATTTCTCATTGAACATGTTCATCTATCTGCATCACCAAAAAAAAAAATATTTAAAAAAAAAAATACAAAGTTTAAAGGATGAGAAATAAAGAAAATTCAGAAAAAGGGAAGATATAAGAGTCGAAGAAGACAGAACCAAAACATCCAAAACTCACCCACCAAGATAATCAAGACATCCAAGACTCACCCACCACCCAGCTAGCTAGCAAACACACACCTAAAGGCTAAAAAGGATAGGGTCTTCATCAAATTAGGTGTTAGGTGAGTCTTGGATGTTTTAGCTATGGTCAACCTAAACCAAAATCAAGTGACAAATAAACAAAGGTATGCATAAATCATTTTCTTTCCGTTAACTTTAATTAATAAGATTGGGTTTGGATCTATCTTAGTCTGCTTTCTGATGTTAACGTGTAAGAGTAGAATGTAGTACACTACAAAGAGGAAGCCGTCATTGCAAGCCTTATATCATGGCAAGCAGGGCAGATTCACTCTCACCTCCATATATTACCGAATATTAGTCTACATGATTTTGCCAGAGCTACCTAATGTTGAATATATATCTGTTGGATGTTCTATAACATCAACATTATAAAGGTTTCTAATTGAATCGTACATTTAAAATCCAAGCATGAAAGCTTTACAAAGATAAATAAACAAATGTAAATAACTAATTAGGAATACACAGCAAAGAGGGGAGAGAGAGAGAGAGAGCAGTTGAAGGAGTGGGAAGCAAAGCAGCGTACCAAGTAGAGAGTAGGCAGTTAAGCAGTCATTACGTATGGAATGCCTGAGAACTAGGGATGGACAAATACCCATCGGTTATGGGTAATCGCGGTTATCCGCCCATTTAAATTTCACGGTTATGGTTATGGGTATAACCGTTTACCCGTGAAATTTAAATTGGCAGTTATGAGTATTAACCGCGGTTATAAACGGGTAATCATTTACCAATTTAATTTATATATGTAAAATTAACACAAGCCATGTTCCCTATTGGACAAAACTTAGATCAATGCTACTGACTATAGTGCATGATTTCTATAGCTAATATAATATAGTTTTCCTTAACCACTTTAAATTTCATGGTCCATTATATATATTATGTTAATATTTTACATTCTGAATGAAATAACCGAAGAATACTGTATTTTAACAGTTTTCGTAACCCAAGAATACTTAGCAAATTGTATATTACCTTCATTGCTAATAGTTAAAAATATCGTCTGTAAACTATTGTTTCAATTATTGGAATGGTACAAGGACTTAAAAAATTAAAATGCGGAAATGTATGATGAATGTACCTATAACGGTGTTTAATTGTTAGAAAAAGAAAATTATGACAAATTTTTATTTTTTAATTTTCAAGTTGTTAAAAAAACACGTAGACAGGTGAAAAAGGAGTAAATGGTAAAAAAGAAAGGATAAACGAGTTTAAAAATGATAAATGGATAAACGGGTTTAAAAATGATAAATGGGTACACGGTTATGGGTATGGTTAGCCGTTTATAAACGGTTATGGGTATAACCGTTTAGACAATTATCCAACGGGTAAACAGTTATACGGGTATGGAAATAAACGGTTATGGTTAAATAACCGCGGTTACCCGCCCTTTATAACCGTTATCCATCCCTACTGAGAATTGATCCATGCTTCTCTTCGTTATGATCCTCTTAAATGTAATTCTCCACATTTCTAAAACAAAATCACAAAGTAGAATTCAAAGAAATTTAAGAATCCTAGATTCCAGCTTTGATTATTAAAAAGATATGCATAACCCCATGTAACAAACACAAAAGGCATGACCTTTAGCCACAAAAAGCAAGAGAAAGAGAGAGGGAGAGAGAGACTTTGCTTTTGAATTCACATCCAACAGTAAGAAATGAATTGAAAATTATTTGTTACCTTTTGAATAGGAAGGATGCAGCAACCCCTGACAAATCAACCCATACCTCCAGCTCCTATGTCCCGTACTCCCTCACTCTTTGTCTTTGTACCCGTTCCCCTCAACCCCACCCCCATACTTTTCCCCATCTCTCTCTCTTTGCAACCAACGTCAGCGGACAGAACCCACCCCCACCCCGCTTTCTAGCTCCAACCCTTCCCATCAACCCTCTTGTCTCTCACTGTGCAAACCCTAAACTCGATGTCACCCTCTGCCTCTCTACACGATCTCCTTGACGAGATTGAAAGCAACCAAAACCCCCCTCCCCCACCTAATTGGAGAACACAAACGCCCCAAATGGTGGCCGTTGGATTAGGACTAAAGGGGGCAAATGAGTCATTTGATCTTTAGGTGAAACCCAGCCCAAAACCCGTGAGAGCTGCACCCTGGGCCCAAATGCAGTGGCCCAACCCAGTTGTTAACCACGGCCCACACTAGCACACACAATGGCAAACCGTAATTAATTCATAATCAAGGGCCCATTCCATAACCAATATGAATTTACTGACCTAAATAGATAATTAGATGTGTTAGCTTCTGAAATTAGTTCTAGAAATTGAATTTAATGGCTCAGTTTACGACTAATTCCTTGCCTTAAAAGGAATTAAAGAGTGTTAGGTTATTGTTTCTTGTAAATTCCTTTTTGTGATTCTGAGGTTGTTTTTGTTTCTTGATCAAAGGGGCTTGAAAGAGTCAGATGTGGACAGCTTTGTTGATGATGTCCTTGTGAATAAAAAACCATGGGCTTCCGGAGTGCAAGAGGTATTGACAGGCTCCCATGTACTTGTATGTCCAAACGGTCCATGTGTTCTCATTGATGAGTTCAAAGAGGAGGCTGAGCTGCGAGGATTAACGATTCAGGTATTTGTTACTGTTTGCTTTGACACTGGACGCCACAAAGGACACTGGATTATCTATAGCCCAGGTTCAGATGGAAGCATAACAGGCCATTGGTAATATCCGAATCATAACAATTTAAAATTTTGTCGTATTGGGATCGATGGTGGAGTTTGAATATTATGTATTATTAATTGCAGGTATGGCGAATTGCTTGATCAGCATATTGGGAAAGGAAAGATTATAGAACGACTTTGGAGGTTTGTACGTTTTTGGTTTTGCCTACTGTTTTGGATGAAATATTCACCGAACGGAAGCTTGTGTTGTCATATTTTTCAATTGTTGATTATTTATAGTCTTGTATGATAGATTTATTGATATAGAGTTACGTTAACATGAGGAACTTTTGTGGAGAAAGCACAAAAGAATTGGATATAACTGCATTACCCCGTATATGTTTCTGATTTGTAATGTTGTTATTTGTTTATTAAGCTTGATCATACCTGTTCTTACTCAATTGCTATTGACGAAACTTAGAGTTGAATCTTTAAATAGCTGAACATGAAATTCAATTTCATTCCTTACAGGGGCCTCGGAGCATCTTCTGATGAAGCTGAAAAAATTAACGACCATAAGCTTCCAAATGTAGGAGAAAGCCAAATCGGAGCATCTTCTGATGAAGCTGAAAAAATTAATGACCAGAAGCTTCCAAATGGAGGAGAAAGTAAGATAATAAAGAAGCCCCAAGAAAATGGCAATCAGGCTATGTCGTATGTTTGTGTACCATTTCACTATGATGACGAGAACTATCAGACATGCACTGATGATGATGATGACGATGAGAACTATCAGACATGCAATGACGACGATGATGACGAGGAGTAGCAGACATGCATTGATGAAGATGCTGTTGACGTTGCAGACCTAGTTAAGAATTGTTGATATGTAAGCATGGCTGCTGGATCAAAGTCCAGAAATGTTGAAGGTTTGAAGATTGCCGGATTTTCTTTAAGTGTTGAAGGTTTTCTTATTTGTAATCAACGGTCGAGATTATAACATCTTAACAGTTGTGCTTAGTTTGTTATGTTTCAAACGAACACATGATCAGAGTCACGTTGCTTGTGTGAAGGCGACGGCTATATCTTCGGTTTTGTTGCCGAGAATCTAGCAATCGAATTCAACGTGATTTTGAGAGCAATGAACTCAATTTTCGTTCTTAAGTGTTTTATGCAATTCCAGCACATAGAGAACTTCAATTTCTCGTTCTTGAGTGTTTTCTGCAAATCAGTGAGGATTTTGATACAACAGAAAGTGTCAAGTTTGTGACCTTCGCTAGATTGCTCCGGTCACTAGTGTGGATAAGTATATAAATAGATAGAGACAGGGAAGCAAACACAAGATGTACGTGGTTCACCCAGATTGGCTACGTCCACGGAGTAGATGAGTTCTCATTAATTGTAAAGGGTTTACACAAGTACATAGGTTCAAGCTCTCCTTTAGTGAGTACCAGTGAATGATTTAGTACAAATGACATTAGGAAATATTGTGGGAGAATGATCTCCTTTTATAGAAGATAGTTTCTAGCTTTGTTCAGACATTGACACGTGTTATGTTGTGATTGACTTCTGATGTTGACATATGTCGCGCTATGATTGGCTTCTGATGTCGACACGTGTCGCGCTGTGATTGGCCTCCTAGTTGGAGGGAAACTCTTCTGGGTCCTTGACGGTATAACGTTGACCGGTACTCGGTAGTTTCAGGATTGGTCAAGTATGGTACAAACTGTGCTCCCCTAAGTTCCTGAGTGAGGGAAGCTCCTCGATTGGGGACTTGCAAGATCCAAGCCGCTGAGTAATCACGAAACTTCTAAGTACCGAAGTGTGGTATCGTTTTCACTTGCCTTATCTGTCTCATAGGTAGATGTGGCATCTTCTCTAGAAGTACTTTTCCTCCATCCAGGGGTGGTATCTTTAACTGGTGGAGATGCACAAGGTAATGTATCAATTTCACTTGAAGCTTACTTGTAGTTTCAGGCTTGGTCAAGCACGATACAAACCATGTAGTAGGAGTCCCCCAAGGCATCGAGCTAGGATATCTGCCGAAAGAGGTGACAGACAAGGTAAGCAATCAGTCCCAGATCAGAAGTTTGATTTCGAGTTCCGGCTGATTGTTCTCATTCTCCCTATCTTATAGGCAGCAAAAAGGATAAAAATAAGAAAAATGAGAATAGATGATATGAGATACTTTTGTTTTTGAAGAAGTAACTTTCCACAAGCTTATTCTTGAATTGGGCTGGAGGGTTTTCTGGTTTCCTCCAGAGTATAAGGCCGACTCAAGAATTTGATAGTCAAAACAAGTCCATCAAATCTAGAGTACGTTCGACCCTGATGATATAGGATACTTTTGCTGTTGACAAAGTAATGGATGTGGCATGCGAGGCTGTGCTCTTTGGAGACGGTGTCAACGAAAGGTTGTTGAAGCTTCTCGTGCTATTCGGATAAGGCAACGATGTCGAGCTTGGATTTGACTTAGACTCATCCATCTGGATTATGCAGTTCTGCAGGGAGGGCGTCGTGCTATAGTGATCTGTTCCAGCTCATCGCTGAACCTTCTGCTTCAATCTTTTGCATCACAAAAGTGGTGCGCAACCTTTGCCTTTGAATGGTCTTTCAGAGTACTACTTCTCAGCGACTCATCCATGCTTGGCAGCTTCAGTGTAAAGAGCCAATATTGTATCAACTGTTCTGAGGTATTTACCGAAAAAATTCGCGACCTTGACAACAGTTGAAGATGAGTACTCAAGAGCAATGCTAGGTGAGCAACCGGGAAAAGGTTTCGGGCAATCAGTTCCAGATCGGAAGTTTGATTTCAGGTTCCGACGGATTGTTTTCTTTCTCATTGTCTTGCAAGTAAGAACAATGGCAAAGGAAAAGACAGGGAAAAAGCATGATATGGGATACTCTTGCCTTTAACCCTGAGGATATGAGATACTCTTGCTCTGGTGTGGCTTGTTTGCAGAGGTATTATCGGGGGGAAAAGAAGCTGAGTATTTCAAGCGACTCTGCTGAGAGTGCCCTCTCGGATGTGAAGAAAAGTTGAGCATTTTTTTTATTTGCAGGTCTGCCTAGTCGTGGATGATGGAGGTCGACATATATAGGAATTGTCCCAACAGCGAGTAGTAACGATGTTCCTTTACCCTTCTTGATCATAGCAATGTAGTGGGAACTGCAAGATTCACGTGTTTTAACTTTGTCAGAGCACTTTGAAAAAGTGGTCTGTGGTATCATAAAAGCTGATGTTGCGTGTGAAGATTGCAGACAAATTTTATCCAAGGAAATCTGGCTCTCGAAGTTCGGAGAGCGGTGCCTTTTCGGTTTTCGAACAAGCAATCCTGTTGGAGATCTGGCTCTCGAGATTCGGAGAGCGTTGCCTCTTCGATTTTTGAACAAGCAATCCTATTGGGGATCTGGCTCTCGAGATTTAGAGAGCGGTGTCTCTTCGATTTTTGAGAAAGCAATCTTGGTGGGAGTCTGGCTCTCGAGATTTGGAGAGTGGTGCCTCTTCGATTTTTGAGCAAGTAATCTTGTTGGGAGTGTTTTCTCGATGTGAGTAAAGGTTGAGCATTTTTGCCAGTCTGCCTTGCCACGGAGCACAGAGGCTGACACACATATGGACTTTCCAGTTATTAAGCAGTGGTGTTGTTCCTTTACCCTTGTGGGTAATGGTAGGGTAGCTGGACCTTCAAAATTTATGTGTCTAAACTTTGTCAGAGATCTTTGGCAAAGTTATTTGTGGTACCCGAGGAGCTGATGTTGTGTGTGGGGATTGTTGACATATTTTACTGAGGAAAATCTGCTTCTGGAAATCCGGAAAGTGGTGCCTTTTCGATTTTTGAACAAACGACCCTGCTGCCCTTTTTTTTATAGGGGCACCAATTGTGTGCAAGAAGTACGTTCAGAGAGTTATTGCCTGTAGGAAATTTCCCTTTATTTTTGTACATCAGAGATTTATTGGACCTCATTTCTCCTTCATCATTTCTGAAAATGCCTGGCCCATCCGACCGTCATTTTGACTTGAACTTTGGTGAAGAGGCAGCCATGCCTCCTCAAGACAACATATGGCGCCCATCCTTCTTATCCTCTACTGGTCCTCTTACCGTTGGGGACTCTGTGATGAAGAATGATATGACCGCTGCGGTGCTGGCCAGAAACCTTCTCACTCCCAAAGATAACGGACTACTTTCAAAACGATCTGATGAGTTGGCTGTTAAGGATTCTCTAGCTCTCAGTGTTCAGTATGCAGGTTCTGTGTCTAATATAGCTCAACGCCTATTTGCTCGAACCCGCCAAGTTGAATCATTGGCGGCTGAAGTGATAAGTCTCAAACAGGAGATTAGAGGCTCAAGCATGAGAATAAACAGTTGCACAGGCTCGCACATGATTATGCTACAAACATGAAGAGGAAGCTTGACCAGCTGCAAGAATCTGATGGTCAGATTTTACTTGATCATCAGAGGTTTGTGGGTTTGTTCCAAAGGCATTTATTGCCTTCGTCTTGTGGGGCTGTACCCCGTAATGAAGCTCCAAATGATCAACCTTCCGTGCCTCCTCCTTCTGGGGTTCTGCTCAGTACTGAGGCTTCGAATGATCACCCTCCGGTGCCTCCTCTTTCTAGGGCTCTGCCGACTGCTAAGACTTTTCTTGAGCAACCTTTGTGAAGGCTTCCTCTTGTTTGTTTATTTTGATTCATGTATATGTACATATTTGTAACTTATCGGAGATATCAATAAATAAGCTTTGCTTCATTTCAACGTATTGTGTTAAATACACCAAGGTCTTCTTCACTAAATTCTTTGAATTTTTTCTTTTGTTGAAGCTTTATGAGTGAAGCATGTAGGTTAAGGTAATGCTCCCTTAATTTCCCGAGTGAGGAAAACTTCTCGGTTGGAGACTTGAAAGATCCAAGTCATTGAGTAGTCGTGAACCTTCTAAGTACCGAGGTATAGTAGCATATGGTAGGAGTCTCCCAAGTCTTCGGTCGAGGGAGTTGACGAAAGAGGTATCTTGCTAGTAGCCAAGTTTCCAAAGTAACAAGACTTCACCATTTTCCTTTCTAAGTGGTAGCCCAAAACTCCTCGTTCATATATATTTGTTATTAAAGTTGTTAGGCCCAAAATAGAGGAGGCCTAGGCCTCTTTTTTTTTTTTTTTTTTTTTTAATTTTCAATTTTTTTTCTTCGAATTTTCGAATTTCAAAAAAAAAAAAAAAATATATATATATTAAGCTTTATATGTGAAGCTTTGGTGTTGAAGTTTTGTAGATGAAGCTTTGAGGTTGAAGCTTTGTTGGGTACCATGAATTGATTTTGCTTCACACTATCTTGATTAAGAGTGTGTGAAACTTTTGGCATTTGTAATTGAAGTTTTGTAGGTGAAGCTTTTGTGTTGAAGCTTTTGTACGTGAAGCTTTGAAGTTGAAGCTTTGTAGGTGAAGCTTTTGTAGGTGAAACTTTGGAGTTGAAGCTTTGTAGGTGAAGTTTTGGTGTTGAAGCTTTTGTGTTGAAACTTTGGAGTTGAAGCTTTGTAGGTGAAACTTTGGTGTTAAAGCTTTTGTATTGAAGCTTTGGAGTTGAAGCTTTTGTATGTGAAGTTTTGTAGGTGAAGCTTTGGAGTTGAAGCTTTTGTAGGTGAAACTTTGGAGTTGAAGCTTTGTAGGTAAAGCTTTGGAGTTGAAGCTTTTGTAGGTGAAGTTTTGTAGATGAAGCTTTGGAGTTGAAGTTTTGTAGGTGAAGCTTTGAAGTTGAAGCTTTGGTGTTGAAGCTTTTGTAGGTGAAGCTTTGGAGTTGAAGTTTTTGTAGGTGAAGCTTTGGAGTTGAAGCTTTGTAGGTGAAGCTTTGGTGTTGAAGCTTTTATGTTGAAGCTTTGTAGGTGAAGCTTTGGAGTTGAAGCTTTTGTAGGTGAAGCTTTGGAGTTTAACCTTTTGTAGGTGAAGCTTTGGAGTTGAAGCTTTGTAAGTAAAGTTTTGGTGTTGAAGCTTTGTAGGTGAAGCTTTGGTGTTGAAGCTTTTGTGTTGAAGCTTTGTAGGTGAAGCTTTGGTGTTGAATGTCACATCCCGGCCCGGGTCCACCACATCCCGGGCCCGTTCCACCACCGTAACACGATATTGTCCGCTTTGGGCTTACCATTCCCTCACGGTATTGTTTTTGGGAACTCACGAGCAACTTCCCAGTGGGTCACCCATCCTAGGAGTGCTCTGAACTCTTTCTTGCTTAACTTCGGAGTTCCTACGGAACCCGAAGCCAGTGAGCTCCCAAAAGGCCTCGTGCTAGGTAGGGATGAGAATATACATTTAAGGATCACTCCCCTGGGCGATGTGGGATGTTACATTGAAGGTTTTGTGTTGAAGCTTTGTAGGTGAAGTTTTGGAGTTAAAGCTTTTGTAGGTGAAGTTTTGGAGTTGAAGCTTTGTAGGTGAAGCTTTGGTGTTGAAGTTTTTGTGTTGAAGCTTTGTAGGTGAAGCTTTGGTGTTGAAGCTTTGTAGGTGAAGCTTTTGTGTTGAAACTTTTGTTGGCACCATAAATTGGTTTTGCTTCACACTGTCTTGATCAAGAGTGTGTGAAGTTTTTGAGAATTGTAGTTGCCCTCCATTGATGAAGCTTTTGTTGACACCATAAATTGGTTTTGCTTCACATTGTCTTGATCAAGAGTGTGTGAAGCTTTTGAGAATTGTGGTTGAACTCCTTTGATGAAGCTTTTGTTGGCACCATAAATTGGTTTTGCTTCACACTGTCTTGATTAAGAGTGTGTGAAGCTTTTGCGAATTGTAGTTGCCATCCATTGATGAAGTTTTTGTTGGCACCATAAATTGGTTTTGCTTCACACTGTCTTGATCAAGAGTGTGTGAAGCTTTTGAGAATTGTGGTTGAACTCTTTTGATGAAGCTCTTGTTGGCACCATAAATTGGTTTTGCTTCACACTGTCTTGATCAAGAGTGTGTGAAGCTTTTGAGATTTGTGGTTGTCCTCCATTGATGTAGCTTTTGATTTCCACCATAAATTGGTTTTGCTTCACACTATCTTGATCAATAGTGTGTGAAGCTTTTGAGAGTTATGGTTGCCCTCTATTGATAAAGCTCTTGTTGGCACCATAAATTGGTTTTGCGTCACACTGTCTTGATCAAGAGTGTGTGAAGCTTTTGAGAATTGTGGTTGAACTCCTTTGATGGAACTCTTGTTGGCACCATAAATTGATTTTGCTTCACATTATCTTGATCAAGAGTGTGTCAAGCTTTTGAGAGTTTGTAGTTGTCATCCATTGATGATTTGTTGAATTTCCCAATTTCCCTTTTTTCGATTTTTTTTTTTGTTTTGGAAAAACTGGAAATTTGAAAATGTAAGAGAGACAACATATACAAGCCACACCTTGTAGTAGTCGAAGGTTTGGATGAACCATGTAAATTGAATTTGCTTCAAACAGTCTTGATGAAGAGTGTGTGTGAAGCTTTCTACGAGTTGTAGTGTTTGCATTGGTACAGAGGAGAAATGTCTGAAGCAGATGCAAGAGGGCTGAATAGCTTGATCTTCGTATACCATGCACTGAAGTTGTTGTTGGCTTGCAATAAGACTTTGATAGTGACTATAACTTGGGCATAAGTGCTCTCCTAGTTGAGTTGTAAAGCTTGAGGGTTTTTTATTATTTGTGAATGCTAGGAGTTCACATGAACAAGTTGTACCACTCGTCTTTTAGTTGGTGGAATGAATGGTGAGTTGCTTTCATCACTTGGTTGGTGGTACGAAGGTGAGTTCCTTCATCACATTTCATCACCTGGTTGGTGGCACGAAGGTTAATTCCTTCTTCACATAGTTGGTGATAAGAGTGGCAAGTTACCAAATAATATTAGAGTACGGGTTGTACATTCCATCACCTGGTTGGTGGCACAAATGTGAGTTCCTTCTTCACCTAGTTGGTGATAAGAGTGGCAAGTTGCCAAATAATATTAGAATACGGGTTGTACATTTCATCACCTGGTTGGTGGCACGAAGGTAAGTTCCTTCATCACCTAGTTGGTGAGAATAAGGGCAAGGTGCCGAGGCATATTGTAGCAAGTGTCGAATGACACAAAGTATGTTGAACCCTTTCGAAGCACAGTTGGCTTATGTATGAATGTGTTGGAATGTATGATTGAACAAATATTGTGAAGCTGTTCGTTTATTTGTATAGTCTTGTTAACATATACTTAGACTTTGTTTCATGTTGGAAGCATTCATGTTGAAGCTTTGAACCCGAGTGTTTCATTGCTAGGAATGTAAGAGGATTACGATCGAGTTGTCTAAATCACCTCTTTATTGAATTCATGCCAAATGGTCTTTGTTACATAGGATGCCGAATGGCTAAAGCTTAACACTTGTACAATGTGAGTTTACTTGTAATATTACTTCAAGTGATCAGCGTTCCATGGATGGCCAAGGGTCTTGCCATCGGAGCTTTTAAGCTTGTAGAAGCCAGGACGACTAATGCCAACAACTTCAAACGGTCCATCCTAGTTTGGACTAAGTGTTCCTTCACTCGGGACTCTATCGCAGAGTAATCTTTTCTTCAATAACCAATCCCCCACTTTGAAAGAACGAGGTTTGACCCTTGAGTCATAATAGTTGGAGATTCGCTGCTTGTAGGCGACATTCCTCAAGTGAGCCTGGCTTCTACGTTCCTCGACTAGATCTAAGTTAAGGGTAAGTTGTTTGTCATTTTCGCTTTGCACGTAGTTCTAGACTCGGAACGCTGCTTACTCAAGCTCAACTAGGACAACTGCCTCTGTACCAAAGGCAAGTGAGAATGGGGTTTCTCCTGTTAATGTCCGAAACGAAGTGCGGTATGACCAAAGAACTTGGGGTACAACTTCTGGTCAACAACCTTTAGCCTTGTCCAAGCTGGTTTTCAAAGTTTGCTTGATTATTTTGTTGATGGCTTCAACTTGTCCATTAAACTGGGGATGAGCTGGGGAGGCAAAACATAAGTTGATGTTGAACTTAGAGCAGAACATCCTGAACTTATTGTTGTTGAATTTTCGTCGGTTGTCAGTGACTATCGTATTGGGAATGCCGAATCTGCAAAGGATGTTCTTCTATACGAAGTCTTTTATTTTTGCCTCAGTAATGGTTGCCAAAGGTTCTACTTCGGCCCACTTTGTGAAGTAGTCAACTGCTACGATTGCATAGTGGACCTTGCCCTTCCCTGCAGGCATTGGGCCGATCAAATCAAGTCCCAATTGGGCCAAGGGCCAAGGGCTGATCATAGGAGTGAGCGGCTTGGGAGGGGAGTGAGGAATAGTTGCGTAGCGTTGACACTTATCACATGAACGGTATATTCTGATGGCATCTTGGTGGAGTGTTGGCCAGTAATATCCTTGGTGAAAAGCCTTGTGTGCTAGGGATCGAGATCCAGCATGATCTCCGCAGACTCCTTCATGTATTTCCCGAATGACAATTTCCACCTCCGCGGGGGTAAGGCATCTTAGGTATGGTAGGTTAAAACCCCGCTTGTAGAGTTGGTCGTTAATGATCAAGTAACGGGTAGACTTGTATCGAATATGCTTAGCTTGGAATTTGTCATTTGGAAGGGTGTCATGAGCAAGGAATCTATAAATCGGGGTAATCCAACTATCCCCCTGTTGTAAATTGCACACTTCCGCAGCCATGGTGCTTGGTGCTGCCAACAATTCGACCTGAATTTTTCTGCCAATCTTGTCTTCCACCGCTGAGGCGAGGCGAGCCAAAGCATTTGCATGATTGTTTGCCGCTCGAGGAATTTGGGTGATCTGGTAGTGGAAGTGCTTGAGCAACAATTGTGTTTGTGCCAGATATGCTGCCATGGAGTTATCCTTAACGTCAAAGTTGTTGGTGACCTGGTTAACCACCAATTGGGAGTCACTGAAGATATCAATTAGTTTAACCCCAGGGTGTTTGGCCAAACGTAAGCCTGCTAGGAGGGCTTCATATTCAGCCTTATTGTTCGACGCCTTGAATTTGAAACAAAGAGCATACTCCATCGCCACTTTGTCAGGGGTCGTAATGACTAGTCCTGCTCCACAACCCTGTTGGTTGGACGAGCCATCAACATATAGACTCCATGTTGGGGCTGTTGGTTCTATTTTCTGAGCTTCCGAGGGTAATGAAACCACTTCTTTAGGCGTAGAAACAATGTCAACATGATATGTGAAGTTGGCGATGAAGTCTGCCACTGCTTGGCCCTTCTCAGCTGGCTTTGGTTGGTAGGATATGTCAAACTCACCCAATGTTATCGCCCATTTGATCATTCACCCCGAAGTGTCAGAACTTTGGAGTATCTGTCGAAGAGGATGATTGGTAAGCACGATGATGGAGTGTGCTTGGAAGTAAGGCCAAAGTTTTCGAGCAGACATGACCAATGCTAGAGCCAATTTCTCAATGTTGGAGTATCATGTCTCCGCATCTTGTAAGGCATTGCTAGCATAGTAGACATGCCGTTCGACATTACCATCATTTCGAATAAGAACGGAATTTACTGCTGAAGCCGATACCGATAGATAGATAATGAGAGTGTCACCAACCTCAGGTTTGGAGAGCAAAAAAGCTTTACTCATGTTGTCCTTGAGGCTCTTGAATGCCTCAGCACATTCATCAGTCCATGTAAGGCTCTGGATGTCTTTTGAAGAAAAGAGGACATATGTCTGTGGCCTTAGAGATGAACCTAGTTAAGCCTGCCACCTTGCCAGTAAGGCTCTGGATGTCTTTTGAAGTTACCGGTTCCTTCATGTCGAGGATTGCTTTGATCTTCTTAGGATTAGTCTCAATGCCTCGTTGGCTTATCATGAAGCCTAAGAATTTGCCAGAGTCTACGCCGAAGGCACATTTGTTGGGGTTCAACCTCATTTGATACCTCTTCAGAATGGTGAAAGTTTTAGATAGGTTGGTGATGTGTTGGTCAGCATGTTTGCTCTTGACTAGCATATCATCAATGTAAACTTCCATGCTCTTCCCAATCTGTTCGGCAAACATTGAATTGACTAGTCTCTGATAAGTCGCTTCTGCATTCTTTAGGCCGAAGGGCATGACTTTATAGCAATATAGTCCTCTGTCAATAGTGAAGGCTGTGTGTTCTTGGTCTAGAGGGTTCATGAGGATTTGGTTGTATCCTGAGTAAGCATCCATGAAGCTCAGGAGTTCACACCCTGCCGTAGAGTCTATAAGTCTGTCTATGAGAGGAAGAGGAAAGCTATCCTTCAGGCATCCTTTGTTTAGGTCGGTGTAATCGACACACATTCTCTACAAGACCTTTTGGAGCAGGAGACTTTCCTTGGTTGGATTCTTCTTAACAAGGACAACATTTGCTACCCACGTTGGATAATTGACTTCGCGGACGAAGCCTATGCCTTTGGGTTTTTCAACTTCTGCCTTCATTGCCTCATACCGTTCAGCGTCATAAAATCTTCATTTCTGTCTCACTTGCTTGGTCTTGGGGTCAATACTTAAGCGATGACAGATGATATCGGGAGAGATGCCTGACATGTCCTCATATGACCAGGCGAAGACCTTAGTGTTCTCTTGCAAAAAAGAGATCAATGCCAACCGAATGGGCGGTGACAAGGTGGTCTCAATCTTCACCATGCGATCTGGATAATCTTTTGAGATAGAAACCTTCTCCAACTCTTCAGCGAGTTGTGCTTGCTGGGTGAAAGAGTCGTCTCGAGGATCGTCGGGTTGACGGTTGCCACTGTGAAGATCGAAGTTGGCTTCGTCCAGGCTGGTCTTTATGACTTGGTCATGTATAGAAAGGGTTTCTTTGGGCATAGGCAGATGATGTTACTTGACCGAAATGTCGTAACATGACCGTGCACTAAGTTGATCTCCTCTGATGTAACCATTGCCATATGGGGTTGGAAATTTCATCAACAACATATGCGTAGATACCATAGCCTTGAGATCATTGATGCATGTGCGTCCAAAGATGACATTGTATGTCGTTGGGCAATCAACCACTAGGAAGTTAGTGGTAATGGTACATGTGTAAGAGTATGTACCAATGGTGAAAGGTAAATGTATGCTCCCTAAAGGTTGCACGATATCACCGGAGAAGCTTATCAGAGGAGAAACCGAGCGATCGAGCAAGTGTTCAGCTACATTAAGTGCCCTGAAAGCTTCAGCAAACATGATATTAACTGAAGCCCCCGTGTCTACCAGGATTCGTCGTACTACAAAGTTGGCTATGTGAGCTTCCACGATCAGTGGGTCGTTGTGAGGGGAGATGATACCTCTTTCTTCCTCGGGGTAGAAACATATTGGATCCCAGTTAGGCTTTTGATACTTGCCTCCCCTGATGTCTTCCATGTGAAACACTTGGTGGCCAGGCCTTAAAGCTCGTTCACTATTTTTCATGGCCCTGTTGGAAGATTCAGATATGGGTGTGCCGCCGCTTATGGAATATATCACATTTACTTGGCGGTGGTTACGGTTATCCTTTGAAGGGTGAATGAGGCATTGATCAATTTTTCCTTCACGCGCCAAAGCTTCAATATGATCACGAAGGGTGATACACTTCTCGCCGTCATGGCCGTTATGCTCGTGGTAGCAGCAAAACGTGCCCGTGTTCTTCGTGGGCTTGTAACCCGACTGCCTAGGCATTGGCTTCGGTATCAGGTGTGCTATGTTGGGGTAAATGGCCACGCATGTGGCATTCAAAGGTGTGTATGTCTCATACCTCGGGGTAAGGCCTGTCCTGACACGTGCTTGGCCCATTGTGTTGCCTACCTGGGGGAGGACGTTATCGTGGCGATACCCTTGGTTATCGCGATAGTGTCCCTTACTCCTTTTACTAAAATGAGATTGGTGAGGATGGAAATCTTTCCTTTTGCCCTGAGATTGATATGTCTATTGACTTGGCGAAGTATTAAGTAAGGCAGAGGGAGGCACCGTTGCCGTTTGGAAGGTCGATGTCTTCTCATTTGGTTGGATCCGGCTTCCACTCCTTACTTGCTGATAAGGGGTGGCTGTGGGGGGTTCCCCTTGATATGTCATTGCCTCGGCGGAGGCATGGTTGTAAGCCTGTGCCATCACCTCAGAGTAAGTCTTCCAAGTGTTGGCATTGATCATGTACTTGAAGAAACAATCACGTAGGCCTGCCGTGAAGGTCTTGAGGGCGGTCTTGTCATTTGCCTCAACGCAGCGAGAATACTCATGGCTGAAGCGACCGGCATACTCTCGTAGTGACTCGTTCAGCTTCTGGCGAATAGTATACAAGTCATCTGCATAATGCAAGCGATCGGTCTGGAAGATGTGTTGAGAGACAAACCGTTTCCTCAGTTCCTCAAATGAGTCTATTGTCTCAGGTGGAAGACGACAATACCAGTTTAGAGCTCCGCCAGAGAGGTTGGAGGGGAAAAGAAGACATTGCTCTTCGTCGGTGTGTATCTGATATGCCATGGTGGACTCAAAGAGGTTAAGGTGTTCAATCGGGTCCTCCCTTCCAGTATAGAATTGTAAACCAAGCTTTTGTTTTGTCTTAGCTTGAATGGGGGTGTCGAGGATTCTCCTTGTAAGAGGGCCAGGCCTAGGTTGGTTCAGGTTGGTTCTAATCAGGTATTTCAGCTTGTCGTTCAGCCTTTAACTTGTTTACTTCCTTAAAGAGTTATAGGACAAGAGGGTCCTAAGTGGAGTCATGTACCACTGGAGCTTTCTTTCGTAAATCTCCATCTCCTCTTGTAAGTAGGAAGGTTTGATTAAGAGCATGTGATTTTTCCCTGAACTCACCGTACTGACTTCTAAGGTATGTTTGAAGGAACATCTATGAGTTCCCTATACCTTCGTGTTTCTCTAGGACTTGTTGCCCCTTCCCCAAATTGGTAGCCGGCCTGGGACATGAGAGGGGACCGAGTCTTTCAGAGACCCTTGGGTCATTGATCTTCGAGCTTACATGGATGAGATTGTCTCTACATTACTTTAGGAAGTCTCGACAATCGCGAAAGACGGCTTTCGATCATTCCACTCCTTCTGTAAGGAAGTGTCTTCCTCCACTCCTTTTACTTCGGGTCGAAGCAGCTGGGTTGAAAGAAGCCTCATGTTGGTCGCCATTTCGATGAGTAGCTCACTCCTTAACAGGAATACCCATATCGAGGGCAAATGGCCCTCCGTGTTGGGGGGCACCCAGTTGATGATTGACTTCCACATGGGTGATGAGCTCGTGTGTTTTAGTATATCTAGCCTCGTGGAGCATGTCGAAGACCTTCTCATACTGCTCTTGGAGGATCTCATTCTTCATCGCTATCTTGTTGTTCTGAGCCTCCAGCTCATCGACTTTAGCCTGAAGAGCAAACTTCTTTTGTTCCTTCTTTCGTTGCTTCGCACCAGGTGCCGGGGGAGGTGTCGTTCTGCGTGTTGTGGCTTCCTTCGCTTCCCATGTTGAAGAGGGATACCTGGTTAAAAGAGAGTGTACGAATGGTGGAAACCAGCTTGACAAAGTTGAAAAGAGTGGGAATAAATGTCGTTCCCACAGACGGCGCCAAATGTTGATGCAAAAAATCAGTGAGGACTTTGGTACAACAGAAAGTGTCAAGTTTGTGACATTTGCTAGATTGCTCCGGTCACTAGTGTGGATAAGTACATAAATGGATAGAGACAGGGAAGCAAACACAAGATGTACGTGGTTCACCCAGATTGGCTACGTCTAGAGAGTAGAGGAGTTCTCATTAATTGTGAAGGGTTTACACAAGTACATAGGTTCAAGCTCTCCTTTAATGAGTACTAGTGAATGATTTAGTACAAATGACATTAGGAAATATTGTGGGAAAATGATCTCCTTTTATAGAAGAGAGTTTCTAGCTTTGTTCTGACATTGACACGTGTTGTGTTGTGATTGGCTTCTGATGTTGACACGTGTCGCACTATGATTAGGTTCTGATGTCGACACGTGTCGCGCTGTGATTGGCCCCCCTGGTTTAAGGGAAACTCTTTTGGGTCCTTGACGGTATAACGTTGACCGATGCTCGGTAGTTTCGGGATTGGTCAAGTATGGTACAAACAAATTTCATACAAAATCCTCACTAATATAAATCATACATGTGCAAGCAGAATAACATGTCCGTAGTATGGTCAGGCTGAATATACTGTAATATTAATCATACACGTGTAAGCTGAATAACATGTCTGTATTATAGACAAGCTGAACATATTGTAATATTCGTAGTATAGACAAGTTGAATATACTGTAATAAATATTAATCATACATGTGTAAGTTGAATAACATGTCTGTAATATGGACAAACTAAATATATTGTAATATTAATCATACACGTGTACAGTGGCGAAGCCAGAAATTTTCGAAAGGATGGGCAAAATTTAAAAGCATAATAGGTTCCAAAAAAAATATAGGCAATCAAATTATTTTAGATAATAGACAATATTAATGTCGTTAATAATTTATCAATACAAACAACTTGCAATTGTTGTTGGCGATGCTTCATGTTCTGAAAACGTCGCATAATAGGCTCATTATCAATAAAAGTAAAAATATATCTCTCAATATAAACAATCAAGCTATCACACAATTGTTGTACATCTCTCGCAATGTAAACATATCTTTCAATAAAAGCAAAAACATCTCTCACATAATAAGAACACTAAAATCATTTTCCTCACAAAAGTTTTGTATATCTGAAACAAGTTCTCAAAGTCATCATTTCTTAAGCATTAAAGAACAAAAAATAAAATAATTTTAAATACTAGAAATAATAACAAGAATTGAGAAAGAACAATAACAAACATCAATCTTTTGTATTATAATTTTAAGGGGTGAATCTCAGTTTACTACCTTTAAGTTTCGTGATTTTCAATATTTG
Organism: Malus fusca; assembly: GCA_035220775.1. Taxonomy (NCBI): domain Eukaryota; kingdom Viridiplantae; phylum Streptophyta; class Magnoliopsida; order Rosales; family Rosaceae; genus Malus; species Malus fusca. The sequence goes on along the minus strand of CM069067.1, from coordinate 1,881,843 downwards.
GTATATGAATTTTTTTTCGTCCTAGAGTTATACATAAAGTGTTAATTTTGGAACAGTCTCGTACATCTGTTAGTTTGGCTGTTAAATCAGCCGTTAACTGATGATGTGGCGCCCACGTTGACAACGACTGGGCACCACTTGTCAATATGGGGCCCACGTGAATATTAAAAAATAAAAATTAAAAAAAAATTATGGGCACCCACCCATTCCCCCTCCCTCTCGGACCCCTCCTCATTCTCCTTCCCTTCTCTTCCCTGCACCCATCCTCCCCACACACCCACTCATTCCCCTTCTTCTCCATCCATTCTCTCCTCTGCACTCACCAATTTATCGCGATTGCTTCTACGATTGGGAATTAGGGTTCTTGGGTTGCGTTTCAGATTGAGATTTTGTAATATTGAATTGGGTTTTGATTGTTGGGGTTTAATTTGTCGTTGCAGATGGCTCGTACCAAGCAAACTGCTCGGAAGTCCACCGAAGGCAAGGCTCAAAGGAAGCAACTTGCTACCAAGGTTCGCAGATACCTTCTTCAAACCCTAAACTTTACCCCCTTTAATCTGCTTTGTTTTGTTTCAATGTGTTGATTCTATTTTGGGATTTTCTCAGGCTGCTAGGAAATCAGCCCCTACCATCGGAGGCGTGAAGAAGCCCCATAGATACCGCCCTGGAACTGTTGCTCTTCGGTATGTATTCGAACCCCCATTTAGCTACCCAATTAATCTTAAAATTTGTAATTTTGATTGTGGGTAATTACGGAAATCAATTAAGATTTGGTAATTAATTGTTCTTGTTTTGTAATTTGAATTTTGGGTATTTTAATAAGTGTGATTTTACGTTGATGGATTGTGATTATAATGTGTTTGTGAATATGCCGCAGTGAAATCCGCAAGTACCAGAAGAGCACAAAGCTGCTGATCAGGAAGCTCCCATTCCAGAGGCAGATGGGTGGGTGTGCGGGGAGGGTGAGTGCAGAGGAGAAAAGGGAGGGAGAAGGAAGGGAATGGGTGGGTGTGCGGGGAGGATTGGTGCAGGAAGAGAAAGAAGAGAGATTGGGTAGGTGCCTAGAATGTTTTTTTTTTTTTTAATTTTTTAATATTCACCTAGGTCTCATATTGACACGTGGCGCTCAGTCATTATCTACGTAGGCACCACATCATCAATTAACGGTTGATTTAACAGCCAAAATAATGGATGTATGAGAATGTCCCAAAATTAACATTTTAGGTATCTGGGACGAAAAAAACTTCATGTATCAAATGTTGAAAACCACAAAACTTGAGAGTAGTAAACTGAGATTTACCCTAATTTTAAATACGAGAAGTAATAACAAGAATTGAAAAAGAACAATAACAAACATCAACCTTTTGGATTTATATAGTCTAAACAAATGAGAGAGAGGGAAGATAATTAAAATGGTGGTGCGGTGGTGGTGCGGTAGGAAAAGAAGACCACATCAATAAAAATGAAAAAGAAAAAAGAAACTAAAGGAGCTCATCAAACCGCACCGTTTCATTATAGGACTGAGTTTTATAACCAATAGCACATATTAATGTAAACGACTTTATCCAGTTTTAAACAAATCAGGTCGTCTTCTTCCCTTGAAACACTATTACAATATTAGCTTTAAGTGTCGGATGATGGTGGCGATTAACGAGTCATTCTGTCAGATAACAGATATCCGACACATAATTTAGTTAGTTTCGGATAAAAGTAAATTTCTGTCGCATATAACTGACAGTACTTACTGTCGGATATTTACTGTTGGATTAAACCGACACAAAATTTTTATAACCGCCAGGAATTTTGAATATTTTTTTAAAATATATTTTTTTATATTTTGGCGGTTTTGAAGTTCATGGTGGCGGTTATAACCGACATAAATTTACTAGTTTATTATTTTAGTATTCTAGCGGTTATTATTTTAGTTTTTTGTCGGTTAAAACCAACAGAAATTTACTAGTTTATTATTTTTACGCCAAAAGTTCTTCAGTTTCAGATTTCATTCTCTTCTTCATCTTCAACCCGCAATCTTCATCTTCAATCTTCAATCATTTTCTTCTCTTCATCTTCAATCTTTTTGTTTTCTTCATCTCACAGTAAGTTTTTCATTTCTTTTGCTTTCATACTTTTTATTTCTTTCTTCATCAAGCACTTCATCTTATTCTTCTCTTCATCTCATAGTAAGCTTTTCATTTTCTTTTGCTTCCATACTTTTATCTTCTATTTGTTTCTTCATCAAGCACTTCATGGCTTATTTTTATTTTATGATTTGATTTTGCAGGGGCTTTAATTAGGTGGTTGACTACGTAAAGAGTAGATCGACGACAGAATTCTTCAATAGTTCAGGTTTTATTACTGAACTTCTTAATGCTTAAATTGTTTGTTTAACACACATGATTATTTATTTAGAGATTTTAATTTAATTAGTAAGATAAATTAGGAATATTTGTGTTCCATTACTTTATTTTATTTACTTAAATTGTTATAAAGAAATTAAGATAAATATTATTTGTAAATATTTATGTTAAATTGACAATATTTAATATAACATAAATTGGTAATATTTAGTAATATAGGTATATATTATGTTAACTAATTAAATATTTCACTCTAATTGCTATGAGGATATACAAAACTTAAATTTAATAAATAATGAAGAGTGTAGCTAAACATATTTTTGTTAACATTTTATTGTTTTTTTAATTTGTTTTATTGTGATAGGTCTTGGAAATTAAATTGCAATTGTGATAATTCGAGGTTGAAAGATAAGGATTGAAATTTCCAATAGTTATGCCTACATGATAGGGATTGAAAGATTGTAGGCATCTTAGTTTCAACGAAATATTTGCTCTCGTACAGTGGTAAGACATGGAAAAGAGTTGGTTGACAATATTGCGAAATTTGGAAACGTATACAGATGGAATTAATTTGTTTTTGCATCAAGCAGTTGCGAATGGTGTTGGCCCCAATAAGTTTAGATGTCCTTGCAAAAGATGTTGTAATTGATATACTTTTGTTAGAAAAACTATTGTTGAACATCTTGTGTTGTATGATATGGATAAAGATTACAAAAATGCTTCGTGGCGACATCATGGGGAACCTTTTATATGAGAGCAAAATATGGGGATTGGAGAAGAAGGTGTTGGGTCATCTACTGAAACAGGAGATTGGTTAACTGGTATTCATGATGTTCTTAATGATGTATTTGTCCAACCATTAACGGAAGAAGATGTTGGGCCGTCTACTGAGCCCCTTTCTGGGGAAAGGCGTCCGAAAGAGGTCGAGACTTTTTTTAAGTTGCTTGAAGAGGCAGATCAAGATTTGTGGCCAGGTTGTAAGGAATTTAAAAAATTGGAGGCAGTTGTAAGATTATATCAGATTAAGTGTTTAGCAAGAATGTTGGACGGGATCTTCCCCACGTTAGTCGAGTTAATTAAAAAAATGTTGGCTGATAGAGATTGTTTGCCTGAATCTTGTCATAAGGCAAAAAAACTTATAAATGACTTGGGTCTGACGTATGTGAAGATTGATGCGTGTCCCAATAATTGCATGATTTATTGGAAAGACACTGCAGAGTTGACCGCATGCTCAGTTTGTGGTGAATTAAGATATAAGAATGTCAATGAAGATGATGGCTCTAGAAAAAAAAATCGCAGCTAAGGTTATGTGGTATTTTTCTTTTAAACCATGATTGCAGCGGTTGTATATGTCGAAGCATACGGCTGAACATATGAGGTGGCATGCAACTGAATGTCCTAAGGATGGGTTTATGAGACATCCTTCAGATTCTCCAGCATGGAAGCATTTGGATAATTTATATCCGGAGTTTGGATCAGAAATTCGAAATGTCTGATTGGGGTTGGCCAGTGATGGATTTAATCCTTTTGGAAAAATGAGGCAAGACCATAGCACATGGCCTGTGCTGCTTTCAGTTTACAATTTACCGCCCTGGATGTGTATAAAGCAACCGAATTTGTTGTTGTCTCTGTTAATACCAGGACCACGCAACCCCGGTAAAGAGATTGATGTGTACATGCGTCCATTGATTGATGAGTTGAAAGAGTTGTGGGAGGTGGGCACTCCTACTTATGATGCGTATTCCAACCAAAATTTTACGATGAAGGTTGCCGTCTTATGGACTATAAGTGATTTTCCGGCTTATGGAATGTTATCAGGATGGAGTACACATGGATATAAAACATGTCCACATTGCATGCATGATAAAGAATCTATTTACTTGCCGGCGAGTCGTAAGATTTGCTATTTAGGGCATCGACGCTTTCTTCATGCTGATCATTGGTTTCGAAGGCAAACCACATCTTTTAATGGTCGACGAGAGCATCGTAATGCACCTAGGCAGTGGACTGGTTTACAATGTCTTGAAGAACTTTGTACTTTGAGATTTACTTTTGGAAAACCAAAGAAAGATACTTCGGTTGGGCAACATAGAAAACAAACTGAGAGCAGTACAAGTAGTAAAAGTCAGTGGAAGAAGAAATCTATTTTTTAAGAACTACCTTATTGGAGGCATCTGTTGATTAGACACAATCTTGATGTTATGCATATTGAAAAAAATATATGTGACAATGTAGTGGGAACATTGTTAGATATGGATAAAAAGTCTAAGGATGGATTGGCTGCACGTGCAGATCTTGAAATCTTGAACATAAGACATGGACAACATCCACGTAGGGAAGGAAATAGAACATTTCGATCTCCAGCATTGTTCACGTTGAAAATAGAAGAAAAAACTGCATTTTGTGAAGTGTTTTCTACTATTCGGGTTCCCGATGGTTATTCATCAAATTTGTCACGATGTGTGCATGTGAATAAACGAAAAATACATGGATTGAAAAGCCACGATTGCCATGTTTTAATGCAGCAGTTACTCCCGCTTGCAATACGTGCGGTTTTGCCTAAATTTGTTACTATGATATTATTAGAGTTGAGTGCAATTTTCAGACAATTGTGTAGCAAGAAGGAGTCCGAGGAAGGTTTCAAGCAATTGAATTCAAGAATTGCCTTGACATTATGTCAATTGGAGAAGATATTCCCGCCTGCATTTTTTGACGTAATGATGCACCTCCCAGTTCACTTGGCAGATGAAGCAGCTATTGCAAGGCCTGTTCAATATAGATGGATGTATCCAATTGAACGGTAATTAACAAATCTTTATAAAATTTGTTAATTTATAATGATAATTTTTATTAGTAATTATAATAATTTGTGTTTTGTATTATAATTATAGGTATTTGCAAACACTAAAACATTATGTTCCTGAAGGTTCTATTGCTGAAGCATATTTGGTGGATGAGTGATTGTCCTTTTGTTCCTTGTATCTTAGAGATGTCGAGTCTCGTCGCACTCGTAGAGGTCGAAATGAAGATGGTATTGGACGTGGAGTATCTGGTGGGTTATCAATTTTTTACTCTAAAAGGATGTTATATGGGTTCATGAGAAAATGTGGAGCTTGAGTTAAATGTTCTTGATCAATGCCACAGATACATTCTAAATAATTGTGATGAGGTCAACCCATTTAGAAGGTAAGAACATCAAGTCATACGTCTTAATGTTTTATCAATTTTCTTTATTTTGAAAAATTAGTTAAGCATATTTGGACCTGATTGGCTAGACAACATGAGGAATTCTTGAAAAATCAACATCGTCGAGCAAGGCTGACAATGCGACAAATCAAGAAACTAAGCAAGAAGGAATTTCCAGAATGGTTCAGGCAACATGTAAGTTAATATAAAAGTCACATTATTACTTTTATTTTATTTTATTTTAATTATGACGTGTTTGTATTTGTCGTGTCAACTTTTATGCTTTTACTCATTACAGATTAATTCAAGATGTCATGCTAATGACAACTTGATATCTGAAGACTTGCGTTGGCTAGCCAATTATCCTAGTAGGTTATGACAAAATATAAAAGTCACATTATTCATGGGTTCAGATTTCGTACAAAATCTGTGGACGATAAACATAAGAATCAAAATTGTGGTGTCTTTGTACCTGAAAATGTCCCTGGTGCAATTGGGCAAGTGAATTGTTATGGCAGAGTCATAGACATGTTTGAGGTTAGATATTGTGGCCCTACCGAAGCAGGAGACAGGGGTCGAGCTGTGATGTTGTTTAAGTGCGAATGGGTTAATAGTGAAAGTCCAAGAGGTCTGAAGACCGATCAATATGGATTTACTTTAGTAAACTTCAATCGATTAGGATTTAAAGAGGATCCTTTCATATTAGCTTCACAAGCATTTTATGTGGAGGACACAATTGAAAAAGATTGGCATGTTGTTGTTCGAACGCAGCCGAGAGATTTGTATGACGTATTAGAGGATAATGATGCACTTGATGATTATGTCATACCTGATTTGGATGATCGTTTACTTGACAATGAAAATTTGCATACAAGGGTTGGCGTGGAAGAGACTCCTTTTCACGAGGTATTACCGTTGCCTACCCAGTTCCCTGATTTTGTCAATGCCACCGATGACCTAACAAAGGATGAAATGGAATAGTTTTATCATTTACTTTATGCTTTTTAAGTAATAATTAGACTAGGGCTGGGTTCGGTTCTTATCGGTTCGGTTTTTTGCCAAAACCGAAACCAAACCGAAATTTCGGTTCGGTTCGGTTCGGCCCAAATTTTTTTCGGTTCGGTTTTTTTTTCGGTTCGGTTTTTTCGGTTCGGTTTCGGTTTTTTTTCGGTTTTTTTTTTTTTTTTTCCTCCAAAAAATGCAAATACAAAGCCATAAACAAAATAAGAGAGGCAAAAGAATTTAATTCCCTTTTTAAGACTACACAGAGGAAGAACCATATGAAAATCCCAATGGGTCTTTGCTAAAACTTTACAACAAACCGAAAAACTTGAACTCAGCAATTTTAGGTACTAACCTTTCACCTTCATGCATTTTCTCACTAACCAAACATATACATTTTCTCACCTCAAAATCCCGAATATATTCAAGTAATTCAACTACTTATAATCAAGCAGATCGAGTTCAAATTTTCAAAACTTAAGCAAATACAGAAACATATATTCTTCAAGTACATCGCCAGGATTCAAAATTCTCAAAATTTAAAATTTACAAAATCATGAAATAATTCAACAAATTAAGATGCAGATCGAAACACAAAAAAAAAGAAAATAAGTTCGTCTAAATGTCATAATCGGACTCCAATATCGCATGCCCAGTGCCCACATTCAAATTCATAGTCAAGTCCACAATAGATCTAGAAAATTCCGAAACATATTCAAAGAAAAATACAAACTTTTTCACCTTAAATTACATAAATTTCAAATGGGTAACCATAAAATCGCCATGATCATAAAATTAAAAACCCATGAACTGACAAATAAATAAAACCCACAACCTTTGCTGCAGCAAAATCGCCATGATCATCGCAAGCTCTAACAGTTCCTCTTTTCGTCGGGTCTCGAAAGGGGCGAGCGAAAATCATGATTTGGAAGAAGGAATCCGTGAGGAGGACATGAGAAGACTAGAGAGAAAGTGATTTGGAGGAAGAGAGGAAGGAGAGGGAGAGGGAGAGAGAGAGAGGGAGAGGGAGAGAGAGAGAGGGAGACAGAGAGACTGAGGAAGCAGCGGACGGAAGAAAGAAGTGTGAGATCTGAAATGAAATGGGAGTGAGACGTCGGCTAGGGTTTGTAAAGTAAGAAATTTTATAAAGCATTAAACATAAGAAACCTATAAATATATTACTGGTACAATTACAACAACACAAAGCCTACAGTTAAGTTGGCTAGCAGCCCCTTACCCCAACTCGCAGGTCAGGGGTTCAAACCTTGACGCGGCCAACATTTTTTTTTTTTTTATAAATGATTTTTTTTTCGGTTCGGTTCGGTCCGGTCCTCAAAAACCGAAACCGAACCAACCAGATTCGGTTCGGTTCGGTTTGGCAGTTTCGGTTCGGTTTTTTTTCGGTTCGGTTTTTTTCGGCCTCGGTTCGGTTTGGTTTTCGGTTTTTTTCGGTTTTCGGTTTTTTGAACCCACCCCTAAATTAGACTATCTTTAAATTTGTGTGGTGATTTTTATTTAAAATATTTTAGTTTATGTGGTAAAATTTAAAATGTTATTTAAAAACACATGGTTTCATTTTTTTTTTACTCACGACCCTGTTGGATATAACTGACAGTAATAGAACAAAATTTTGGGCGGGATTTTTCCCGCGCCTTTGACTCAAAAAAATTAAAGGCGCACAAACACCGACGGAGGAGAAATTTGTGGCGGTTTTTGGATGTTTTTTGTCGGATAAAACCGACACAAAACAGTCAGGTTGTCGGATGTAACCGACACCAATCTGACATTCATAAATGCGTTGTCTGACATTTATATATTTGCCGTTTGACCTTCATAAATGCGCCGTATGACATAATAATGCAAAGTGTATCAGATTTTCATTTACTGGCGGATATAACCGACACAATTTTTAAAAAATCTGTCGGATTTCAATTTCCTGGCGGATACAACCGCCAACATTTATTACACTCATTTATTTCTCATTTTTACTTCAATCGATCTTCTTTACCCCATTTTCACTTCACAGCCATTTTTACTTCTTCCCTCCTTCCCATTTTTACTCCGTTCTTCTTCTCCTTCCTATTCTCACCTTTAGCCATTTTTACTCCTACCCTTTTTTTACTCCTCTTCCCTTTTACATGGAGGAACAAAATGAACGTAGGACCCGCGGAGCTGCTATTCCAAAGTGGAAAGAGAGACAACTTTGTCTATTTGATTCGACAGGGAAATGTGTTAGTGAAAATGCCGTTGAGTTTTCGAAATTGGTAGCTTCAGAGGTTAAGGATCCAAGACTTATTCCATTGAAGAAGGATTGGAGGTTGGTACATGAAGATGTTAAGGAAGTTTTGTGGGAAAGAATTAAGGTATATATTTTCGTTTGTACTTCTATACTTCAAGACTATATTTCAGATCTGTTGTAACATGTTTGTTTTTATTAATATAGGGGTATATCATTTTTCTAGATGAAGACTTGGACAGGATTCCATTGATTCGCAATATGACTCTCCATGTTGCGGATCATGCTTTCAATGAATACCGTAACAGCTTAAAAGCAGAGTATTACACCAAAAGACAAGAGCATGAGCGCTTAAAACCTCCCCCTGGTGTGGATGGTGGTCAGTGGGCTGAGATGTTAGCGTATTGGGATAATCCTAAAACAAAGGTAAAAAATTATGATTTGTTATTTGGTGTTGAAATGTTTGTCTTATAATGTTTTTTTTTTTACTTTCAGGAGGTGGCAGAGAAAAACAAGTATAATCGGGAGTTAAAAACGATGAACCATACGACTGGTTCAAAAACGTTTGCTCGGGTTCGCGAGGAACTTGTATGTGTTGCTAATTTGTAATATATGTTGTGTTTTTTATTTTTGTATTTATAAACTGGGGTTAATATGTATTTGATGTTCTCTTTTAACGGATTTAAAGAAGAGAAAGCATGGGAAGGAGCCGGATCCCATCTTTTTTTTTCGAGCAACCTATACCCGGAAAGACGACTCTTGGATTGATGAATCCTCGCAACAGAGAGGGGTAAATGATTTATAACTCTATTTGAATTATGACTATTTGTATTTAATTCTTATTTTTCTTTCTATTTGGATTGCTGGATCTGTTCTAACACATTATTTAAACAATAATATTGCATTTGTTAGAACACATTAATTAAACTTAGAATCTTTTTTTTTTTTTAACTTGTTTATCTTTCTATTTGGATTAATGAATCTGTTTTTATGATTCTTATTTATTTTTCTATAATAATCTTTTATTATTTTGTTTGAATATTGTATTGAAAGACATCTATGGAGAGTCAAATTTAGTCTGTTATCGAGTCTGGGGAAGAGGACACGTCGGAGGTACGAACACAGATTTATGTTGAGCGGATGGGTTCTGAGACTAGAAATAGGGTTCGAGGTTATGGTCATGGGGTGATACCAGAGATGGTGTCATATGCAAGCTCTTCAGGTTCCAGTTCTTCCAGGAAATCATCCAAGGGTGCATTGACCAAGGTGGTAGCTGAGAACAACGAATTGAGGAGGAGGGAGGAAGAAGCCTCTAGAAAGTTGGCAGAGGTAACGGTTGAGCTTGAGAAATCAAAGGCCTCGCAACAGCAGGCGATGAATCAGCAAATGTTGATGAATCAACATCAAATAATGATGTGGCTTCTTCCACAACATCTGCAGCGGCCACCACTCAGCCCTCAGGCATAACAGCATTCGGCCCCCAGGCAGCCACCTGCGCCTGCATATCCCATGCAGCATATGCCTTTTCAGCCCCAGTATCCAATGCCAGTATATCGGCCTCATATGGCTTCTCCCGGTGACACACATATTTCTCAAGGTGGTTTCAATGGTGGATTATCCCCGGGTTTGTTTTCTGGGTTGATGTTGGGTAGTTTTGATGGGGATGTGATGAGGTATTTGGAAGCACATGGAGGATTGGCAGAAGGCTTTGGATCACATGGAGGATCGGCAGAAGGCTCTGGAGCGCAGGGTGGTTCGGCGAAAGGCATGTGTTCTATTGAATAGTTTGTTGGTTTTCCTTACGGTTATGTCTGACACTTTGTCTACTTTGGACAAATTTTTTTTTGTGTAGTTATGTATTATGGCGGATGCAGATGACCGTATTGGAGGTTATTTTATATTTGACGTCTACTTTATGTGTTATGGCGGATTCTAAAGACATTATCAAACGTTATATTTGAATGCATATTACGTTTTATTACGAGCTTTGTTTATTTTATTCATTCATTGATTTTTTTTTTATTCATTTGTTGAATTTTTTTTTTTATTCATTCAGGAAAAAAAAAAAAAACCAGGACCCAGAAATGGTCTTTTTTTTTAATTACGGTTGTGACCGACGGGAAATTGTAGATTTTAATTTTTTTAAATGTGTCTATAGTTAGGACCGACAGAAAGTTAAAGTCAATTCGACAGTAATTTATTATTTATTGTCGATTGTTACAGACAAAAATTGATAATATCCGACAGTAATTTAGTATTTATTGTCGAATATATCCGACAGAAGGTCTGTCGGTTTTAGTGTACTTTCTGTTGAAAAATTCATTTCCTTACGCTGGTAATTCTGTCGCTTAGTATATCCGCCACTGCACCCATTTTCTGTCGGATTTTGCTTAATATCCGACAGTAATAGTTGTTTTTTGTCGGTTATAATAGCGACATTATTAAATGGTTTTGTAGTAGTGAAATCAAAACTCAGCAGCGTAGTGCCCTCAGATTTCAACAAGTTCAGAAGATCGGAAGGGCCGAATTCTAGGCTTTAGTGGTGATTTTCGACGACCGGGGCGGCGGCCCAATGTAGCTTCGCCAATGCACGGGTAAGCTGAATAGTATTATCACACACTAGTTTTTACACTCCAAATTCTGAAACATGACTATAAACAAACCATTAGTTTAATAGCGTAGTGTCCTTACATTTTATTTTATGGCTGCGTTTGACCTTTAGGTTAGACTGCCTACATACCCTAAGACAATATCAAGTCATTCGTAGTTCACCCTCTGTAAGAGATTTCAACGCACACCACTTAAGCATTTGAATAGATTGCTTATGAGTCTATGACATCTATTCGTGCTTGTTAGAAATGAACATGTTACCCAAAAAGAATAACTTGACGATTCTTTCCCTAGGTCGTAATTTGTCCATTTCATTCTGTTTGTCATTCAGTTCTCATGTTCATTTCTTAAAAGCATCTCCCAAGGAGATGTTAAAATCTTAGGTGAAATGCCATTGTGCATGTTTGAATAAAAAATCTCTCTTTATTTGCTAACTGGATTTGAAGGCTTAGTGATTTGATGTCAAATTTGACATCAATGTCAAATTTATTTTAATAGTGGAACCCTTATTCCACTAACATTTCAACCAATAAAAATTTTGTTTCAACATTTTATAATAATTACCACTCTATTTAAATAATAAAATAATATTTGACAATTCAATTTGAGAAATATAAATTTGACATAAGATTTCAGATTGCCATATCAACAATCAATTATAATTTGACTCTTATAATTTAAAATTAACATTTTCTTTGGAGATGGTCTAAGTCCATTACTGTGTGGTAATAGACATTTGCTTCAATAACAATAAATCCAAACCAATTTCAAGTTTGCTCCTCTTAAGAAAATCCAATTTCTTCAAACACTTAAACCCAAACAAAATCCAATTAGAATTTCTACATTTTTCTATGCAACTCCAGCATGCCAACAACCTTAACTTTCGATTCACAGTTCGCAATTTCTTATAAAGCTTCACCTCCTAATCTGCCCAATTTCAAATGTATAACCATCCATTTCTTCCCCAACTGCATCATCACAGATTCACAGTGCAAGGCAATGAAATTGTTCCACCAATCTGAAAACATTCACATATGCAGTCAAATCAAGAGTAGCAGCCTTCAATAAATCTCTTTGCCTTCCGTACCAGGCCATATGTTCTTACTTCTTATGTACAACCACTCCTTGCATGCATAAAGCACAATGAAGAAACTTAATTTCCATTTAATCATCCTTATTAGCTACAACCCAATTGCATGTATCAAAAACCATACAAACTTCACCTATCAATTTGCAGAAAATTAAACCCAGAAAAAGAAAAGTAACAAAGCAAAATAAACCACACCTGAATCGAAGCACGACCTTCATCTGAAACAACAACAGGAGCAATCCAAGTACTGTAAGAATAGTGCCAATTCATATTCAGATTGCAGGTGACCCCAGGATCAATAACTGTGATTCCGTCGTCTCCCAGCTCGAAATGCGACGGACCCACATCGATTTCATAGATTGTGACATTGGAGAGCACCATATTAACATTTCCCAGAAACGGGATTCTCTTGGATTTTGAAATTTTGGGGAGCTGGTGTGGAATTATGGAGGAAACGGCCTGAGTTACGAGCAAGTCCTTCAGTAAATCGAAACCTTTTTTGGAAGATGACGACGGATGCGAAGGCTTGATCGGCGGCTTGGACTTGCAGGTGGGTCGGCGGTGAAAGGAAGAAGGAAGATATGAGAATTTTAGTTGACGAGAGCGAAAAGGGGAAGAAGAACAAGAAAGCAGCAAAAACGCCCCGGATCTGCACGCACTAGGGTGCTGTTGGCTTCCATAAAGTTTCACTCAAATTACCAAGTTGCCCTTTTATTTCGAAATTTCACTCTCTCTCGTCGAACCTCAAATCTACATATTCCAAAACCGGTGGGAGAATAACTGTAGCTTAGCTACAGTGAATTTCCTCTTTTACCCCCTTTTTTTGCTGTTATTTCAACTTTGCCACTGTTGCTTAGTTGTTGAAGGGAGAGCAGAATGGTGACGCATGGATCTTCACCGCTTCTTCCCTCTAATGGCTTTTTTGCCCACATCAATCCAGATCCAACGAACAGGTTGTGAGGGCACTTTTGTCACTGCGTTTAAGGGATGGTTGCTGTCGATGTCGTCGAGGCATGGTTTGCAGAGGGGTTGATGGGTTGCAGGTAGAGAGAGGGATCGTACTCTCAGTCGCTACCAGAACCTTTTCCTTTCTGCTCCTGCTGCAATTCAATTTCACCTCTTCGTTTTTTCTCCATTCTGAGAGAGCGGTTCGTGCGAGTTGGCCCGGGCCATACCGGAAGCATCACAGCGCCTCAGCTCAAGGTCCTTCTTCTTCTTCGTCTTCATTCTTTTGGCCCTAAACTTCTCAAAATCCCCAATTTTTGTTTTGTTATATGTAAACAGGGTTTCTGTAGAAGTTTCAAATTGAGTGCTTAGTTGAAACGGGGTATTTGGATATGAAATTTTTTTTGCTTTATTCTTCTTCTCTTCCCCTATACTTCCCAAAATCCTAATTTTTGTTTTGTTATATGTAATTTTTTTTTTCATGGGATTTCTCATAATTTCAAATTTCAATGTAATTTTTGTGTGAAAATTTTATTGCTTTTTTTATGATGTCATCTGGTTGATTGACATTTGCTTATTTGAAATGGGTATGTTGGATGTCAAAATTTTATTGCTTTTTTCTTCTTCTTCCTCAAATCCCCAAGTGCTTATTTGAAGTTTTATCTTGAATCTGAACAGGTTTTTGTCAATTGTTTTCTTCAAAGGTTGTGACAGTTTGTGCTGGCCTAGCAGAAATCACAAAAAAAATTTGTGAATTTTATGTAAGGATTAAAGCTTGTAGAAGGTTGCTGATCGACCTTTGCTGCCACCAAAATAATGTATGTAAAAAGTTGCTAATCAACGATAATAGGTAGCTTGCAAATTTTTTTAATGTATCCTATTAAATGGATTTGAGAGCTGCGATATTACTTAATTATTTTAACAATTTACATTAGTAGCTTTTATTTTTTCACATTGTAATCGAGAAGCATGTATATCATCAAAAAAAAAAAAAAGTTCTGAAGTGACTATTGACGAATTTAAAAGTGTTGATTAGTGTATTTGTGCAAATATAACTGTAAACAGGAATACGAATCCATGATTGAACCACTAATTTGATTGTACATGTGTATAGACCTTTTTACATATTTTATACGCTTTAAAAACCGGCAGCAATGTGCGGGTACTTATACTAGTTCCAATCTGTTTATGCTCACGTATTCGTGGGAACGAATAATATTCAAATAAAATAATAGATTGACCATCAAATGTCTCTTACTCAACGGTCCAACAAAAATAAGAGTTTTTATCACAATAGTCTATGAAATTGACATACACTATGAAGATGGTCCATCAAATTGAAAATCGATTCATGCAGTCATGAAAATAGGTCTCGCAAATCAATATGGTTTTTTCGTCAAAATTCTTTCAAAAATTTTATTATATGATGATGTGGCATATAAATGGATTCTACGAGATTTACGAGTTTTTATCACAAATGGTCCATAAAATTGATCCACGTCATCAAGACGATTATTGAAATTGAAAAATCAATGTAGTCCAAAATATAGGTGTCGCAAATTGATGCCTTGAAAAAACCAAGTAGTCTCAAGTAGATGGGGAATAGATGACCTGGGAATAGCTCAACCATGGGGGACGGATTCGCTCATGTCGCTATGGGGATAGAACCTGAAAATCACCCAACCAGGGGCAACGGATTCACTCGACGTCGCATTGTAGATTCATTCGACACGACCAAGCCTTTCACTTGATTTAAGGCAAGAGAAAATCACTCTCTTCTTAGATTAATTTACAAAGCATTGATATAAAATTATGATAGTAGGATAGTTACTAGGCAATTCAATTAAGAAAGAAGGTGACAGGTTTTGAGAGATGAGAGGTCACGAAAGCCTTAAATATATTTGTTCCCCATGCACTGTATCACAAATCAATATTGTCCTCACAATTCCGTCCAAAATTTTGTTATATGCTGATAAAGAAACTTGAATATTATGTATTATTAATTACAGGTATGGTTACGTCACTCCTGATGGTGTGCCGGAATTGCTTGATCAGCATATTGGGAAGGGAGAGATAATAGAACAACTTCTTCTTTTTTTAATTGATGAACCAAACCGGAGGTGGTTTTGGGGAAGGGGGATGGGGTCAAGTAGGCACACTCCACAGAGATGGAGAAAGTGAAGCAGATCTAGCCAATTGGATATAACTGCATTACTATGTATATCTTTAAATAGCTAAACACAAAATTCAATTTCATTCCTTACAGGGGCCAAATGGACATATAATGCTTTCAGATTTCGACCTTTCTTTAAGATGCGCCGTTTCCCCCACCCTGGTAAGATCTTCAAACTTAAGCTTGGAGACAAAGAAATCAGCATATTGTGTTCAGCCTGCATGCATCCAGCCCAGGGGCGAAGCCACCAAGGGACTAGGGTAGTCCCCAGCCCATCCTGACTTCATCTGAGGTGTGAACCTCATGGAAGAAGATGAAGCAAACGACGTCGTTAAGCTGTTTTGATTTTAAATCTTTTCGGCTGTCTAATGAAACGATAAGTTTGGCAGGGGAGTTTTAAAAGAGATGTGCAATTTTAAATGGAAAAAGTAACCCCACTTCTAGTTCGATTTTCTCACCTAACAGTAATATACACCCTATAATTTTCTAAAGCAACTCACCTTCTTTATTTGCAGACCTCTCCCCATTTTCCTTCTTTTTCTACTTCTTTGTATTTTCTTTAGCCTTCCACAACCTACCTCTTACTTGGTTGTCTGGGTTTTTTCATTTTTTTCTTCTTAGTATTGAATTTAAGAGAATTTTTTCAGTTTTGTGAGGAATGGATTACACAAATTGCATATGTCAACATGTTATGAATTCAACTTTTTACACACACTCATATATATATATATATATATATATATATATATATACATACATATTTGTGAAAGACCCCTCCTCATTCAGAATTCTGGTTCCGCCACTGATTCAGCCGACTTGTGTAATGCAGCCGGATCGCATTACGACCACATGTTTTGGTCCACGCTTTTTCAAGGGCAAACCCAAGAAAGATAAAAAGATCAAAGTGAAGAAGAATGATAATGATGTATACAATCCTCTCCCTGAACTCGTTGCAGAACCGACAAGAGCTAGATCAATGTCCTTTGTGGGAACACACGAGTACTTGGCGCCTGAAATCACTAAAGGTGAAGGCCATGGCAGCGCTGTGGTTTGGTGGACCTACGAGCTTTTGTTCGGAAGAACTCCATTCAAGGGGCAAGGAAACCGGGCTACTTTGTTTAATGTGGTTGGCCAGCCTTTAAGATTTCCAGAGTTGCCTTCTGTCAGCTTTGCGGCCAGAGACTTGATCAGAGGTTTACTTATCAGTAGACCTGGCATTTTGGACCCGACCCGTTAACCCGATCCGACCTGTTAATATTAATATTTGGGTGGATGCTTAACGGGTCGACTCGACTCGACCTGTTAATATTAATATTTGGGTGGATGCTTAACGGGTCGAGTCGCTAACGGGTCAACCCGTTAACAACCCGTTAAATAACGGGTCACTTTGGGTCAACCCGTTAGACCCGTTAGCACCCGTTAACACCCTTTAGTTGAATATGTTTTAGTAATTTCAATAAAGTCTTAACAACAAAATATAAACTCTATGCAAAAAAATAATAATTATTAACGGGTGAAACGGGTAACCCGTTAGCTTAACGGATCGGATTCGGATGACCCGTTAAGTTAACGGGTTGGATTCGGATGACCCGTTAACTTAACGGGTTGGGTTAAATCCGACCCAAACCCAATAAACCCGACCCGTTTACAGGTCTGCTTGTCAAGGAGCCACAGCATCGTCTTGCGTATAGGCGGGGAGCAACAGAAGTTAAACAACATCCGTTTTTCCAAAGCGTGAATTGGGCACTGATTCGTTGTACAACTCCACCCCAGGTGCCAAAGCACTACATATTGGAGACTCCTGATACACCGAAAGAACCCATGAACGGGAAGATGCCGGGCGTTGATTTGAAGCCTTCGGATAATTATTTAGAGATTGATTTCTTTTGATTCTTAGCCTTTGTTTTCCTCTGATGAAAAACAAGTCTCCAACTGATTCATGTGGATGCTACATGTACACAATGGTTCCTTTCCTTTGAGGAAATGCAATTGCATTGAAAATTTTGAGGAATGCATACTTGATGGTTATGAATCCCTACTTCAAATAACCTGTTTATGTATCTTCCGGCTACATACTACTTGGAACAGTCAAATATTCAGGAATCTCTAGATCTGTGCTTATTTTTCAACTCTCCGAAGCATTTCATCGCTTACTATGTCCTTCCTCGTATCTGGATGCCTAGGTATCCACCGTAAAGCCTTTATAAGTCAGGCGAACAAAATCTTTTTCAATTAGGGTTGTAATTTGACACTGCCAAGTACAAATTATTTCCTTACTCTCAACACAAAAAATATAAAAAATATGAAAATGTATTAACTGGAATGAATTTCACACCTCTTTCTTTTCCTTACTCTCTACATAAATATTTAAATGTCGTCCCTACCCTACACTGCTTTATTTTTTTGTTTGGAAAACGATAGGTTTTTTTTTTCAACTGAAACAAGCATCACAAGAATAATATCCTATCTTACGAAAAAGGCTCATTTCAAACTCAAACGTGAAAAATAAAAAACAAAAGGCGTTATCTTAAAAATCAATCGTTGTTTGAAATCTACACTCCTTCATATTAAATTGCAGGGGTGTGCTATTCAAAAACTCTTTTATGTTCCACATAACCCTCTTAATTTTCAACCGTCTGATTGAACGAATTGAAAAAGATAAAAGATAAAAATTAACAAAGAATATGCGAGAAACAAAAATAATTGCGTGAATAGCACCACCCTAAATTGCATCATTGATAAATTGACAAATTGAGCCATCGAGAAATTAAATTCAATAATTAACCAAAAAAAATTAAATCAAATACTAAAAGTAATTCTCAAGAAATAAATTAATGAAATAAACAAGACTTCTAGAAGTTGTCCACGTCGGACTAAGGCTTACGGCTTGACTTAGACAACGAAGTGACCGGCCTGTTTCTTGATAGAATGTGAAGGCCGAATTACAGGTCGCCACATCACCAAGTTTAAGGGATTTTACAATTGCGGCCTCGTTCTGTTCCCGCCAAAAAATCCACAGGCAGCCGGGAATCACAAAATCAGATTGGTGCACTATTGGGTGATTTCGACCTACGCGCTTGTACCCCACTTCCCGGGTGCAGAGAGTGGTCCTCCTCCGTTTGTGGGACCTTCCATTTTTGCTTGCACGAATGATCTTTAACTTCCTCCCAATATGATCTGAAATATCAAAAGAGGTATATACATGATCCCACGCGCCCAGTCACACTTGTCCCGATTCCTATCTTCAGAAACCCATCGTGCGCCGTATGTGTGGATGTAAATTTCTTCCTCCTTGATCTTGGACAATTTTGCACCTACAAAACAATTAACACCTTAGGTTAAGGCCAAGAGCCTCACGCGCCCACGATGAATGGGGGGGCTTTGGCTGAAGAACATCCGATGCCAAAGTTAGAATTTAGAGAGAAATAATGTTTAAAGAATTTTGGAATTTTTGCCAAAGTGTTGGACCTAGTTTTTGGTGAAAATAGGAGCCTATTTATAGGGTTAGGCTTTGCCCAATTTTGAGAAGAGATGGCCGGCCATAATGTTGTTTTTTGGTGAGACTTTTGGTTTAATTAGCCAATTTATTGGCTAATTAAACATGAAAGAAATAAATGGGGGGTTATAGGATTAATTGACTAACTTAATTTGGGTAATAAAGTGGAAAAAATAAAAAAGGTGAAGAGCAAAGGATGTGGCCGGCCTTTGACTAGCTTTAGGGTTGAATTGGATGTATTTTGTGGTTAATTGCATGATTTAATTGGTATTTAATGGATTAATTGGGTAATTAATCCATTAATTAACCAATTAACATAATATTTTGGAGGTTACCTTGCAAAATGGGATTTGATGAGATGGACTTTGAATTGTTACCTATTTTGGGCACTTTTATCTTGGTTGAAAGAGGGTTGCCCGCTGCTTACGTGTAGGAACCTCGTTGTACTGCAGGGGTATTTTTGTCATTTTTGTCCAAAAATCCACGTGTCGCCTTGTGAATATTTTTGGCTCCACAGTATGCGCATTGCGCACCTACACCCATGCCGCCACCGCTGTTCCCTCCTCCTCAGCCTCCTCATTATATCAACACCGACAACCAAACAACAACGCTTTTTCTCTCTCATCTTTTCCCTCTCATCGTTTTCAAATTCAACCCCCGCTAAGCCCCTCCCTCTTCTCCGAGCCCTAGCAATGGCCTCCGATGACCTCGACACCGCCGTTCCCGCCACCGAAGACAAGAAGTTCGGTTTCAAGAGATCGGAGATGGTCAAGGAAAAACTTACCGGCACTGTCAACGCCTACGACCGCCACCACGTCTTCCTCTGCTACAAGACCCCTGAGGCCTGGCCGTCGCGCGTCGAAGGCTCTTAGTCCGATCCGCTCCCTAAGTTCTTCACCCCCGCTCTCAAAGCTCACAAGAACGACATCGCCGTTAAGGTCCATTTTGTAGCTCAATTCGTCGACCTTTCTGATCACTTTTTCTTACCGTTTCTTATTCCCTGGAGCTACTGAGTTCTGTTGTTGAGCTGAGTTGACTCCGTTACTCACTTTGTTTCTTGGTTTTTGATAGACGTTGCTGACAATAATTGAATGACGCAAAGGAACTGAGTTTTACGACGGCAATGTGTTGATTTTCCCACAAATGATCAAATACAGGTAAATTCACGTTGATTTCTTGAGGTTTTTGTGTTGTAGTTGCTTTAACATTAATCGGAATTTATAGGATTTAGATAATTAACTAGTGAGTGGTGTTTTGATTCTTCAGATTTGCATTATTTGTCTTGTAGATTTCGATGATTGCTAGCTAGAGACAGAGTTTATGATCTTCCGATTTTGATGTATGAAGTCTCAAATCGAGCTAATTTACTGTGTTTTGGACTAGTTTTGGTGCTGACACCTTGAAATTTTCCATGTTTAATATGAGGTTATAGTGATTTTCAAGAGATTTCTCAATGTACCTGAACATGGCCTGGTACCCTAAGAGTAATAATATAATTGGTTGTAAACTTTCAAGTTTTCAACGAATTGTATTATGACATTTGGTGTACCAGGCCGTGTTCTTGGACCTAAAAAAGTTCTCGTGATTTTCATGGAAGTTGATTGAATGCAAGTTAAGACCACATTTAGTGTTTTATTTCTGTTTCGACTTCTCTTTTGATTACGAGATTGTGCTGAATTTACTGAACTAAATAGATAATTAGATATGTTTTATCTTCTGAAATTAGTTCTAGAAATTGAATTTAATGACTCAGATTATGACTAATTCCTTGCCTTACAAGGAATTAAAGAGTTTCCTATAAATTCATTTTTGTGATTCTGGGATTGTTTTTGTTTCTTGATCAAAGGGGCTTGAAAGAGTCGGATGTGGACAGCTTTGTTGATAATGTCCTTGTGAATGACAAACCATGGGCTTCCGGAGTGCAAGAGGCATTGACTGGCTCCCATGTATTTGTATGTGCACATGGTAGTCGAGATAAAAATGTGATGTTTGTGGACCTGTTCTCATTGATAAGTTCAAAGAGAAGGTTGAGCTGCGAGGATTGACGAATCAGATGTTTGTTACTGCTTGCTCTCACATTGGAGACCACAAGTATGCTGGAAACTTGATTATCTACAGCCCAGTTTCAGATGGAAGCATAACAGGCCATTGGTAATATCCGGACCATAACAATTTAAATTTATCATATTGGGCTAGATGAAGGAATGTGAATATTATGTATTATTCATTGCAGGTATGGCTATGTCATTCCTGACAATGTGCCGGAATTGCTTGATCAACATATTGGGAAGGGAGAGGTCATCAAACGACTTTGGAGGTTTGTGCGTTTTTGGTTTTGCTTACCCCCTTCTGATGAAAATTTCACTGGAACTGAAGCGTTTGCCATATTTTTCGATTGCTGATTATTTCTAGTGTTGTATGGAAGATTATTGATAGAGAGTTGCATTAACATCGAGGAACCAAATCAAACAACTAGTGTGAGCCAAATCAAGCAACCTTTTTTTAATTGATAAACCAAACCAGATGTGGTTTGGGGAACGGGGGATGGGGTCAAGTAGGCACTTTACAGAGATGGAGAAAGCGAAGCAGATCTAGCAAATTGGATATAACGGCATTACCCTGTATATGTTTCTGATATGTAATGTTCTTCTGATTAATTGTTGTCAAATTGTGTATTAAGCATGATCATACTTGTTCTTACGCAATTGCTATTGACGAAACTTAGAGTTGAATATTTAAATAACTGAACACGAAATTCAATTTCATTCCTTACAGGGGCCAAATGGGAGTATCTTCTGATGAAGCTGAAAAAATTAATGACTCGAAGCCTCCAAATGGAGGAGAAAGTAAGCAAATCAAGGAGAAGCCCCAAGAAAAAAACAATCAGATTCAGAAAAATTAGAACTTTTCAGGCTGTTGCCAGGGTGCTAATGGTAATGGATTTACATGCTGCAAAGAAGTAAGTTTGGAGCAGAACGGTGGAAGTGAGGAAAAGAAGCTGAAAGAAACCAGAGAGTTGTGTGCCAGGAAGGATACCTTAGGGAAGCTGTCAAACTTGATTGGGAATTGGGAGCAAAGCGACGTTCTCGCAACTGCTGCCATGGTTGGAGCAGTAACAACAGTGGACGTGGCCTATAGCTTTTATAGAAGGTCAGGCTGAAACGTACTCTAATCCATGTCAGGTTCTGCCGCGGGTGTAGAGGCCCTATATTTTTTTTTTCTTTGTAGAAAGATGTGTAGACATTGAAATTTCGATGAAATAAGTATTGACAATTGTATTAAAATTACAACCCCCATTCATTTCACCTACATCATACACTCACTTCACATACATCATACACTCACCTCACCTACAACACACACTCATCCCACCTACAACATCCACTTACTTCACCAAATAAATGGATGGTGGTGATTCATTCTCAAAGCCTATAAATAGGCTTCTCCATCAAGCAATAGGGGGGATTGGACATACATTCTCTCTACTCCCAAATTGGAAGCGAATTCACATCACACCAAAGCCTTGAAGCCTCAAAACTCTAAAGCTCTCAAGAAAATCCCGAAGAATCAAGAAAGCCCTCTTCGTTCTTCGTCAAAATCCTCCTTCAAGATCAAGCCCCAACGGCCCTTGAAGAAACTTCCACTAATTCAAGATCAAGCCCCGACGACCCTTTAAGAAAGTGTTCATCATTCATCATCCGTTCATCCTAAAGATCAAGCCCCGACGGTCATTTGGATCAACAACATCAAATCTACCCATTACAAAGATAGAATCAGAGGCTAAATTTGTAGAAGAGATTGTAACCCCTAAATCATCAATACAAATATTATTTTGTACACGTGTTCTTGTCTCGTTCATCACAGGAATTTCTGTGTTTACAAGATGTTATAACGTCAATTAAATAAGCTCTTATATGAAAGGAGAATATGGTAGCTACACTGTACGTTGGTTTTCTGCATCTTTTAGTTAGCTTATCGGAGCTTAATTTTCTGCATCTTTTGTTAAGAGAGGTTGTTGGAGATGAGGTCTCTTCCCATTGATACTCTCTAGACTAACTGGTACACCCCAATCGGTTCAGGTTGGCTAAGAAAGGCAATTTTAACAGAAAACAGTGCAGGAATGAAAAAGAGAATAGGGAAATAAGAGCTTTAAGGAAAAAGAGGCAGTTTTAATCATTCATTCATACTTCTCTCTGTCCTCATCATTACATATTTATATCTCTTTCAAAGTGAAAAACCCTAGCTACTTGGACCTGATGGAAATAAGCTGGTGTGGGCCGTTTGCAAAGAGGAGGAGCAATGGGCTTAAGTGAGTGGGCTTATCAACTCCCTCACCCTTGAGAAAAGGCCTGTCCTCAGGCCTGGAAGTCGGGGTAACGAGCCAAGATGGTGTCTGCTTCCTCCCAGGTTGCGTCTTCGGTGGGTAGGCCAGCCCACTTGATCAACCATTTTGTCATTGCTTTGTTGTTTTTCTTGAACATTCCCCTGTTGAGCGCGGTTTCTGGTTGGCCATGGCGGAAAGATATCTCGACTATTACGAGGTCCCCCCTCAACAATGGGTCCTTGTTGCAGCTTGTAATTTTGGTGCAGATGCCTCTATTTGGATGAGGGGTTTTGAACAAAGGCACGGCAGAGATAATTGGGGTTTATTTGTTGACTTATTGCTTCAACGTTTTGGTGGGGGTGACCGCGCAAACATTGAATCCCAGCTTACTCATATTCAACAAAAGGCTAGTGTTGATGACTATATGGCAGAGTTCACACGACTTTCTTGTTGGGTAAGTGTATGGTGTTGGGTGGGTGTGGTGAGTAGAAGGAGGGGTGGGGGACGGTGAAACATGGAAGGAGTGAGAAGTATATGGTGTTGGGTGGGTGTGGGTGTAAGGGTGCGGTGAGTAATGGGAGGAAGAGGCTGGGTTCGGTTGAGACTAGGTCGGCCTGGGTGTGATAGTAGTAGGGGATGGAATGGGCCGGGTTGAGGGGGTGTAGGTAGGTAGTGGGTTGAGGGTGGGTGGGTTAGAGAGGCCCAGGCCCATGTAAGAAGAACTCGGTGCGGGAAATAGAGAGCGGAAAGAGGGTTGGAGATTGGGGGTAGATGATCTCGGGTTGGGTGTGGCGGTGGGTTGTGCGGAGGTTGATGGGGTGGAAGTAGGTGGAACGGTAGTGGTCGGGGTTGGTGGGAGGGCGGATTTGAGGTGGCGCAACTCCTCTAATAGCAAGGTTTGAAAAGATGCGAACTAGGAGGTCATGGTAGTTTGGAAAGCTGTGTTGGAGTCGCTAAGTTGGTCCAAAGATTTCTGGAATGAAGCTTGCTGATTTTCCAGAATGGCGATTGTGTCACAGACATCCTCGACCTGGGTACGGAGGTGCTCGTGACAAACATCCACCGCAGCGGCGACAGCGTCGGGATCAGAGCTAGCGGATTGTGTGTTTTTGCCCATCTGTCGAAGGGCTCTGATACCAATTGGTACGCCCCAATCGGTTCAGGTTGGCTAAGAAAGGCAATTTTAACAGAAAACAGTGCAGGAATGAAAAAGAGAATAGGGAAAGAAGAGCTTTGAGGAAAAAGATGCAGTTTTAATCATTCATTCATACTTCTCTCTGTCCTCATCATTACATATTTATATCTCTTTCAAAGTGAAAAACCCTAGCTACTTGGACCCGATGGAAATAAGCTGGTGTGGGCCGTTTGCAAAGAGGAGGAGCAATGGGCTCAAGTGGGTGAGCGAGCTTATCACTGACTCCAACAATTGGAACCTGTTTACACCGAAGATTCTTAAAATGCTGTCGTGACGTCCAGCAGCAGCGGCAGTTGAACCGACCTGCGCACCACCCTTAAAATACATTAAGGTCCTCAACTGGTCAAACTTGGGCGGCAGATTTCTCAAAAAACTACAAATTAAATTTTTATTAAAATCTGATGGTAACATTTATACAATTTTTATTAAAATCTGATGGTAACATTTATACAAATTAAATTGTGGGAGGAATACACTCACGCGTTATCGACACGGCGGTGACATCATTGGCCCATACAAAATATTTAAATGGGCCGCCTACACTGGGGATTCTTGCGAAAGACTTGACTTTGGTTGTTTGAAAGCCAAGCTGCACTTCTACAGGCTATAATGGATACCAGGAGCTCCGCCCATGGAGCTGGCTCTGCCGCCTCTTCGTCTTCCTCACGGAGCTCAAACAGCTGGAAGTACGAGGTGTTCCTGAGCTTTAGAGGCGAAGACACCCGCAACACCTTCACAGACCACCTCTTCATTGCCTTACGCAATGCCGGAATTAACACGTTTATAGACAACCAGCTCACAAGGGGGGAAAACATAGAGAGTGAACTTGACCAAGAAATCGAAGGGTCGAGAATCGCCGTCATCGTCTTCTCGAAGAGGTACGCGGAGTCCCGATGGTGCCTGAGGGAGCTGTCGAAGATCATGAGGTGCCGAGAAGAGCAAGAGGGGAAAATAGTCTATCCAATATTCTACGACGTTGACCCTTCTCAAGTCAGGAAACAGAAAGATAGTTTTGGGGAAGCATTTCAGAAGCATGAAACGGATGAAGATCCAAATGAGGTCAAGCAGTGGAGAGAGGATCTTAAGGCTTCTGCAGATTTGGGTGGCCAGAATCTTAAAACCACGGCCGATGGGTATAATTTCTTGTTTACTTCAAATTTCATATCAGCATATTCACTAATCAACCAAAAATTAAGATATTTATAATTAAGGCTTAGAATCTGATTTCATATATTATATGAAAAATTTGATCGTTGGTTCGTGAACTATGATAGAACGTTAATTTTGGACACTAAATAAAAAGTTATTAGAATTGGAATCTGAATTTTATGAACCGGAAAGCATTTGCATAAGATTTTCTGTCAAAATTAAGCAAGTGAAACGCAGGTTACATACTTCATTTTTTTTGTGGGTGTGTGAAGCACAAATGCAATAGAAAATGTCATTTTTACCATTTATTTGTACCATAATGTGTACTATCTTTCTAATAGATATGAAATTCACTTGTGTTGGCAAACCCTAACTCTATTAGAGAGAGAGAGAGTACATGAGTAACATGATGCCATGATTGTACAAATAGATGGCAAGTCTAGCACTACTAATTAGTAGACTAGATCAAAAAACAAGTAACACAGGGAATATTAAATTTAACAAAGAGGATGATCACTGAAGGCTACAATTGCATGATAGTCCAATCACCAATGATCTAATCTATTCACATTATAGTCTAAGATTAGATACGTGGTTGAATTGAGGCTTCAATCCAATTTATTCAAATCTGTTTCAATATGTAAATATCTAGTTATTATGAATAAGGCATTTAGTATGGCTCTCGTAATTTGGAATTTCTACTCGTAGGCGTGAAGGAGTGTTTATCGAGATAATTGTTGGGGACATCAAGGGATTACTGAAAACCACAGAATTAAAAGAAGCCAATCACTCAATTGGAATGGCTTTTCGCGTGCAAGAATTCAGTACTGAATACTTAGACGTTGGAGGTTCACCTGATGTTCAAATAATTGGAATTTGGGGTATGGGCGGTATAGGTAAAACAACGCTTGCCAGAGCCGTTTGTAGCAATTATCAGCACAGTTTTAGTCGTCAATGTTACCTTGAAGATGTGAGGAGTAAAAAGAAAGAGATGGTTAGTTTGCAAGAACAACTTATTCGAGATATTTTGAAACGACCTGACATTAAGGTAAGCAGTGTTGCCGAAGGGACCAAGGAGATAGAGAAAAGACTTGGAAGCATGAAGGTACTTGTCGTGGTTGATGACATAGATGATGCAGACCAATTAGATGAATTGGCAATAAAACATGAAACATTTGGTCCAGGGAGCAGAATTATTATAACAACAAGAGATGAACATGTGCTGAATATACAAAAGGTGGATAAAATATACAAGGCACAAGCAATGACAGAGAAAGAAGCTCTTGAGCTCCTTAGTTGGCATGCCTTTGGAAATGATTATCCCGATAAAGAATATATTGAATTGGCAAGAGATATTGTTGATTATTGTGGAGGATTGCCCATAGCTCTGAAAGTTGTTGGTCGTTTGTTGGCTAAGAAAAAGAGTAGAACCATATGGAAAAGTACATTGGATAAATTGAGAAATATTCCAAATGGTAAAATTCATGAAACGCTTAAATTAAGCTACGATGGGCTACGTGATGATCATGTGAATGGTGTGTTCCTTGACATATCTAATTTCCTTAATGGAGTGCATATAAGAGTGGTCAGGGCAATATTGGATGGTTGTAGTCGTTTTCCTGTAGAAGCAGAAATTACCACACTCTGCGAACGATGTCTCTTATATATTGATGAAGAGGAAAATTTGAGGATGCATGATTTGATTCGAGATATGGGAAGAGAAATTGTGCGGGCAGAATCTCCTGTGGAACTGGGAAAACGTAGTCGATTGTGGCATAGTGAAGATGCAAAAAGCGTGCTCAGGAACGAATCGGTAAGTACTTTTGCAATAAAAAGATGTTATGTTTAAGTACATGTAAAGAAAGAGAAGTATGTACGCATATCCGCATATATATAATGTATGCCGTACATAGTATATTTGAAGAAAAAGAAGAAAAGAAAAGGTTTTCATCCACGGTAAATTGAAAGAGAAAATACATAATTATGTTGTATGCCCTACCTTTCTAGTAGTTCATTTATCCAATTCACAACTCTGCTTCGTGTAAATATTATCCTTTTCTTGTTTTTTTTTTTTTTTGTAATCTCTAACAGGGAACAGAAGCAGTTGAAGGACTAGACTTAGTTTTGCCAGAAGATTCTGATGACGAGCAAAGCTTCAGTACAGAAGCGTTTAAGAAGATGTGGCGTCTGAAATTTCTCAAGCTGGGAAATGTAAAGCTGACTGGAAGCTACAAACATCTTTCCAAGGAGTTAAGATTGTTGGTTTGGGATGGATTTCCTCTTGAAGCCATACCAGCAGATTTTGATCAACGAAAGCTAGTTTATATGGAACTGTGGTACAGCAAGTTCGTACGAGTTTGGGAGGATTCGGACCTGGTATGATATAATTATCAATGTCCTTGTAAATATCAACATCAGTCATAGTCATACATTCTCTCTTTTATTTATTTGGATTTTTATTATTGTTTTCTCTTTTTGAGTAACAGTTGCCTAAGAAGTTGAAGTTTCTCGTTCTTAGAGACTGCCATAACCTGACTGAATTACCGGACTTTTCAAAACTCCCACATCTCGAGGAATTGATCCTCAGTGGCTGTACGGGTTTGTGTGGGGGTTACCATTTTTTAGCACAACTGAAGATGATTAAGGGATTAGAACTCAGCAACTGCAATATAACAGATGGTGCCGTTCTTGAATTAATTGGGAATCTATCTTCTTTAACATATTTAGATCTAGGTGGGAATGGTTTTAATAGGCTACCCATTCTTAGTGGCCTTTCTCAGCTTCAGGTTTTATATCTAAGTCGTTGCACAAACCTTCAGGCAATCCCAGATTTGCCGAACAGTTTGCTTGTACTGAGAGCGAGTTACTGCACTGCACTGGAAATAATGTCCGACTTTTCAAAGATGTCGAAAATGAGGGAAATGGAACTGAAAGACTGCCGCAAACTCAAAGATATTCCAAACTTGGATTTCTCGTTGGACTACATGGATTCCATAATTTCCATTCATATGGAAGGGTGTACCAGTCTCACTGATACTTGTAAGGAGAACCTCCAAACGGTATGGTACTCTCTCTCTCTCTCTCTCTCTGCCTTTTGTATTGTTGCTTATACTAACTTTGAACCTCCAAACGGTGTAGAAAAATGCATTTGGTGGAATTTTTCTCTCTGGAAATGATATTCCTAACTGGTTCGCCTATGTCGCGAGAGGGGATGAAACTGTCAAATTTGAAGTGCCGCCAAGTATTGATTATATAGGAGGGTTGGCTTTGGGCATCGTTTATTCTTCGGACAACTCCGACTGTACTGAGTTTCTAACCATTGACGTTGTTAATCGTACCCAGCGAACTAATTTTCGCATCTGGGCAATGATGGCCACCTTAACTGCTTCGCATGAATATTATCTTTGGTTGGGAAATCTTTCAAACAAGAAGCTCAATCTGAAAGGCGGCGACATGGTTCTTGTAAAAGCAGAATTTTATGGACGAGATAATAGAATTAAGGTGAACAAAACAGGAGTGGATATTGTAAAATGGGATTTGTTTGATGGTGGTACTAATTGGGACGACTATGAGACTATGTCATATGAGTCTGATGAAGACACTACTATGTCATATGAGTCTGATGAAGACACTGATGACAATACACAGTTGAGCAATCGCCATGTTTTCCTCTGCTACAAGACCCCCGAGGCATGGCCATGGCGCATCAAAGGTTCCGAGTCTGATCCACTCCCTAAGTTCTTCGCATCCGCTCTCAAAGCTCGCAAGAACGACATCACCGTTAAGGTTCGTTTTCCAGCTCAATTCATCGGCGTTTCTGATTGCTTTTTCTGACAGTTTCTTATTTCCTGGAGCAACTGAGTTTTGGTGTTGAGCTGAGTTGACTCCATTGCTCACTTTTTTCTTGGTTTTTGATAGACATTGCTGACAGTAATTGAAGGACGCGAAGGAACTGAGTTTTCTGACGGTGATGTGTTGATTTTACCACAAATGATTAAATACAGGTAAATTTGCGTTGATTTCTTGAGGTTTTTGTTCTGTAGTTGCTTTAATTTTAATCCGAATTTATAGGATTTAGATAATTAACCAGTGAGTGGTTAATTTTAATCCAAATTTATAGGATTTAGATAATTAACCAGTGAGTGGTTAATTTTAATCCGATTCATAACGATGAACTGAAACCGCAGTTGAGTAATAAGAATCAAGTATATTAAGCAAGCTTGAGAGGTAAGGAAGAGAACAATAATGTCGCACTGGAGTAATCTGAAGCAATAACTTATAACTATTCAAGATGGCACATAAAAGCTTAATTTGGTGGATGAAAAAAGTTCATATGGTGGTTTGATTATGGAATACTGAGAGTGTTGTCTTACCTATAGCTATATTGAAGAATGCCATGTAAAATTGCTTACGATAGAGAGACTAAAACATGAGCCGACCTACGTTCCCACCCGAGTGCTATCCAAAAACGGAGTCATATACCATTAAAACTAAGTTGTATACTATTGAAACGAATTACTTCCGTACCACAACCAACATTTCCAATATCAAAAGAGAAAGAAATAACAGTACACGATGCATTATCAGAAAAGTGCCACATGACATACCATCAAATGACAGCAACTCCTGATATCAACTGCTGGAAGAAAAACCTTGCCTAATGCAAAACAACAATTAAATCGAAAAAGTATGTAAGTTTTAGTTATATTATGACTGACTGTGTATGTAAAAATGCTTCAGACCTAACTTTCACTATCTGAAACTAAACGAAAATCGAGATGGATTCCATTTCAGGGGACATTCAGAGATCCCATATTTGAGACTACACTAAAATCATTTCCAATGAAATTTTCTCTGCATTTGAAACTACTTTATCTCATCCTCACTAAATCTGCCAGCATTGCATATTCTCTCGAAGAGTTCTCACCCAGGCGTGTACTCCATCACAATGGCTAGATGAGGTGGTGTGAGCAGAACCAGCAAGAAAGACACCGCACTACTCTCAAGTCTTAAACACAAACCTCTTTATCAATTATCACAAATAAGCCATCCAAAGACTTTCCACTTCATAGTAAAAACAAAGTGCAAGAAGTATAGCTCATATTTTTAGCAGAGTTATTTTGACAACAATTCTGCAAGTGGTGGATTGCCCCGGTGGGTACGGCATTTCTCTTAGTCCTACTGCATCCCGGTCTCAAAGTTTTAACCATCCCCCGTACCAGTTTAAGCACACCAACGGCCAAATTTAGCATGATCTGTCTTCATCCACCCACCCTCAGCATATACTTATACAATATTCAAACAGAACTTGCCAAAGTCACTCTTAAAATACAAAATGAAAATAGTTTATGATCACTGACCTCTTTGAATCAAACGATATTAGGATGCAGTGATATGTGGTTCATGATTTCTCTTTGAACATGTTCATCTATCTGCATCACCAAAAAAAATAAATATTTTAAAAAAATACAAAGTTTAAAGGATGAGAAATAAAGAAAATTCAGAAAAAGGGAAGAAATAAGAGTCGAAGAAGACAGAACCAAAACATCCAAGACTCACCCACCAAGATAATCAAGACATCCAAGACTCAGCCACCACCCAACTAGGTAGCAAACACACACCTAAACGCTATAAAGGATAGGGTCTTCATCAAATTAGCTATGGTCAACCTAAACCAAAATCAAGTGACAAATAAATAAAGGTATGCATAAATCATTTTCTTTCCGTTAACTTTAATTAATAAGATTGGGTTTGGATCTATCTTAGTCTGCTTTCTGATGTTAACATGTAAGAGTAGAATGTAGTACTACAAAGAGGAAGCCATCATTGCAAGCCTATATCATGGCAAGCAAGGCAGATTTACTCTCACCTCCATATAGTACCAAATCTTATTCTATATGATTTTGCCAGAGCTACCTAGTGTCGAATATATATCTGTTGAATGTTCTATATCATCAACATTATAAAGGTTTCTAATGATCCTCTTAGTCTATATGATTTTGCCAAAGCAGCATACCAAGTGGAGAGTAGGCAGTTAAGCATAGTCATCACGTATGGAATGCCTGAGAACTGATATGTGCTTCTCTTCCTTATGATCCTCTTAAATGTAATTCTATAAATTTCCAAACCAAAATTACAACGTAGAACTCAAAGAAATTTGAAGAAACCTAGTAAAGATTGAAGCTTTTTGATTATCCAAAAGATATGCATAACCCCATGTAACAAAAACAAATTTATGACACAAAAGACATGATCTTTAGCCACAAAAAGCAAGAGAGAGAGAGAGATATATTTTGCTTTTTGAACTATGCAGAATGTGCAGAGAATCAAAATATCATAAGACATTTAACAAAATGATATTTTAGGCAAAAAGGCATCACCTTTAGACCCCAAATGAAAGAATTTGAGAGAGAGAGGGTATACGTGGTTGCCAAGAAAAGGAAGAGAGCAATTCCATTTCCTGTAAAAACGAAGAAACAGAGCATTAATGATGTGAATTTAAACTAAACTAATAAATAGATTAATTCAAACCAAATTTACTCGCAAGTGCACGAATCAATTGTAGTAGAAATATGTAAATACGAGATCGAATCCACCGGAGTTGATTTAACAATTT
This sequence comes from Malus fusca, assembly GCA_035220775.1. NCBI lineage: Eukaryota > Viridiplantae > Streptophyta > Magnoliopsida > Rosales > Rosaceae > Malus > Malus fusca. Next base: position 1,849,464 of record CM069067.1, on the reverse strand, counting down.
AATCCTATAACTATTACTTAACAAATTGAAATAAAGATTGGGTTTGTATCGAAGAATAATTAAAATTAACAATGATTAAACAGAAATATGATTGAGAACAAATGTAAGAAAACACTAAGGCTTTGATTCCACCACGAATTGTTGTGCCCTAGTATCCAATTGTCAACTCATGAATTATCAAATTAATGACCCTAGTATCCAATTGTCAACTCATGAATTATCAAATTAATGAAAACAACTTCCGTACATATGTACGTGGTTAGGTAAACATGCCAATAATTTCCCAAAGAGATGTGAATTTTACCGTGGTCAGGCTTAAACTCAACTATTCCTACGTTCTATATATCCATGGTCCGGTATACACAAACATGTAGAAATCCAATTCAGCAAAGTGAGAAACAAATTAACCACTTATCAACTTGATCACGTCAAACAAATAGCTAATTTTCTAGGAAGCCACACAAACCAATATTCGTCTACGGTCGGATCAAAATATAAGTTCATGATTCTCATTCACAAAGCATCGATAGAATCCAATTCATAGTCAGAAATAAATTCATATGCAAATAATTTCAATATCAAAATCCTAGGCTATGGTCAAGCACAAAGAACCAAATTTCAAAATTGCAATTCTACTAGTGAATGAAAACTAATCATCAATCTGGAATCCACGAATTAAACAATCAAATAACCAAAGTAATCATAATTAGGGCTTCCTCTTAGCCTTAGCTAAGAGTTTAGAACCCCATGAACAAAGAATTCATGGTATTTCTACAGAAAATATGCATAAAATAAAACTAAATAAGAGAAACCAAATTGCTGCTACGCTGCCGCTGCCTTGTTCCACGCCAGAAGAAGTCCGAGTCCCTCCTCTTTGCTGCTGCTCTTTCTTTTATAGGTTGCACACCGTGAGAATTAATAAGAATCAAAGCCCTCCATGTCAAGCCCACCCCAAGTCTGATTTTCCTTTTGAATCCCTCTTCAATGCTAAACTCCAACGCTTCATTTGTCGGTTGAAGTCCCTCATCTGTGGTTAATGACAAAGCCCACGTCAACTCTTTAACTCATAGTCCAAATAACTTCAAGTCACACCCCCAATTGGCCTTCGATCTAAGAATAAAATAATAATTGATTAAATGGATGAGCCAATGCGGTTAGGAAGACTATAAAGTATAGAATGTGTTAAGACCACGTTAAATTCTAATTTTATCAATAAGCATCCTAATCCTTATAAATTACAAAAACTAAAGTAATTTACTAAAAATAGTTGTAATAAATACATATCTATCAATTAACAAACACACGCACAAATCTCAAAAAAAAAAAATTGGTAAGAAATAATCCCAATTGAAAAAATAATCAGAAAACCAGAGAGGAAAGCTCTGAAAGTCATTCAGAACAAAACCTTGAGTGCATGCATTGTTTTTTTTTTTTATCTATTTCAACCAAATCTTGAAACGAAAGAGAAAAGCAGAGAACCCAGTTGAATGGGAAGAATGCAGCAACCCCTGAAAAATCAACCCATACCTCTAACTCCTATGTCCCTTACTCCCTCACTCTTTCTCTCTGTACCTGTTCCCCTCAACCCCACCCCCATACTTTTCGCCATCTCTCTTTCTGCAACCAACAGCAGACAGAACCCCCGCCTCTCTCTAGCTCCTACTCTTCCCATCAACCCTCTGTCCACCCCAACCCTTCCCATCAACCCTCTTGTCTCTCACTGTGCAAACCCTAAACTCGATGTCACCCTCTGCCTCACGATCTCCTTGACGAGATCGATAGAAACCAAACCCTCTCCCCCCCCCCCCCCAAAATCGAATTGCAGAACACAAATTCCCCAAATGGTGGCCGTTGGATTAGGACTGAAGGGGCAAAAGAGTCATTTGATCTTTCGGTGAAACCCACCCAGCCCAAAACGCGTGAGAGCTGGGCCCACGTAGCAACCTAACCCAGCTGTTAAGCATGGCCTACACTAACACTCACAATGGCAAAACCGTAATTAATTCATAATCGAGGGCCCATTCCATAACCAACATGAGCAGTGCAACTTATTTTCCTAGTTTAGACTGAAGTAGTTTCTGTTTCGACTTCTCATTTGATTACGAGATTGTGCTGAATTTACTGAACTAAATAGATTACGAGATATTTGTTAGCTTCTGAAATTAGTTCTAGAAATTGCATTTAATGGCTCAGTTTACGACTAATTCCTTGCATGTAAATCCCTTTTGGTGATTCTGAGTTTGTTTTTGTTTCTTGATCAAAGGGGCTTGAAAGTGTCGGATGTGGACAACTTTGTTGATGATGTCCTTGTGAATGACAAACCATGGGCTTCCGGAGTGCAAGAGCTGTTGATTGGCCCCCATGTATTTATATGCGCACATATGAGTCGAAATGAATGGAATCGTTATCGTGCACGTGTTCTGATAGATAAGTTCAAAGAGGAGGCTGAGCTACGAGGATTGACGGATCAGGTATTTGTTACTGCTTGCTTTCACATTGGAGGCCACGAGTATGCTGGAATGTTCACGATCTACAGCCCAGATTTAGATGGAAGCATAACAGGCCATTGGTAATATCCGGATCATAACAATTTAAAATTTATCGTATTGGGATCGATGAAGGAGTTTGAATATTATGTATTATTAATTGCAGGTATGGCTACATCTTTCCTGGTGATGTGCCGGAATTGCTTGATCAGCATATTGGGAAGGGAGAGATTATAGAACGAAATTGGAGGTTTGTACGTTTTTTGTTTTGCCTACTGTCTTTGGATGAAAATTTCACTGGACGGAAGCTTGTGTTGTCATATTTTCCTATTGCTGATTATTTCTAGTCTTGTATGATAGATTTATTGATATAGAGTTGCATTAACATGGAGGAACTTTTGTGGAGAAAGCACAAAAGAATTGGATATAACTGCATTACCCTGTATATGTTTCTTATTTGTAATGTTGTGATTTGTTTATTAAGCTAGATCATACATGTTCTTACTCAATTGCTGAACACGAAATTCAATTTCATTCCTTACAGGGGCCAAATGGGAGCATCTTCTGATGAAGCTGAAAAAATTAATGACCAGAAGCTTCCAAATGGAGGAGAAAGTAAGAAAATAAAGGAGAAGCCCCAAGAAAATGGCAATCAGAGGTGGACGAAGCGGAAGCGAGAATGTCAGCTTGAGTAACGCAAACATTGGTGAGAATCCAATGCCCCAAAAACCTAAGGGTTCCTCCGCAAGGTTCGTCCACAGAGGGTGAATCAGGGCCTAAGATCAGTCAATGGACAACAGGTGAATATTTCTGTACTACCCCTTGTTGGTCCCGAGGGGCGGAGGAGGCACCATGAAATCTCAATTTTGTTGTTTATGAATTTCGAAAGAGAAAACGGCATTGTTGTCCTCGTTGTTTGTTCAATAAACGAGATAAACGACTCTGTGCTAACATCTTAATATGCTTGAACTATTTTTTCAGATATATATGGCATTGTTGTCATGAATTTTACTTTCGTTCTAGAATAGTTTTTTCTTTTTTTCTTATTATGGTTCTCAAACTCAATCTTATGTGGTACTTCAGTTATATTTGTTAACTCAATTTGTTTTTCTGTTAAACATAGAGGGCATAGCAAGGATTTTGTACATCCACCTCCTTTTTTTTTTCTTTCCATTTTTTAGGTTGTGGGATGAATTTTAAATTTATCATCTCTACTTAACAGAAAAATAGATAAAGTTAACAAAAAGGATATAAAAAGAATAGTCATGCTATAGCGAGTTGGAAGATCATATAAAAGGGGGAGTTTAGGAGAGATGGGGAGACCCAACCTAGTAGCTTCGAGGTCACAATTCACCCAACATGATCATCGGGGGTACAATAATTGGGGATCGGATGCTGGCGAAATTCCCGCCAATGGCTGAGATGTTGAGTCGACTCCCTCCCCCTTAATAAGTATCATGTAGAGCAATGTCTAGCCCAGAATTTGTCAGGACTATTCCAGTGAGTCCTCCTTAAATGTTTAAGAGCGAAAATGAAGATAATTGACAAATTTAGGGTCATCCATGTAATTAACCCTGTTTATTTTCTATATGTACAAATCTTAAAGGCATTTTGTACACAAAATTTGAATTTACTCTATATGTTGATTTGTCTCGCTTTACCACCTAAACTTTTATTATGTGCCTCACTTTACCTTATTCTTTCAACTTTGTTATAAAGGCTGTTAAGAAGATTGACTTGTGGCATGACTAAATGGCCTAACTACTTCCCGTAAGTGGCAGAGCTAGAATTTCACTTGATGAAGGACCTCTCACAAATGTTAAAAAATAAAAAATAAACATAAACGGATAATAACTGCATTACCCTGTATATGTTTCTGATTTGTAATGTTGTTGTGATTTGTTTATTAAGCTTGATCTTACATGTTCTTACTCAATTGCTATTGACCAAACTTAGAGTTGAATCTTTAAATAGCTGAACACGAAATTCAATTTCATTCCTTATATGGGCCAAATTGGAGCATCTTCTAATGAAGCTAAAGAAATTAATGACCGAGAAAACGCCGATCAGATTGAGAATAATGAGAACTTTTCAGGCTGTTGCCAGGGTGCTAATAGTGATGGATTTACATGCTGCAAAGAAGTAAGTTTGGAGGAGAACGGTGGAAGTGAGGAAAAGAAGCCGAAAGAAACCACAGAGTCGTGTGCCAAGAAGGATGCCTTACGGAAGCTGTCAAGCTTGATTGGGAACTGGGAGCAAAGCGATGTTCTCGCAGTTGCTACTGTGGTTGGAGCAGTGGCAACAGTGGATGGGGCCTGTTGCTTTTATAGAAGGTTAGGCTGAAACGTACTCTAGTCCATGTCGGGTTTTGCCACGAGTGTCGATTGTTGAGGCCCTATTTTCTTTTTCATTTTTTCTTTGTAGAAAGATGTTATAACGCCAATTAAATAAGGGAACTTTAACGAAAAGCACCCGGTACTGTTCACTTTAACGAAAAACCACATTTTTACACTAAAAAGTCAATCCTGGTACTATTCACTTTACCCTTTATTTTGTTCTTATCATTAAAACTCAAAGTTTTCAAGCCCTTTTTATTAGTTTTCCTATTAAATAATCCTCCGAACCATGCTCTTATATGAAATGAGAAATCTAATAAATTGTTGAATGGTTTTATCTTGATTGGGATTTCTTATGAAACTGCTTGCTAAATGTTGATGTGGTGTTTTCTAAGCTCCTGTGATTGTTTTCGATTTGCCTGCTGGACTTATAATTCAAACGTCAATTCTGTCAAAATTTATGGTAATTTTTGTGAAAGAAATCTCAATTTTGTTGTTTGTGAATTTCGAAAGATAGAAAATGAAATTATTGTCCTCGTCGTTTGTTCAATAAACGAGATAAACGACTCTGTGCTAACATCTTAATCTGCTTGAACTATTTTTCAGATATACGGCATTGTTGTCACGAATTTTACTTTCGTTCTAGAATAGTTTTTTTTTTCTTTTCTTATTGTGGTTCTCAAACTCAATCTCATGTGGTACTTCAGCTATATCCGCTAACTCAATTTATTTTTATGTTAAATATAGAGGGCATAGCAAGGATTTCGTACATCCACCTCCTTTTTCCCATTTTTTAGGTTGTGGGATGAATTTTTAATTTATCATCTCTACTTAACAAAAAAATAGATGAAGTAGACGAAAAGGATATAAAAAAAAAAGTCATGCTATAGGAAGTTTGAAGATCATATAAAACAAATAAAATGTTTAAGAACAAAAATGAGCCACTTAGTACTACAGTCTAGTGGTATTCCTCTTCACTTGTAAGTGAGAGGTGTTAGGTTCGATTCTAGCCAAAGGCGAATTCGAACTACATTATTGCTAGCTCATTGTGAGGCTTAGCCTACTTCCCCCACCCCTTTAGTGTATATAATTTCGTTGTTCAAAAAAACAAAAAATGAAGATAAATGACAAATTCAGGGAACATCGATGTAATTAACCCTATTTATTTTCTATATGTACAAATATTAAAGTCATTTCTATGACACTTATGTACACAAAATTTCACTTTACTCTATATGCTGATTTGTTCACTTTACCACCTAAGTTTTATTAGGTGTTTCACTTTACCTTATTCTTTTAACTTATGTACACAAAAAAGGATCTTAAGGCTTCTGCAGATTTGGGTGGCGGGAATCTCAAAACCACGGCGGACAGGTATTTTATTTCTTCCTCTAAATTTAATTCCAACGTCTTGTATTAGCTTCTAAGACTCACTAATCCACCAAAAATAAGGAGATTATGATCGGACTTTGATTTTATACGTTTATAGCAAAAAACTTTGGAGCATTGGTGAATGCGTGAAGGACGAATCCTTCGTATGTCAAACCTATATACCAATTCTAATGGATTTCTTATTGTATGACTAAAAGCTATAATACGGTTTAGTGAGGGCAAACAAATACCTTCTTATAGTACAAGAGCAATCTAACTGAGCTTAACTAATACGGTTACAATAAATTTGGAAACATTGCTAAATTGAACTTAACTAATCATCTTGATCAAATTTAATTTATTCAAAATGTTTTCGCTACCAAATATCAAATCATGATGAATGAGGCATTTAGTTGATATAAATCTTGCAGTTGCATGATGAATCTTACTTTTGTATAATTTTGAATTTTAATTGCGAGACGTGAATGATTGTTTATTGAGAAAATTGTTGGATGCATTAAGGGACTACTGAAAACCACAGACTTAAAAGAAGCCAAGCTCTCAGTTGGAATAGCTTTTTGCGTGCATTAATTCAATACTAAATACTTAGATGTTGGATGTTCACCTGATGTTCAAATAATTGGAATTTGCAAGAGTACAAGGTTATTGTAGTATAGCAGCTCAAGCAAAGTCGTTTTCCACAAGGATTGAATAAATAATTTATGTAAATACCAAATCTTAATTAATTATTTGAAAACAAAGTTTGGAAGAGATTGATTTTATGACCTAAAATATTAAAAACGAATTTAATTAAAAACAATTAAGGAAACCAATTTGAAAGGGAACAATCTTAGAAAATGATGATAAAAGGACACTAGGGTTCCGCCATCACCTTAACAATCTTATGTAGTTTTACCAATTACTTATGAATTACACATGCAACTTTGAAGGTTAGGTTTTCCTTATGCATATTCTACTTGTGGCATTCAAGCTAGAACGTATATCAAACATGCAATCCGTCTGTGGCATTCAGATCAAATATAAACATGCATGACTCATTACGCTTTGTGAAAACCCTTTGAAAAACCATACAACCCCTAAGACGTGGCATTCGCCCTAGATGAACTTACAACTATCAATCACAAGAAGCAATACTCAATCCTCCGGTGGCATTCCGACCGAATTGCATCCGATTACTTATATAAACATCATAATGGTAGCTAAGCATTAAGATATAGAGACAATTTAAATACAGTGATTAATAATTTAAAGTATGCATGCATAATGTCACGCCCCGATCCCAACGTACGTCGAGAATCGACACGTGACAAGGAAAGTAACGTTCGTTGAATACGGTATAAGTTACGGAATGAAATACTTTAACTGATAAACCAAAATAATGTGAAGGTGGCTAAGTTCTCCACAAAATATTTACAAATATGTACATCCCAAAAAGAAGCATAATCTTTGCTTTACTAAGAACAAGTTTGAGGTGCTCAAAGAAAGTCCCAAAGATAAAGTACAAGATAGGATATAAGGGTAACCTAGCACTCCAAATCTCTGATAACTGTACCGCTACCCCACCTACGAACCTCTCGAAGCTACTCAGACTTGTTACTTGTAAGATCAATGCCTACACCATCGAAATGGTGCACCGGGCAAACAACAACCCTGATAAGCTACGAAGCTTGTGTGAGCTACAAATAATACAAAGTATATGATACTAATAATAAAACCAGCCATCATTCAATATTTATAAACCTTGAATATAAATCATTCATAAGAAATCGCTACCAAACCTTGCAAACTCCGAAGGAGTCACACATACATCCAACGAGTTTTCTAAATTAAAACTCAGAGTTCTCAAAGCCACATTCACAAATACATGCAAAACTAGAGTTAGAGAGATGTCGTTCGGCCGAAGCCTACGCAAGTAACCAAATAGGAAGTGCCCCCCCCAAAGCGGTTCAACCAAGCAGAGCCACCCCTGAGAAAGTAACCAAGTAGCTAGTGACCCCCTAATGCGGATTAACCAAGCAGAGTCACCCCTGAGAAAATAACCAAATAGGCAGTGACCCCCCAATGCGGATTAACCAAGCAGAGTCACTCCTGCAAGTATTGGGAAAGTGATCACCCAATGCGGATTAACCAAGCATGATCACCTTTAAATGTGTATGGCCATACCTAGGATATAAGGATCACCCAAAGCGGATTAACCAAGCGCGATCCACAAATAGTATGTCCCCTAACGCGGATTAACCAAGCAGGACCATCCAGTACCATTGCTTCGTGGTGCAGTCTTAGTGTCACCTAACCCCATGACACTAGGGTAATGGTCCTTTACAATCCATCATTTTTATTAAACCATCAAATATATATTCCAAAACACAATCCATCATTTTTATCAACCATCAAATATATATTCCAAAACCCAATCCATCATTTTTATTAAACCATCAAATAGATATTCCAAAACACAATCCATCATTTTTATCAACCATCAAATATATATTCCAAAACCCAATCCATCATTTTTATCAACCATCAAATATATATTCCAAAACCCAATCCATCATTTTTATTAAACCATCAAATAGATATTCCAAAACACAATCCATCATTTTTATCAACCATCAAATATATATTCCAAAACCCAATCTATCATTTTTATCAACCATCAAATATATATTCCAAAACCCAATCCATCATTTTTATCAAACCATCAAATAGATATTCCAAAACACAATCCATCATTTTTATCAACCATCAAATATATATTCCAAACACAATCCATCAACAGTTCAAATATCCAAGTCACCTAATGTTTCATAAGTAGATCAACGGCAACTTAATAGCAACAATTATTTAGCATCAGAACTATTTTAAGAATCCATGGTGTAACCACACAGTTTATTAGCACAAAAGATTTCAAAGTAATAACCATATCACATAGATTAGAATCATTCACATGAGATCCACACTAACACACTCAAACATGGAATTCAAGGCATCAAGCTCTATCACCGCCTAAAACAAAGCACAAGTCCACATTTAGGTTTCTCTCGATAAATTCATATACCCAAAACTCTCATAAGTCTCCCACAACAACATTTAATGAGGAATTGAACCGTCGTTCTAAGGTAAGGTCCATGATCTTACGTCACTTGATCCGTAAGATCCAATCACTAGATTTTCACTAGTAAGTCCCTAAGGTCCTTAAACAATATCTACCATAGCATACTAAAATCTTGTGTCAATTCAATGGTAAGATCGTCAATCGTTAGAATAATCAAGTGGCGAACCTTATCGATAAAATACTCAACCAACAACATTTTCATAATCGAATGTCACACACCGGAAAATTGACTTTCTCCAAAAATTCTCAAATTTTACAAGAATAAAGATTTCAACAAGTAGAGTAAACTTTATACCTGTGGTCGAGTCCAATTTGGCCGGGAAGGCCCTCAAATTGGCTCGCACCCAACGAACCCTAAGGTGGGTGTTCTTCAATTCGGCTTCCTTGGTGTTCCAACGCCCCAACCACCAGTTGGGTCTTGTTCCTGGGTCCAAGGGAAGTTGATCAAGGGTGATGGTTAATGGTGATACTCTCCGGAACGACAATTCGTCGTCGAAACCCCCCGGGTTCTTCGATGGAGTTCTACCCGAATTAGACCTTAAAATCCTTGATTTTATTTGGTGGAGATGGAAGGAAGAAGATAGTTGAGCAAGTTGCAGGTGAAGGAGATAGGAAAATCAACTGGGAAATGGAGGAATTGGCCTGAAATTGGCCGGTTAGAATTTGGTTGGTGGACCTCACGGTTTCACGAAATAGGGAGAAGAAAAGTGGCCCTTCCCTTTTTTTTAACAAATGGGTCCTTTCATACCCTTTAAAAATCTGATAGGTCTCCACTTTTCTATATATATATATATATATATTTTACTAACTTAACCTTTAACCCATGCTTCCCACAATCTATAGTTCACAACTTCAAACGTCCGTAACTATACCGTTATAATTCGGACTCGCAAACGGCTTTCGCCTATGCGTTCGTGGGTTCGAGATCTATTTAAAAACACTAGTTGCAACTTCGAATTGTCAACGAAAGATAAAGATTGATTATGAAATTTCCAACTCGATAACTAATCAATTACTAAACTTAAAATTAATGGAATTAAAATTAACTAATAAAGATAACGTAAGCGCGAAATACGAATTTAAAATACGAGATACGTAATAAATGGTGAAATTCCGGGGATGACATTTCACACATAATATCATAAGCAATTAAATAAAAACTACATATTCATGCTAAGGCTCAAGGCATCGCCCTAACAAACAGAAATTAGTTACGAACAACCATAAAACAAAAAGAATTTTATTGAAATTGAAAAATGATAGAAAACACCTTTAAATAAAGTTCTCATTATTCTTAATTTAAGGCAGATTATTCGCTGTTTACTAAGGTTACAGGTGCCTCATTCATTGCTGTGCTTATTTACGTAGATGACATGATCATCACGCCCATTTCTGGCCTCAAGGATTTCCTTCAGACCCAATTTCGAATCAAATATCTTGGCCCTTTGAAGTACTTCCTTGGGGTGGAAGTAGCTCGTTCAACCAATGGTGTCTCAATTTCTCAACGGAAATACACATTGGATATCTTAGACGAGGCTCGATTGGGTCAACTACAGTTTCATACCCCATCTTTAAAAAATTTCAATGTCATACTTTATCTACAAATTTGTTGCAATGTCATACCTTCCGTTAGTTTGTCTGTCAATTCCTCCGTTAAATGCTGACGTGGCTTAAAAAATTAATTAAATATTAAAAACTAAAAAAATAAAATCATTTAATATTTTTTTTTTGCATGGGGGACCCACCCTAATAAAAACCAACCTCACCCACCTTCCTCCCCCACTTCTCTCCTTCGCCGTGCCCAGAACCATCCCTCCCCTCTCTCTCCTTTTTCCTTCCGTATTCTATCTCCCTTTCACGCTGCAATAGCAGCCTCGTCGGTCCCGACCTTGACCTTGGATCCTTTCCACCTAATCTCCGCCGTCCACTTCTCCTATTTTTCTTTGTCCTGTGGACCGGCCCCGCCTGCACCCTCCCTCACCAGATCCCAGCCTTCCAGCCTTCGCACCACCAGCCTTACCTCGTCGTCAGAGGTGGCCATGGTCTCCACCTCATCATCTTCACCACCATTCTTTTGAATCAGTCCCTACCCACTGATGGGTTCTTGGGTTTGCAGGGAATCAAAAAATTTGGGAAAGCAACCCTTAATCTAAATCAAAAAATTTCTCTGGGGGCTGTTTGGTTCCCAGGAAAATAAATGTTTTTAATGGGTTCTTGGGTTTGCAGTGAAGGATTTTCTGAGAAAATTTGGGAGGAAGAACACAGAGAGAGAGCAGTTAATTTTGGTATGGAAATTTTAGAGAGAGAAAGGGAGTGGATTTTAGAGAGAGAAAGTATAAGGGTGAGGGTGATGAGTTCGGGGGAGATAGATGGGGAAGAAGGTTCAGGGTGATGAGTTTGGGGGTTGGGTTGGGGGAAAACGGGAACGGGTGGGATCTGGATTTGGGTTGGGGGAAGACGGGGAAGGGGAAGAAAGGTAAGGGGGATAAGGGGTGGGTCCCCATGCAAAAAAAAAATTAAATGATTTTATTTTTTTTAGTTTTTAATATTTAATTAACTTTTTAAGCCACATCAGCATTTAACGGATGAATTGACAGACAAACTGACGGAATGTATGACATTGCAACAAATTCGTAAATAAGGTATGACATTGACATTTTTGAAAGATGGGGTATGAAACTGTGGTTGACCTAATAATTGAGGTAATTTTATGTAATTTACCCAATTAGTTTCCATAGGGCCAATTGCAGGCGTCACGTACCCATTGGGAAAAACTTCTTTTAAATTTTTTTGAAGGCAGACAAGATTTCTTGTCTTAGTACGACCCAAGTACTCAAAAGATTAAGAACCTCCTGTTGGAAATTTGAAGTAGTTTGAGTAGAAATTTCTTTGTCCCACATTGGCCATTTCCAAAATATTTTATCACTTTATAAGGCTTTGTCCTTTATAGAAAGTGATTGGAGTAATAGGCCTGGAGACTAAAATTGGGCTCACCTTTGGGGTTGGGCTTTGGGGTGTACTAATTAATTGATAATTAATATATATAATTAATATATATTTAATTGTCAAAAGATGGGCCTTGGGCCTTGGGCTCTAATAATTAAATTAATTAATTATTTTCGGAATTAATTAATTATTTTTAATTTCGAATTTAAATTAATTAATTAATTATTTTTACCAACAGACTCATCTTTTCAGATGAAGTCTGAAGTGTGAAAACGCAGAAACAAAAACACCATTTTCAGCAGATGTCTCCCAACAGATGCATCCCTTCCACATACATGTTGCGAACAAGTATAATCACATTATATATACATCCATCTGCATGGCATTTAGAACACAGAAAAATCATAAATCTTTTCCTGCAATCATAAACATCCTTACTGAGAGAACCACATTAATATTCGCCAGAAGTCAATTTTCCGGTGCTGGAATTTCTGACTTAGATCGTTGAATCCTGGTGAAGCAGACGTCCGTAGAACTACAAGCACTGAGTAGAGGCGAAATTTCTGTTTCAAGGACATTGCGGTACGCAAGCCTCGATCTTCAAGTTGTCTGTTTTTATAATTCGTATTCTAGTTTATATTCTATTAATTCCTATTGCATTTATTATTTATTAGCATATATAAATATCACAGATTGTTGACATTTATCCAACACCTCCACGCTTGTGGATCATGGGGAGCGTTATGTGATGGGTATGTTATTCTCAATAATTTGGATAGATGACCCAAATCCGAAGTCATATGAACATTAGATTAAATTTAGTATTTTTTTTGTTGAACTTTATTCGTTAATTTTCTTTATATGAATATCTTAATGGGTTTTAAGTTTGTCTAATTTTTTGCAAAGATAAATTTATAAACGATGAATTGAAATATAGGTTGTTTGGATCCTTAAAAAAAGTTAAGGGAATGGGAGCACAAAAACGTGTAATGTCCCCGGATCATATAGATAGATAAGTTGTGTTTTAATGCGTGCATGGAGAAAACTAGATCATATATAGCTTGTGTTCTTATTGTGTGAATATTTAACTGGTTGGTTAGTAGCGATAGTTATGGCTTTCCTTCTGTAATTCTTTCTTTCAACATGGCTGGTGAAGTGATCTGTGCAGTTGTTGCAACATGTCAGAATCGCATTGTATACAATGGAAAGAGATCCTCTTCGGATCTTTTCCTCCAAAGCCACCAAATCCACAAATTCGGGCCCTTAAAATTTGATCAAACAACTAAAGTTATTATAACTTTTAAAGTGAGCCCTTGTTTTTAGCCTTTAGATCAAATTTCAAGGGTCCGGATTTGTGGATTTGATGACCTTGGAGGAAGAGATCCGGAGAGGATCTCTTCCTGTATACAATGATTCACTATCTGTTGTATCTGTATTTGATCTAAATCCGTTGATTACAAGTTGATTTTAAATTTTCATTGTGAGGTACATCTGTGGTATGCCGCTAGATATGACCCAATATAGCTTGCCTTCTTTTTTTGAAAAAGGAGGACAACCGGTAACAAGTTACAGTTTGTTTGCCTTTTTTTTTTTTTTTATGGAAAAAAGGGGACAACCGGTGGCAAGTCACGATTATTCACCCCTTCTAGGCCTGGAGAGGCTATGGAGAATTTCATCAATTCCGTAACCACAGTCAAACAGACTCACCAGCTCGGAGCATCGAGAGAATTACAAGGTACTTTTTTTCTGTTGGAATATAACAAGTTGCTTCACACTCAATTGGAAGCCTTTATATGTGTCAACGGAACTGTGTTTTCGGCACACCGAAAAATCTCTCTTAGAAGGCACCGTAAAATACATCATAATAATTTGATATCAAACTCGTGTAAGTCCTCTCATTTGCCTCAACCTTTGTACTTCAATCCATTTCCCTCCAAGCTGATATCTAAGTCACACATCCTTATTGTCCATGTCAGATTTGTCACTTTCAAGTTTTAGAAACGCCAAAGTAATGTGTTTTACTTTCTAATTTCCCAAGTAATGTGTTTCAGCAACCATTCTTGGTGGACTATCTGTAAAAACCAAAAAAATAATTAAGACCTCCTTTTGTAAGTCCTCAAGGAGACTTGTGATATACCCTGACCTTGGGATGAAGTAACTTTCCTTTTCCCTAAACGTTTACAAATTAAATGTATAAATCATTTATTTAGTAGCCACTTAATACTAAGATCTAGTAGTATTCCCTTTGACTTGCTAGTGAGGATAAATTTTTCAGTGTGTTGTGAACACAATCCGGTTGACCAAGTATCATAATACAATTGTTTGATTTTTATTTTAAAGTTCCAACCAATTGTAGTGCTACATCGTGTTTTCAATACATTGAAAAATCTTTTGTAAGTGAGAGGTCTTTAAGTTTGATTTTCGTCAAAGTGAATTTGAATCAAATTATTATGACTGCTTCATTGTGAAGCTTAACCCACTCCCTCCACCACTTAATGTATATAATATCACATATAAAAAATAAAAAACTACTTATTTAGTAATTATTTTATTTATATTCTAATCTAAACAATCTATTAACGAAACTCTCTTAGTCCATCAAAAGAGAGTGAAAATACCAAATTAACAACTTACATAAATTAAAAGTTATGTAGAATATAGTAAATTACACACAAAATACTTTTAATTTTTTTCAAATTTTTTTGCTCTTCTACTGATTTCCTCTCTCTCTCTCTCTCTCTCTCTCTCTCCCCAATTCCCAATAATAAATCTAATCCACTCTTACTGATGAGAGATTTTTCAGTGTGATAGGTGTTTGTACCATACTTGACCAATCTCGAAACTACTGAGCACTGGTCAACGTTATACCGTCAAGGACCCATAAGAGTTTCCCTCCAACCAGGAGGCCAATCACAGTGCGACACGTGTCGACATCAGAAGCCAATCACAGCGCGACACGTGTCAACATCAGAAGTCAATCACAACACGACACGTGTCAATGTCAGAACAAAGCTAGAAACTCTTCTATAAAAAGAGATCATTCTCCCACAATATTTCCTAATATCATTTGTACTAAATCATTCACTAGTACTCACTAAAAGAGAGCTTGAACCTATGTACTTGTGTAAACCCTTCACAATTAATGAGAATCCTCTACTCCGTAGACGTAGCCAATCTGAGTGAACCACGTACATCTTGTGTTTGCTTCCCTGTCCCTATCCATATACATACTTATCCACACTGGTGACCGGAGCAATCTAGCGAATGTCACAAACTTAACACTTTCTGTTGTACCAAAGTCCTAACTGATTTTGTGCATCAACAATAGGTATACGAGGTGGTATATCACATGTAATTATACAAATGATAGGATATATGTGTTAAAAATTTAATAACTTAAAAAAATAAAATTTCTCACCACTTATATAAAAACAAGTGATGTATCCACCCGTGTTCCAGTTATAATTAAAAATTTCTCCTCACTGATACAGTTCTCATCAGTGGCCATTTTAAAATTGTGGGGTTGTTGGTGGGTGCTTCTGGGATTTCAATCTTTGTCCCCTAAACAAAAGGCACACACCCTAGATTTGTTGGATCCTCAACCGTGATTCCGGGGATGGGTCAGTTTTCTGAAACCTAGTGCCAAGCAAGTCCTTTTATTATTGAATGTCTACATCTTTCTCCCCCTTCAATCATACAAGGTCTCCTTATTTTATTACTTTTTTTTCCATTTTCATCCAGACCAAAGCTTCCATCTTTACTGCTTTGTTGTAGCAGAATATCTCGAACTAAACTAGCTTCAGGGATTATGTTAGACTGACTTAGACTAGACTAAGCTGGACTGACTTAGACTAGACTAAGTTGGATTGACTTTGTAAACCGTTTGGTGTAGTGTCGAACTAAAAAGCAGAATAATAAAAATAATAAAAAAAATATTTTTCTTTTTTTATTTCTTTTTCTTTCCATTTTCTGGAACTCTCTCTCTCTTTCTTTTTCTTTTGTCTTATTATATTTATTTTCTTCTATCTGTTTCTCCGTCTGTTTTTTTCTTTTTCGTTTTTTTTCCTTTTCGTTTCTTTTCTTTTCATTTCTAGGACTCTGTATTCCCCAAGTTAGTCAAAGTGCACAGATTGATAATTACAAAATGGAGACGTGCCTCACTTTCAATTCTCAATTCCTAATTTGTCCCCCAAATTTCCAATTCCCACCAAAAGCCCCAATAATGCTCCTTCCAATTCCGTCGGCGGCCATGGTGAGTTTTCCCGTCCGACAACCTCTCTCTCTCTGTCCTTTGTTTTCTCATCTAAATCCATCTGGCCAAATCCTTCTCTCCCCCAATTCTTCGGCGGTCATGGCGAGTTTGGTGGTTCTGATTATAAGATTTTTGGGGGTTCTGGGTCGTAATCGGATTCTGGGTGCTTCTGCACTCCTTTTGCGATGTAAGCTTGTGGTGGTGGCTCGAGGGATTCTGGGAAGACAAGAGGCAGTGACATAGTCCTAGATAATACCAAGGTTTTAGTCGGGACTAGCTAGCGACGCTTAGCGAAGTCCGGAGTCGAGGTGAGTCCGACCTATCGTCATTTAAGTTAGTCCCTTGCTACGCCAAACACAGGACTACACGGACTGTTAGTCCAGTCCTGTCCACTGAATGCTAACGATGTCAAACAAACTCGATTTGGTGTTGTGCAATTATGGTGTTTATGATGCCGATTATGTGTTTTTCGTGTCGAGTTACAACGATGATGTTCTGTTCTGTTGTGTTCTTAATCTGTTTGTTTGTTTCGTTTTGTTTGTTCTAGATATACGAATCAAACTGTTGCTGTAAAAATTGTTCATAAAGGAGAAACCCCAGAGCAGAATGCCAAGAGAGAAGCGCGGTTTGCTAGGGAAGTGGCAATGATGTCGAAATTGCAGCACAAAAACTTAGTGAAGGTTGTTGTCTAGTTTTCGATAAGTATTTGTGATTACTAAATGGGCGTATTTGCGATATCTGATGGGGGATTTTTAACTTTGTGATTCTGAGGTTCTTTTTGTTTCTCAATCAAAGGTGCTTGAAAGAGTCGGATGTGGACAGCTTTGTTGATGATGTCCTTGTGAATTACAAACCATGGGCTTCCGGAGTGCAAGAGGCGTTGATTGGCTCCCATGTATTTGTATGTGCACATGGTAGTCGGGATAGTAGGTGTGGTGTTTGTGGACCTGTCCTCATTAATAAGTTCAAAAAGGAGGCTAAGCTGCGAGGATTGACGAATCAGGTATTTGTTACTGCTTACTCTCGCGTTGGAGGCCACAAATATGCTGGAAACTTGATTATCTACAGCCCAGGTTCAGATGGAAGCATAACAGGCCATTGGTAATATCCGGATCGTAACAATTTAAAATTTATCGTATTGGGATAGATGAAGGAATGTGAATATTATGTATTATTCATTGC
Organism: Malus fusca; assembly: GCA_035220775.1. Taxonomy (NCBI): domain Eukaryota; kingdom Viridiplantae; phylum Streptophyta; class Magnoliopsida; order Rosales; family Rosaceae; genus Malus; species Malus fusca. Next base: position 1,831,755 of record CM069067.1, on the reverse strand, counting down.
AGGTATGGTTATGTCACTCCTGATGATGTGCCGGAATTGCTTGATCAGCATATTGGGAAAGGAGAGATCATCGAACGACTTTGGAGGTTTGTTCATTTTTGGTTTTGCTTACCCCCTTCTGATGAAAATTTCACTGGAACTGAAGCGTCTGTCATATTTTACGATTGCAGATTATTTCTAGTGTTGTATGATAGATTATTGATATAGAGTTGCATTAGAGCAACTCCACCCATGGAGCCTTCCCCCCTGGCAATCCACTATTGAATCCACCATTTTGAACAGTAACTGCCTTAAATGAATAGTAACTACCATAAATGAACAGTAATTGCCATTTGCATCTCCACCCTTGGAGCCCTCCCCCCAGGCAATAGGCAATAAAATATTAGTTTTTTTGTTTGTTTAAATAATACAAAATAAAATTATTTGTAATTTCGAATAAGATTTTTTAAATCGTTCTCGTTGCGCCACGTGTCATTTTATAAAAACAAACAATTATTTAGCGATGGATTTCGATAAAGATTTTTATCCAATGTCATCGTGCCACGTGTCGTTATTTTTTGAAAATCTTTGACGATAGATTTTGATCAGATTTTAACTCGTTCAAAATTGCGCCACGTGTCATTATCCGAAAAGATAATTATTGGAGATCGATTTCGATAAGATTTTTATCCAATGTCATCGTGCCACGTGTCGTTATTTTTTGAAAATCTTTGACGATAGATTTTGATCAGATTTTAACTCGTTCAAAATTGCGCCACGTGTCATTATCCGAAAAGATAATTATTGGAGATCGATTTCGATAAGATTTTTATCCAATGTCATCGTGCCACGTGTCGTTATCTTTTGAGAATCTTTGACGATAGATTTTGATCAGATTTTAACTCGTTCAAAATTGCGCCACGTGTCATTATCCGAAAATATAATTATTGGAGATCGATTTCGATAAGATTTTTATCCAATACGATCGTGCCATGTGTCATTATCTTTTCAGAATCTTTGAGGATAGATTTCGATCAGATTTTAACTCGTTCAAAATTGCGCCACATGTCATTATCCGAAAATATAATTATTGGAGATCGATTTCGATATGATTTTTATCCAATACGATCGTGCCACGTGTCATTATCTTTTCAGAATCTTTGAGGATAGATTTCGATTAGATTTTTAACGAATGACGGCATGCCACGTGGCCTCGTCTACAATCCGATCTTTTTCTGAATCGTCCATATAATCCACCATCCATCCTCACAAATCTCACACCAATTTTCTCAACATCTCTATCTCATTATTCATAATTTCTGCTTCTTCTTCACCATCCATCCTTACAATGTATTCTTCTTCATCAAGGATGATGTGGGAAATCGATCAGCAAGAGGAGGAATTGTTTAACCAATCCGAAGGAATGTTCAACCTTCAGATAGCCGAAAATGAGATGGAAGAGGATGAAGAGCGTAGAAGGAGAGATGATGAAACAAGAATGGTCAGAGCCTCACATTTCCGTCGAGTCATCCAGACTGTTGCTCAGATATGCAGGCCCAACCGTTCAAGAAACCTTGATAGAAGCAGGCAACGACGGGGTGAAGAGCTGTTGGACGATTTCTTGCACGCCTCCTTTGCACCACATCCGCTTTCTCCGACTGCCAAAAATATTTAGAATTTGGAGACATCCCTTCTAAACGCGTGTTCATAATGTCACGATCTCGTTGTGCAATTCTTTCTTCTCTAAGCAACTCCCTTTCTTGCCTAAGTAGCTCTCTTTCCCTCTGTTCAGCTTGAAATGCTTGTTGAATAGCTGCAGCTTTTACCTCATCTCTAGCCTTGTCAGCCTCATATTTCGCCAATTCCCGCGCCAACGTCAATTCACCTTGACGAGCAAGTTCTTGCATGTACTTTCCATAATCATTCTTGGAAGCACTCCCTTTCCTCTTTGAAGCCTTCTTACCTAGAGGCCTAATTGGATAACGGGTCGACCCCGACGCTTGTTCAGGAATGGGCGTTTCAGGCGCTTCTTCTCCATCTTCTTCATCAACATGGGAGCCATGATCGGGTGTAGAGTGTGGAGGGGTGCTGTGTACAAATGTGTTGTGTAGAGGGATGCTGTTCATGCATACTTCTGGACCAACTGGCACAACTTTGAATTTAGGACAATCTTTAACAATATTCCAACATTCCCACCGGGTGAATGATTTGTTTCTTGATTTGATTTTGGCACCATACCATGCTTGTGCTTGAAGTTGCTACAAATGAATAATATTGAAATTATTAGGTAACAAATAAATAATACAAACAAATGAATAATAATGAAATTATTAGGTAACAAATAAATAATACAAACAAATGAATAATAATGAAATTATTAGGTAACAAATAAATAATACAAACAAATAATAATAATGAAATTATTAGGTAACAAATAAATAATACAAACAAATAATAATAATGAAATTATTAGGTAACAAATAAATAATACAAACAAATAATAATAATGAAATTATTAGGTAACAAATAAATAATACAAACAAATAATAATAATGAAATTATTAGGTCACAAATAAATAATACAAACAAATAATAATACTGAAATTAGGTCACAAATAAATATTGCAAACAAATAATAATAATGAAATTAGGTAACAAATAAATGAAACAAACAAATAATTATTAATCAAATTAGGTAACAAAATAATAATACAAACAAATAATTATAATATATTCTTACCTCATCCGCATAATTTGCCCCACTTCGAACATTATTACTAGCTTGTGTCAAGGCATCTCTCCACGTACTAAAGGAATGGCTAAGTATTTTCCAACGACTGGATATCGATTCTTTAGTTCTTTTCCCACTCATTTGCTCAACAAATTTGGTATGAATTAAACTCCACATTTCTCGCAATTGCATCTCATTACCCGTAAGGGAATTATGAGTAACTTCAACCCAGCTAGTGCACAACGCAACATCTTCAAGAAGCGACCAATTCGAACCTGCATCAGTAGCCATTTTGTGGAAAAAAATTGGATTGAAACTTTGAGAGAAAGATAGGAATTTGATTGAAAGTAGTTGAGAAAATATGAAATTGTGGTGTAAGGTAGATGAAGAAGAAGTGGTATTTATAGAAAAGTAAAAACAAATTTTTACAATTTTTTTTCAGATTTTTTACAATTTTTTCGGATTTTTTACAATTTGTTTTTAAATTTTTATTCAAATAATCAATCTCTGCCGTTGGATTTAAAAATTTTGAATTCCAACACTCCAGATTGTGCCACGTGTCACAACGGTAACTTTTCTTAATTTTAAAACTTTTTTTTCTTTTTTTTTTTAAATTTATAAAGCAGATTAATATCAACCGTTGATCTCAGATCGAACGGTTGATATAAAATCAGTTTTTTTTTTTTTTTATCGTTGTAAATCGGACGGTTCTTATTAAAGAACCGTTGGGATCTAACGGACCGTGGGAAGCCACGTGGCTTCCCAACGGTAACTGGCGCGCGGGCCATCCCCCTGAAATCTTGTCGGTCGACGCGCCCCCACTCGCGAGTGAGGGGCACGCGCCTGACACAAAAAAAATAAAAAAAAAAGGCCGGACCCAGCCCTTGCGTCAGCCTGACGTCACAAGGCTCGGGGGCCAGGCCTGTCAATTTTCGACGGGCCTCCCACTCAGGCTCCCACCCTCACTCGGGCCCTTCCCCGCTGGAGTTGCTCCCACCGGCCCTCAGGCCCTTTCTCCTCGCCTGTCGCCCGAGCAACCAGCAACGCTGGAGTTGCTCTTAGCATCGAGGAACCAAATCAAACAACTAGTGTGAACCAAATCAAACAACCTTTTTCTTTATTGATAAACCAAACCAGAGGTGGTTTGGGGAACGGGGGATGGGGTCAAGTAGGCACTTCACAGAGATGGAGAAAGCGAAGCAGATCTAGCGAATTGGATATAACGGCATTACCCTGTATATGTTTCTGATTGTAATGTTCTTCTGATTAATTGTTGTCAAATTGTGTATTAAGCTTGATCATACCTGTTCTTACTCAATTGCTATTGACGACACTTAGAGTTGAATCTTTAAATAACTGAACACAAAATTCAATTTCATTCCTTACAGGGGCCAAATGGGGGTATCTTCTGATGAAGCTGAAAAAATTCATGACCTGAAGCTTCCAAATGGAGGAGAAAGTACGAAAATCAAGGAGAAGCCCCAAGAAAACAGCAATCAGATTCAGAAAAATGAGAACGTTTCAGGCTGTTGCCAAGGTGCTAAGAGTAATGGATTTACATGCTGCAAAGAAGTAAGTTTGGAGCAGAACGGTGGAAGTGAGGAAAAGAAGCTGAAAGAAACCAGAGAGTTGTGTGCCAGGAAGGATGCCTTAGGGAAGCTGTCAAGCTTGATTGGGAACTGGGAGCAAAGCGATGTTCTTGCAGCTGCTTCTGTGGTTGGAGCAGTGGCAACAGTGGCCGTGGCCTATAGCTTTTATAGAAGGTTAGGCTGAAACGTACTCTAAGCCATGTCGGGTTCTACCATGGGTGTAGAGGCCCTATATATATTTTTCTTTGTAGAAAGATGTTATAACGTCAATTAAATAAGCTCTTATATGAAAGGAGAATATGGTAGCTACACTATACGTTCGTTTTTGGAGGGTGGCATGATTTCCCGAAGCTAAGCCGTCTATAGTTACAAAAATATTCACTATTCCTTTCCGTAGTTGCTTGCTTACACAACTGATTTGTTGTTCCTTTATACTGTTGAATGAATTTATCTTGATAGTGGGATTTGTTATGAGACTGCTTTGATGTGGTGTTTTCTAAGCTCTTGTGATTGTTTTCGATTTGCCTGCTGAACTTTTAATTCAACCATCGATTATGTCAAAATTTATGATAATTTTTGTCAAAGAAGTCTAAATTTCAAAAGGGAGAAAGGCGGCGTTGTCCTAGTAGAGATAGCAAAGCTCAGAGTTTGGTTGAGATCATCGTCCACTGCTGACCTTTGCAAGCATCTCCTCCACCAGCCTCAATACCGGTGTACTCATCCATCAACTTTTTGGTCCTGCATAATCTGCTCTATATCCTTATTCCTCGACTGTTTACAAAATAAAGGTAGTCATTTAGTTACTCTGTTGGAGCTTAATTCTTCTGCCTCTTTTTGTTAAGATGGGTTGTTGGAGTTGGAGTTGGAGATGAGTACTGGTCCCATTGATACTCTCTAGACTGACTCAAACATTTGAAAGTTGCTTTGCACCGTGACGTCAAGTCAACCGGTCAAATTTGGGCGGCGGATTTCTCAAAAAACTAAAAAAGAAAGGAAATTGCATTGTAAACTGTGGGGGAATAACACTCGCGCGTTATCGACACGGCAGTTGGACCGACTTGACTTTGGTTATTTGAAAGCCAAGCTGCACTTCTACAGGCTGCAATGGATTCCAGCAGCTCCGCCCGTGGAGCTGGCTCTGCCGCCTCTTCGTCTTCCTCCCATAGCTCAAACCGCTGGAAGTACGAGGTGTTCCTAAGCTTTAGAGGCGAAGACACCCGCAACACCTTCACAGACCACCTCAACATTGCATTTCGCAAAGCCGGAATCAACACGTTTATAGACTATCAGCTCAGAAGGGGGGAAGATGTACAGAGAGAACTTGACCGAGAAATCGAAGGGTCGAAGATCTCTGTAGTCGTCTTCTCGAAGAGGTATGCGGAGTCCCGATGGTGCCTGAAGGAGCTGTCGAAGATCATGAGGTGCCGAGAAGAGCAAGAGGGGAAAAAGGTCTATCCAATATTCTACGACGTTGACCCTTCTCAAGTGAGGAAACAGAGTGGAAGTTTTGGGGAAGCATTTACGAAGCATGAAAGGGATGAAGATCCAAATGAAGTGAAGCAGTGGAGAAAGGATCTTAAGGCTTCTGCAGATTTGGGTGGCCGGGATCTTAAAACCACCGCGGACAGGTATACTTTTTTGTTCACATTAAAATATCTTTTTTTTTTCCTTTTAATTCTTCCTGTAACTAATCGACAAAAAATAAGGAGATTACAATTAGGTTTTTATTAGCACCCAACCTATTGTTTTTTTTTTTTTTTTTTTTTGAACAAAAAATATTTTCTACACCAAAAGGGGAGGGGTGGGCTTAGCCTAACAATGGATGAGGAATAATATGTTTCAAATTCGCCTTTAACGAGAATTGAACCTAAGACCTCTCACTTCCAAATGAAGAGGAATACCACTGTACCGTAGTTACTAAGTAGCAGCACCCAACCTATTGTTGAATATATCTTACATAAATTTCTTTATTACATGACTGATGTACCTTAAAATGAAATGACTATTTAATCCAAATAGGGTTTTAAATATATAATTTCTTCTCAGGGGATAGCAGAAGATGTAGAAGAGCATTAGCAGTAGAACAGTGGCAATAAGGAGACTAGAATTAGAATTTGATTTTATACGTTTTTAGGAAAAAAAAACTTTGGAGCTTTGGTATCTGAATTTAACAAAATGTGAAGCATTGATCATTTACGCCTAATTGTATGAGAATTGCTGTCAAAATTAAGCATGTGAAACACGTCACAAGCTTAATTTGATGGTGATGCGTGAAGGGCGAATCCTTTACATTTTGTCAAACACATACTATTTCTAATGGATTTCTAATTCTATGACTAAAGGCTATAATACAGTTATAGTCCAGGAGCAATCTAGTTGAGCTTATAACTTATACGGTCATAATGCATTTCAGAAACATGGTTGCATTTTAGCTTAGTTAATCACATGGATCAATCTCATTTACTCAAATCTTTTTACTAAAAAAATATCTGGTCATGATGAACGAGGCATTTAGTTAATACGAATCTTGCAGTTGCATGATGAATCTTACTTTTGTATAATTTTGAATTTTAATTGCCAGACGTGAAGGATTGTTTATAGAGAAAATTGTTGAGGACATCAGGGGACTACTGAAAACAACAGACTTGAAACAACCCAAGTGCTTAGTTGGAATGGATTTTCGCATGAAAGAATTCAATACTGAATACTTTGACGTTGGAGGTTCACCTGATGTTCAAATAATTGGAATTTGGGGTATGGGTGGTGTAGGTAAAACAACAATTGTGAGAGCGATTTTTAACAAATATCAGCATAGTTTTAGCGGTCAATGCTATCTTGAAGGGGTGAGGAGTAAAAAGAAAAAGATGTTTAGTTTGCAAGAACAACTTCTTCGAGATATTTTAAAACAGACTGACATTAAGGTAAGCAGTGTTGCCGAAGGGACCAAGGAGATAGAGAAAAGACTTGGAAGCATGAAGGTACTCATCGTAGTTGATGACATAGATGATGCGGACCAGTTAGATGAGTTGGCAATAGAACATGAATCGTTTGGTCCAGGGAGTAGGATTATTATAACAACAAGAGATGAACAAGTGCTGAATATAAAGAAGGTGGATAAAATATATAAAGCACAAGAAATGACTAATGAAGAAGCTTTTGAGCTCCTTAGTTGGCATGCCTTTGGAAATCCTTGTCCCGACGAAGAATATATTGAACTCACAAGAGATGTTGTTGATTATTGTGGAGGATTGCCCCTAGCTCTGAAAGTTGTTGGTCGTTTGTTGGCTACGAAAAAGAGTAAAAGCATATGGGAAAGTACGTTGAATAAATTGAGAAATATTCCAGAAAGAAAAATTTATGAAACGCTTAAATTAAGCTACGATGGACTACCTGATGATCATGTGAAGGGTGTTTTTCTTGACATGTCTAATTTCTTCATTGAGTGGGACAGAGATGTTGTCAAGGGAATATTGGATGGTTGTAGTCGTTTTTCTATAGAAGCAGAAATTACCACACTCTGCGATCGATGTCTCCTAGATATTGGTGAAGAGAAAGAATTGAGGATGCATGATTTGATTCGAGATATGGGAAGAGAAATTGTGCGTGCAGAATCTGTGGAACTGGGAAAACGTAGTCGATTGTGGCAAAGTGAAGATGCAAAAAGCGTGTTAAGGAACGAATGTGTAAGTACTTTTGCAATAAAAAGATGTTAAGTACATGTAAAGAAAGAGAAGTATATACGCATGTCCACATATATATGATGTATGCCGTACATAGTATATTTGAAGAAAAAGAAGAAAAGAAAAGGCTTTCATCCACTGTAAATTGGAAGAGAAAATACATAATTATGTTGTATGCCCTACCTTTCTAGTAGTTCATTCATCCAATTCATGGCTCTGCTTCGTGTGAATATTGTCCTTTCCTTGTTTTTTTTTAATCTCTAACAGGGAACAGAAGCAGTTGAAGGACTAAGCTTAAGTTTGCCAGAAGATTCTGATGACGAGGAAAGCTTCAGTACAGAAGCGTTTAAGAAGATGTGGCGTCTGAAAATTCTCGAGCTGGAAAATGTAAAGCTAACTGGAAGCTACAAACATCTTTCCAAGGAGTTAAGATTCTTGTCTTGGCATGGATTTCCTCTTGAAGCCATACCAGCAGATTTTGATCAACGAAACCTAGTTTTTTTAATCCTGAAGTACAGCAAGATCGTACGTGTTTGGGAGGATTCGGACCTGGTACGATATAATTATCAATTTCCTTGTAAATATCAACATCAGTCATCGTCATGCATTCTCTCTTTTATTTATTTGGATTTTTATTATTGTTTTCTCTTTTTGAGTAACAGTTGCCTAGGAAGTTGAAGTATCTCTATCTTATAGACTGCCATAACCTGACTGAATTACCAGACTTTTCAAAACTCCCACATCTCGAGGTATTGGACCTCAGTGGCTGTAAGGGTTTGTGTGGGGGTTACCATTTTTTAGCACAACTGAAGATAATTAAGGTATTAGATCTCAACGACTGCAATATAACAGATGGTGCCGTTCTCGAAATAATTGGGAGTCTATCTTCTTTAAAATATTTAGATCTAGGTGGGAATGGTTTTGATAGGCTACCCATTCTCAGTGGCCTTTCTCAGCTTCAGTTTTTATATCTAGATCATTGCACAAACCTTCAGGCAATCCTAGATTTGCCGAACAGTTTGGTTGTACTGGAAGCAAATTACTGCACTGTACTGGAAATAATGTCCGACTTTTCAAAGATGTCGAAAATGAGGGAATTGGAGCTGAAAGACTGCCGCAAACTCAAAGATATTCCAAAATTCAAGAACTCGTTGGACTACATGAATTCAATTCATATGGAAGGGTGTGCCAGTCTGACTGATACTTTTAAGGAGAACCTCCAAACGGTATGGTACTCTCTCTCTCTCTCTGCTTTTAATATTGTTGCTTATACTAACATTGCACCCCATGGTGTAGAAAAATGCATTTGGTGGAATTTTTCTCTCTGGAAATGATATTCCTAACTGGTTAGCCTATGTCGTGAGAGAGGATGAAACTGTCAAATTTGAAGTGCCGCCAAGTATTGATTATATAGGAGGGTTGGCTTTGGGCATCGTTTATTCTTCGGACAACTCCGACTGCATTGGGCCTCTAACTATTGATGTTGTTAACTGTACCCAGCGAACTAAGTTTCGCATCTGGCCCATGGAGGCCATTGTAACTGCTTCCCATGAATATTATCTTTGGTTGGGAAATCTTTCAAACAAGAAGCTCAATCTGAAAGGCGGCGACATGGTTCTTGTAAAAGCAGAATTTTATGGACGAGATAATAGAATTAAGGTGAACAAAACAGGAGTGGATATTGTAAAATGGGATTTGTTTGATGGTTATACTAATTGGGAGGACTATGAGACCATGTCATATGAGTCTGATGAAGACACTGATGACGATACACAGTTGAGCATATGCCACGTTTTCCTTTGCTACAAGACCCCCGAGGCATGGCCGTGGCACATTGAAGGCTCCGAGTCCAATCCGCTCCCTAAGTTCTTCGCCTCCGCTCTCAAAGCTCGCAAGAACGACATTACCTTTAAGGTCCGTTTTCCAACTCAATTCGTCGGCGTTTCTGATTGCTTTTCTTACCGTTTCTTATTTCCTGGAGCTACTGAGTTCTGGTGTTGAGCTGAGTTGACTTCATTACTCACTTTTTTCTTGGTTTTGATAGACGTTGCTGACAGTAATTGAAGGACGCGAAGGAACTGAGTTTTCCGACGGTGATGTGTTGATTTTCCCACAAATGATCAAATACAGGTAAATTCGTGTTGATTTCTTGAGGTTTTTGTTCTGTAGTTGCTTTAATTTTAATCCGAATTTATAGGATTTAGATAATTAACCAGTGAGTGGTTAATTTTAATCCGATTCATAACGATGAACTGAAACCGCAATTGAGTATTTCTTAACGATACAATAGTAATAAGAATAAGTGTATTGAGCAAGCTTGAGAGGTAAGCAAGAGAACAACAATGTCGCACCGGAGTAATCTGAACCAATAACTTATAACTTTTCAAGATGGCACTTAAAAGCTTAACTTGGTGGATGAAAAAAGTTCAAATGGTGGTTTGATTATGGAATACTGAGAGTGTTGTCTTACCTACATTGAAGAGTACCATGTAAAATTGCTTACGACGGAGAGACTAAAACATGAGCCACGTTCCCACCCGAGTGCTATTCAAAAGCTGAGTCATATACTATTAAAACTAAGTCGTATACTATTGAAACGAATTATTTCCTTACTACAACCAACACTTCCAATATCAAAAGAGAAAGACATAACAGTATACAACGCATTAGTAGAAAAGTGCCACATTACATACCATCAAATGACAGCAACTAACTCCTGATATCAACTGCTGGAGGAAAAAACCTTGCTTGATGCAAAACAACAATTAAATCAAAAAAGTATGTAAGTTTTAGTTACATTATGATTGACTGTGTATGTAAAAATGCTTCAGACATAACTTACCCTATCTGAAACTAAACGAAAATCGAGATGGATTCCATTTCAGGGGACATTCAGAGATCCCATATTTGAGACTACACTAAAATCATTTCCAATGAAATTTTCTCTGCATTTGAAACTACTTTATCTCATCCTCACTAAATCTGCCAGCCCTGCATATTCTCTCGAAGAGTTCTCACCCAGTCGTGTACTCCATCACAATGGCTAGACGAGGTGGTGTGAGCAGAACCAGCAAGAAAGACACCGCACTACTCTTAGGTCTTAAACACAAACCTCTATCAATTATCTCAAATAAGCCACTCTAAAGACTATTTCCACTTCACAGTAAAAACAAAGTGCAGGAAGTATAGCCATATTTTTAGCAGAGTTATTTTGACAACAATTCTGCAAGTGGTGGATTGCCCCGGTGGGTAGGGCATTTCTCTTAGTCCTACTGCATCTCGGGCATTTCTCTTATTTTGACAACAAATCTGTCTTCATCCACCCACCCTCAGCAGATACTTACACAAGATTCAAACAGAACTTGCCAAATTCATTCTTAAAATACAAAATGAAAATAGTTTATGATCACTGACCTCTTTGAATCAAACGATATTCGGATGCAGTGATTTGTGGTTCATGATTTCCCCCTGAACATGTTCATCAATCTGCATCACCAAAAAAAAAATTATTTTTAATAAGATTGGGTTTGGATCTATCTTAGTCTGCTTTCTGATGTTAACATGTAAGAGAATCATGTACTAGCCTTTTTAGCCTCTTATTGTTATGATGTCCTCCTCGACTCCTTTCCCAATCAGTAAATTCACATCCAAGAGTAAAGAATGAATTGAAAATTGTTTGTTACCTTTTGAAAAGGAAGGATGCAGCAGCCCCTGACAAATCAACCCATACCTCTAGCCCCCCACCGAAACGCCCAAAATTGTGGCCGTTGGATTAGGACTGAAGGGGGCAAAAGAGTCATTTGATCTTTCGGTGAAACCCAGCCCAAAACGCGTGAGAGCTGCACCCTGTGCCCAAATGCAGCAGCCCAACCCAGCTGTTGAGCACGGCCCACACTAACACACACAATGGCAAACCATAATTAATTCATAATCGAGGGCCCATTCCATAACCAACATGAATTTACTGAACTAGATAGATAATTAAATATGTGTTAGCTTCTGAAATTAGTTCCAGAAATTGAATTTAATGGCTCAGTTTACGACTAATTCCTTGCCTATAAATCCCTTATTGTGATTCTGAGGTTGTTTTTGTTTGTTGATCAAAGGGGCTTGAAAGAGTCGGATGTGGACAGCTTTGTTGATGATGTCCTTGTGAATCACAAACCATGGGCTTCCAGAGTGCAAGAGTCGTTGACTGGCTCCCATGTATTTGTATCTGCACAATGTAGTCGAGAGGAATGGAATCGTGACAGTGCACGTGTTCTCATTGATAAGTTCAAAGAGGAGGCTGAGCTGCGAGGATTGACGAATCAGGTATTTGTTACTGCTTGCTATCACACTGGAGGCCACAATGGAAACTTGATTATCTACAGCCCAGGTTCAGATGGAAGCATAACAGGCCATTGGTAATATCCAGATCATACCAATTTAAAATTTACCGTATTGGGATAGATGAAGGAATTTGAGTAATATGTATTATTAATTGCAGGTATGGCTACATCACTCCTGCTGATGTGCTGGAAATGCTTGATCAGCATATTGGGAAGGGAGAGATCATACAACGTCCTTGGAGGTTTGTACGTTTATGTCTTTGGATGAAAATTTCACTGGACGGAAGCTTGTGTTGTCATATTTTTCAATTGCTGATTATGTCTAGTCTTGTATGATAGATTTATTGATATAGAGTTACATTAACATGGAGGAACTTTTGTGGAGAAAGCACAAAAGAATTGGATATAACTGCATTACCCTGTATATGTTTCTGATTTGTAATGTTGTTGTGATTTGTTTATTAAGCTAGATCATACCTGTTCTTACTCAATTGCTATTGACGAAACTTGAATCTTTAAATAGTTGAATACGAAATTCAATTTCATTCCTTACAGGGGCCAAATCGGAGCATCTTGTGATGAAGCTGAAAAAATTAATGACCCGAAGCTTCCAAATGGAGGAGAAAGTAAGAAAATCAAGGAGAAGCCCCAAGAAAATGGCAATCGGATTGAGAATAATGAGAACTTTTCAGGCCGTTGCCAGGGTGCTAATAGTAATGGATTTACATGCTGCAAAGAAGTAAGTTTGGAGCAGAACAGTGGAAGTGAGGAAAAGAAGCTGAAAGAAACCAGAGAGTCGTGTGCCAGGAAGGATGCCTTAGGGAAGCTGTCGAGCTTGATTGGAAACTGGGAGCAAAGTGATGTTCTCGCAGCTGCTGCCGTGTTTGGAGCGGTGGCAACAGTGGCCGTGGCCTATAGCTTTTATAGAAGGTCAGGCTGAAAGGTACTCTAATCCATGTCGGGTTCTGCCACGGGTGTGGAGGCCTTATTTTTTATTTTTTATTTTTTCTTTGTAGAAGGATGTTATAACATCAATTAAATAAGCTCTTATATGAAAGGAGAATATGTTAGCTACACTATACGTTGTTTTTCGGAGGGTGGGATGAATTCCCGAAGATAATCCTTATATAATTACAAAAGTATTCACTGTTCCTTTCCGTAGTTGATTGCTTACACGACTGAAATTTATTGTTCCAATACGCTGCTGAATGGTTTTGTCTTGATAGTGGGATTTGTTGTGATACTGCTTGCTAAATGGTGCTGTGGTATTTTCTAAGCTCTTGTGATTTTCAATTTGCATGCTGGATTTTTAATTCAACCGTAGATTCTGTCAAAATTTAGGGTAATTTTTGTGAAATAAGTCTAAATTTTGTTGTATATGGATTTCGAAAGGGAGAAAACGGCATTGTTGTCCTTCTTGTTTGTTCAATAAACGAGATAAACGACTCTGTTCCAACATCTTAATCTGCTTGAACTATATTTACATCACTATGCCAAAGCTCAAGAGCTTTGTCGAGATCATCGTCCACTGCTGATCTCTGCAAGCATCTCCTCCACCAGCCTCAATGGTGTTGTACTCGTCCCAACTTCTTTTTCTCCTGCATAATCTTCTCTATAACCTTATTCTTTGACTGCTTGTTTCTCGAACCATAACTAGAACAGTCTCATGGAAACAGCAACACCCTTGCCGTGGTTGTAGCCATCCACGTGGATCGGACTCAGCTGAAGCAGTCCGGGCATTGCTCCTTCCCTCAGTATCAGTCCTCTGTACCTCTCTCTGCATCTCTGTAATATAAGCAGGAGTATACTCGCTGCCTGCTCCTTGTGTTTCATCAATCCCTCTTCGATTGTCTCAACCAGCGCCCAGATTGTGCCGCACGTACCTGCAGTTTCATCAATCCCAATAAAAAAAAATTATGTTGAATTTATGTAAATAAACAGAAGCATATATATGTATATATATAATGCATTGTATCCCCTGCATATTGTTGTCCATTCATACAAAGTCATGGCTCTTTTTGAATCAGATATGTTCTTTTTTTATCCCTAACAGGGAACGGCAGCAATTGAAGGACTATTTTTATATATGCCCAAAGATTCTGACAAGCATAGCTTCAATACAGAAGCATTTAAGAAGATGCGGCATCTGAAATTTCTCGTACTCAATTATGTAAAGCTGACAGGAAGCTACAAACATTTTTCCAAGGAGTTAAGATTGTTGTCTTGGTTTGGATTTCCTCTTGAAGCCATACCAGCAGCTTTTGATCTACGAAACCTAGTTTATATGGACCTGAGATACAGCAAGCTTGTACGAGTTTGGGAGGATTCCGACCTGGTACGATACATATAATTGTCGTAACCTCAACCAAATTATTAATCCTTTCCTCGTCCACGTTTTGTAAATACGAGCATCAGTCGGCAATCATGCTTGCTCTCTGTCTAATATGCCGACAAGTTTGATGAGACCGAAAGCGAATTACTGCACTGAATTGGAAACAATGCTCGATTTTTCAGGGATGCCGCGTATGATAATTTTGTCAGCAGTCTAACTGATACGTTTAAAGAGAACCTCCTAAGGGTAATCTCTCTCTCTCTCTCTCTCTCTCTCTCTCTCTCTCTCTCTCTCGTATTGTTGCTTATACAAAATAATCTTGCTGCACATGGTATAATTAAAGAGCTGGATTACGCACGGAATCCGCGGGATTTTTCTCTCTGGAAATGATGTTCCTTCCTGGTTCACCTATGTCGGGAATGAGGAGGTGGAGTTGTCAAATTTGAAGTGCCGCAAATGGCTGATCGTGTTTATATAAGAGGGTTGGCTGTGTGCATCGTTTATTCTTCGGACCACTCCGACTCTACCCATTTTTTATGCATTCGACTTGTTAATGTTACCCAGCGAATTGATTTTTTCATTTCTCCCATGGTGGACAACGCAACTGCTTCCCATGAAAGTTATCTTTGGCCGGGACATCTTCCAAACAAGAAGCTCAATCTGAAAGGCGGCGACGTGGTGAAGAAAACAGGAGTGGGTATCGTATTTAGGGATTTGTCTGAAGGAGAGAATGTTCTAGAAATAGATCTTTTACATATGGAATGGATGACGATGACTTTCAGACATGTATTATGAAGACACTGTTGAAGTTGCAGACATAGTTAAGAATTGTTGATATGTAAGCATGGCTGCTGGATCGAAGTCCAGAAATGTTGATGATGAAGGCTCGAAGATTGCAGGATTTCCTTGAGTGTTGAAAGTGTTCTTATTTGTAATGAACGGTCGAGATTATAACATTTTAACGGTCGTGCTTAGTTTGTTATGTTTTAAATGAACACATGATCAGAGTCACGTTGCTTCTGTGAAGGCAACGGCTATATCTCCGGTTTTGTTGCCGAGAATTTAGCAATCGAATCCAACGTGATTTTGAGAGCAACGAACTCCATTTTCGTTCTTGAGTGTTCTCTGCAATTCCAGCTCATAGGGCACTTCAATTTCTCATTGAATTTCATACAAAATCCTTACTGTAATATAAATCATACACGTGCAAGCAGAATAACATGGCCTTAGTATGGACAAGCTGAATATACTGTAATATTAATCATACACGTGTAAGCTGAATAACATGTCTGTATTATAGACAAGCTGAATATATTGTAATATTCGTAGTATGGACAAACTAAATATATTGTAATACATATTAATCATACATGTGTAAGTTGAATAACATGTCCATAATATGGACAAACTAAATATATTGTATTACTAATCATACACGTGTAAGCTGAATAATATTATCACATACTAGTTGTCACACTCCGAATTCCGAGACATGACTATAAACAAACCATTAGTTTAATAGTGTAGTATCCTTACATTTTATTTTATGGCAGCGTCTGACCTTTATGTTAGACTGCCTACATATCATAAGACGATATCAAGTCATTCGTAGTTTACCCTCTCTAAGAGATTTTCAACGCACACCACTTAAGCATTTTAATAGATTGCTTCTGAGTCTATGACATCTATTCGTGCTTGTTAGAAATGAACATGCTATCCAAAAAGAAAAACATGACGATTCTTTCCCTAGGGCGTAATTTGTCCATTTCATTTCGTTTCTCATTCAGTTCTCATGTTTATTTCTTAAGTCCATAATCGTGCCGTAATAGACATTTGCTTCAATAATAATAAATCCAAACCAATTTCAAGTTTACTCCTCTTAAGAAAATCCAATTTCTTCAAATACTTAAACCCAAACAAAACCCAATTAGAATTTCTTCATTTTTCTATGCAACTCCAGCATGCCAACAAAACCCAATTGCATGTGTCAAAAACCAACAAACTTCACCTATCAATTTGCAGAAAATTAAACCAGAAAAAGAAAAGTAACACCGCAAAATAAACCACACCTGAATCGAAGCACGACCTTCATCTGAAACAACAAAAGGAGAAATCCAAGTACTGTCAGAATAGTGCCAATTCATATTCAGATTGCAGGTGACCCCAGAATCAATAACTGCGATTCCGTCGTCTCCTAGCTCGAAATGCGACGGACCCACATCGATTTCATAGATTGTGACGTTGGAGAGCACCATATTAACATTACCCAGAAACAGAATTCTCTTGGATTTTGAAATTTTGGGGAGCTGGTGTGGAATTATGGAGGAAACGGCCTGAGTTACGAGCAAGTCCTTCAGTAAATCGAAACCTTTTTTGGAAGATGACCGACGGATGCGAAGGCTTGGTCGGCGGCTTGGACTTGCAGGTGGGTCGGCGGTGAAAGGAAGAAGGAAGATATGAGAATTTTAGTTGATGAGAGCGAAAAGGGGAAGAAAAACAAGAACAGCAGCAAAAACGCCCATCTGCACGCACTAGGGTGCTGTTGGCTTCCATAAGGTTTCACTCAAATTACCAAGTTGCCCTTTTATTTCGAAATTTCACTCTCTCGTCGAACCTCAAATCTATATATACTAAAGAGTGAAGTGCAGATTTAGTCCTTGAACTATCAATTCAGTGAAAATTAGTTTTTTGAATTATTTTTTTGATAAAATAAGTCTCTAAATTCATTAGAAATTACTAATTTCATCCCTACTATTATATTTAAATCTATTTTATCCAATTTTTTGTCAACTTAAGTCACTTGACATATTTAAGAGTGTAATACCATCATTTTCTTGTCTATAAGCTCTTAACATTTCGTATAGGTTGCGAATTTATGTCTAATCTACCCTTAAAAGTTAACTTACACTATTTCTTTATGAAAAACTACCAATTTATCCTCCAAAGTTAACTCCATACAATATTTCTTTATGAAAAACTACCAATCTACCTTCCAATGTGTATCACATACAAGTAACGTAACTTAAATTGACTGAAAATTGAATATAGTAGCTTCGAATATAACATTAGGGATGTAATTGGCAGAAGGTTGCTGATCGACCTTTGCTGCCACCAAAATAATGTACGTAAAAAGTTGCTGATCAACGATAATAGGTAGCTTGCAAATTTTTTTAATGTATCCTATTAAATGGATTTGAGAGCTGCGATATTACTTAATTATTTTAACAATTTACATTAGTAGTTTTTATTTTTTCATATCGTAATCGAAAAGCATTTATATCATAAAAAATAAAAAAAAATTCTGAAGTGACTATCGAATAATTTGAAAGTGTTGATTAGTGTATGTGTGCAAATATAACTGTAAACAAGAATCCGAATCCATGATTGAACCCCTAATTTGGTTGTACATGTGTATAGAACTTTTTACATATTTTATACGCTTTAAAACACACACAGCAACGCGCGGGTACTTATACTAGTTCCAATCTGTTTATGCTCACGCATTCGTGGGAACGAATAATATCCAAATAAAATAATAGATTGACTATCAACTGTCTCTTACTCAACGGTCCAACAAAAACAAAAGAGTTTTTATCACAAATAGTCTCTGAAATTGACATACATTATGAAGATGGTCCATCAAATTGAAAATCAATTTATGCAGTCCTGAAAATAGGTTTCGCAAATCAATGTGGTTCTTCCGTCAAAATTCTTCAAATTTTTTTATTATATAATGATGTGGCATATAAATGGATCCCACGAGATTTACAAGTTTTTTTTTTATCATAAATAGTCCATAAAATTGACCCACGTCATCAAGACGATTCCTGAAATTGAAAAATCAATGTTGTCCCAAAATATAGGTGTCGCAAATTGATGCCTTGAAAAAACCAAGGAGTCTCAAGTAGATGGGGAATAGGTGACATGGGAATAGCTCAACCAGGGGGACGGATTCGCTCACGTCGCTATGGGGATAGAACCTAAAAATCACTCAACCAGGGGCAACAGATTCACTCGACGTCGCTAATTGTAGATTCATTCAACACGACCAAGCCTTTCACTTGATTTAAGAAAGGAGAAAATCACTCTCTTCTTAGATTAATTTACAAAGCATTGATATAAAATTATGATACTAGGATAGTTACTAAGCAATTCAATTAAAAGAGAATATGACAGGTTTTGAGAAATGAGAGGTCACGAAAGCCTTAAATATATTTGTTCCCCATGCACTGTATCACAAATCAATATTGTCCTCACAATTCCGTCCAAAATTTTGTCATGTGCTGATAAAGAAATTTGAATATTATGTATTATTAATTGCAGGTATGGCTACGTCACTCTTGATGGTGTGCCGGAATTGCTTGATCAGCATATTGGGAAGGGAGAGATCATAGAACAACTTTTTTTTATATTATTTTATATTTTTATTGATGAACCAAACCGGAGGTGGTTTTGGGGAAGGGGGATGGGGTCAAGTAGGCACACTCTGCAGAGATGGAGAAAGTGAAGCAGATCTAGCCAATTGGATATAACTGCATTACCATGTATATCTTTAAATAGCTAAACACAAAATTCAATTTCATTCTTTACAGGGGCCAAATGGACATATAATGCTTTCAGATTTCGACCTTTCTTTAAGATGCGCCGTTTCCCCCACCCTGGTAAGATCTTCAAACTTAAGTTTGGAGAAAGAAATTAGCATATTGTGATCAGCCTGCATGCATCCAGGCAACTTGTGTAATGCAGCCGGATTGCATTACGCCCACATGTTTTGGTCCACGCTTTTTCAAGGGAAACCCCGAGAAAGATAAAAAGACCAAACTGAAGAAGAATGATAATGATGTGTACAATCAAGTGAGTGTCAAAATACAAAGAAGTTCTTGTTCATCATATGTATTCTTGAGAGAGAAAGAGAGATTTGAGAGAACAGCAATCTTAGAGAGAGAAATGAATTGTATCTTGTATGTATTGAATGAATGAATTGTGTTACAATAGCTACACATATATATAGACAAGGCTATCTTAGTCACTAAGTAAGTTAACAACTGATAACAAACTTTAACTACCTAGCAACCTAATCTACGTACACTTGTCAATATCTGAAACACCTAATACATCTTTACATCCCCCCGCAATCTCATGCTTGATCGAACTAAGCATGAGATTGGAACAATGAGACTGAAACAAAGGTGCAGCAAAGCCCTTGGTGAGAATATCGGCAAATTGTTCTTTGGAAGATACATGACAAACATTCAAATCTCCTCGAATCACCCTTTCCCGGACAAAATGGTAATCTATTTCAATGTGCTTCACCCGAGAATGAAAGACGGGATTAGAAGATAAAGCAATTGCCAAAATATTGTCACAGTAGATCACTGGTGCAGTGAAGACAGAAACATGCAGATCACACAATAATTGACGAATCCAAGCCAATTCTGCAGCTGCAATAGCTAGTGCTCTATATTCTGCCTCAGTCGAAGATCTTGACACGGTGTGTTGTTTCTTGGAAGCCCAAGAGATTGGACTTGAACCAAAGTATACAATATGACCTGAAGTTGATATGCGATCATTGGGATCACCAGCCCAATCTGCATCACTGTATGCTTGCAGATGTAATTTTCCAGGTTTGAAGCTTAGACCATAGTCGATTGTGCCACTAAGGTATCGAAGAATACGCTTAACTGCAACAACATGAGAAGTCATGGGAGAATGCATAAATTGACAGCATTGATTGACAGAAAAGGCGATGTCCGGCCTTGTAAAAGTCACATATTGCAAGGCCCCAACAATGCTCCTATATTGCTCTGGACTGTGATAAGGATCACCATCATCTTTGAGGAGTCTGTGGTATGGTAAGCAAGGGGTAGGACAGGGCTTAGAATCTTGCAAATCAACTTTGTTTAACAGATCCTTGATGTATTTGGATTGAGAGACAAACAGGCCACCAGATTGATAAGTAACCTGCAACCCCAGAAAGTAATTCAACTGACCCAAATCCTTCATTTCAAACGCTTTTGTTAATTCCACAATAACATCATCAATCAGGATAGATGAACTGCATGTAAGAATAATGTCATCCACATAGAGTAACAACACAACCGTACCAGCAGCATTATGTTTAATGAATAACGAAGGATCTGCAAAGGATGACTTAAAACCCAAACCAGACAAATAGCTTGTAAATTTTTCATTCCAAGCCCTGGGAGCTTGCTTCAACCCATACAATGACTTATTGAGTTTACACACATACTGAGAAGGATGAACTGCACTCTGAAATCCAGGAGGTTGAGTCATATACACTTCCTCATTTAACTCACCATGCAGAAATGCGTTTTTGGCATCTAATTGGCGCAAGGACCAATTGAAATGAGCTGCCAAAGCCAGAATCAACCGCACAATGGTTGGTTTAACAACAGGGTTGAAAGTCTCACTATAATCAATACCTTCCTCTTGATTATATCCTTTGGCAACCAACCGGGCTTTGTACCGAGCTATAGAACCATCAGAGTGTGTTTTGATCCGAAAAACCCACTTACAGCCAACCAAATTCTTCCCAGAGGGTAGAGGAACTAGACTCCAAGTTTTCTGAGCATGAAGAACATCTATCTCTTCTTGCATAGCTGCTTGCCACTCAGGACTTTTACTCGCAGATTTGTAGGAAGTAGGTTCAATGCCTTTTGCAGAGGACTGAACAGTTGTTGTGAACACTTTTCGTTTTGAGATTCCACTTTTGGACCGAGTTTGCATAGGGTGCAAACTAACTGAGGGAATGGGAAGAACAACAGGTAATTGTTCTATTTGAAAATCTGGATCAATAGGGATTTGAGACTGTGTAGAACTCTGAGAAGTTGGCTCATTGGTAGGCGAATCGAAAGATTTTGAGGCATTAGAGGGAAGTGTTTGCAATGACTCTGAGGCCGTAGGGGATGGAGCAAGTGAAGAAGATGGTTGAGGAGGTATGACTAAGTTTTGGGAAGTGACTAAGGGTGGTAAGGACCGTGGGATATGAACAGACACCTGTGACTGAGACAAAGTGTTATGAGATGGAGTGGATGAGTGCTGAGAATTGGAAAAAAGGAAAATCAAATTCATCAAATAACACATGTCTGGAAACGATGATTTTGTGTGTAAGAAGATTAAGACACAAATAACCTTTGTATTGTCCTGCATATCCTATAAACACACATTGAGTTGTTTTGGGTTGCAACTTAGTGGTATTATAGGGTTTTAAAAGAGGATAGCATGCACAACCAAAGATTTTAAGATGAGAAATTTGAGGAGGTCGACCAAAAAGACATTTATATGGTGAAAACATGTGCAAGGTTTGACAGGGCATTCGATTAATAAGGTACACAGAAGCAGCACATGCATGAAACCAATACTTAGAGGGCATGAAAGCATTTTGTAGAAGGGTAATGGCAGTTTCTAAAATATGTCGATGCTTTCTTTCGGCAAGACCATTTTGCTCAGGGGTGTAAGGGTATGATTTTTTATGAACTATACCCTTAGCAAGTAGGAAATGTTTAAATTGATGACTGGAGTACTCACCCCCTCCATCACTTTGAAAAACTTTCAGATGGGCAGAAAATTGAGTTTTCAAAAACTGATAAAACTGAGCAAAGATATTGAACACTTCACTTTTATTAATCAATGGAAAGATCCAGGTAAACCTGGTACATTCATCCACAAATGTAACATAGTATTTGCAACCTTCAACCGAAATAGTAGATGAAGGTCCCCAAACATCACTATGTATCACCTCCAAGGGTTTTACAGTTTTATTTGCAGGGAAAACAAAGGGAAGTTTGGTAAATTTGCCCTCTAAACATGATTTACAAACAGAAGACACATGAGAAACAGGCATAGGGATATGGGATTGTTTTAACATTGCAGATGTCACAATGTTGGAAGGATGGCCGAGCCTGTGGTGCCACAACGTTATTTTGACTTGTTGTCCAAGAAAACAGGATTGTGTGGTAGGGAATGTAGATGGTTGATGTGCTTTATTGATGAGATGTTGTGGAAGAGAGAAGGGAATGGGATATAGGCTAGCTCTACACAGTCCCTGAAGAAGAATTCTCCCTGTGACCTTGTTTTGGATCCAGTAAGAGAACTCATCACATATAAATCGACATTTGTTATCCTTACAAAGTCTATAAATGGATAATAAATGTTGAGATATATGAGGAGCATGCAGAATTTTGTGTAATTCAAATGCATATTGAGGTGTTCTTAGTGTACTAGAGCCAATATGAGATATGTTCAAACCTGAACCACTGGCTGTGGTTACAGTATCTGTACCAGAGAAGGGAGTAGCAAGATTAAGGTTTGCCAAATCAGAAGTCATGTGAGATGTTGCTCCTGTATCAGCCACCCAAAACTGGTCTGAAGGTGCTGATGGTTGACAAGTTGTATGCATAGCAGATAGAGTAGAAGATGGAGCCCTTCCTTGATGTGAGAAATCGGTTCGATGATAGCACTGTAAGGCAGTATGTCCAAATTTCCAACAAATTTGACATTGTGGCCTAGAAGGTGGATTATGAGAGGAAGAATGTCTTTGAAAGCAATCAACATCAACGTGACCTCGTTTGTTACAGATTTGGCATGTTGGAATATCATAGCCATGGTCAGGACATGTAGAAACATGTGGCTTTCCTGGACCAAGGATTCCTGCACTGGAATTGGAAAACCCCGAATTGAATCTAGGAGTTGAATTATAGTTGTTTCTGCCTCTTCCTCTGCCTCTGTAGTTGAAACTGTACCCTCCGTTGTGATTAGAAGAACCACCATTATAAGAACCAGCATTGCTTGAACCATTAGGACTATAGGTCTGTGATTGAGTTTGATTAGACCCTTCTCCCAACATCAGAGCCTTTCCTTTTCCTTTGTTCTCATTTGCCATCATTGCAGACACAAAAGATTCACTCACAGAATTATTGTCAACAACAGCTTCTTCGGCTAATAGTTGAGACCGGAAATCTTTGAATGAAATAACATTGTCTCTCCCCCTTATAACTGTCCGGAAAGTATTATACTCAGCAGGCAAGCCCTTAAGTGCCAAGATTACAATGTCATCATCTTCAAAGATTACTCCTGCAGCAGAGAGATGATTGCGTACATCCTTGATCCTTTGAAGATATTGAGAGACAGAATCAGAGCCTTTCTTGACATTCTGCAACTCAGTTTTCAACTGAAAAATACTTGCTTTCGTGACTGTGGAGAACCAATCCTTCAAATTAGTCCACATATCATGAGAAGTAAGACACCCAATGACACAAGACATGGCTGTGGGAGATAGGGTAGCAATGATCAACTGCATGAGAGCACGATCATGCATTTTCCAAATCTGAAACTCCTCAGTTTCCACACCTTCAACATCCGAATCATCTTTAAACCGAGTAGGACATGGATGAGTTCCAGCAACAAAGTTAAAAATACTATGACTTTCAAGAAGTAAGCGAATCTGATAATTCCATACAAGATAATTTGTATCATCAAGCTTCACAGTAACAGAATTAGAGACATTCGGAATGAGATTCGTGATTGGAGACTGTACAATCTGTAATTGTGCAGCAGTCACCATATTTGCAAGAATTTGAGAATTCGTGAAAACGATCATAAAACTATGGTTTCAGAGAGAAAAATCGGACAGAAAGATCACAAAGAATTTCAACTTGGAGAAATCTAGTAAACTGATATCGATGCAAACAGATCTTGTAAGAAGCAATTAATCGAACACTTGGTGTGCACAATGAGACATAGACGACAATAAAGCAACTGCACAGATACACAACCTCACAGAGCTATAGAGAGAGAAAAAAAAATAAGAGCAGAAATTCACACCAGAACAAAGTGATCAGGAATGCGGAAGCAAACAAAGCAGATCAGGATCGAGAAATCGTCATCACCGGCTTTGATACCATGTCAAAATACAAAGAAGTTCTTGTTCATCATATGTATTCTTGAGAAAGAAAGAGAGATTTGAGAGAACAGCAATCTTAGAGAGAGAAATGAATTGTATCTTGTATGTATTGAATGAATGAATTGTGTTACAATAGCTACACATATATATAGACAAGGCTATCTTAGTCACTAAGTAAGTTAACAACTGATAACAAACTTTAACTACCTAGCAACCTAATCTACGTACACTTGTCAATATCTGAAACACCTAATACATCTTTACAGTGAGCCCTCTCCCTGAACTCGTTGCAGAACCGACAAGTGCTAGATCAATGTCCTTTGTGGGAACACACGAGTACTTGGCGCCTGAGATCATTAAAGGTGAAGGCCATGGCAGCGCTGTGGATTGGTGAACCTTTGGGACCTTTCTCTACGAGCTTTTGTTCGGAAGAACTCCATTCAAGGGGTAAGGAAACCGGGCTACTTTGTTTAATGTGGTTGGCCAGCCTTTAAGATTTCCAGACTCGCCTTCTGTCAGCTTTGCAGCCAGGGACTTGATCAGAGGTTTACTTGTCAAGGAGCCACATCATCGTCTTGCGTATAGGCGGGGAGCAACAGAAGTTAAACAACATCCGTTTTTCCAAAGCGTGAATTGGGCACTAATTCGCTGTACAACTCCACCCCGGGTGCCAAAGCACTACATATTGGAGACTCCTGACACACCGAAAGAACCAATAAACGGGAAGATGCCCGGTGTTGATTTGAAGCCTTCAGGTTGTTATTTAGAGATTGATTTCTTTTGATTCTTGGCCTTTGTTTTCCTCTGATGAAAAACAAGTCTCCAACTGATTCATGTGGGTGCTACATGTACACAATGGTTCCTTTCCATTGCAAGCATTACAATCTGGTAGTTCCTGAGATTTGAGGAAATGCAATTGCATTGAAAAATTTGAGGAATGTATACTTCCTTGATGTTTATGAATCCCTACTTCAAATAACCTATTTATGTATCGTCCGCCTTTCGGCCCACATATTGGTCGGAACAGTCAAATATTTGGGAATCTTTAGATTTACGCTTATTTTTCAACTTTCCGAAGCATTTCATCGCTTACTATGCCCTTCCTCGTCTTTGGGTGCCTAGGTATCCACCGTAGGCCTTCATAGGTCAGGCGAACAAGATGTTTTTCAATTAGGGTTGTAATTTGACACTGCCTAGTACAAATCATTCCCTTACTCTCAACATAAATAATTGAGAGACCAACACAAACAACACAAAAATGTATGAATGGAAATGAATTTTACACACCTCTTTCTTTTCCTTACTCTCAACATAAATATTTAAATGCCGCCCTTACCCTACACTTCTTTATTTTTTTTTGGAAAACGATAGTTTTTTCAACTGAAACAAGCATCACAAGAATAAATATAATAGATTACGAAAACGGCTCATTTCAAACTTAAATGTGAAAAATCAACAAAATGTGTCATCTTAAAAATCAATCGTTGTTTGAAATCTACACTTTTCATATTAAATTGTAGGGGTGTGCTATTCAAAAACTATTTTACGTTTTACACACCCCTCTCAATGTTTAGCCGTCAAATCGAACAAATAAAATAAAATAAAAGACAGAAATTAACAAAGAATATACGAGAAGTAAAAATAGTTGCGTGAATAGCACCACCCTAAATTGGATCATTGACAAATTGACAAATTGACAAATTGACAAATTAAATTCAATAATTAACCAAAAAAATTAAATCAAATATCAAAAGTCATTCTCAAGAAATAAATTAATGAAAGAAACAAGACATCTAGAAGTTGTCCACGTTGGACCAAGGCTTACGGCTTGACTTAGTCAACGAAGTGACCGGCCTGTTTCTTGACAGAATGTGAAGGCCGAATTACATGGAAATTGATCATCTTCGGATATCTTCTTCTTAATCCATTAAGTTTGGGATATCGTTAAAATTTGATATAACGGTTAAAGTTATTACAACTTTTAAAGTGGACCTCTGTTTGTAACCATTTGATCAAATTTCAATGGTCCGGATCATCGAACTTGATGGATTAGCAGGAAGGGATCCGGATCCCTTTCAGAATTACAGGTCGCCACATCACCAAGTTTAGGGGATTTTACAATTTCGCCCTCAGTCGGTTCCCTCCAATCTACCGCCAAAAAATCCACAGGCAGCAATGAATCACAAAAATAAATCCCACGCGCTTGTACCCACTTCCTGGGTGCAGACATGAAATAGATGCTCTCCAGATTCCTTCTTCCTTAGAACATCCCAATGAAGGGCTTTATATGAGGCTGGAAAAGTGGTGGATATAGCCCATTTTAGAGTTCCGAGTAATCTTTGGGGCTTTATAAAAGAATCTCTCCCAATGAGGGGCTATATCTTTCGGGCTCTATATGGGGCTATACGTATTTATTTATGTAGTAATTTGATTAAACGATGATATTTTTTTTTGTGTTAGTTTTTCTTAAGTTGATTTTTGGACGTGATATCTTAAGTTTTTTTTTTTTTGTGAACCCTTCAACCTAAAAAGTTCAAATTGTGGCAAAGTTAGATTTCATCACTTATGAATCGCTCTCTGAAAGAAACAAACATCCAATTCGCTCTCTGAAATAATTTGATTTTCACGTATAACACAACAATTTACCTCGCACCAATTGGTAAATTAGTATCATACAATTTTGAAAAAAATTATTTGAAAATTTCATCCATCAATGCCCACGAACGTTAAATCAATTCGAAATTTTAATTCTTATGAAATTTAAAACAATCATTAATTAGCCAAATTGCAAGAAAAATAAGTTAGAAAAAGAATTTAAAAAATAATAAAAGGAGAGTATAAGTGTATTCGCAAGTGGAGGGAGAGTGATAAAATTTTGCTCACATGGGTTGCTACTTTTTTTGTGGGACCCACAGTTTTTTGGGGCTAGATGTAGCCCAATTTTATGCTACCCAATAAAGGAAGTTACTAGCCCCATTTTCAGGCTCATTGGGGATGAAATTTCTCGGTAAAGCTAGAAATGTGGTAGCCTCATGGAGGATAAAGCCCCCATTGGGGGATGCTCTAATCCACCAAGTCCAGAGATCTAGACCGTTGAAATTTGATCCAACGGCTACAAACAAAGGCCCACTTTAAAAATTATAATAACTTTAACCGTTGAATCAAATTTCAACGGTCTGGATTCCCGAACTTGTTGGATTAGAATAAAGGAATCCGAAGATGATCGTTTTTCATGCAGACATTGGTCCTCCACCATTTGTGGGACCTTCCATTATTGCGTGCACGAATTATCTTTTGGAGATGGATTTCCTGCCCTCCCATTCCCATACCCTTCCCATGCCCTCCCTATTTGTGCTGTCACGGTTAAGCCACGTCAAAATTTTATATTCTTATTACTTTTTATTCTATTATTTCTATAAAAACAATCAATATAAAATATTAACGTGGCTTAATTATGACTGTAGAATTAGAAGGGCATAAGAAGAGTATGGGAATGAGAGTTGAGATCTTCTGCACCCATTTTTGCATGTGGCCTCTCTGTATCTTTGTTAATTGAACTAAACATAATTAATGTTAACTTGATAATAATTAAAATAATAAAAAAATAAACCAAATCCTCAGTCAATTAATAAAGGCATAGAGGAGGCACATGCAAAAATGGATGCAGAAGATCTGCTCTATGGGAATGGAAAGGCAGTCAATCCATCTCCGTATCTTTTAGCTTCAATCCAATATGATCAGAGACATCAAAAGAGGTATATACATGAACTACAAATCAAACCCCATGCGCCCAATCCCACGCGTCCCGACTCCGACCTTTAGAAACCTCATTGTGCGCCGTATGCGCATTGCGCACCCACACCCACACCGCCGTTCACTTCTCAGCCTCCTCGTTATATCAACACCAACAACCAGACAATAACGCTCTTTCTCTCTCATCTTTTCCCTCTCATCGTTTTCAACTTCAACCCCTGCTAAACCCCTCATTCATCCTCTCCGAGCCCTAGCAATGGCCTCCGACGACCTCTCTACCGCCGTCACCGCCGCTGAAGACGAGAATTTCGGTTTCAAGAGATCGGAGATGTTCAAGGAAAAACTTGCCGGTACCGTCAACGCCTACAACCGTCGCGTCCTACTCTGCTACAAGACCCCCGAGGCCTGGCCATCGCGTGTCGAAGCTCTGAGTCTGATCCACTCCCTAAGTTCTTCGCCTCCGCTCTCAAAGCTCGCAAGAACGACATCGCCGCTAAGGTCCATTTTGTAGCTCAATTCGTCGGCGTTTCTGATCACTTTTTCTTACCGTTTCTTATTCCCTGGAGCTACTGAGTTCTGGTGTTGAGTTGAGTTGACTCCGTTACTCACTTTGTTTCTTGGTTTTTGATAGACGTTGTTGACAGTAATTGAAGGACGCGAAGGAACTGAGTTTTCCGACAGCGATGTGTTGATTTTCCCACAAATGATCAAATACAGGTAAATTCACGTTCATTTATTGAGGTTTTTGTTCTGTAGTTGCTTAATTTTAACCGAAATTTATAGGATTTAGATAATAAACCAGTGAGTGGTGTTTTGATTCTTCAGATTTGCTTTATTTGACTTGGAGATTTCGATGATTGCTAACTAGAGATAGAGTTTATGATTTTCCCCTTTCAATTTACGAAGTCTCGAATTGAGCTAATTTAGTGTGTTTTGGACTAGTTGTGGTGTTGATACCTTGAAAGTTTCCTTGTTTACTTTGAGATTGTGTGCCGGTAACACAGCTTGGTTTTCAACCATTTGTATTATTACACTTGGTGTACAGGGCCGTGGCACACATAAAAATTTCTCGTGATTTTCATGGAAATTGATTGAATGCAAGTTACGACCGCATTTAGTGTTTTATTTTCTGTTTCGACTTCTCTTTTGATTACGAGATTGTGTTGAATTTAATGAACTAAATAGATAATTCAATACGTGTTAGCTTATGAAATTAGTTCTAGAAATTGAATTTAATGGCCCAGTTTACTACTAATTCCTTGCCTTACAAGGAATTAAAGAGTGTTAAGTTATTGTTTCATGTAAATTCCTTTTTGTGATTCTGAGGTGGTTGTTGTTTCTTGATCAAATGGGCCTGAAAGAGTCGGATGTGGACAACTTTGTTGATGATGTCCTTATGAACGACAAACCATGGGCTTCCGGAGTGCAATAGGCGTTGACTGGCTCCTATGTATTTGTATGTGCACATGGTAGTCGAGATAAAAGATGTGGAGTTTGTGGACCTGTTCTCATCGATAAGTTCAAAGAGGAGGCTGAGCTGCGAGGATTGACAAATCAGGTATTTGTTACTGCTTGCTCTCACATTGGAGGCCACAAGTATGCTGGAAACTTGATTGTCTATTGCCTAGGTTCAGATGGAAGCATAACATGCCATTGGTAATATCCAGATCATAACAATTTAAAATTTATCGTATTAGGATAGATGAAGGAATTTGAATATTATGGTATTAATAATTGCAGGTATGGCTACGTCACTCCTGGGGATGTGCCGGAATTACTTGATCAGCATATTGGGAAGGGAGAGATCATAGAATGACTTTGGAGGTTTGTGTGTTTTCGGTTTTGCCTACTGTCTTCTAATAAAAAGTTCACTGGAACTGAAGCTTCTGTTGTCATATTTTCCTATTGCTGATTACTTAGTGTTGTATGATAGATTATTGATATGGAGTTACATTAACATTGAGGAACCAAATCAAACAACTCGTGTGAACCAAATCAAACTACTTTTTTTTTTTAGATAAACCAAACCAGAGGTGGTTGTGGGGAAGGGCAGTGTTCTAAAAAACGCTCAAGGCGGCACCTAGGCGTTCGGCGGTGGAAACCCGCTGCGATTTGGGGAAAATCGTTTAAAAAATTGGTGGGGACTTAGGCGGCCGCCTAGGCACCCACTAGGCGCTCTAGGTGGTCTAGACGGCACTAGGCGGTGCTCTAGGCGGTCTGAAATTCTTGCCGTCGCACAAAGTGCTCTGCAACTCTCGCCACCACCGAAGGCTCTGCAAGACTGCAACTCTGTCGCCTCGAACTCTCGTATCATCTGCAACTCCAAGTTTCCAACACCTGCATCGCATCTCGCACCTCGCATTTGGCATCTGCACCTGCATCGGAAACTATGGCTGCTTGCTAGAGATTTCTGGAAAAACTCAGAGAGGAGAGAGTGCGAAAAGAGAGAAAGAGAGAGACGGAGAGATAGTGTGAGATAGAGAGGCTTAAACATTTGAATATGTGGTGGTGCAAGTGCAACCGTGCAAGTTGAGGACTGGGAATCCAAGGTCAAAAGCATGGTTTTAATTATGAGAACTATGGACTCTGACATGGTTTTAATTATGAAACCACAAGGTGGACAGGTGATGTGAAAGAGTAGAGGTGAGGCCAACGGTTTGATGGTTTTAGTAATGAAAACCACCCACTATGTGGGCTTTTTATATTTTTAAAAGTTTGGTGTGTGTGTATACACACACACATATATAAATCTTATATAAATTATAAATTATTTAGATAATGTTTTGTATTCTTTCCTAGGCAAGTATATCATATATGTACAAAAAAACATTCACATATGTATCTTTTTCTATAAGAAATAACATATAAGTCAATAATTATTTACATTTGATATAATAAATTTAATTAATTCATAAAATATATAAGAAATTTACCTACATTCGCCTAAGCCGCCTAGTCGCCCGTCTAGATCCCGTCTAGGCGCTAGGCGCTAACCCGCCGCCCGACTAGCGCCTAGCGTTTTTTAGAACCTTGGGGAAGGGGGGACGGGGTCAAGTAGGCACTGTGGTCAAATTGTTTATTAAGCTTAATCATACCTGTCCTTACTCGATTGCTATTGATGAAACATAGAGTTGAATCTTTAAATGGCTGAACACGAAATTCAATTTCATTCCTTACAGGGGCCAAATGGGAGCATCTTCGGATGAAGCTGAAAAAATTAATGACCAGAGACTTCCAAATGGAGGAGAAAGTAAGAAAATCGAGGAGGAGCCCCAAGAAAACGGCAATCAGATTCAGAATAATGAGAACCTGGAAGTACGAGGTGTTCCTGAGCTTTAGAGGCAAAGATACCCGCAACACCTTCACTGACCACCTCTTCATTGCCTTACGCAATGCCGGAATTAACACGTTTATAGACAAACAGCTCAGAAGGGGGAAGACATACAGAGTGAGCTTGACCAAGAAATCGAAGGGTCGAGAATCGCCGTCATCGTCTTCTCGAAGAGGTACGCGGAGTCCCGATGGTGCCTGTGGGAGCTGTCGAAGATCATGAGGTGCCTAAAAGATCAAGAGGGGAAAATAGTGTATCCAATATTCTACGACGTTGACCCTTCTCAAGGTTGGAAACAGAAAGGAATGAAGATCCAAATGAGGTCAAGCAGTGGAGAGAGGATCTTAAGGCTTCTGCAGATTTGGCCGGCTGGAACCTCAAAACCACGGCCGACGGGTATACTTTTGTGTTTACTTCAAATTTCATATCACCATATTTCACTAATCAACCAAAATTAACATATTATAAGTAAGGCATTGAATCTGATTTTATATGTGATAAGAAAAATTGGATCGTTGATATCTGAACTATGATGGAACAGTAATTTTGGCCCTTACATAAAAATTTATTACAATTGGTATATGAATTTTATAAAAGGTAGAGCATTTACATAAATTTCCGTCGAAATTAAGGAAGTGAAACGCAGGGTACGTGCTTTGTTTTTTATGGGTGTGTGAAGGACAAATGCTCCACACTTTATTAAATTAAAATACCAATTGTAATGGATTCTTAATTGTATTACTGAAAGCTACAATTGCATAATAGTCCAATCACCAATGATATAAGAAACAGCAACTTCCATGCCGCAGTTTTAGCTGAAGCAGTCCGGGCATTGCTCCTTCTCTCAGTATCAGTCCTTTGTAGTTCTCTCTGCACCTCTGGCATATAAGCAGGAGTATACTCGCTGCGTGCTTCTTGCCCTTCATCGATCCATCGGCGATTGTCTCAACCAGCAACCAGATTGTGCTGTACGTACCTGCAGTTTCCTTGAGCGCAGTCTTCGATGAAGAAACAATGTCGTCAACTAGCACAATTGCCTTCTCAACCGGTTGGCTTTATTTTTCCAAAGCCGTGGATTATTTGTAGCGCTGAGAACACTACGCCCGAAGAGACCAGAGACGGAATAATCTGATGGCAGCGCGAGAGGTTGTGTAGTGTGGCTATGCTGTCTAGTCTGGCCTGCACACTGATGCCTTCAGCATAGTCTTGACTGAGAAATTCAACCATTAGTTGGATGGCTTCGGATGATGCAAGCAATTGGTAGCTTGTTTCCCTTGCAAGACGATAGGATAAAAAAATCTGCTATCGTGAGCTCGATCATCTCCCTGCTTTCGTAGCTAAATTGATCCTTATTTTGAGCAAGTAAATTACTTATATTACAACATTGATCCTTTTGACGTAAGCTACGAATGTCTCCTAGTTAAATTTAGTTAGTTACCGTTCACAAAATAAAGAGTCATTTAGTTAGCCTGTTGGAGTTTAATTTTCTGCATTTTTTGTTAAGATGGGTTGTTGGAGATGAGGTCTCTTCCCGTTGATACTACTGACTCCAACAGTTGGAACGTGCTGCGCACCACCCTTAAAATACGGGAGCATTTTTGCTCACCATCATTTAGTATGGTGTATGTTCATCATTCTATTTATCATCGTTAAATGTGTTTGAATTTCGAGATTAGGGTGGGTAGTGCATAAGCACAAATCTCAAAATTTAAACTCATCTAATGATAATAAATAACATGGTGAACATACATCACATTAAATGATGGTGAAAGTTCTAGGATGGGTACTAGTTTAACCTAGAGGGGGTGAATAGGTTCCAATTTAAAATTTCAATTCAATTTTCAATTTAATTTTCAGTTCTCAAATTAAATCCACAATCACATCACATATAAACTATCCTACACATATGCAATTATAAAGATAAATAGAATGTGCACACAAGATGTAGGATTTAACGAGGCAAAACCCACCACTGGGAAAATCCTCGGGCTCCCAAGCCAGGACAAACACTAAGAGAAATGAGTACAGAAAGACTTACAAAACTCATCAACTAGACACGCATACTAGTAGGCAGTTTTGTCTCCGCGCTTTGCTACTCGATCTCTCTTCAGCCTTCGAGTGGAAGTGGCACGACACTAACGAGGCCGTCAATCATTGTCGCCTCGAACTTTGCAGGATACTAACGCGATCATGCAGAATGAATGAAATGATTTTTGAAAAACAATCAATTACGAAAATCACAAGGCACATTTTCATAATCGATTTCTATATAAGTGATGGAAAAAATCAGCGAAAGAAAAACTGAATTTGTCATTTAAACCACACGGACACAAAAACATTTTTTTTCAAATGAAAACTCACTGATGACAAATCACACGAAAACCCTCACTTAGATTTACATGCAATTTTTTGTTGCGATAAATGCAAAGCATGAATATATATATTGGACTCCAAAAACATGCAGCAATAGAAAAGCAGAAAACCTTTTAATGCATGAGGATTGTTATACGGCAACCATTCAAAATCTCTAAATCATGCATATGACAGTACCAGCAAAATGCCGAAAACAAAGATGAAAAATGAAGCTCGACTGTGATGCTGCTCTATTCTTTTGTGTTATGCGGCGGCCGCTCGAATGCTCTAATAATGATCTGGATATATTTATGCGGCTAACATAAAAACATATTTAGATGCACTCTATTAATCTAGCGGCAGCACTGCCAAAACCCTAATGTAATCTCATATATATATAAGTTGCAGTAGGAGACTTCAACATGACTTAAACCTCTAAATAGATGAGATCAAGATAAAACAAAACCATTTGAATTTATCCTCATTTTAAATGCATAGCATCTGACTCCAAATAAATCTTATATTAATAAGTAGGCCTTTAATTAAGCTAAACGAACTCATAGCAAATTAATTAATATGTAAAGCCCATATCTCAATTGTTAAACTTCTAAGCTAAACAGCCAATTGAACATAAACCTATATCATGTGAATGCATATGCATGCCAAACTTACTTGAGTGGATGTCTCTGAAATGCTTGCCATTTTGTGATCGAGAGCACGTGAGACAAACTTAGACTAAAATAATTACAACTGAAAACAAGCACTAGTCTAAGATTACAGACTCAGACGTTTTGTTTAGGAATAGCCAATTTTACCCTAACAATCTCCCCCTTTGGCATTTCCTAGACAAAACCCTCAATCATAAAATTACAGACAACTAATAAAATTAACAACCATGCATAACATTGAAGTCTGTAACCTGCACACACTCAAACAAGAAAACCTGTGACGTACAAAAGATATACGTTGCTAAAAATGAAAGCATTTATCTATAAAAGCAAGCAACACAAAAACAACCAGGTTTTCGAAATTATACTTCTCCCCCTAAATATAAGCTTCCTACTTCTCCCCCTTTTTGTCTAGAAAGGTCAAAGGCCGTAGAGGTAACCATCAGGTGCAGTCGGCGGAAGATAAGCGGAACATAACAAAATGTGATGGAGAAAGATTTCTTTTCTGTGAACTAGAACCTCTTCGGAAGAATAAAAGTGGGAACAAAATTGGGAGGGAAAAGAATACAAGTGCAATAGTCGAAAAGAGAAACATGAAAAGAAATGCATCTTTCATATTGTTAAGCTCCCCCTAAACAAATGCTTTAAAAAAAAATGAAATGCAGCACACAAATGATATGATTTTATTTATTTATTTATTTTTTATTGTATGAGAAACATATAATTGTTCCAACAAGAATGAAAGAGTGCAAAAACACATGTAGTTCTGAATCCTCATTCACAAGCTAACATTTTCCCTAAAACATAGCATGTATGAGTGTAGTTGCAAGTATAGCCGAAAGTTGATACTACACAAATGTAATTAAGTCTTACATGACCAACTTAACTTTAACCCTTAAGCTCACAAGATATACGCTCGAGTTTTCATTCAAAGTGTTTGGGGGTAAGTGTATACGCTCAAAAGATCATTACATGAATGCTCTACCATAGGCTTGCAGATTGATCTCATCTCCACACATCAAAAATTAACTTCTTTGGATCAAGTAGGTCTTTGTTAAGGGTGTAATGGGGCTTCGGGTACTCGGTTAAAGAAATGAAGGATATAGGAAACACAAAGTCTAAGAAACTAATAGAGTAGTTGGAAATGAAACCGAGAGAAGCATGCAACAATTAACCAATCAACTTGGCAGTAAATTGAGTGGTTGGATGAACGACATATAACTACACAGTTGATTTCTGATGATTCTTCCTTTTCATTTACAATGACACACTTGATTTCTTATAATGTTGGCAGCTCACTTGTGATTCATAGTGACTTCTTTTCATCTTTTCTTCTTTTGCTCTTCATTTGTAGTTGGCTTTCTTCACAAAATTTGCATTTTCAACTTTTCAATAACCTTGAACTCTCTCCTTTGAAACACATACTCTACTAGATTCTTAGTAGGGTAGGGAATTTTTAATATAAGAGGCTAGGTAAGGAAAATGTCGGTTTAAGAACAAAAGGCTTACATATAGGCTCAAAAGGGCTAACTAGGGGAAAACATGTAAGGCACTGGCATATATGGCAATGATGGTAAGTCCTAATGCCTACTATCGTCTCCAAAATAGAATAATATATGATACAAAGTTTTGAGAGGTCTCAAAGCAAGTTCTAGAGAAGCAAAACACATAAGATCATACACATGAAAAAAATAAGAGTGTATGAAAAATGCACACACTATATTTAGGCACAAAAGCTCACATGGGTGCGGGTTTTACTCAAGTTAAACATGTTCAACTCATTAACATTGATATATTATCAATAAGAGGCTATTGTCCACAACAGAGTCAAACATATCATGCTAGAGTCATGTTATCAAGTGAACAAAGCTAGAACTCATATGAAATCATACTTTTCCATTTTACCTCATACATTTTTTTATTTATTTTTTTTTTTTTTAAACAAGAAGAGAGACAAAAAAATGCAGTATTTATGCTATATGAACATGCAAGCATACATTAATGCAAACATTTGCAAAGAGAGAGCTCAGTCAATATAAACAACTTGAAGGTGGAGATGAATTGACAAGTACACCACTTTGATTCTCTTTTCTTCTCCAAACTTGTCTCACTTTTGGAACTACCGTACTTGGAACATATATAATTCTTGCAATCCGATTAATCTCTTTCAAATAAGTCACAAACTGTTCCTTAAGATTTTCTTTTTCAAAGTTCCTTGAAACTTTTTCTTGAGAAGAATTTTTCTTTCTAAGCTTATTGCACTTAGGCCGGATGTGACCAGGAATCCCACAAAGATGACATATAGGAATGAACTTTCTAGATTGTTTGGGTTTGTTAAGATTAATTGAAGTCTTGACAGGATTTGACACATGTGCAAAGATTGTAGATGTTTCGGGAGTAAGACCTAAACATTTATCGTCACCTACTTTCAAACTAGGAATATCAGAGGCTTTGACAAATCTGGTGACAAAAGAAGAACTTGTAGTCTTTGTAGACTCGAATCCTAGACCTCCTTTGTCTCCAAAACTTTTTCCATAACTAAGCATCTTGTCAATTTTCCCCGAACCTATGCTCAACTCCTGAACTTTTCTTCTCATCTCAACCACTTTGTCCTCAAGAGCTTTCTTATCAGACGAGAAAGTTTTAATTGTGGTTTGTAGAATGTGAATCTTCTCTAACAGCGACTCTCGCAGTTTCTCTCCATTGTCCAACTGAGATTGATGCTCAATTTCAGCTTCTTTCTTTTCATTTTCAACAAGTGCAAGTTTCTTCTTCAAGTTAGAGTTATCATTCTTTACTTGCACACTGATGTCATAGAGATCAGAATATTTTCTCAAGACTTCTTCCAAGTCAGGTTCTTCAACAAATGAACATTCTGTGTCATATCCATCAACTGTTCCTATAAACGCAATCGTATCTTTCTCAGATTCCGACGTAGATGCATCCCCTGAATCACTATCACTCCAAGTGACCTTCATTGCCCTATTCTTCTTCTCTTTTCTCTTGATAGTGTTTGCACACTCAAAAGCAATGTGTCCATAGCCTTGACACTCATGACATTGAACCTTATTGTTAGAACTTCTATGTTCACTAGTTCTAAATGTTCTAGAGGCTTTGTCATGTGAGACATCTAGAGAACGAAAGTTTTTTGAGTTCGAACTTGAGTTGGTTCGTTGCTCACGACCCTTGGAATTTTGAGACTTGAGAAACCTTCTAATTTGCATGGTTAATTCAACCAATTCATCTTCGGACAAGTCTTCAATTGAGCCATCACTTTCTTCTTCTTTGACAGCTTTGAGAGCAATGCTTTTCATCTTCTTGGAATCAGGAAGCTCTAACTCATACGTTTGCAGAGACCCAATCAATTGCTCAAGCTTGTAGGTGTTTATATCTTTCGATTCCTCAATCGCTGTCCTCTTAGCATGAAACCTTATAGGAAGTGATCTTAAGATCTTTTTCACAATCCTATGCTCAGGAATACTGTCACCAAGATTGTGACAGCCATTGACAATTACGCTAAGCTTAGCATAAAAGTCAGAGAAACTTTCATCATCAGACATTGTGATATTTTCAAATTTTGTGATGAGATGTTGAAGTTTGGATTCTTTAACAGTTGAGTTACCCTCATGAGTAACTTCAAGAATGTCCCAAGCTTCTTTCGCCGTTGTACACTTACTTATGTAATTGAATTGTTCAGGCGAAACGGCTGTGAATAAAGCATTCAAAGCCCTTTGGTTAAAAGTGCTAGAGCTACGCTCATCATTGCTCCATTCTTTCCTAGGCTTAAGCTTAGATATAGACACAGATGACTCTCCTTTACCTTTGGTTTCTTCAATCGTTGGAGGTTCCCAACCT
Organism: Malus fusca; assembly: GCA_035220775.1. NCBI lineage: Eukaryota > Viridiplantae > Streptophyta > Magnoliopsida > Rosales > Rosaceae > Malus > Malus fusca. The sequence continues at coordinate 1,793,232 of CM069067.1, read as the reverse complement.
TCTTCAACAGCAAGCCACACCTTGTCATCTTGCGCCCACAAAAACGATTTCATTTTCGCCTTCCACGCAGCATAGTTGTCACCATCAAAATGTGGTGGATGAGAAACTGAACCCATAGCACGATTCATCCTAGACTACCCACGGATCTCACTAGGTATTTTTAGTGACCTGCTCTGGTGCCAATTGAAAGTTCTAGGATGGGTACTAGTTTAACCTAGAGGGGGTGAATAGGTTCCAATTTAAAATTTCAATTCAATTTTCAATTTAATTTTCAGTTCTCAAATTAAATCCACAATCACATCACATATAAACTATCCTACACATATGCAATTATAAAGATAAATAGAATGTGCACACAAGATGTAGGATTTAACGAGGCAAAACCCACCACTGGGAAAATCCTCGGGCTCCCAAGCCAGGACAAACCCTAAGAGAAATGAGTACAGAAAGACTTACAAAACTCATCAACTAGACACGCATACTAGTAGGCAGTTTTGTCTCCGCGCTTTGCTACTCGATCTCTCTTCAGCCTTCGAGTGGAAGTGGCACGACACTAACGAGGCCGTCAATCACTGTCGCCTCGAACTTTGCAGGATACTAACGCGATCATGCAGAATGAATGAAATGATTTTTGAAAAACAATCAATTACGAAAATCACAAGGCACATTTTCATAATCGATTTCTATATAAGTGATGGAAAAAATCAGCGAAAGAAAAACTGAATTTGTCATTTAAACCACACGGACACAAAAACATTTTTTTTCAAATGAAAACTCACTGATGACAAATCACACGAAAACCCTCACTTAGATTTACATGCAATTTTTTGTTGCGATAAATGCAAAGCATGAATATATATATTGGACTCCAAAAACATGCAGCAATAGAAAAGCAGAAAACCTTTTAATGCATGAGGATTGTTATACGGCAACCATTCAAAATCTCTAAATCATGCATATGACAGTACCAGCAAAATGCCGAAAACAAAGATGAAAAATGAAGCTCGACTGTGATGCTGCTCTATTCTTTTGTGTTATGCGGCGGCCGCTCGAATGCTCTAATAATGATCTGGATATATTTATGCGGCTAACATAAAAACATATTTAGATGCACTCTATTAATCTAGCGGCATCACTGCCAAAACCCTAATGTAATCTCATATATATATAAGTTGCAGTAGGAGACTTCAACATGACTTAAACCTCTAAATAGATGAGATCAAGATAAAAACAAAACCATTTGAATTTATCCTCATTTTAAATGCATAGCATCTGACTCCAAATAAATCTTATATTAATAAGTAGGCCTTTAATTAAGCTAAACGAACTCATAGCAAATTAATTAATATGTAAAGCCCATATCTCAATTGTTAAACTTCAAAGCTAAACAGCCAATTGAACATAAACCTATATCATGTGAATGCATATGCATGCCAAACTTACTTGAGTGGATGTCTCTGAAATGCTTGCCATTTTGTGATCGAGAGCACGTGAGACAAATTTAGACTAAAATAATTACAACTGAAAACAAGCACTAGTCTAAAATTACAGACTCAGGCGTTTTGTTTAGAAATAGCCAATTTTACCCTAACAGATGGTAAGCAAAAATACACATCTTATAATACAATAAGATCGTCAACTGGTCAAAGTTGGGCGGCAGATTCTCAAAAGACTACAAAAGAAAGGAAATTGCATCGTAAAGCATTTATACAAATTAAACTGTGGGAGCGCGTTATCGACACAGCAGTTACATTATTGGCCCATGCAAAATATCTAAAACGGCCACCGACACTGGGGAAAGACTTGACTTTGGTTATTTGAAAGCCAAGCTGCACTTCTACAGTCTGCAATGGATACCAGCAGCTCCGCCCAAGGAGCTGGCTCTGCCGCCTCTTCGTCTTCCTCGCAGAGCTCAAACCGCTGGAAGTACGAGGTGTTCCTGAGCTTTAGAGGCGAAGATACCCGCAACACCTTCACAGACCACCTCTTCATTGCCTTACGCAATGCCGGAATTAACACGTTTATAGACAAACAGCTCAGAAGGGGGGAAGACATACAGAGTGAACTTGACCAAGAAATCGAAGGGTCGAGAATCGCCGTCATCGTCTTCTCGAAGAGGTACGCGGAGTCCCGATGGTGCCTGAGGGAGCTGTCGAAGATCATGAGGTGCCTAAAAGATCAAGATGGGAAAAAAGTCTGTCCAATATTCTACGACGTTGACCCTTCTCAAGTCAGGAAACAGAATGGTAGTTTTTCGAAAGCATTTCAGAAGCACAAAAGGAATGAAGATCCAAATGAGGTCAAGCAGTGGAGAGAGGATCTTAAGGCTTCTGCAGATTTGGCCGGCTGGAACCTCAAAACCACGGCCGACGGGTATACTTTTTTGTTTACTTCAAATTTCATATCACCATATTTCACTAATCAACCAAAATTAAGATATTATAATTAAGGCATTGAATCTGATTTTATATGTGATAAGAAAAATTGGATCGTTGATCTCTGAACTATAATAGAACTGTAATTTTGGTCCCTACATAAAAATTTATTACAATTGGTATATGAATTTTATAAAAGGTAGAGCATTTGCATAATAATTTCCGTGGAAATTAAGGAAGTGAAACGCAGGGTACTGCTTTGTTTTTTATGGGTGTGTGAATGACAAATGCTCCACACTTTATCAATTTAAAATACCAATTGTAATGGATTCTTAATTATATTACTGAAAGCTACAATTGCATAATAGTCCAATCACCAATGATCTAATGTATTCACATTATAATCAAAGATTGGATACGTGGTTGAATTGAGCTCAATTAATCCAGTTTATTCAAATCTGTTTCAATATGTAAATATCTAGTCATTATGAATAAGGCATTTAGTATGGCTCTCGTAATTTGGAATTTCTACTCGTAGGTGTGAAGGGGTGTTTATCGAGAAAATTGTTGGGGACGTCAAGGGACTACTGAAAACCACAGACTTTAAAGAAGCCAAGCACTTAGTTGGAATGGCTTTTCGCTTGCAAGAATTCAGTACTAAATACTTAGACGTTGGAGGTTCACCTGATGTTCGAATAATTGGAATTTGTGGTATGGGCGGTATAGGTAAAACAATGCTTGCCAGAGCCGTTTGTAGCAATTATCAGCATAGTTTTAGTCGTCAATGTTACCTTGAAGATGTGAGGAGTAAAAAGAAAGCGATGGTTAGTTTGCAAGAACAACTTCTTCGAGATATTTTAAAACAGCCTGACATTAAGGTAAGCAGTGTTGCCGAAGGGACCAAAGAGATCGAGAAAAGACTTGGAAGCATGAAGGTACTTGTCGTGGTTGATGACATAGATGATGCAGACCAATTAGATGAATTGGCAATAGAACATGAATCGTTTGGTCCAGGGAGTAGAATTATTATAACAACAAGAGATGAACATGTGCTGAATATACAAAGGGTGGATAAAAAATATAAGGCACAAGCAATGACAGAGAAGGAAGCTTTTGAGCTCCTTAGTTGGCATGCCTTTGGAAATGATTATCCCGATAAAGAATATATTGAATTGGCAAGAGATATTGTTGATTATTGTGGAGGATTGCCCCTAGCTCTGAAAGTTGTTGGTCGTTTGTTGGCTAAGAAAAAGAGTAAAACCATATGGGAAAGTACATTGGATAAATTGAGAAATATTCCAGACGGAAAAATTCATGAAACGCTTAAATTAAGCTACGATGGACTACGTGATGATCATGAGAAGGGTGTGTTCCTTGACATATCTAATTTCTTTATTGGAGTGCATATAAGTGTGGCCACGCCAGTATTGGATGGTTGTAGTCGTTTTTCTGTAGAAGCAGAAATTACCACACTCTGCGATCGATGTCTCCTATATATTGATGAAAGGAAAAGATTGAGGATGCATGATTTGATTTGAGATATGGGAAGAGAAATTGTGCGGGCAGAATCGCCTGTGAAATTGGGAAAACGTAGTCATTTGTGGCATAGTGAAGATGCAAAAAGCGTGCTAAGGAACGAATCTGTAAGTACTTTTGCAATGAAAAGATGTTATGTTAAGTACATGTAAAGAAAGAGAAGTATATACGCATATCCGCATATATATAATGTATGTTGTACATAGTGTATTTTAAGAAAAAAGGCTTTCATCCATTGTAAATTGAAAGAGAGAATACATAATTATGTTGTATGCCCTACCCTTCTAGTAGTTCATTCATCCAATTCACGGCTCTGCTTCGTGTGAATATTATCCTTTTTTTTTTTTTGATCTCTAACAGGGAACAGAAGCAGTTGAAGGACTACACTTATTTTTGCCAAAACATTCTGATGACGAGCAAAGCTTCAGTACGAAAGCGTTTAAGAAGATGTGGCGTCTGAAATTTCTCAACCTGGCTAATGTAAAGCTGACTGGAAGCTACAAACATCTTTCCAAGGAGTTAAGAGCGTTGGATTGGATTGGATTTCCTCTTGAAGCCATACCAGCAGATTTTGATCAACGAAACCTAGTTTATTTAAACCTGAGCAACAGCAAGATCGTACGAGTTTGGGAGGATTCGGACATGGTACGTTATAATTATCAATGTCCTTGTAAATATCAACATCAGTCATCGTCATGCATTCTCTCTTTTATTTATTTGGATTTTTATTATTGTTTTCTCTTTTTGAGTAACAGTTGCCTAAGAAGTTGAAGTATCTCCTTCTTAACGACTGCCATCACCTGATTGAATTACCAGACTTTTCAAAACTCCCACATCTCAATAAATTGGAGCTCAGTGGCTGTAAGGGTTTGTGTGGGGGTTACCATTTTTTAGCACAACTGAAGATGATTGACGTATTAGATCTCAGCGACTGCAATATAACAGATGGTGCCGTTCTCGAAATAATTGGGAGTCTATCTTCTTTAACATTTTTAGGTCTAGGTGGGAATGGTTTTAATAGGCTACCCATTCTCAGTGGCCTTTCTCAGCTTCTGGTATTAATTCTCGATCATTGCACAAACCTTCAGGAAATCCCAGATTTGCCGAACAGTTTGCTTTTACTGCAAGCGAATTACTGCACTGCACTGGAAATAATGTCCGACTTTTCAGAGATGTCGAAAATGAGGATATTGTTACTGAAAGACTGCCGCAAACTCAAAGATATTCCAAAATTTAAGAACTCGTTGGACTACATGGGTTCGATAATTTACATTAAAATGGAAGGGTGTACCAGTCTCACTGATACTTTTAAGGACAACCTCCGAACGGTATGGTACTCTCTCTCTCTCTCTCTCTGCTTTTTGTATTGTTGCTTATACTGACTTTGCACCCCATGTTGTAGAAAAATGCATTTGGTGGAATTTTTCTCTCTGGAAATGATATTCCTAACTGGTTAGCCTATGTCGCGGGAGAGGACAAAACTGTCAAATTTGAAGTGCCGCCAAGTATTGATTATATAGGAGGGTTGGCTTTGGGCATCATTTATTCTTCAGACAACTCCAACTCTACTGGGGATCTATGCATTGATGTTGTTAATCGTACCCAACGAACTCATTTTAGCATCTGGACAATTAAGGCCGCCATAACTGCTTCCCATGAATATTATCTTTGGTTGGGAAATCTTTCAAACAAGAAGCTCAATCTGAAAGGTGGCGACATAGTTCTTGTAAAAGCAAGATTTTATGGAGGAGATAATATAATTAAGCTGAACAAAACAGGAGTGGATATTGTAAAATGGGATTTGTCTGATGCTCTTACTATTTGGGACAACTATAAGACCAAGCCATATGAGTCTGATGAAGACACTGACGACGATACACTGTTGAGCTATCACCACGTTTTCCTTAGCTACAAGACCCCAGAGGCCTGGCCGTGGCGCATCGAAGGCCCTGAGTCCGATACACTCCCTAAGTTCTTCGCATCCGCTCTCAAAGCTCGCGAGAACGACTTCACCATTAAGGTCCGTTTTCCAGCTCAATTCGTCGACGTTTCTGATTGCTTTTTCTTACCATTCTTATTTCCTGAAGCTACTGAGTTCTGGTGTTGAGCTGAGTTGACTCCGTTACTCACATTTTTTCTTGGTATTTGATAGACGACGTTGACAGTAATTGAAGGATGCGAAGGAACTGAGTTTTGCGACGGCGATGTGTTGATTTGCCCAAAAATGATCAAATACAGGTAAATTTGCGTTGATTTCTTGAGGTTTTTGTTCTGTAGTTGCTTTAATTTTTATCCGAATTGATAGGATTTAGATAATTAACCACTTAGTGGTTAATTTTTATCCGATTCAAAACGATGAACTGAATCCGCAATTGAGTATTTCTTAACAATACAACAGTAATAAGAATTGGTATATTAAGCAAGCTTGAGAGGTAAGGAAGAGAACAACAATGTCGCACTGGAGTAATCTGAAGCAATAACTTATAACTATTCAAGATGGCACATAAAAGCTTAACTTGGTGGATGAAAAAAAGTTCAAATGGTGGTTTGATTATGGAATACTGAGAGTGTTGTCTTACCTATAGCTACATTGAAGAGTACCATGTAAAATTGCTTACGACGGAAAGACTAAAACATGAGCTGACCCACGTTCCCACCCGGACGTTAACAATTCTCTATTCAAGCAGAGAAACAATCAAAACATACTGATGTGCCAACAAAATGCTACATTAGTAAGAATACTTGACTTGAGACAAAATCTAGAGCTGTTATTGGCATTTAGAAAACTAAGTCGTAATACCACCTGAGTGCTATTCAAAAACTGAGTCATATACTATTAAACCGAAGTCGTATACTATTGAAACGAATTATTTCCTTACTACAACCAACACTTCCAATATCAAAAGAAAAATAAATAACAGTATACAACGCATTAGCAGAAAAGTGCCACATTACATACCATCAAATGACAGCAACTAACTCCTGATATCAACTGCTGGAAGAAAAACTTTGCCTGATGCAAAACAACAATTAAATCGAAAAAGTATGTAAGTTTTAGTTATATTATGACCGACTGTTTATGTAAAAATGCTTCAGACCTAACTTTCCGTATCTGAAACTAAACTAAAATCATTTCCAATGAAATTTTCCCTGTATTTGAAACTACTTGATCTCATCCTCATATTCCCTCGAAGAGTTCTCACCCAGCCAGGTACTCCATCATCAGAACCAGCGAGAAAGACACCGCACTACTCTCAAGTCTTAAACACAAACCTCTTTATCAATTATCACAAATAAGCCACTCTAAAGACTGTTTCCACTTCACAGTAAAAACAAAGTGCAGGAAGCATAGCTCATATTTTTAGCAGAGTTATTTTGACAATAATTCTGCAAGTGGTGGATAGCCCCGGTGGGTAGAGCATTTCTCTAGTCCTACTGCATCCTGGGCTCAAAGTTCTAACCATCCCCCGTACCAGTTTAAGCACACCAGAGGCCAAATTTAGTTTGTTCTGTCTTCATCCACCCACCATCAGCAGATACTTATACAAAATTCAAACAAAACTTGCCAAATTCATTCTTAAAATACAAAATGAAAATAGTTTATGATCACTGACCTCTTTGAATCAAACTATATTCGGATGCAGTGATCTGTGGTTCATGATTTCCCTTTGAACATGTTCATCTATCTGCATCACCAAAAAAATAAATATTTAAAAAAAATACAAAGTTTAAAGGATGAGAAATAAAGAAAATTCAGAAAAAGGAAGATATAAGAGTCGAAGAAGACAGAACCAAAATTCAGAAAATTCAGAAAAAGAGAAGATATAAAGAAAATTCAGAAAAAGAGAAGATATATGATGTCTTCCTCAACCCCGAACAGTAAATCCACATTCAAGAGTAAAGAATGAATTGAAAATTATTTGTTACCTTTTGAATAGGAAGGATGCAGCAGCCCCTGACAAATCAACCCCTCAACCCCTCGACTCCTCAACTCCTCGACTCCTTTCCCATACCTCTAGCTCCTATGTCTCTTCCTCACTCTCTCTGTGTACACGTTCCCCTCAACCCCACCCCCATACTTTTCCCCATCTCTCTCTCTCTGCAACCTACGTCCGCGGACAGAACCCACCCCCCTCTCTATAGCTCCTACCCTCTTCTCTCTCACTGTGCACACCCTAAACTTGATGTCATCCTCTGCCTCTCTGCACGATCTCCTTGACGAGATCGAAAGCAAGCTAACCCCACCTCCCCCCACCGAATTGCAGAACACAAACGCCGCAAATGGTGGCCGTTGGATTAGGACTGAAGGAGGCAAAAGAGTCATTTGATATTTCGGTGAAACCCAGCCCAAAACCCGTGAGAGCTGCACCCTGGGCCCAAATGCAGCAGCCCAACCCAGCTGTTAAGCACGACCCACACTAACACACACACACAATGGCAAACCGTAATTAATTCATAATGGAGGGCCCATTCCATAACCAACATGAATCTACTGACCTAAATAGATGATTAGATGTGTGTTAGCTTCTGAAATTAGTTGTAGAAATTGAATTTAGGAAACTTTAACGAAAAGCTCTTGGTACTGTTCACTTTAACGAAAAACCACATTTTTGCACTAAAAAGTCAATCCTGGTACTATCACTCTTTATTTTGTCCTTATCGTTAAAACTCAAAGTTTTCAAGCTCTTTTCATTAGTTTTCCTTTGAATTTAATGGCTCAGTTTACGACTAATTCCTTGCCTGTAAATCCCTTTTTGTGATTCTGAGGTTGTTTTTGTTTGTTGTCAAAGGGGCTTGAACGAGTCGGATGTGGACCGCTTTGTTGATGATGTCCTTGTGAATCACAAACCATGGGCTTCCAGAGTGCAAGAGTCGTTGACTGGCTCCCATGTATTTGTATGTGAACATGGTAGTCGAGAGGAATGGAATCGTGATAGTGCATGTGTTCTCATTAATAAGTTCAAAGAGGAGGCTGAGCTGCGAGGATTGACGAATCAGATATTTGTTGCTGCTTGCTTTCACATTGGAGGCCACAATGGAAACTTGATTATCTACAGCCCAGGTTCAGATGGAAGCATAACAGGCCATTGGTAATATTCAGATCATAACAACTAAAATTTTGTCGTATTGGGATTGATGAAATTTGAATATTATGTATTATTAATTGCAGGTATGGCTACGTCACTCCTGATGATGTGCCGGAATTGCTTGATGAGCATATTGGGAAGGGAGAGATTATAGAACGACTTTGGAGGTTTGTACATTTTTTGTTTTGCCTACTGTCTTTGGATGAAAATTTCACTGGACGGAAGCTTGTGTTGTCATATTTTTCAATTGCTGGTTATGTCTAGTCTTGTATGATAGATTTATTGATATAGAGTTACATTAACATCGAGGAACTTCTGTGGAGAAAGCACAAAAGAATTGGATACAACTGTATTACTCTGTATATGTTTCTAAATTGGATGTAACTGCATTGAAGAAACTTAAGAGTTGAATCTTTAAATAGTTGAACACGAAATTCAATTTCATTCCTTACAGGGGCCAAATGGGAGCATTTGCTGATGAAGCTGAAGAAATTAATGACCGGGAACTTCCAAATGGTGAAGAAAATAAGAAAATCAAGGATAAGCCACATGAAAATGGCAATCAGATTGACCAAGAAAAGGGCAATCAGATTGAGAATAATGAGAACTTTTCAAGCTGTTGCCAGGGTGGTAATAGTGATGGATTTACATGCTGCAAAGAAGTAAGTTTGGAGGAGAACGGTGGAAGTGAGGAAATGAAGCCGAAAGAAACCACAGAGTCGTGTGCCACGAAGGATGCCTTACGGAAGCTGTCAAGCTTGATTGGGAACTGGGAGCAAAGCGATGTTCTCGCAGCTGCTGCCGTGGTTGGAGCAGTGGCAACAGTGGCTGTGGCCTATAGCTTTTACAGAAGGTCAGGCTGAAACGTACTCTAATCCATGTCGGGTTTTGCCACGGGTGTCGAGGCCCTATTTTCTTTTTCATTTGTTCTTTTTAGAAAGATGTTATAACGTCAATTAAATAATTCTCCGAACCATGCTCTTATATGAACGAAATGTAATAAACTGTTATATAGTTTTATCTTGATTGGGATTTCCTATGAGACTGCTTGCTAAATGTTGATGTGGTGTGTTCTAAGCTCCTGTGATTGTTTTCGATTTGCCTGCTGGATTTATAATTCAACCGTCAATTTTGTCAAAATTTATGGTAATTTTTGTGAAAGAAATCTCAATTTTGTTTAGGAATTTCAAAAGAGAAAAAACGGCATTGATGTCCTCGTTGTTTGTTCAATAAACAAGATAAATGACTATGTGCTAACATCTTAATCTGCTTGAACTATTTTTCAGATATACAACATTGTTGTCAAGAATTTTACTTTCGTTCTAGAATAGTTTTTCTTATTTTTTTTCTTATTGTGGTTCTCAAACTCTCTCATGTGGTGATTCAATTATATCCATTAACTCAATTTATTTTTTGGTTGCAAGTGGCCCTTTACTATAGTGGTGGAAATGAGTTAAGATCTTGCATGACGGTGTGAGTTCGAACCCCGTTAGTGATTAATCTAACAAAATCTATTTTTTGACCAATTTTTTTTTATTTTTCTGTTAAATATAGAGGGCATAGCAAGAATTTTGTACATCCACCTCCTTTTTCCCATTTTTTAGGTTGTGGGATGAATTTTAAATTTATCATCTCTACTTAATAGAAAAATAGATGAAGTTGACGAAAAGGATATAAAAAAAAGTCATGCAATAGCGAGTTTGAAGATCATATGAAACAAATAAAATGTTTAAGAATGAAAATGAAGATAAATGACAAATTCAGGGAACATCGATGTAATTAACCCTATTTATTTTCTATATGTACAAAATATTAAAGGCATTTCTATGACACTTATGTAGACAAAATTTTACTTTACTCTATATGCTGATTTGTTCACTTTACCACCTAAACTTTTATTAGGTGTCTCACTTTACCTTATTCTTTTAACTTTGTTAGCATGAAAGGGATGAAGATCCAGATGAGGTTGAGCAGTGGAGAAGGATCTTAAGGGCTGGTTTGGTATTGCTGTGCTTTGAAAAAAAGCTGCTGTGAGAATAAGCGGCTGTGCTGTGAGAATAAGCGGCTGTGAAATAAAGCCAGTAGAGTGTTTGGTAAACTTTTTTGTGAAAGTGCTTTTGGAAAAAAAAGCAGGATGATAGTGTGTCTTTTCATTAAAGGAGCATTGTAGCTCCGTGTGCTTTGAAAAAACTGGCTTTTTTTCAAAGCAGCAAATAGCAGCTTCAGCTTTTCCTTTGATTTTTAGCTTATTCTCACAGCAGCTTCCAAAATAAGCCATTTTTTTTCAGTTTACCAAACACAAAAATGACCCTCAGCTTTTTTTCACAGTGGCTTTTTTTAAAATCACCTCAATCCCAAACGGGGCCTAAGGCTTCTGCAGATTTGTGTGGCCGGAATCTTAAAACCACAGCGGACAGGTATTTTAATTTTTCATCTAAATTTAATTCCAACGTCTTGTATTAGCTTCTAAGACTCACTAATTCACCAAAAATAAGGAGATTATGATCAGACTTTGATTTTATACGTTTATAGGAAAAAACTTTGGAGCTTTGGTAATGCGTGAAGGACGAATCCTCCGTACATCAAACCCATATACTAATTCTAATGGATTTCTAATTGTATGACTAAAAGCTATAATACGGTTTAGTGAGGGCAAACAAACGTCTTCTTATAGTTCATGAGCAATCTAACTGAGCTTAACTAATACGGTTACAATGCATTTCGGAAACACGGCTGAATTGAACTTAACTAGTCATCTCGATCAAATCTAACTTATTCAAAACGTTTTCGCTACCAAAATATCTAATCATGATGAATGAGGCATTTAGTTGAGGCTTTTTATTCAAAATGGTCCCTGAGATTTGCATCATCCATAAGTTTGGTCCCTGAGATTTAAAATCAATAGAAGTAGTCCCTAAGATTGTCCACCATCCATGATTTTGGTCCTTCCGCTGAAGCTTTTGGCCGGAAGTTTGGGCAATTTTCAAAGCTTCGTAACTCAATCGTTTCTTAACCACATTTGACCCGTAATATATCAAAATGAAGATAGGAAAGTATAGAATAAGATTATATCTATTTGAAAGCCCAATGGTTGCCGGAGATGGTCTGAAAATAGCCTCAAAATTGACTGGTCCGAGGAAAAACTGGAAAACTCGCCGGAAACTGGGTAAACTTTAAACGTTCATAACTTCTTCAATACTCAACAAAATTAAGTGATTCAAAAACAAAAATCATACTTCTCGACGAGAAGAAGAGAATGGTACATTTTCAATGGCTAAATCGCCTTGGTTTGGCCGGAAAACGGCTCGAAAGTTGCTAACTCGTTTTTCAACTGCCACTTTCGACCCGTTTTCCGGCCAAACCAAGGCGAGTTAGCCATTTAAAAAGGTACAATTCTCTTCTTCTCATTGAGAAGTATGATTTTTGTTTTTGAATCACTTGATTTCATTGAGTATTGAAGAAGTTATGAACGTTTAAAGTTTACCCAGTTTTCGGCGAGTTTCCGGCAAGTTTTCCAGTTTTCCCTCGGACCAGTCAACTTTGAGGCTATTTTCTGACTATCTCCGGCAATCATTGGGCTTCCAAATAGATATAATCTTATTCTACACTTTCCTATCTTCATTTTGATATATTAAGGGTCGAATTTGGTTAAGAACCGATTGAGTTACGAAGCTTTGAAAATTGCCCAAACTTTTGGCCAAAAGCTTCAGTGGAAGGACCAAAATCATGGATGATGGACAATCTCAGGGACTGCTTCTATTAATTTTAAATCTCAGGGACCAAACTTATGGATGATGCAAATCTCAGGGACCATTTTGAATCAAAAGCCTTTAGTTGATATAAATCTTGCAGTTGCATGATAAATCTTACTTTTGTATAATTTTGAATTTTAACTGCGAGACATGAAGGATTGTTTATTGAGAAAATTGTTGGAGACATTAGGGGACTACTGAAAACTACAGACTTAAAAGAAACCAAGCACTCAGTTGGAACAGCTTTTTGCGTGCAAGAATTCAGTACTAAATACTTGGATGTTGGAGGTTCACCTGATGTTCAAATAATTGGAATTTGAAGTATGGGCGGTATAGGTAAAACAATGATTGCAAAAGCCATTTGGAGTATGTTGTTTGGTGTAGTTAAGGAAAGTGATGATCTAACTCTTCAACAACCCACATCTTCGTAAGGATCATTTAGTTCAGTGTTTAAATTATTGACTCGTTATTTTTTATATTTTTTTTGTTGTTAGTTCGCCTAATCACCAAATGAATTGTGCAATTCCTTCTTTTGTTTCGTTGATAATATTTGCCTTACAGTTGATTTCCAACGGGATGCTTGATATTTCTAAGTATATGGTATGGTTCTTGCATAAATATTTGCTTGTCTTTTTGTCTTTTAATGAATACAAAGATGTGTTTAAAATAAGGAGCAGTATATCTGAACTAGGAGACGACAACTTTTTAGTGTGCCGGAATACAACCTGGTAAATCAAGTGTCATCATACAAGTGGTTGAATTTTTTTTTTTTCAAGTATTCAATCAGTTGTGTGATGACACTTGATGTATTGAGCTGTGTTTTTTGCACACTAAAAAATCTCTCATAAAAAACGCGATAAAATATGTCATAATAATTTGATAACGAACTCATGTAATACCTCTCACATATCTCTTTGCCTTAACCTTTGTACTTCAGTCCATTTTCCTCCAACCTGATATCTAAGTCACACATCCTTATTGTCTATGTCATAATTGTCACATTCAAGTTTCAAAATCGCCAAAGTAATGTGTTTTACTTTCTAATAAGACATTGGTAATTCAATTATTGTGATGAGTTTTTGGCCTTAGTGGATACCAAAAGGGCACTTTCTCGAAGCCCCAATTGTATCATTGTGTTGTATTCGTCTTCTTATCGCCCGTTTACCTTTCTTTTTCTCCGACAACATTTTCTTATCCTTCTTAGAATCTAGGAAATAAATAAAAGTCACTTATCTTCCATTTTCTTGCAGAATTGTTCTTGATTAATTTAGTTAGAGTAGTGTGTATGTGTTTTATGTCTATGCACATCTTGCAAATATTCTCTTTATCAAATCTTAGAATCTATGATATAAATAGACATTTTATTATTGTATATGAATAATTTAATTAAAACAATATGTTTATTGCATGGAGTTTTGACTCGATAATTTAGTTTAAATTAATTAAAAGATTGCTCAAATACATGTGTATTTTCCACTGAGGATTGGTTGAGTTGTAAGGTCTATGTTTGAGTTCCATTGTAAGCAACCATTTTTTTGTGCAAGATCTGTAAAAACAAAAAAAGGACCAAGACCCCTTGTGTAAGTCTCGAGGATACTTGTGGTATGCCTTGGCCTTGATGGATTAGCTTTCCTTTCCCCTAAACTTTTAAAAATCAAACATATAAATTAGTTATTTAGTAGTCACTTATATTACGATTTAATAGTATTCCTTTTGACTTGTAAGTGAGGAGAAATTTTTCAGTGTGGTGCGAACACTGAACATGACTCGATACACCAAGTGTCATAATAAAATAGTTTGAAATTGTATTTTTTAAGTTTCCAACCAATTGTATTTTTACAACGTGTTTCTAGTAAATTGAAAAATCTCTCATACATAAGAAGTCTTAAGTTCGATTATCATCAAGGTAAATTTGAACCAAATTATTATGACTATCTCATTATGAAGCTTAACTCACTCCCTCCACCACTTAATGTACATAATATTTATTAAAAAAAAAACTATTTATTGAGTAATTATTTTATTTTATTATAATCTAAACTACATATCAACAAAACTCTCTTAATCAACCAAATAAAAGTTAAAAGACCAAATTAACTTAAATTAATTAATAAATTAAAAGTTATGCATAATATAGTAAATTGCACACAAAATACTTTTAATTTTGGGCAAAAGACTGTTTACTATCCTCATGTTTCGTGGTTTTCAACATTTAGTACATCAATTTTTTTTCGTCCCAGAGTCATACCTAAAGTGTAAATTTTGGGACAGTATACATCTGTTAGTCAAACTGTTAAGTATGCCGTTAACTGTGACGTGGCGCCCATGTGGCCAATGATTGGGCGTCACGTGTCATCCACGTGGAAATTAAAAAAAAAAAATATATATATATTAAAAAAAAAAAAAAAAAAACCGAATCTGGGCAGATTCGGAAGAAGAAGAAGAAGAAGAAGAAGAAGGAGAAGGAAGGAGGAAGAAGAAAAAAAAAAACTGGGCAGATTCGAAGAAGAAGGAAGAAGGAAGAAGGAAGAAGGAAGAAAGAAGAAGAAGAAGAAGAAGAAAAAAAAAAAACTAGGCAGATTCGAAGAAGAAGAAGAAGAAGGAGAAGGAAGAAGAAGAAGAAAGAGGAAGAAGAAGAAAAAAAAAATGGGCAGATTCGAAAGAAGAAGAAGAAGAAGAAGAAGGAGAAGGAGGAAGAAGAAGAAGGAGAAGGAAGGAGGAAGAAGAAGGAAGAAGAAGAAGGAGAAGGAAGGAGGAAGAAGAAGGAAAAAAAAAAAAAAAAAAGCGAATCTGCTACCCAAATTCAGAGGAAGAAGAAGGAAGAAGAAGAAGAAGGAAAAGGGAGGAGGAAGAAAAAAAAAAAAAAACGTTTTTTTTTTTAAATTTATTTTTTATTTTATAATATATTTATTTTTTATTTTTTTTAAATTTCCACGTGGATGACACGTGGTGCCCAGTCATTGTCCACATGGGCGTCACGTCACTGTTAACGGCAGACTTAACAGTTTGACTAACGGATGTATGAGATTGTCCCAAAATTTACACTTTAGGTATGACTCTGGGACGAAAAAAACTTATGTACTAAATGTTGAAAACCACGAAACATAAGGGTAGTAAACAGTCTTTTGCCCTTTAATTTTTTTTCCAAAGTCTTATAACTAAGTAATCATATCAGTTGCCTTGTAAACTTTTAGTTAAAGAAATATTTATTCAGAACTAGTAGTCAAAGATATGAACAGTCTCATTCAGCAAAGCAAAATCATTTGAATATCATAAAGAAAAAAAAAATTAGAAATCAATTTACATTTTCTCTTATTATAAATTTTTATTGTTGCCTGTATAAATAAGGGAAAAGGAAGTAGAAAGGAAGAAAAACAAAGGAAACACACTATTCTCTGACAGAGACTAGTTTATCTTTGGATCTAGAAGACAAGACAATAATATTCCACTCACGGAGAAGGTCAATAAATTAATCTCAACTGAACTCACTTCCCACCCGCCCACCGCCACCGTCGCCGCCACCAAGTTCCCAAATCTCCACCTGGATCCTCTCAGTTTCATCCTCCTCTGCTTTGCTCAACTCTCTCTGCTTGCTCTTCTACTGATTCCTCTCTTTCCCCAATTCCCAATAATAAATCTAATCCACTCCCACTGATAGAGCTCTCATCAGTGACCATTTTTATATGGAGGTGGATTGTCTGCCCTCCTATTTTCATACTCTCCTCATCCCTTCTGTGATGTGTGGTCACGGTTAAGTCACGTCAACATTTTATATTATTTTTTTATAAAAATAATAAAACAAAAAAGTAATATGAATATAAAATGTTAACGTGGCTTAACCGTGATCACACAAACAGGAGGGAATGAGAAGAGTATGGAAATGGGAGAGCAAAAAATACACCTCCTTTTATATTGTAGGGTTGTTGGTGGGTGCCTCTGGGATTTTATTCTTGGACAAGGATTGTCTGCCCTCCCACTTCCGGTGCCCTCCCGTGCCCTCCTGTTTGTATGGTCACGGTTAAGCCACATCAACATTTTATATTACTATTTATTTTTGTCTTATTATCTCTATAAAAAAATAATATAAAATGTTGATGTGGCTTAACCGTGACCACACAAAACAAAAGGGCATGAGAGGGCACCGAAAGTGGGATGACAGACAATCTTGTGCTTTATTCTTTGCCCCCTAAACAAAAGGCACGCCCTATATTTGTAGGATCCTCAACCGTGATTCCGGGGATGGGTCTGTTTTCTGAAACCTACAGTACCAAGCAAGTCCTTTTATTATTGAAAGTCATCATCTTTCTCCCTCTCCAATCATACGAAGTCTGCTGATTTTATTAATTTTTTCCATTTTTATCCAGACCAAAGCTTTCATCTTTACTTCAAATGTGGTCCTACAAATAAAGGGTACCCTTTGTTTTGGTTAATTAGTCAGTGTATGTTGTTCTTGTTTTAGAATTTTAGAGAGAGAAAATTATGGGATCTGGTAATGGGGTTTATTCAGTTGGGGATTTCGATTTGGATGCCAAGTGGCTGATCGATCCAAAACATCTTTTGTTTGTCTTAAATTCTGAATTTCTGGTCTCTCAAGTTTAGCAATTTAATATGATGCCTTAGATCTTGTTAAATATAAATGCAAATTTGAGTTGGGTTTTTGCAGAACTAATCAAAGATCAAAACTTGATTTGGTGTTCTGCAATTATGGTGTTTATGATGCCGAATATGTGTTTTTCGTGTCGAGTTACAACGATGATGTTCTGTTCTGTTGTGTTCTTAATCTGTTTGTTGGTTGCGTTTTGTTTGTTCTAGATATAAGAATCAAAATGTTGCTGTAAAAAATGTTCATAGAGGAGAAACCCCAGAGCAGATTGCCAAGAGAGAAGCGCGGTTTGCGAGGGAAGTGGCAATGATGTCGAAAGTGCAGCACAAAAACTTAGTGAAGGTTGTTGTCGATAAGTATTTGTGATTACTAAATGGGCGTGTTAGCGATAAGTATTTGGGGATTTTTAACTTTGTGATTCTGAGGTTGTTTTTGTTTCTCAATCAAAGGGGCTTGAAAGAGTCGGATGTGGACAGCTTTGTTGATGATGTCATTGTGAATCACAAACCATGGGCTTCCGGAGTGCAAGAGGCGTTGACGGGCTCCCATGTAATGTATGTGCACATGGTGTCGAGATAATAGATGTGGTGTTTGTGGACCTGTTTTGCACCGAAGATTCTTATAACGCTGTCGTGACGTCCATCAGCAGCCGCAGTTGAACCTACCTGCGCACCACCCTTAAAACTACAAAAGAAAGGAAATTGCATCGTAAAGCAGTTATACAATTTTTTTTTTAAAATTGGATGGTAACATTTATACAAATTAAATTGTGGGAGGAATAGCACTCACGCGTTATCGACACGGCAGTGACATCATTGGCCTATGCAAAAAAATTAAAAGGGCCGCCTACACTGGGGAATCTTGGGAAAGATTGACTTTGGTTATTTGAAAGTCAAGCTGCACTTCTACAGGCTGCAATGGATGCCAGCAGCTCCGCCCATGGAGCCGCCGCTGCCGCCTCTTCGTCTTCCTCGCGGAGCTCAAACCGCTGGAGGTACGAGGTGTTCCTGAGCTTTAGAGGTGAAGACACCCGCAACACCTTCACAGACCATCTCTTCATTGCATTACGCAATGCCGGAATTAACACATTTATAGACACACAGCTCAGAAGGGGGGAAAACATACAGAGTGAACTTGACCAAGAAATCGAAGGGTCGAGAATCGCCGTCATCGTCTTCTCAAAGAGGTACGCCGAGTCCCGATGGTGCCTGAGGGAGCTGTCGAAGATCATGAGGTGCCTAAAAAATCAAGAGGGGAAAATAGTCTGTCCAATATTCTACGACGTTGACCCTTCTCAAGTCAGGAAACAGAATGATAGTTTTGGGGAAGCATTTCAGAAGCATGAAAAGGATGAAGATCCAAATGTGGTCAAGCAGTGGAGAGAGGATCTTAAGGCTTCTGCAGATTTGGCCGGTTGGAACCTCAAAGCCACGGCCGACGGGTATAATTTTTTGTTTACTTCAAATTTCATATCGCCATATTTCACTAATCAACCAAAATTAAGATATTATAATTAAGGCATTTAATCTGATTTTATATGTTATAAGAAAAATTGGATCGTTGGTCCGTGAACTATGATAGAACTGTAATTTTGGTCACTATACATAAAAATTTATTAGAATTGGTATATGAATTTTATAAAAGGTAGAGCATTTGCATAAGAATTTCCGTCAAAATTAAGGAAGTGATTGTTTTTTATAGGTGTGTGAAGGACAAATGCTCCACACTTTATCAAATTAAAATACCAATTGTAATGGATTCTTAATTATATAACTGAAAGCTACAATTGTGTAGTAGTCCAATTGGTTATTCACATTATAATCGAAGATTAAATACGTGGTTGAATTGAGCTCAGTAAATCACAATTTATTCCAATCTGTTTCAATATGTAAATATAAAGGCATGATGAATAAGGCATTTAGTATGGCTCTCGTAATTTGGAATTTCTACTTGTAGGCGTGAAGGAGTGTTTATCGAGAAAATTACTGGGGACATCAAGGGAATATTGAAACCCATAGACTTAAAAGCCAAGCACTCAGTTGGAATAGATCTTCGCGTGCAAGAATTCAGCACTGAATACTTAGACGTTGGAGGTTCACCTGATGTTCAAATAATTGGAATTTGGGGTACAGGCGGTATAGGTAAAACAACGCTTGCCAAAGCCATTTGTAGCAAATATGGTCATAGTTTCAGCAGTCAATGTTACCTTGAAGAGGTGAGGAGTAACAAGAAAAATATGATTAGTTTGCAAGAACAACTTCTTGGAGATATTTTGAAACGGCCTGACACTAAGGTAAGCAATGTTGCCGAAGGAACCAAGGAGATAGAGAAAGGACTTGGAAGCATGAAGGTACTTGTCGTGGTTGATGACATAGATGATGCAGACCAATTAGATAAATTGGCAATAGCACATGACTCGTTTGGTCCAGGTAGTAGGATTATTATAACGACAAGAGATGAACAAGTGCTGAATATACAAAAGGTGGATAAAAGGTATAAAACACAAGGAATGACTGATGACAAAGCTCTTAAGCTTCTTAGTTGGCATGCCTTTGGAAATGATTGTCCCGATGAAGAATATATTGAACTTGCAAGAGATGTTGTTGATTATTGTGGAGGATTGCCCCTAGCTCTTGAAGTTGTTGGCCGTTTGTTGGCTACGAAAAAGAGTAAAAGCATATGGAAAAGTACATTGAATAAATTAAGAAATATTCCACATGGAAAAATTCATCAAACGCTTAAATTAAGCTACGATGGGTTACGTGACGATCATGTGAAGGGTGTGTTCCTTGACATATCTAGTTTCTTTATTGGAGTGTCTATAAGTGTGGTCACGACAATATTGGATGGTTGTAGTCATTTTTCTGTAGAAGCAGAAATTACCACACTTTGTGATCGATGTCTCTTATATATTGATAAAGGGGGAGCATTGAGGATGCATGATTTGATTCGAGATATGGGAAGAGAAATTGTGCGGGCATAATCTCCTGTGGAACTGGGAAAACGTAGTCGATTGTGGCATATGGAAGATGCAAAAAGTGTGCTATGGAACGAATCTGTAAGTACTTTTGCAATAAAAAAGATGTTAAGTACATATGAAGAAAGAGAAGTATATACGCATATCCTGCATATATATAATGTATACATACATAGTATATTCGAAGAAAAAGAAGAAAAGAAAAGGCTTTCATCCACTGGGTAATTTGAAAGAGAAAATACATAATTATGTTGTATGCCCTACCTTTTTAGTAGTTCATTCATCCAATTCATGGCTCTGCTTCGTGTGAATATTATCCTTTTCTTGTATTTTTTTTATCTCTAACAGGGAACAGAAGCAGTTGAAGGACTAGAATTATTTTTGCCAGAACATTCTGATGACGAGCAAAGCTTCAGTACAGAAGCATTTAAGAAGATGCGGCGACTAAGAATTCTCTGGCTGGGAAATGTAAAGCTGACTGGAAGCTACAAACATCTTTCCAAGGAGTTAAGATTGTTGTATTGGATTGGATTTCCTCTTGAAGCCATACCAACAGATTTTGATCAACGAAACCTAGTTTATATGGAATTGTGGTCCAGCAAGATCGTACGAGTTTGGGAGGATTCGGACCTGGTACGATATAAATATCAATGTCCTTGTAAATATCAACATCAGTCATCGTCATGCATTCTCTCTTTTATTTATTTGGATTTTTATTATTGTTTTCTCTTTTTGAGTAACAGTTGCCTAAGAAGTTGAAGTTTCTCGTTCTTGTACACTGCCGTAACCTGACTGAATTACCAAACTTTTCAAAACTCCCACATCTCCGGTACTTGACCATCAGAGACTGTAAGGGTTTGTGTGGGGGTTACCATTTTTTAGCACAACTGAAGATGATTGAGGAATTACATCTCAGCGACTGCAATATAACAGATGGTGCCCTTCTCGAAATAATTGGGAGTCTATCTTCTTTAACAATTTTAGATCTAGGTGGGAATGGTTTTAATAGGCTACCCATTCTCAGTGGTCTTTCTGAGCTTTGGAGTTTATGTCTAAATCATTGCACAAACCTTCAGGCAATCCCAGATTTGCCCAACAGTTTATGGATTACATGGATTCAATTTATATGGAAGGGTGTACCAGTCTCACTGATACTTTTAAGGAGAACCTCCAAACGGTATGATTCTCTCTCTCTCTCTCTCTCTCTCTCTCTCTGCTTTTTGTATTGTTGCTTTTACTAACTTTGCACCCCATGGTGTAGAAAAATGCATTTGGTGGAATTTCTCTCTAGAAATGATATTCCTAAGCGGTTAGCCTATGTTGCGAGAGAGGATGAAACTGTCAAATTTAAAGTGCCGCCAAGTATTGATTATATAGGAGGGTTGGCTTTGGGCATCGTTTATTCTTCGGACAACTCCGACTCTACTGGGTTTCTAACCATTGATGTTGTTAATCGTACCCAGCAAACTAATTTTCGTATCTGGCCAATTGAGGCCACCGTAACTGCTTCCCATGAATATTATCTTTGGTTGGGAAATCTTTCAAACAAGAAGCTCAATCTAAAAGGCGGCGACAGAATTATTAAGGTGAACAAAACTGGAGTGGATATTGTAAAATGGGATTTGTCCGATGATCGTACTAATTGGGACAACTATGAGACGATGTCATATGAGTCTGATGAAGACACTACTGTGTCATATGAGTTTGATGAAGACACTGATGACGATACACTGTCATACTATCGCCACATTTTCCTCTGCTACAAGACCCTCGAGGCCTGGCCATGGCGCATCAAAGGCTATGAGTCTGATCCACTCCCTAAAATCTTCGCATCTGCTCTCAAAGCTCGCAAGAACGACATCACCTTTAAGGTCCCTTTTCCAGCTCAATTCGTCGGGGTTTCTGATTGCTTTTTCTTACCGTCTTATTTCCTGGAGCTACTGAGTTCTAGTGTTGAGCTAACTCAATTACTCACTTTTTCTTGGTTTTTGATAGACGTTGCTGACAGTAATTGAAGGACGCGAAGGAACTGAGTTTTCCGACGGCGATGTGTTGATTTTCCCACAAATGATCAAATACAGGTAAATTTTAATCCGAATTTATAGGATTTACATACCATCAAATGACAGCAACTAACTCTTGATATCAACTGCTGGATGAAAAACCTTGCCTGATGCAAAACAACAATTAAATTGAAAAAGTATGGAAGTTTTAGTTATATTATGACTGACTATTTATGTAAAAATGCTTCAGACCTAACTTTCCCTATCTGAAACTAGACGAAAATCGAGATGGATTCCATTTCAGGGGACATTCAGAGATCCCATATTTGAGACTCTACACTAAAATCATTTCCAATGAAATTTTCTCTGTATTTGAAACTACTTTATCTCATCCTCACTAAATCTGCCAGAACTGCATATTCTCTCGAAGAGTTCTCACCCAGCCGTGTACTCCATCACAATGGCTAGATGAGGTGGTGTGAGCAGAACCAGCAAGAAA
The DNA here is from genome assembly GCA_035220775.1 of Malus fusca. Classification (NCBI taxonomy): domain Eukaryota; kingdom Viridiplantae; phylum Streptophyta; class Magnoliopsida; order Rosales; family Rosaceae; genus Malus; species Malus fusca. The sequence continues at coordinate 1,770,400 of CM069067.1, read as the reverse complement.
GACACTGCACTACTCTCAAGTCTTAAACACAAATCTCTTTATCAATTATCACAAATAAGCCACTCTAAAGACTATTTCCACTTCACAGTAAAACAAAGTGCAGGAAGTATAGATCATATTTTTAGCAGAGTTATTTTGACAACAATTCTGCAAGTGGTGGATTGCCCCGGTGGGTAGGGCATTTTCTCTTAGTCCTACTGCATTCCGGGCTCAAAGTTCTAACCATCCCTTGTACCAGTTTAAGCACACCAAAGGCCAAATTTAGCATGTTCTGTCTTCATCCACCAACCCTTAGCAGATACTTGTACAAAATTCAAACAGAACTTGCCAAATTCATTCTTAAAATACAAAATGAAAAAAGTTTATGATCACTGACCTCTTTGAATCAAACGATATTCGGATGCAGTGATCTGTGGTTCATGATTTCCCTTTGAACATGTTCATCTATCTGCATCACCAAAAAAATAAATATTTAAAAAAAAATACAAAGTTTAAAGGATGAGAAATTAAAAAAATTCAGAAAAAGGGAAGATATAAGAGTCGAAGAAGACAGAACCAAAACATCCGAGACTCACCCACCAAGATAATCAAGACATCCAAGATAACATCCAAGACTCACCCACCACCCATCTAGCTAGCAAACACACACCTAAAGGCTAAAAAGGATACGGTCTTCGTCAAATTAGGTGTTAGGCAAGTCTTGGATGTTTTAGCTATGGTCAACCTAAACCAAAATCAAGTGACAAATAAACAAAGGCATGCATAAATCATTTTCTTTCCGTTAACTTTAATTAATAAGTTTGGGCTTGGATCTATCTTAGCCTGCTTTCTGATGTTAACATGTAAGAGTAGAATGTAGTACTACAAAGAGAAAGCCATCATTGCAAGCCTATAACATGGCAAGCAAGGCAGATTCACTCTCACCTCCATATATTACCAAATCTTAGTCTATATGATTTTGCCAGAGCTACCTAATGTTCAATATATATCTGTTGAATGTTCTATAACATCAACATTATAAAGGTTTCTAATTGAATCATACATTTAAAATCCAAGCATGAAAGCTTTACAGAGATAAATAAACAAATGTAAACAACTAATTAGGCAATACACAGCAGAGAGAGAGAGAGAGAGAGAGAGAGAGAGAGAGAGAGAGAGAGAAGCAAAGCAGCATTCCAAGTGGGAGTAGGCAGTTAAGCATAGTCATTACGTATGGAATGCCTAAGAACTGATTTGTGCTTCTCTTCCTTATGATCCTCATAAATGTAATTCTACACATTTCTAAACCAAAATCACAAGGTAGAATTCAAACAAATTTAAAGAAACCTAGTAAACATTCAAGCTTTTTGATTATCCAAAAGATATACAGAACCCCATGTAACAAAAACAAATTTATGACACAAAAGACATGATCCTTAGCCACAAAAAGGAAAAGAGAGAGAGAGAGAGAGATTTTGCTTTTTGAACTACACAGTGCAGAGAATCAAAATATCATAAGCCATTTAACAAAATGATATTTTAGGCAAAAAGGCATCACCTTAGACCCCTAATGAAAGAATTTGAGAGAGAGAGGGCATACATGGTTGCCAAGAAGAGGAAGAGAGCAATTCCATTTCCTGTAAAAACGAAGAAACAGAGCATTAACAAACACACATGCATAAATCTCACAGGAAATTGGTAAGAAATAAGCCCAATTGAGAAAATAATCAGAAAATCAGAGAGGAAAGTTCTGAAACTCAATAAAGACTCACTCTTTCTCCCTCACTCTTTCTCTCTGTACCCGTTCCCCTCAACCCTACCCCCATACTTTTCCCCATCTTTCTCTCTCTCTCTGCAACCAACGTCAGTGGACAGAACCCACCATCACCCCCAACCCCCTCTCTAGCTCCTACCCTTCCCATCAACCCTCTGTCCACCCCCAACCCTTCCCATCAACCCTCGTCTCTCACTGTGCAAACCCTAAACTCGATGTCACCCTCTGCCTCTCTGCGCGATCTCCTTGACGAGCACCACACCGAATTGCAGAACAAAAACGCCCCAAATGGTGGCCGTTGGATTAAAAGTGAAGGGGGCAAAAGAGTCATTTGATCTTTCAGTGAAACCCAGCCCAAAACTAGTGACAGTTGCACCCTGGGCCCAAATGCAGTAGCCCAACCCAGCTGTTCAGCACGGCCCACACTAACACACACAATGGCAAACCGTAATTAATTCATAATCTAGGGCCCATTGAATAACCAACATGAGCAGTGCAATTTATTTTCCTAGTTTAGACTAAAGTAATTTCTGTTTCGACTTCTCTTTTGATTACGAGATTGTGCTGAATGTACTGAACTAAATAGATAATTAAATACGTGTTAGCTTCTAAAATTAGTTCGAAATTGAATTTATTGACTCAGTTTACGACTAATTTCTTCCCTTACACTAATTCCTTTCCTTACAAGGAATTAAAGAGTGTTAGGTTATTGTTTCTTGTAAATCCCTTTTTATGATTCTGGGGTTGTTTTTGTTTCTTGATCAAAGGGGCTTGAAAGAGTCGGATGTGGACAGCTTTGTAGATGATGTCCTTGTGAATGACAGACCATGGGCTTCGGGAGTGCAAGAGCCGTTGACTGGCCCCCATGTATTTGCCCTTATATTTGTATACACACATATGAGTCGAGATGAATGGAATCGTGATAGTGCACGTGTTCGCATTGATAAGTTAAAAGAGGAGTTTGAGCTGCGAGGATTGACGAATCAGGTATATGTTACTGCTTGCTTTCACCTTGAAGGCCATAACAATGTTGGAATATTCACGACCTCCGACCCAAATGGAAGCATGACATACCATTGGTAATATCCGGATCATAACAATTTAAAATTTATCGTATTGGGATCGATGAAGGAGTTTGAATATTATGTATTATTAATTGCAGGTATCCATTCGTTAGTCCTGGTTATGTGCCGGAATTGCTTGATGAGCATATTGGGAAAGGAGAGATTATAGAACGACATTGGAGGTTTGTACATTTTTGGTTTTGCCTACTGTCTTTGGATGAAAATTTCACTGGACGGAAGCTTGTGTTGTCATATTTTTCAATTGCTGATTAATTATGTCTTGTCTTGTATGATAGATTAATTGATATAGAGTTGCATTAACATGGAGGAACTTTTGTGGAGAAAGCACAAAAGAACTAGATATAACCACATTACCCTGTATATGTTTCTGATTTGTATTGTTGTTGTGATTTGTTTATTAAGCTCGATCATACCTATTCTTACTCAATTGCTATTGACGAAACTTAGAGTTGAATCTTTAAATAGCTGAACACGAAATTCAATTTCATTCCTTACAGGGGCCAAATGGGAGCATCTTCTGACGAAGCGGAAGAAATTAATGACCGGGAGCTTCCAAATGGAGAAAAAAATAAGAAAATCGAGGAGAAGCCACAAGAAAATGGCAATCAGATTCACCAAGAAAGGGGCAATCATATTGACAATAATGAGAACTTTTCAGGCTGTTGCCAGGGTGCTAATAGTGATGGATTTACATACTACAAAGAAGTAAGTTTGGAGGAGAACGGTGGAAGTGAGGAAAAGAAACTGAAAGAAACCACAGAGGCGTGTGCCAGGATGGATTCCTTAGGGAAGATGTCAAGCTTGATCAGGAACTGGGAGCAAAGCGATGTTCTCGCAGCTGCTGCCGTGGTTGGAGCAGTGGCAATAGTGGCTGTGGCTTATAGCTTTTATAGAAGGTCAGGCTGAAACGCACTCTAATCTTCCGAACCATGCTCTTATATGAAAGGAGAAATCTAATAAACTGTTGAATGGTTTTATCTTGATTGGGATTTCTTATGAGACTGCTTGCTAAATGTTGATGTGGTATTTTCTAAGCTCCTGTGATTGTTTTCGATTTGCCTACTGGACTTACAATTCAACCGTCGATTCTGTCAAAATTTATGGTAATTTTTGTGAAAGAAATCTCAATTTTGTTGTTTGTGAATTTCGAAAGAGAGAAAACGACATTGTTGTCCTCGTCGTTTGTTCAATAAATGAGATAAATGACTCTGTGCTAACATCTTAATCTGCTTGAACTATTTTTCAGATATACGGCATTGATGTCACTAATTTTACCTTCATTCTAGAATAGTTTTTCTTTTTTTCTTCTTCTGGTTCTCAAACTCAATCTCATGTGGTACTTAGATTATATCCGTTAATGCAATCTCTCTCTCTCTCTCTCTCTCTCTCTCTCTCTCTCTCTCTCTCTCTCTCTCTCTCTCTCTCTCTCTCTCTCTCTCTCTCTCGTTGCTTACACAAACTTTGCACGCCATGTGGTAGAAATGGAACATGGGGAATGTATTTGGTGGAATCTCTGTCACGAATTTTACCTTCATTCTAGAATAGTTTTTCTTTTTTTCTTATTCTGGTTCTCAAACTCAATCTCATGTGGTACTTCGATTATATCCGTTAATGCAATCTCTCTCTCTCTCTCTCTCTCTCTCTCTCTCGTTGCTTACACAAACTTTGCACGCCATGTGGTAGAAATGGAACATGGGGAATGTATTTGGTGGAATTTGTCGCTCTTGAAATGTTATTCCTTAACGGTTAACCTATGTCGTGAGAGAGGATTAAAATGTCAAATTTGATGTGCCGCCAGGAATTGATTATACGAGAAAATATGCCCTCGCGTTGCTACGGGACTTGAACACATCACCTTGAACTGCATGAATAAGACGCATTTTACCTGAATAAATTTAACACAATCATGGATGAACAGAGGGATATATGAGTGAATGGGGTCAGCAAGATATGCAGTTTCGTTTTTATATACATTCAACTTAGCTGACATGAAAAGACGCTGACATGAAAAGACATTGTACAATTAACAGGACGAAACAAAATGTTCTGTTTCCCTAATAAACAGAAGAAACAGAAGCAACATGCAATACACACAAATCTTGCCCCTGCAGTCAAGGTGGCAAAATATATATCCTATAGGTTAGGCACATGTTTTAGCAGTTGACAAAAAAACATAAAAACTGTTTCGTTCTTATTCTAGCATCTAAGTTTTCAAGCACAAACGTGCAAAGCAAAAAACATGCAGGACGCCTGTTTCCATAAGAAACAAAAGTCTAAGAAGTGTATTTTAGTTTAGAGGACATGCATGTATTTTCTAACAGCAAAAACATGAGCAAATGATTGGGCATAAACATATAATGGGCAGAAACATGAGAGTAAAAAATCCAAATCTCAAGAATACGATTGTATTACAGCAAATATGATTGGGCTCGAGGATCAAATGGGGACTTGAGATTTGGTAACTATGTAGAAGAAAGAGAACACCAATGGAACATTCCTAGAAACCAACCCTCAAACCCATCCAAATCAGATCAACTAATCAACCAAATTAACCCAATTAATAACCCTAAATTTACTCAACCAAATTAGCCCAATCAATAATCCTTAAGGATAAGATTATTTTTAATTATACACATACTCACTTGCTAGTCATTTGATACATTTAACTAATTCTGCAAGTTGTATTTCTGTACATGGGAATGAAAATGTAAGTTTTGGTCTTATACTTTCAGAACCAATACACATCTCAAATGTGGGAGTCTCAAAAGTTGTTTAATTTATTTCATTCCAAAGAAATTTTTTGTTCGGACACATATTCGAACAAAATACTCTGTGATTGACACTCACTTAAACACGTTAGAAGAACACACGTTTCTCTACCTGAAAAGGAGTTCAGGGATATGAAAAAACTACTTAATACCAAAAGCATAAACTACACTCAATACAATCAATAACTAAACTAACAATATATTCAACAATTTATCAAAAACACCATCAAATTAAACACCTTTAAACCATAAAAACCAAGGGAGCAAACCATATAATTAATGAGTGATGAGTGCAGACTTTCTGGCATTCAGGGCACCAATTATTCTAATAGAGAACGCATTTTGGTCCTCCTCCTTTGCCATTTCCTCCTCATCCGCTGAATCCTCATCACCTGCACGTTCCAACGCCGCCTCGAGAAGCGCCTTAGCAAATACCAGGGAGGAAAAACTAATTAATTTTTTTTTATACAAATATTAGTGCACTATAGAAATACATCATCTATAATAAGCAAACATGCGAATGCCTGAAAACACTAAAAGTCAAATATATCCTTGCATTTCTATTTGAATTCAGAGTACGTGGAAATCACATCAACAAATCAAAGCCCTAAATTTTTATCATCCTTAACTGGAAAAATTTGTAAAATCAAAAAATTGTCGCCGCATCAATATAATTACAAATTAAACCCCCCATTCTCTTATAGCTGATAATCCAAAACCAAATTAGTAAACTACTCAGCTAAAAGCCTTTTTTCAACGAAAACGCGGAAGGAGAGCCTGAGTCCTAATAATCCAAAATCATGTCAAATGGAGGAAAATGACACATCAGAATCGAATACTCATATACTAATAGAAATTTTTTCCTTAATTTATTTAATTATAGAAAAAAAAAATTAGATCAAGAAAACCAAGAGCCAGATACAATTTTGATGCAAAGAAAGCAAAGTTAGAATACCAAGAGCCAGATTATGCTATTAAATCAGAGAAAACTGAGATGCAACGGAATATATACAAATCTAATCCAAGAAAGCAAACCAAAACCCTTACTGTCTGAGAGAATTTGGGATAGAATATCGTAGAGAGAGCAAGAGGAGAGATATACCTGGCTCTGGTTGGAATTGTTGGTGATGAATGTTTGGAGAGAAGCTTTACCTTTCACTCGCTTTTGATTCCTGTACCACAACAGACACATCGCTTGTGACAGTTTCCAAAGGGAATTTCGAATTCAAAATTCAACAACCTAAACCATAATTAACTCACAATTTAGTTCCATCAACATGATAGACATATCAAACTGTCAACAAACTAACAAAAGTAAACATAAACGTCCCTAGAAATAGCCCAATGATAGGATTATGTAGTCCTAGACTGTGCTGAACTAAATAAGAAAAAATTCAAGTGATCAAAGCTAATCTAGAGCTTTCTCCACTCCCTAACACAGTAAGAATCAGAACGTGCGTCGTCAATTTCAAGAAATTCACAGAAAGAGAGAAAGAAAGGGATAGAGTTGTACAAACCTCAGATCGACTGGCCTTGATCCTCTGGATTCCCTCATTATTGTAGCAGAAATCGACAAAAGCATATATACAATGACATTTTATCAGCTACTGGTTGGACCACGTTTATTACCTGCCATAAACGGAGAAACAATTTGGTATAAGAATCTAATAAGAATCTCATTCCACAAAACTTCTTCAGTGTTGGCCTAAACAACTGCAAGCAAAAAAATCCCCAAGATACATAATTTCATCCAAATCATCCACCGCCATTAACAAAACCATACCCTATATCTTCCTTTAGCTAAGATTAAAGTGAATTTATCACCCAAATAAAATAGGTAGATTAAGGAATATGAGCTTAATACACAAATACAAAGTTCATTATAAGCTTAATACACAACACAATGAAGGCGCAAGATTACATTAACCGCCGACTTACCATCCATACCACAGAAAATGCATCTGAACTTTTGAATTAATCATTTCCCCTTCCACCCAAGAGTCTTTTGAAGAAGCTCCTCCTCCTCTTCCATTTCCACTTCGGCCTCTTCACTAATCTCATGATCAAATCCTAGTAAATGCAACAACCCATGTATCTGCAAGAGGGTTCAGTGATTAAAGTCATCAAACTGCATTAAGAAGCATCGCTCTGAATTAATCAGTTGTCCTACAAAAAATATCCTTAAACCAACCAACCAACCATTAGAACATGTATCTCATCATCTTTCAGCTAGCAATCCAGACAGAGAAGTTGGGGTAATGACTGCATACCTTATGTTCATTATGTTCGTTCAAAGTTGAAATCCTGAACACATTCTATAACTCATACTTTGATGTAAAGTGCATGAGGTACAGGTATTTGAGTCATATTATCTATTCATTTAGACTGAATTTGGGTGCCGTAGAAGAGTACAATTGGAGATTTCCCCGGAAAACTACTACTGCTATAGCTCAGGGCACATGATACATGTTATGTTAATCATCAGTTCATTTGAACATAAGTAATCAGAAAAGAAGGCCCAACTGTGTGCCTATTTTCTTACTGGTGTATCTTGGGTAAAAAATGGTTGCTGGAATTGGGTTATTTGGTTGCAGAAAAATGAGAGGATATTCGAAATATAAGGGGGATGGTGTGAGAGTGCTTTTGGAGCAAGTCAGATTTTGGGAATTAGGTTGGAACTTGTGGACTTTTCTTTTTCTGCTTTAGATTGGAAGGCAGTTGTCCGTTCATCTGAGCTAGGATGATTATGATATACATTAAAATGTCTGTTTTGTTAAGAGTATGTGGTCCTCTGGTCCAATGGTCCTGCAGCCATATTCACTTTATAACTCTTTCTTTTAGTTTAAAAAACACCTTGGATCTCAAATTAATATGAATACAAATTCATACTTTATTACTAAAGATCTTACTGCTCTTGATAAGATGAACAATACGTCATTTATCGTATGCATTGCATTACAATCATAATGGAAACATATAGGGTTGCAAGGATATTATCAATTTAATTGATTGTATTTGATTGGTGGAACTTCTACATCTCTATTTCAGGTTTTCAATTTCAGCACTGGGAGAGTAGTTCATAAAATATTCTTTGACTGTAAGATTACCTGCATGGATTATGCTCACACCGGACAGCTCATTTTCTGTGGTGAATCTGGTGATGCAACGGTATTTTTCAGTCATTCGCCATTCAATCAATTCAAACCGAGGAGCAGGCAACATCAAGAAGAGGATCTGCCATGTCAGGATCGCTGTCGTCCAATGAATACAAAAAATAAAGATAAAAACGATCAATTTATATAACAGCCCAATTTCATTTTCTCAGCAACCAAGCAAAAGAAAATACCTATCCGTTAAACACCCGATTTGGGGATAAATGTTACTGAAACTGGGCTTCAATCCTCTCCCCTCAACCGCAACAAAAAAATTGAAGTGTCCAAGCCATTGAAAAACTCACCCAAGATCTCAAATCTGCATAAATAAATAAGCACATAAATTAGCCAACCCAGAAACCAAAGAAATCAAAATCCACCCAGAAATGGAGCACCAAAATCACACATAGATAAGCAAGACAACCCAAATTTGAAGCCTTACTTTTCGGGTAGCTTCTCCGGGGGGCTGACAGGACTCTTCTTAAGGGTTTCCTCCCTCCATGGATCCGTCTGGTCCGTCCGTCGCTTCTGGATCGTACAATCTTAAGCTCTGGAAAATGAATTAAAGAATCAATTTTTACGATTGAAAAGCCAAAAGTGCTACAAACTCAAAATTGCTGAACACAAAAGTGGAGTAACACTGACAGAGTTGCAAGAGGAGATGAGGAGGTTTTCAGATTTCTATGTTGTATATATCCATGTACCAACTTCAAATCTACTAATTTTGAGAGAAAGAGAAATAATTACAACATTTTTCCATGCATAACCATAATAAATATGACTCAAAAATAGTTTTGACCTAAAACAAAAGAAAATGCTTAGGAAAATCAAATTTAACAGAGGTCCATACCTGTAGCAGGGAAAAGAATGGATGTATCGCTTCCCTTTTCTTTTTTGGTCTGAATATATCCCTTCCCTTTAAAGGTTGCACTGCTCAAGAAGTAAACTCATTATGAAGAAAGTATATTCATAAATTAATTAAAAAAATGAAAGTAAATTATGCATCACGATTTGGACTTACTTTTCTGGCAACTTCTTGCAGTGAAGAAGAAAGCCGGATGAAATACTCGATCAGCTGGGTGAAAAGGATTTAGAGACCCTACCTCCTCCATTCTCTGAGAGCGAAGCCCTCCTCAGGCAGCATCTCCGACGGAGCCGGCAAAATGGGATCGTCGGACCCGCCAAACCCTCTATCAAAGCCCTGGCCGTTCGACTCGGAGTAGATCGACGGAGGAGAGAAGGCCTCCAACGCCGGCTGAGTGGCGAAAGCGTCGTCTACGGTGGAGCCGTGGCAGATTGGGGAATCGGCGGCGGAGTCCTTCAGCGACTCGGAGTCGACGAAGGGGTCGAATCGCTGGGAGGAGAGTCGGGGGTCGTAGCCCAAGTAACCGTCGTAGTCCCTCTGTCCCCATCCTCTCCAGTCCCTCTGTCCCCCTCCTCTCTTCTCGCCACTGCCACACACAGCTGTCTCCGAGTGAAAAACGGGAGCGATCGTCTCTCTCCAATTTGTCAGCCGTTCTGTCCTCCTCCCCTCTCTCTCTCCCGAGCCAAAGCTGGGATGCAACGGCTGAAAATCGGGTCTTAAGCCTGAGTGTCAGTTTTGTAAATAAAGAGAAAGTTGGCTAAAAGCATCTGAGTGGCAGTCTTGTAAATAAACTGAAATGTCTTACAAAACACTGTTCATATGAATAGTGCGATTTCCCCTCCTACTTTAGACTAAAGTAATAGGAGGGTTGGCTGTGTGCATCGTTTATTCTTCGGACCACTCCCAGTGTAGTGGGTCTCTATGCATTGATGTGGTTAATCATACCCAGCGAACTTATTTTTCCATCTGGTGAACGGATGCCACACTGATTCCCATGAAGATTATCATTGGCTGGGAAGTCTTTCAAACAGGAAGCTCAATCTGAAAAGTGGCGACAAGGTTTGTGCGCATGCAGAATTTTTTGGAACAGAGGATGATCATCAAATTAAGGTGAAGAAAACAGGATTGAATTTTGGAGGTTGGGACTATGCTTGCTAGTTAGGGCGGGGTTTGTTTAGCTATGCTCGCTAGTTTGGGGTCTGTTTAAGATTGTTCATATGGCTCAAAAAAGCGATTCATGGACAAGCATACGCCATTTTTTTTTTCTTTTCGAAAAGCTTCCTTAAGTGGTTTTTAGAATGTACTTGAGTTTCTAATAAAATTTCAATGTGGTTATAATAGAAGCACTTCTAGCTTAAGCACTTTCTAGAGAAGCAATGTCACGAGTCCTTAATTAAACATATAAGTAACTTATCATCTTATCAAATATAAATTAATGATTTCCAATTTGTTCAGTGACATTAGAGAATTTTAAATGTAAGTGTCTTACACACCATTAATTAGAGACATATCTTAGGGTTGGCTTGAGCCTTGAGTGTTCTATAAACCACCTCATTTCAACGAATTTTTTCTCTTCACCTATCATAGATGTAAGTGTTCTTGCCTGTTACGTGTGAAAGAGGCAATCATGGAGCAACAAGAAATAACATTTTTCTCCGCAATCGGAACAAGCTAGCAGCGGTTTTGACAGAACCTGTCACCAATGCATTAGTTAAAGGTACATCAGAGTTGAATCCGTTCCTAACAGCAACACCGTGCCCACAATTTCCATGTCCAAAATAAAAACTGAGCACAAGCAGAGATAGAACTAACAAGCGTATCATCGTCAGGGTTAACGTGTTAGTGCAATAAGTGGTTAGAGTTATGTTCTACAATTGGGAACAGGAAATATTTTTTAAATGTCATATGAACTTACATACTTTTTTTCAATTTGTCATATAAACTAAATCCACCCGATCCTGAAATGTTGGTATGTGTCTGCATGGGACGTGACGAGATATATACATATCCCACAACTAATGAATTGTATGCCCTGCATAGCGTATGTAATTGGAAAAAAACAAGGCTTTCATCTACTGGTACCTCTCTTGTAGTTCATGCATCCAATTCAGGGCTTTCCTTCCCATGTTTAAATAATCCTTTTCTTCCTAAAATGGAACAGAAGCAATTGAAGGACTAACAGAAGCAACTGAAGGACTAAGTTTAGATTCGTCCGAATACTCTGATGGGCATAGCTTCGTACAGAAGAATTTAAGAATATTTGGCGTCTGAAAGTTCTCCAACTCAATTATGTAAAGCTGACTGGAAGCTACAGACATCTTTCCGAAGAGTTGCATTTTTTATATTGTTATGGATTCCTCTGGATGTTATACCAGAAGATTTTGATCAAATAAACCTATTATTTATCAACCTGAGCTACGGCAAGCTCGTACAAGTTTGGAAGGATATCGAACGGGCATGAATCTAGTTAAGCATGTTGGAGCTTTTTCTCTGCATCTTTTGTCAATATAGCTTAAAAACCTCATTTAGTTAGGTTGTTGGAGATGAGGTCTCTTCCCATTGATACTCTAGACTCTCCGGCGGTTGGAACCAGCTCTGCACCGAAGATTCTTATAACGCCGTCATGACGTCCACCAGCAGCAGTTGAACCAACCTGTCCACCACCGTTATAGTACAATAACGTCGTGAACTGGTCAAAGTTGGGCTACAGTTTTCTCAAAAAATACAAAAAGGGAAATTGCATCATAATTCGTAAAGCATTTATACAAATTTGTTTTTTCAAATTTGATAGTAACATTTATACAAAATAAACTGCGGGAGAAATAGCAATCACGCGTTATCAGTGACATCATTGACCAATGCAAATTTTTTTTAAAAAGGCCGGTTTTCCGAAAAAAAATTTAAAAAGGCCGCTACACAGTGTAATCTTGGGAAAGACTTTGGTTATTTGAAAGCCAAGATGCTCTTCTACAGGCTGCAATGGGTACCAGCAACTCCGCCCATCGAGCCGGCGTTCAACGGGCTGCAATGGGTACCAGCAACTCAGCCCATCGAGCCGCCGCCTCCTCTTGGTCTTCATCGTGGCGCTCAAACCGCTGGAAGTACGAGGTGTTGCTGAGCTTTAGAGGCGACGACACACGCAATACCTTCACAGACCATCTCTCCATTGCGTTACGCAATGCCGGAATCAACACGTTTATAGACTACTAGGAAAAAATATACAGAGTGAACTTGACCGAGAAATCGAAGAGTCGAGGATCGCCGTCGTCGTCTCCTCGAAGAGGCACGCGGAATCCCGATGGTGCCTGAGGGAGCTGTCAAAGATCATGAGGTGCCGATAAGTTCAAAAGGGGAAAATAGTCTATCCAATATTCTACAACGTTGACCCTTCTCAAATCAGGAAACAGAATGGTAGTTTTTCGGAAGCAGAAAAGGAATGAAGATCCTGTTGAATTAGTGGCCAAGTGGCCAACTTTTGGCTAAATAAAATAAATAAAAAGAAGTAGACAACATCATTATGTTTGTTGAAAAAGAAAAAAAGGTTATTATGATGTTTGTAGAAAAAAAAGGTAAAGGCTAGCAAGTAGCCTTTTTGTTGGTTTTGTTTTATTAGGTGTTTAAGGATGGATGAAGGTGAACATACAAAAGTGAGAAAGAGAGAGGAAGTATGCACCATTTTCTTTTTTTAGTAGCCCATCTTTGAGAGAGCAAAGGAAGCTGCAGAGAGCAGAAAAACTGAGAAGAAGGTGCTCTTCTCTTTGGTTAGTAATCACCCACCAAGATAGTTGTTGTTGTTATAGCTTTGAGCTTTGTATAGAGAAGAAATTATTCTATATTTCCCTCTCTATTTGTTTCTTTGGTGTGTGAGAGTTATTGGGTGTATTGGGGTTTTGAGTTGTGAGATTGCCAACACTTTGTAAACTCCAATTTGGTTGATAGTGGATTATTGGATGAGCTCCTACTGCTCCGAGGACGTACTCCAGTTACACTGACTGTTGATGAACCTCGTTAAAATCTTGGTGTTCCTTTATATTTTGTTCTTGCATTTTCATTTGATAAATTTCCTGTTGGTTAGCTTGAGTTGTTTCCAACGGGCTTGGTGCTATCGTAGCACAACAGATCCAAATGAAGTCAAGCAGTGGAGAAAGGATCTTAAGGCTTCTGCAAATTTGGGTGGCCGGAATCTCAAAACTACTGCAGACGGGTACTTCTTTTTGTTTACTTTAAATTTTCTATTTTTTCTATTTTTTTTTTTTAATCCTTCCTCTCAATTTAATTCCAACATCTTGTATTAGCTTCTAAGACTCACTAATCCACCAAAAATAAGGAGATTATAATTAGACTTTGACTTTATACGTCTTTAGGGGGAAAAGGACGTTGAGTATTGGTATCTGAATTTAACAAAATGTAAAATATGAATCATTTATGCCTAATTGTATGAGAATTTTCGTCAAAATGAAGCATGAGAAACACATGTCACATGCTTGATTTGATGGTAATGTGCGAAGGGCGAATCCTTTACATTTTGTCAAACCCAGATACTAGACCAGGAGCAATCTAATTAAGGATAACGAATTACACGGTTATAATGCATTTCGGAAGCATGGTTGAATTGAGCTTAACCATTCACCTCGATCAAATCTAATTTATTCCAAACGTTTTCGATATCAAAATATTTAATCATGATGAATGAGGCATTTAGTTCATATAAATCTTGCAGTTGCATGATGAATCTTACTTTTGTATAATTCTGAATTTTAATTGCCAAAAGTGAAGGATTGTTTGTCGAGCAAATTGTTGGAGACATCAGGGGACTACTGAAAACCATAGACTTAAAAGAAGCCAAGAACTCAATTGGAATAGCTTTTCATGTGCAAGACTTCAGTACCCAACACTTAGATGTTGGAGGTTCACCTAATGTTCAAATAACTGTAATTTCAGGTATGGGTGGTATAGGTAAAATAACGTTTGCAAGTCATTTGTAACAAATATCAGCAAAATTTCAGTGGTTGAAGAGGTGAGGAGTAAAAAGAAAAATATGGATGCTCTGCAAGAACAATTTCTTTGAGATATTTTGAAACAATCTGACATCAAGGTGCAATGTTGCTAAAGGGCCCAAGGAGATACAGAAAAGACTTGGAAGCATGAAGGTAATTGTCCTAGTTGATGACATAGATGATGCAGACGAATTAGAAGAATTGGCGATAGAACATGAATCATTGGTCCAGGGAGTATGATTATTATAACAAGAAGAGATGAACAAGCGATGAATATACAAAAGGTGGATAAAATATTCACACCTTCCAATCGTCATCATTGCCAATATTCACACCTTTCAACAAGAATGGAGCATCCACATTTTTTCCTACAAGATCTCCTGCATTGTTTGACCATATGCTACTACACACTTGTATGACGGATATGTACCGTTTCTTTCACAAGCAAGTGTTAGTCGAGAACGACTCACAACCTTACCTTTACCTCCTAAATTAGACCTTTTAATAAAAATTACCATAATACTCAGCTTTCCTTGTTCACGAATCCATCTGATCAACGCATCTTTTTTTTATTTGCACGTAACACCTATTTTATTTAGAAATAAAATTCTAAAAGTAATTAACACACCAACGACACTATAAATAAATGATTATCTCATAAGTTGTAAATTGATCAGTATAATCCAGTACACATTCTTGTCCAACCTCGTTGCCTCGATCCGAGGCATCATCGAATTCTTGCTACTAAAAAAATAAATGAGAAAATTATGGTTACAGTCAGAAACCTTTTAAGTTATGACTCACAACAAATAGACAAATTATAAGCAATTAGACTACGAAATTGATAGAATTTGAAATCCCATCCAGTGGTCACATGATCAAATCTCAGTAGTAATGTTGTAATGCATAAAGTAGTAATCTTCAAATGTTAGCAGCAGTCTAAGCGGTGGTCCAGTGTGAGGTGTAAAGATTATTAGTTATCTGACTTCATTTAATACTCAACAAGAAAAGTATGCAAGCATAAATGTGCCTGACATGGAACTCCTTTTATTTTATGGGCCAATTGCACCACAGGAACGGAATTACTTGTAAGTGAAGTGATAGGTGGCGTTGTAGGAAATAGTTACATTGACACCAAATGGTGTCTTGGGGGTGCAGACAGACACCGGCGAAGAAAAACAATAAAAATATAATATAAAATTTTGATCCAAAGAAGGAGCAAAACGGAATCCAAAGTCCTTGCAATGTCTGTAAGTTATTTTTAGTGTTTTGGGGCGCAGACAGACACCGGAAGAGTGTTTGCAACAATTTGTTGTTGCAATAAGTTTAACAAATTACGCGTGATTGATGAAAAGTAATAAAAACTCAAATACTTATCTTTTAAACTCTTAAAAAATAGAAATCAATCATACAAAATATTCATAAATTGAGTCTTACCTTAGTTGGCATGCCTTTGGAAATGATTGTCCCGCAAAAGGAACATAAAACTCGCAGAAGATGTTGTTCTTTATTTTGGAGGAATGGATTGCCCCTAGGTCTGAAAGTTGTTGGCCATTTGTTAGCTACGAAAGAAAGCAAAAGCATAGGGATAAGTACCTTGAATAAATTAAGAAGTATTTCACATGAAAAAATTCATGAAACGCTTAAATTAAACTACAATAGATTAAGTACCGATCATGTGAAAAGTGTGTTCCTTAACATATCTAATCATTGGATGGGATATAACTATTGTCATTGCAATATTGGATAGTTGCAAAGCAGATAGTGACAAATACTGATAGTACTACGTCCATAAAAATTTCACAAAATGTATAAACAAACAAGTAAAACAGCATAAGAATTTCAAATATTTTATGTCACACGTAAAAATTTAGGGTGTTACCATATTTTGTAATAAATTTATGCAATGCCATATACATGTATATTCATGTCGCACCACGCATTTCGTTTCTCTATCATACTTAGGCGATGACGTTTGAGTTGAATTTGGCTATCTGAAAGCCCGCACAGCCTGCTGCACTCCCTCTAGTCTCCCAACGCTGGTACCAATTATCGATGGATACCATCAGCTCCGCCCATGGAACCGCTGTCGCAGCCTCTTCGTCTTGCCCGTGCCGCTTAAACCGCTGGAAGAACGAGGTGTTCCTGAGCTTTAGAGGCAAGACACGCATTTCCTTCACAGACCACCTTTCCATTGTGTTACACAATGCCAGAATCAACACGTTCATAGACTACCAACTCAGAAGACAGGAAAACATAGAGAGTGAACTTGACCAAGAAATCAAAGGATCGAGGAGTACCGTCGTCTGTCTTCTCAAAGAGATACGTAGAGTCCGGATGGGGGAGCTGGCCAAGATCATGAGGCGTCATTTAAGTTAGTCCCTTGCTACGACAAACACAGGACTACACGGACTGTTAATCCAGTCCTGTCCAGTGAATGCTAACGATGTCAAACAAACGTGACTTGGTGTTGTGCAATTATGGTGTTTATGATGCCGAATATGTGTTTTTCGTGTCGAGTTACAACGATGATGTTCTGTTCTGTTGTGTTCTTAATCTGTTTGTTTGTTGTGTTTTGTTTGTTCTAGATATAAGAATCAAAATGTTGCTGTAAAAATTGTTCATAGAGGAGAAACCCCAGAGCAGATTGCCAAGCTACGAAGCACGGACACGCTAGTTTAAGAGCGTATCCCGTATCAGATACGGTTTGGGATACGATACGCGCCCAATACGTGCCGATACGCTCCGGATACATATCTGAACGTATCCGTTGACCAGTGGACATCTGGATACGTTGTCGATACGCTTTCGATAAGCGAATCCGACTTTTTGGATACGCAACGATATAACCCATCTAGTTGTGAGCGGCTAGGCATCAAATGATCTAACCAGGGGGAGAGAGAGGGTTCAGAGAGGGGGGGGGGAGAGCTCTGTGTAGAAGAGTGTCGAAACGGCGAGATCTGCAATTGGAAAGAAGGTGATGGCGGCATATTCTATAGTGCTAGGTACTTAGGTTTTTTTTTTTGAAGTCACGTGACATTTTCTTTTCAAACCAGGGTTTATGCTTTATGAGAAAATAATGCCATATATATTTATATTTATATTACAAAATAATGCATACTTTTTAGCATCCATGCCGTATATATTTATATACAATTATTAATATATTTATTAATATATATTAATGCATTTTTTAATTAACGTATCCATACCGTATTGTATCATAATATTTAGAAAATAACCGTATCCTTGTATTCGTATCCGTATCCATGCTACATAGTTGCCAAGAAAGAAGCGCGGTTTGCAAGGGAAGTGGCAATGATGTCGAAGGTGCAGCACAAAAACTTAGTGAAGGTTGTTGCAAAGTTTTCGATAAGTATTTGTGATTATTAAATGGGCGTATTTGCGATATCTGATGGGGGATTTTTAACTTTGTGATTATGAGGTTGTTTTTGTTTCTCAATCAAAGGGGTTTGAAAGAGCCGGATGTGGACAGCTTTGTTGATGATGTCCTCGTGAATGACAAATCATAGGCTTCCGGAGTGCAAGAGGCTTTGACTGGCTCTGGCTCCCATGTATTTGTATGTGCACGTGGTGGTCAAGATGATAGATGTGGTGTTTGTGGACCTGTCCTCATTGATATGTTCAAAGAGGAGGCTGAGCTACGAGGATTGACGAATCAGGTATTTGTTACTGCTTACTTTCACATTTGGAGGCCACAAATATGCTGGAAACTTGATTATCTACAGCCCAGGTTTAGATGGAAGCATAACAGGTCATTGGTAATATCCGGATCATAACAATTTAAAATTTATCGTATTAGGATAGATGAAGCAATGTGAATATTTGTATTATTCATTGTAGGTATGGCTATGTCACTCCTGACGATGTGCTGAAATTGCTTGATCAGCATATTGGGAAATGAGAGATCATCGAACGACTTTGGAGGCTTGTGAGTTTTTGGTTTTTGGTTT
Source organism: Malus fusca (assembly GCA_035220775.1). Lineage (NCBI taxonomy): Eukaryota > Viridiplantae > Streptophyta > Magnoliopsida > Rosales > Rosaceae > Malus > Malus fusca. The sequence goes on along the minus strand of CM069067.1, from coordinate 1,751,806 downwards.
TGCTTACCCCCTTCTGATGAAAATTTCACTGGAACTGAAGTGTCGTCATATTTTTTGATTGCTGATTACTTCTAGTGGTGTATGATAGATTATTGATATCTAGTTGCATTAACATCGAGGAACCAAATCAAACAACCAGTGTGAGCCAAATCAAACAACCTTTTTTTATTGATAAACCAAACTAGAGGTGGTTTGGGGAACAGGGGATGGGGTCAAGTAGGCACTTTACAGAGATGAAGAAAGCGAAGCAGATCTAGCGAATTGGATATAACGGCATTACCCTGTATATGTTTATGATTTGTAATGTTCTTTTGATTAATTGTTGTCAAATTGTGTATTAAGCATGATCATACCTATTCTTACTCAATTGCTATTGACGAAACTTAGAGTTGAATCTTTAAATAACTGAACACAAAATTCAATTTCATTCCTTAAGAGAGACCAAATGGGAGTATCTTCTGATGAAGCTGAAAAATTGAATGACCCGAAGCTTCCAAATGGAGGAGAAATTAAGAAAATCAAGGAGAAGCCCCAAGAAAACGGCAATCAAATTCAGAAAAATGAGAACTTTTCAGGCTGTTGCCAAGGTGCTAATAGCAATGAATTTACATTCTGCAAAGAAGTAAGTTTGGAGGATAACGGTGGAAGTGAGGAAAAGAAGCTGAAAGAAACTAGAGAGTCGTGTGCCATGAAGGATGCCTTAGGGAAGCTGTCAAGCTTGATTGGGAACTGGGAGCAAAGCGATGTTCTTGCAGCTGCTGCTGTGGTTGGAGCAGTGGCAACAGTGGCCGTGGCCTATAGCTTTTATAGGAGGTCAATCTGAAACGTACTCTAATCCATGTCGGGTTCTGCCACCGGTGTAGAGGCCCTATATCTTATATGACAGGAGAATATGGTAGCTACACTATACGTTCGTTTTTGGAGGGTGGGATGATTTCTCAGAGCTAAGCCGTATATAGTTACAAAAGTATTCACTATTCCTTTCCGTAGTTAATTGCTTACACAACTGCTTTGATGTGGTGTTTTCTAAGCTCTTGTGATTGTTTTCGATTTGCCTGCTGGACTTTTAATTCAACCGTCGATTTTGTCAAAATTTATGATAATTTTTGTGTAAGAAGTCTAAATTTCAAAAGAGAGAAAATGGTGGCGTTGTCCTCGTAGATAACAAAGCTCAGAGTTTGGTCTAGATCATTGTCCACTGCTGATCTTTGCAAGCATCTCCTCCACCAGCCTCAATACCGTTGTACTCATCCCATCAACTTTTTTCTTCCCCCTGCATCAAGGTCCTACATAATCTGCTCTATATCCTTATTCCTCAACTGCTTGTTTCTCGAACCATAATTGGAATAGTCTTTCAAGAGAAACAGCAACTCCTGTGCCGTGGCTTTAGCCGTCCATGTCCCATCCGTTCTCAGCTGAAGCAGTCTGGGCATTGCTCCTCTCAGTATTAGTCCTCTGTACTTCTCTCTGCAGCTCTGGCATATAAGCAGGAAGATACTTGCTGCGTGCTCCTTGCATTTCATCGATTCCTCTTCAATGGTCTTAACCACCCCCCAGATTGTGTCGCACGTACCGGCAGTTTCCTTGAGCGCAGTCTTCGATGAAGAAACAATGTCGGCAAGTAGCGCAATTGCCTCCCTCCTCAACCAGTAGGCTTGATTTTTCCAAGCCATGGATTATTTGTAACAATGAAAACACTACGCACGAAGAGACAGAGACGGAATAGTCTGATGGCAGGTCGAGAGGTTGTGTAGCATGGCTATGCTGTCGAGTCTGGCTTGCACACTGATGCCTCCATTATAGTCTTGATCGAGAAATTCAACTAATGCCTCCGTGTGATGCAATTGGTAGCTTGTTTCCTTTGCAAGACGATAGGATCAAAAAAGCTGCTACCGTGAGTTCGATCATCGCCTTGCTTTCGCAGCTAAATTGATCCTTATTTTGTGCATGTAAATTACTTATTTTACGACATTGATCGTTTTGATGTAAAGCTAGGAATGTCTCCTCTTGGCTAAATTTAGTTAGTTACTGTTCACAAAGTAAAGAGTTATTTAATTAGCCTGTTGGAGCTTAATTCTTCTGCATCTTTTGTTAAGATGGGTTGTTGGAGAGGAGGATTGTCTGCCCCCCCTCTTTCCCATTCTCTTCCATCCTCTCTTATTTTGTGTGGTTACGGTTAAGCTAGGTCAATATTTTATATTATTTTTTTATAAAGAGAATAAGACAAAAATGAATAGTAATATAAAATATTGACGTGGCTTAACCGTGACCACACAAAATAGAAGAGAATAGAAAGAGGATGAGAAGGAGGAGGGCAGACAATCCTCCTCCTGTTGGAGATGAGGACTCTTCCCGTTGATACTCTTGAGACTGACTTAACAGTTGGAACTTGCTTGCACCAAAGATTCTTATAGCGCTGTGATATCCACATACCCTATTTTACTTCTCACATATTATTTTAATTTTCGATCGTCGAATCAGATGAATCGAAGAAGAACAAACAGAAATAAACAAAAATGTATAAAAAATAATTTGAGATGTGCGGATAGTACATCTCTTCATATAGCGCTGCCGTGACGTCCATGTCGTGACTTGAAGATAACTGGTTAAAGTTGGACGGCAGATATCTCAAAAAACGTGGAAGAACACTCACGGGTTGTCGACAGGGCAGTGATAGATATCTCAAAAAACGTGGAAAAACACTCACAGGTTATCGACAGGGCGGTGACATCATTGGCCCACGCAAAAAATTTGAAGGGGCCACCGACACTGGGGAATCTTGGAAAATACCTGACTTTGGTTCTTTGAAAGCCAAGCTGCACTTCTATAGGCTAGGCTGCAATGGCTACCAGCAGATCCCATGGAGCCGCGGCTGCCGCCTCTTCGTCTTCCTCGCGGAGCTCAAACCGCTGGAAGTACGAGGTGTTCCTGAGCTTTAGAGGTGAAGACACCCGCAAAACCTTCACAGACCACCTCTTCATTGCGTTACGCGACGCCGGAATTGACACGTTTATAGACGACCGGCTCACAAGGGGGGAAAACATACAGAGTGAACTTGACCAAGAAATCGAAGGGTCGAGAATCGCCGTCATCGTCTTTTCGAAGAGGTACGCGGAGTCCCGATGGTGCCTGAGGGAGCTGTCGAAGATCATGAGGTGCCAAGAAGATCAAAAGGGGAAAGTGGTGTGTCCAATATTCTACGACGTTGACCCTTCTGAAGTCAGGAATCAGAATGGTAGTTTTTCGGAAGCATTTCGGAAGCTCAAGCGGAATGAAGATCCAAATGAAGTCAAGCAGTGGAGAAAGGATCTTAAGGCTTCTGCAGATTTGGCCGGCTGGAACCTCAAAACGACGGCCGACGGGTATACTTTTTTGTTTACTTCAAATTTCATATCACCATATTTCACTAATCAACCAAAATTAAGATATTATAATTAAGGCATTGAATCTGATTTTATATGTGATGAGAAAAATTGGATCGTTGATCTCTGAACTATGATATAACTGTAATTTTGGTCCCTACATAAAAAATTATTACAATTAGTATATGAATTTTATTGAAGGTAGAGCATTTGCATAACAATTTCCGTCGAAATTAAGGAAGTGAAACGCAGGGTACATGCTTTGTTTATTGGTGTGTGAAGGACAAATGCTCCACACTTTAGCAAATTAAAATACCAATTGTAATGCATTCTTAATTATATTACTGAAAGCTACAATTGCATAATAGTCCAATCCAATCACCAATGATCTAATGTATTCACATTATACTCAAAGATTAGATACGTGGTTGAATTGAGCTCAATTAATCCAGTTTATTCAAATTTGTTTCAATATGTAAATATCTAGTCATTATGAATAAGGCATTTAGTATGGCTCTCGTAATTTGGAATTTCTACTCGTAGGCATGAAGGAGTGTTTATTAAGAAAATTGTTGGGGATGTCAAGAGACTACTGAAAACCACAGACTTTAAAGAAGCCAAGCACTCAGTTGGAATGGCTTTTCGCGTGCAAGAATTCAGTACTAAATACTTAGATGTTGGAGGTTCACGTGATGTTAAAATAATTGGAATTTGGGGTATGGGCGGTATAGGTAAAACAACGCTTGCCAAAGCCGTTTGTAGCAATTATCATCATAGTTTTAGTCGTCAATGTTACCTTGAAGATGTGAGGAGTAAAAAGAAAGAGATGGTTAGTCTGCAAAAACAACTTCTTCGAGATATTTTAAAACAACCTGACATTAAGGTAAGTAGTGTTGCCGAAGGGACCGAAGAGATAAAGAAAAGAATTGGAAGCATGAAGGTACTTGTCGTGGTTGATGACATAGATGATGCAGACCAATTAGATGAATTGGCAATTGAACATAAATCGTTTGGTCCAGGGAGCAGAATTATTATAACAACAAGAGATGAACATGTGCTGAATATACAAAAGGTGGATAAAAAATATAAGGCACAAGCAATGACAGAGGCAGAAGCTCTTGAGCTCCTTAGTTGGCATGCCTTTGGAAATGAGCATCCCGATAAAGAATATATTGATTTGGCAAGTGATATTGTTGATTATTGTAGAGGATTGCCCCTAGCTCTGAAAGTTGTTGGTCGTTTGTTGGCTAAGAAAAAGAGTACAACCATATGGAAAAGTACATTGGGTAAATTGAAAGAAATCCCAGAAGGAAAAATTTATGAAAAGCTTAAATTAAGCTACGATGGGCTACCTGATGATCATGTGAAGGGTGTGTTCCTTGACATATCTTGTTTCTTTATTGGAGTCGATATAAGTATTGTTACGGCAATATTGGATGGTTGTAGTAGTTTTTCTGTAGAAGCACAAATTACCACACTTTGCGATCGATGTCTCTTATATATTGGTGAAGATAAAAAATTGAGGATGCATGATTTGATTCGAGATATGGGAAGAGAAATTGTGCGGGCAGAATATACTGTGGATTTGGGAAAACGTAGTCGATTGCGGCATAGTGAAGATGCAAAAAGCGTGCTAAGGAACAAATCTGTAAGTATTTTTGCAATAAAAAGATGTTATGTTAAGTACATGGAAAGAAAGAGAAGTATATACGCATATCCGCATATGTATAATGTATGCCGTACATAGTATATTTGAAGAAAAAGAAGAAAAGAAAAGGCTTTCAAACTGTAAATTGAAAGAGAAAATACATAATTATGTTGTATGCCCTACCTTTCCAGTAGTTCAATCATCCAATTCACGGTTCTGCTTCGTGTGAATATTATCCTTCTTGTTTTTTTGTTTTTTTTTTTAATCTCTAACAGGGAACATAAGCAGTTGAAGGACTACGCTTATTTTCTAATGACAAGCAAAGCTTCAGTACGGAAGCGTTTAAGAAGATGTGGCGTCTGAAATTTCTCATGCTGCACAACGTAGAGCTGACTGAAAGCTACAAACATCTTTCCAAGGAGTTAAGATTGCTGTATTGGATTGGATTTCCTCATGAAGCCATACCAGCAGATTTTGATCAACGAAACCTAGTTTATTTAAACCTGAGCAACAGCAAGATGGCACGAGTTTGGGACGATTCGGAGCTGGTACGATATAATTATCAATGTCTTTGTAAATATGAACATCAGTCATCGTCATGCATTATCTCTTTTATTTATTTGGATTTTTATTATTGTTCTCTCTTTTTGAGTAACAGTTGCCTAAGAAGTTGAAGTTTCTCGTTCTTGTACACTGCCATCACCTGACTGAATTACCAGACTTTTCAAAACACCCACATCTTCGGCGCCTGAACCTCAGAGGGTGTAAGGGTTTGCGTGGGGGTTACCATTTTTTAGCACAACTGAAGATGATTGAGGAATTAGTACTCAGCGACTGCAATATAACAGATGGTGCCGTTCTCGAAATAATTGGGAGTCTATCTTCTTTAACCGTTTTAGATCTAGGTGCGAATGGTTTTAATAGGCTACCTATTCTCAGTGGCCTTTCTCGGCTTTGGTTTTTATATCTAAATCATTGCACAAACCTTCAGGCAATCCCAGATTTGCCCAACAGTTTGGTTGTGCTGGAAGCGAATTACTGCACTGCACTGGAAATAATGCCCGACTTTTCAAAGATGTCTAAAATGACACACTTGGAACTGAAAGACTGCTGCAAACTCAAAGATATTCCAAACTTGGAGAACTCAATGGACTACATGGATTCAATTCATATGGAAGGGTGTACCAGTCTCACTGATACTTTTAAGAACCTCCGAACGGTATGGTTCTCTCTCTCTCTCTGCTTTTTGTATTGTTGCTTATACTGACTTTTCACTCCATGTTGTAGAAAAATGCATTTGGTGGAATTTTTCTCTCCGGAAATGATATTCCTAACGGGTTAGCCTATGTTGCGGGAGAGGATGAAACTGTCAAATTTGAAGTGCCGCCAAATATTGATTATATAGGAGGGTTGGCTTTGGGCATCGTTTATTCTTCAGATAACTCCAACTCTACTGGGTCTCTATGCATTGATGTTGTTAATTATACCCAACAAACTAATTTTCGCATCTGGCCAATGAAGGCCACCGTAACTGCTTCTCGTGAATATTATCTTTGGTTGGGAAATCTTTCAAACAAGAAGCTCAATCTGAAAGGCGGCGACATAGTTCTTGTAAAAGCAGAATTTTATGGAGGAGATAATAGAATTAAGGTGAACAAAACCGGAGTGGATATCGTAAAATGGGATTTGTCTGGTGGTCTTGCTAATTGGGACAACTATAAGACCATGTCATATGAGTCTGATGAAGACACTGATGACAATACACAGTTGGACATTCACCACGTTTTCCTCTGCTACAAGACCCTCGAGGCCTGGCCGTGTTGCATCAAAGGCTCTGAGTCCGATCTGCTCCCTAAGTTCTTCGCTTCCGCTCTCAAAGCTCGCAAGAACGACATCACCTTTAAGGTCCGTTTTCGAGCTCAATTCGTCGACGTTTCTGCCGTTTCTTATTTCCTGGAGCTAATGAGTTCTGGTGTTAAGCTGAGCTGACTCCGTTACTCACTTTTTTTCTTGGTTTTTGATAGACGTCGATGACGGTAATTGAAGGACATGAAGGAACTGAGTTTTCCGACGGCGATGTGTTGATTTTCCCACAAATGATCAAATACAGGTAAATTCGCATCGATTTCTTGAGATTTTTGTTATGTAGTTGCTTTAATTTTAATCCAAATTTATAGGATTTAGATAATTAACCAGTGAGTGGTTAATTTTAATCTGATTCATAACAATGAACTGAAACCGCAGTTGAGTATTTCTTAACAATACAACAGTAATAAGTATATTAAGCAAGCTTGAGAGGTAAGCAAGAGAACAACGTCTCACTGGAGCAATCTGAAACAATAACTTATAACCATTCAAGATGGCACATAAAAGCTTAACTTGGTGGATGAAAAAAGTTCAAATGGTGGTTTGATTATGGAATACTGAGAGTATTGTCTTACCTATAGCTACATTGAAGAATGCCATGTAAAATTGCTTACGATGGAGAGACTAAAACATGAGCCGACCCACGTTCCCGCCCGAGTGCTATTAAAAAATTGGGTCATTCAGAGATCCCATATTTCAGACTCTACACTAAAATAATTTCCAATGAAATTTTCTCTGCATTTGAAACTACTTTTATCTCATCCTCACTAAATCTGCCAGCACTGCATATTCTCTCGAAGAGTTCTCACCCAGCCGTGTACTCCATCACAATGGCTAGATGAGGTGGTGTGAGCAGAACCAGCAAGAAAGACACCGCACTACTCTCAAGTCTTCAACACAAACCTCTATCAATTATCTCAAATAAGCCACTCTAAAGACTATTTCCACTTCACAGTAAAAACAAAGTGCAGGAAGTATAGCTCATATTTTTAGCAGAGTTATTTTGACAACAATTCTGCAAGTGGTGGATTGCCCCGGTGGGTCTTCACAGTAAAAACAAAGTGCAGGAAGTATAGCTCATATTTTTAGCAGAGTTATTTTGACAACAATTCTGCAAGTGGTGGATTGCCCCGGTGGGTAGGGCATTTCACTTAGTCCTACTGCATCCCGGGCTCAAAGTTCTAACCATCCCCCGTACCAGTGTAAGCACACCAAAGGCCAAATTTAGCATGTTCTGTCTTCATAGTAAAAACAAAGTGCATGAAGTATAGCTTATGTTTTTAGCAGAGTTATTTTGACAACAATTTTGCAAGTGGTCGATTGCTCCGGTGGGTAGGGCATTTCTCTTAGTCCTACTGCATCCCGGGGTCAATGTTCTAACCATCCCCCGTACCGGTTAAAGCACACCAAAGGCCAAATTTAGCATGTTCTATCTTCATCCACCCACCCTCAGCAGATACTTATACAAAATTCAAACAGAACTTGCCAAATTCATTCTTAAAATACAAAATGAAAATAGTTTATGATCACTGACCAATCAAACGATATTCGGATGCAGTGATCTGTGGTTCATGATTTCCCTTTGAACATGTTCATCTATCTGCATCACCAAAAAGAAAAATATTTTAAAGAAAATACAAAGTTTAATGGATGAGAAATAAAGAAAATTCAGAAAAAGGGAAGATATAAGAGTCGAAGAAGACAAAACCAAAACATCCAAGACCCACCCACCAAGATCATCAAGACATCCAAGATAACATCCAAGACTCAGCGACCACCCAGCTAGGTTGCAAACACACACCTAAAGGCTAAAAAGGTATGCATAAATCAAGTGACAAATAAACAAAGGTCTGCATAAATCATTTTCTTAGTCTGCTTTCGGATGTTAACATGTAAGAGAATCATGTAGTAGCCCTTTTAGCCTCTTGTTGTTATGATGTCCTCCTCGACTCCTTCCAACAGTAAAAAATGAATTGAAAATTATTTGTTACCTTTTGAATAGGAAGGATGCAGCAGCCCCTGCATCTTTTAGAGCTTAATTCTTCTGCAACTCGATCTCACCCTCTGCCTCTCTGCCTCTCTGCACGATCCTCTTCACGAGCCCCCCACCGGATTGCAGAAGAACACAAACGCCCCAAATGGTGGCTGTTTGGATTAGGACTGAAGGGGGTAAAAGAGTCATTTGATCTTTCGGTGAAACCCAGCCCAAAACGCGTGAGAGCTGCACCCTGGGCCCAAATGCAGCAGCCCAACCCAGCTGTTAAGCACGGTCCACACTAACACACACAATGGCAAACCGTAATTAATTCATAATCGAGGGCCCATTCCATAACCAACATGAATTTACTGACCTAAAGAAATAATTAGATATGTGTTAGCTTTTGAAATTAGTTCTAGAAATTGAATTTAATGGCTCAGTTTACGACTAATTCCTTGCCTGTAAATCCCTTTTTGTGATTGTGAGGTTGTTTTTGTTTGTTGATCAAAGGGGCTTGAAAAAGTCGGATGTGAACAGCTTTGTTGAAGATGTCCTTGTGAATCACAAACCATGGGCTTCCGGAGTGCAAGAGCCGTTGACTGGCTCCCATGTATTTGTATGTGCAAGTACTGGTCGACATGAAGGCCATCGTGTTTGGGCACGTAAACTCATTGATAAGTTCAAAGAGGAGGCTGAGTTGCGAGGATTGACGAATCAGGTATTTGTTACTGCTTGCTACCACATTGGAGGCCACAATTATGCTGGAACACTCACGATCTACAGCCCGGATTCATATGGAAGCATAAGAAAACATAGGTACTATCCAGATCATGACAATTTAAAATTTATCGTATTGGGATTGATGAAGGAGTTTGAATATTATGTATTATTAATTGCAGGTATCGTGACATTTCTCTTGATGATGTGCCGATATTGCTGGGTAAGCATACTGTGATAAGAAAGATTTGGAGGATTGTACGTTTTTGGTTTTGCCTACTGCTTTTGAGGAGATTTTCACTGGACGGAAGCGATGTTCTCGCAGCTGCTGCCGTGGTTGGAGCAGTGGCAATTGGAGCTGTAGACTATAGATTGAAGGTCAGGCTGAAACGGACTCTAATCCTCCGAACCATGCTCTTATATGAAAGGAGAAATCTAATAAACTGTTGAATGGTTTTATCTTGATTGCGATTTCTTATGAGACTGCTTGCTAAATGTTGATGTGGTATGTCCTAAGATCTTGTGATTGTTTTTTATTTGCCTACTGGACATAATTCAACAGCCAATTCTGTCAAAATTTATGATAGTTTTTGTGAAAGAAATTTCAATTTGTTGTTTATGAATTTTGAAAGAGAGAAAACGACATTGTTGTCCTCGTTGTTTGTTCAATAAACAAGATAAACGATTCTGTGCTAACATCTTAATCTGCTTGAACTATTTTTCAGATACACGGCATTGTTGTCACGAATTTTACCTTCATTCTAGAATAGTTTTTCTTTTTCTCTTAGTGTGGTTCTCAATCTCATGTGGTACTTCAATTATATCTGTTAACTCAATTTATTTTTCTGTTAAATATAGAGGGCAAGCAAGGATTTTGTGAATCCACCTCCTTTTTTATCTTTCCATTTTTTAGGTTTGTGGGATGAATTTTAAGTTTATCATCTCTACTTAACAGAAAAACAGATGAAGTTGACGAAAAGGATTTGGGGTTTGATCGTAAAACCAATGATTACAAGTTGGTCTTAATTCTTGTATGCGACGATACAAGAACGGGGACGACATCTTCCCATGTGAAGGTCATACTATATAGCTTGCGTTCTAATTCATGGAGATAATTAGATCACTCTTCTCCGTTTGATGTAATTTGGTATTGGGATTACCCTTACTCTAGTGGAACTGACACTACGTCAATGGGAATTCAAACTGCATGATCACTAACGACACTGATACTCACAGTGCAATTCTTTCTTTCGACATGGCTGATGAAGTGTTCCGATTGATTTGTTTTCCAAAGTTACCGGAATTTTTTCCGGACGGCGGTACACATTTCAATATCCATGCATGGAACGATGATTCTCTTTCCGTGGTTGTTCAGCCAAAGTCTTACCTGACAAAACTTGTGAAGTACGGATCTTGCAAGACTACGCTGACGATGAATCTTGGACTAAGCTAATCACGATAGGCCCAATTGAAGGCATTGCACGGTCATTGGAGCTATTGGGATTTTGGCGAAGTGGAGAATTTCTTTTCAAATGTGACAAAGAAGAAATTATGATCTCGTACAACCCAAATTCCCAGAAGATTATTCAGAAATTCCGAGTTTGTGGATCGGTGCGAGCTTATTATTCAGAGAGCTTGGTTTCAATCATAGGGGATCGACAGGACAACCAAAATCTGTTGTTTGATATGGTTAAGGAAAGTGATGATCCAACTCTTCAACAATCCACATCTTCGTAATGATCATTTAGAGTGTTTAAATTATTGACTCGTTATTTTTTATACATTTTTGTTGTTAGGTCGCCTAATCACCAATTCCTTCTTTTGTTTCGATGATAATATTTGCCTTTACATTTTATTTCCAGCGGGATTCTTGCTTGATATTTCTAAGTACATGGTATGGTTCTTGCTTATTGGGACCAAAATATTAGCATGTCTTTTTGTCTTTTAATGAATACAACCATGTATTTAAAATAAAGAGTAGTAGATCTGAACTAGGAGACGGCAACTTTTTCGATGTGCTGGGAAATAACTCGGTACAACAAGTGTCATCATACAAATTGTTGAATTTTTTATTTTTTTTTCAAGTATCCAACTGCTTGTGTGATAACACTTGGTGTACTGAGATATATTTTTAGCACACTGAAAAATCTCTCCATTATGTCATAACGACCTCTCACATGTCTCTTTGCCTTAACCTTTGTACTTTAGTCCATTTCCCTCCAACCTGATATGTAAGTCACACATCCTTATTGTCTATGTCATATTTGTCACATTCAAGTTTCAGAAACGCCAAAGTAATGTGTTTTACTTTCTAATAAGACATTGGTAATTCAATTAATAGACATTCTATTAATGTATATATCAAATTTGATTAAAACAATGTGTTTATTTCATGGAGTTTTGACTCAATAATTTAGTTTAAATTAATTAAAAGATTGCTCAAATATATGACTATTTTTCAATGAGGATTAGTTGAGTTGTAAGGTTTAGGTTTGAGTTCTGTTGCAAGCAATCATTCTTCGTGGACGATTTGTAAAATCAAAAAATGACTAAGAACTCATTTGTAAGTCCTCAAGGAGACCAGTGGTATGCCTTGATGTTGGGATGGAGTAACTTTCCTTTTCCCTAAACTTTTACAAATTATATATATATATATATATATATATTAGTTATTTAGCAGCCACTTAGTACTACGATCTAGTAGTATTTCTTTTGACTTGCCAGTGAGGAGAAATTTTTCAGTGTGTTGTGAACATGATCCGGTAGACCAAGTGTCATAATACAATTGTTTGATTTTTATTTTAAAGTTTCCAAGCAATTGTAGTGTTACATCGTGTTTTCGATACATTGAAAAATCTTTTGTAAATGAGAGGTCTTAAATCGGATTCTCGTCAAAGTAAATTTGAACCAAATTATTATGAATGCCTTATTGTGAAGCTTAACCCACTCCCTCCACCACTTAATGTAAATAATATCATATATATAAAAAAAAACTAATTATTTAGTAATTATTTTCTTTATAATATAGTCTAAACTATCTATTAGGCCATCTCCAACTGAAGGAGGGCCAGATGGCTCGTTTTAGCCTTATGGTCATCTAAGAAATTAATATTTTAATGAGTAATATAGGGCCATATTTCTTACCATCTCCAATCGAGAGGCTAGAGGGCCATAGGCCAAACATATCCCTACGACAAAAAAACATCTTCAACCGAGGGCCAAAAGGCTATAGTACGAAATGTGAAGAATTGAAATAAAATGAGGTAAGATAGTATGAAATAGTGAAAAATATGCGAGAAATGGTGTAGGAAAAAAAAATTAGAAATTAAAAAAAAAAAGGTGGGCTAGACAAAAAAAAAAAGAAAAAAAAAGATGGCTGGCTGGAGATGGTCATCCCGTTGGCCTAATTGGATGGTTTTGGCCTAGTGGGGCCCACAAGCTTTTTGGCTTAACCCTCGTTTGGAAACGGTTTTCGAGCTATTTTCAGCCATCTGGCCCTCTGGACCATTCGATTGGAGATTGCCTTAACGAAACTCTCTTAGTCCATCAAAAGAGAGGGAAAATACCAAATTAACAACTTAAATAAGTTAATAAATTAAAAATTATGTAGAATATAGTAAATTACACACAAAATACTTTTAATTTTTTTCAAAAATCTTATAGGCAAGTAATCATATCAGTTGCTTGTAAATTTTTAGTAACGAAATAATTATTCATAACTATTAGTGAACAGTCTCTTAGCAACACAAAATCATTTGAAGATCGTCAAAAAAATATAGTGTGTTGTAAATAGTGGGTATGTTTGCCCACATGTGTATAGTAATGTACCACATGTGTATAGTAATGTACCAAATGTGTATAGTAATATGTATAGTAAATACTCACATGCATATAGTAAGCCTTTCACTATGTTGCTTGTGATTTGCTTCTATAAAAGCAAGTCTTATGGAACACAACAAATGATTTTGGGAGATGAATGTGAGAGGTTCACGGGAAAGAGAGGAAGGAAAAGAAAGAAAGAAAAGAGAGGAAGAGGAGAGGAGATAATAGAGAGAGTTATCTTTGTACTCTTATTATTCCAGATTATAATGAAAGCATCACTGCTGCCCCGAGGACGTACTCCAGTCACACTGACTGTAGAGGAACCTCGTAAATTTTGTGTCTTGCTTATTTATTCCAATGCATCCACCGTCGATTTTACAACACGTTATCAGCACGAGAAGCTCTCATGTCAGTGGAAAGCACAACGCCACAAATCCTGTTCACCTCCTTCAGCTGGAATCTCACAGATAAGAAAATCTTTTCATTTCATCTTCAAATCTCAGTACAATTGATTTTCTTGAAGCAACTATATATATTGTTGTATGACTGTATATCATCATTTGCAGAAGCAAAAGAGTACAGACTCAAAATTCGTAGAGAATTTGACAGCCATGTAAACAGCCTCGGAACTCCAACTTGCAGACCTCGGATTAAAATATTTTCTTCTTCAAAGTTGTTCATCCGCTCAGTATCTACAACATATCAAAATTTCAGAAAACTTTAACGGTGCGATCGTCTCAGATGTTTGAAATACCAAACCAGTTTCCAATTTCCGCTGAAAACTGGACAGCCATCTTATGAGTACCAAAACTCCATTTCGGTAGCTCAGATCAAAATTGTTTCTTCACGAAAGTTGTTCGGTATCCTCTTATCCATATCATACTAAAATTTGAGCTAAATCTAACGGTTTGATCTTTTCATAAGTTGCAGACACTCTTGACTCCAAAACTTATGGGAACCGTTTCGACTTTATCGAAACTCACCGGAGGAGGAACACCAATTGGAACTTATTGTTACTATTATTTACTGAGTAACCAAAATGACTTCAGAACTGTGAAATAAAAAATAAAAATAAAAGGAATCAAACAAAAGAAGTGGCAGACCAAGAAAAAGAAAAAGCAAAAGATGAGAACTTAATCATTGCATTTTCTGTTTTGGCATATTTATGTGCATGGTGTTGGTTTAAAGCCAATGTCACAAGTTATATTTATTTAAAGCAATTTATTTACTGTGGGTAGAATTATTACCCTTTGCTTTAAAGTTTTGATATTTATGTGCATGGTGTTGGTTTAAAGCCCATGTCACAAGTTCTATTTATTTAAAGCAATTTATTTACAGTGGGTAGAATTATTATCCTTTGCTTTAAAGCTTTGATATTTATGTGAATGGTGCTGAATCAAAGCCATTGTCACAAGCTTTATTTAATTTAAAGTAATTTATTTATCATGGACGGTTTTGCCGCCTATTGCTTTAAGTTTTGATGGTGCTAAATTAAAGCCCTTGTCACAAGCTTTATTTACTTAAATGCAATTTATTCATTATGGTTGGAATTACCGTCTATTGCTTTAATTTATTTATTGTACTTATCTTTTATTACAATGAGTATATATAGGACCTGAAGTTCCTTGATCAGATCAGAGCCTGCAGTTTCTTGATCCTCATCATATAAAAATGATTGGACCTGAAGTTCCATCATGCAAAAGGATTAGGCATGAAGTCCCTTGATCTTGAAGATCAGGACATGAAATTCCTTGATGAGTACCGTAAGTTTGAAGTGCCACAGTGCCTCAACTTAATTGTAATAAAAGCCATAAGAGTCACAGTCTACAGACTATTAAATAAGGACCAGAAGTTCTTCATGTCCATACTCAAAATGGTTTAGCAGAAGCATTTATTAAGTGGGTGAAATTGATTACCAACGCTCTGCTCATGAAAACGAAATTGCCAGTTTTCTACATGGGGACATGTAAACTTTACATGATGCATTATTAATTCGGTTAAGATATGTTATCAACCATCAATACTTCTCAGTACAACTCGTGTTTGGGAACCAGCCAAGCATTATACTTTTACGAGTTTTTGGTTGTGTTGTCTATGTGCCTGTAAGACTGCCATAACGTACTGAAATGAGGCATCATCGCAGATTAGGCATTGATGTTGAACACCATCTATCATTCAATATTTGGAATCCTTAACTGGGGATATGTTTACTGCGTGATTTGCGGACTATCATTTTGATAAGACAATTTTCCCGCCATTAGGGGGAGAAAATAACATTGTTCCAGAAGAACGATGAGAAAATATCATTCCAGAAGAATGATGAGAAAAAGTCGTTCCAGAAGAACGAAGATAATTTGTCTTATTTTGATTCATGAAGCAATCAATGAGAAAATGAAATTGGAATAATTGAATGATGCAACGAAGGTGATGAAATCATATATACTTGCTGCAAATGTGCCTACAAGAATTAATATCCCTGTTGGACAATATAGTGAGGCAGTAAATGATTTCTCTGTTGCACGCCTGAAGCATGGCAGACTTTTAGACTCAAAAGGTTTAGTTATTCGAAAGAAGAAGAATATGACACTACTGAACTATTACATTCCTGAAGCATAATTGTTGCATGCCAGAAGCATGACAGTCGCCGCATGGATACACGTCCCAGAAAAGACAATCCGCAGACATGGGAATGATGATGTCTCATGCATGAAGCATGATTGACGTATAGGTTCTAAATGACTCAACTCCTGGAAGTGGAGATTAAAATCCAAGCTCTATAACGCTCAAGAAGAGGTTATGATCCGCATTCTCTAAACTATGACTATCTTGGAAGAGATAGTGTAATGCCCTTGAAGAGGCAATGGATATCCAAAGAAATGAAAAGCTTTTATGCATGCGCATGCACATGAGAATATGGGATCACAAATTGATGATAACCAATGGTAATTTTGGTTTTTATAAGTAGCTACTAAATTCATCAATGAGCTGTGTTGATATTGAGTCCCGTTCTTTTTCGTCAACAAAATTTATTGGCCAAAATGGAGAAAGGCAATTCCATTACAATTTTGTAAGAACGTGGAAAAATGGACCTATATACTTGAATATAATATAAATAGCCAAAAGATGTTGAACCAATGAGGTTACATATAGGCATTTGTAATACAATGAAATACACTTACATGATATGACACAAGGTTACTAATTATACTCTTGTAAACGAGTTCATATAAATGGAGAATTATATATAAAGGGTTGTGAGTCGCCCACATCATATCTCCATAAGTAAATCCCTCAAGTATACATGGGAGCAAATTGCTCTGTATAAATTCCAAAGGAAAATGTGTCATGAAGTGTAGAAAATCCCTGGAGGATTCAAATTGCTTGAAGTAAGCCCCCGAAGGGTAAATCATAAATTATGTACTCAATACCAATGGATGGTATAAATTGCCTTAGTGAGTACTATCATTATGATATTGTTGCAACATACTAAAATCTCTTGCAAGAGTCAATGACATTAAATTAGAACTCTTGAAGAGTTGATGATATTAAATTGGGACTCCTGAAGAGTCTAGAAAAATTATAAAGTGTTGAAGGAATTATTGTCTCGAGCTGCAGATCGAACAATCTACCAACACGAATCTTATATATGATATTTATGTTATTAAAAGAACCATATGGATTGAAGATTATGAGTTGAATACTCATATGATGAAGACACTAAGAATAATCATTTATCTTTGTGAGGGTAAAGATAAATTAATATTTGGTCCAGAAGTACCACATCTTAGTGAAATATATGCTTTATTGTATTTGGCACAATACATTGAATGAAATAAAACTTATCTATTAATATCTCCAAGAAATTACAGATATGTACATACACATGAGTTAAAACAAACCAACAGGATAGAGCCTTCACAAAGGTTGCTCATGTGAAGCCTCAGTACTCGAAAGTACCCCAGAAGGGGGAGGCACTGGAGATTGATCATGTGGCACCCCAGTACTTAGCAAAACACCAGAAGGGGAAGGCATCAGTTGCTTTCGGAATCTAGCAAAAAACCTCTGGTGATCACTTTGAATTCGACTTTCAGATTCCTGCAGTTGGTCGAGCTTTCTTTTCATGCTCGTAGAGTAACTATTTGCAAGCACGTGTAACACCCTATTCTCGTGCTTGAGCTCTCTGATCTCTTGTTTAAGACTTGCCACCTCCGCCATCAATGATTCAACTTGGCGAGTTTGAGCAAGTAGGCGTTGACCCATATTGGAAACAGAGCCAGCACACTGAACACTAAGAGCCAAGGAGTCTTGAACGGCCGACTCTTCAGACCGTTCTGAAAGGATCTTGTTATCCTTTGGAGTGAGAAGATTCCTAGCTACCACAGTAGCGGTTATGTTATTCTTCATCACAGAGTCCCCAACTGTAAGAGAACCATTAGAAGATAAGAAGGACGGGCGCCATATATTATCTTGATGTTGCTCATCTGTATCACTCCTAAGACTCAAATCTAAGCAAATGTTAGATGGGCAAGTCATTTTTCAGAAATGATGAAGGAAAAATGAGATCAAATAAAATTTTAGAAGAACAAAAATGGGGAAATTTCTCAGGCAGCAACTTTCTGAGCATACTCTTGAACACAATTGATGTCTTTATAAAAGAAGAGGCAACATAGCCACTTGTTCAAAGATCGAAGGTGCACGGCTCTCCGAATTTCAAAAGCCAGATTTTCCTGAATAAAGTTCGTTGGCATTTTTCAGACGCGATCTCAGCTTTTTCAGATGTCGCGTGCAATTTTGTCAAAGATCTCTGACAAAGTTGAAAACGCGTAAATCTTACTGTTCTATTTATACCACAGTTGCTGACAAGAGTAAAAGCACAGCACCACACTTGCTATTGAGAAATCTCTATATATGTCGACCTCTGTTCTCCATAACAAGGCAGACCTGCAACACTGCAAGAATACCTAAATCTTCCTCATCTCCGAGAATGCATCTTCAACATAGCATATCGAAATACTCAGTTTTCTTCCTCTCCGAGAATACCTCTTCAAACATGTCACACCAGAGCAAGATTATCACATATCTTCAGGGACCAGAGCAAGATTATCTCATATCATGCAATCTCTCTGTCCTTTCCTTTGTCCTTGTTCTTACCTGCAAAGACAAGGATAAAGAAAGCCATATGTCGGAACCTCCACTCAAACTCTCGGTAAGGAACCGACTGCCTGGAACCTTTCCTGATTGCTTACCTAGTATTGCTCTCGAGTACTCATCCTCAACTGCTGTCAAGGTCATGAATTCCACTGGCAAATACCTCATGACAGTTGATCAGATAGTGGCTCTTTACACTGAAGCTGCCAAGCATAGATGAGTCGTTGTGAGGGAATGTTCTGAAGGACCATCCAAATGCAAGGGTTGCATTCCACTCCTGCATCAAAAGGCAAATACTGCAGGAGAAGATGCCACACATGCATGGGGGAAAACCAGGGAAAATACTACTTAAGTAAGGGGAGCAAGTAAGGCAAGTGAAACTGATACTTGAAGCATGTGGAGACAAGTGCAACAAACACGTGCTGATTCATCCCCGACAAAACCGAAGATCACTTGCCACATGAAGCTCTTAACGATAAAAGGAGTAAATTCAGATCTTCGATGCTAGTCTAGCAGAAAGCCCTCCAACCCAGTTCAAGAAAAAGTCTGTGGAAAGTTAACAACAAGTAAAGCAACTCTTTCAGCAACTCTTCTTATCAAGAGACTAAAGTAGAACGATCAACGATCAACCTAAATGATTTGAAATCAGGGGGATATACTCATCAGGGGGAGCATTCAAAACAGATCAAGATTTTAACAAGTCAATCGAAGACTTATGTGGGCATCCAAGGGGGAGTGTTGTAAATAGTGGGTATGTTTGCCCACATGTGTATAGTAATGTACCACATGTGTATAGTAATGTACCAAATGTGTATAGTAATATGTATAGTAAATACTCACATGCATATAGTAAGCCTTTCACTATGTTGCTTGTGATTTGCTTCTATAAAAGCAAGTCTTATGGAACACAACAAATGATTTTGGGAGATGAATGTGAGAGGTTCACGGGAAAGAGAGGAAGGAAAAGAAAGAAAGAAAAGAGAGGAAGAGGAGAGGAGATAATAGAGAGAGTTATCTTTGTACTCTTATTATTCCAGATTATAATGAAAGCATCACTGCTGCCCTGAGGACGTACTCCAGTCACACTGACTGTAGAGGAACCTCGTAAATTTTGTGTCTTGCTTATTTATTCCAATGCATCCACCGTCGATTTTACAACATAGTGATTATTTCGCATTTTCTCTTCTTATAATTTTTAACGGTTGCTATTATAAATAAGGGAAAAGGAAAGGAAAAAAAAAAGGGAACTTTAACGAAAAGCTCATGGTACTGTTCACTTTAACGAAAAACCACATTTTTACACTAAAAAGTCAATCATGGTACTATTCACTTTACCCTTTATTTTGTCCTTATCATTAAAACTCAAAGTTTTCAAGCCATTTTAATTAGTTTTCCTAAAAAAAAAAAGACAAAGGAAGCACACTATTGTCTGACAGAGACTAGTTTATCTCTGGATCCAGAAGACAAGACAGTAATATTCCACACGCGGAGAAGGCCAATAAATTAATCTCAACTGAACTCTCTTCCCACCCACCCACCGCCACCGTCGCCGCCACCAAATTCCCTAATCTCCCCACCTGGATCCTCTCAGTTTCATCCTCCTCTGCCTTGCTCAACTCTATCTGCTTGCTCTTCTACCGATTTCCTCTCTCCCCAATTCCCAATGATAAATCTAATCCACTCCCACTGATACAGTTCTCATCAGTGGCCATTTTAAAATTGTGGGGTTGTTGGTGGGTGCTTCTGGGATTTTATTCTTTGCCCCCTAAACAAAAGGCACACCCTAGATTTGTAGGATCCTCAACCGTGATTCCGGGGATGGGTCTGTTTTCTGAAACCTACAGTGCCAAGCAAGTCCTTTTATTATAGAAAGTCTTCATCTTTCTCCCTCTTCAATCATACAAAGTCTCGTTACTTTATTAGTTTTTTCCATTTTAATCTAGACCAAAGCTTCCGTCTTTACTTCAAATGTAGTCCTACAAATAAAGGGTACCCTTTGTTTAATTAGTCGGTGTATGTTGTTCTTGTTGTACAAGTTTAGAGATAGAAAATTATGGGATCTGGTAATGGGGTTTATTCAGTTGGGGATTTCAATTTGGATGCCAAGTGGCTGATCGATCCAAAGCATCTTTTTGTTGGTCCGAGGATTGGGGAAGGCGCGCATGCCAAAGTGTACGAAGGAAAGTAAGTCAAATCTCACTACAACGTCTATGTTTGTTTTGTCTTAGATTCTGAATTTCTGGTCTCTCAAGTTTTGCAATTTATTATTATCTCTTAGATCTTGTTAAACATAAATGCAAAATTAAGTTGGGTTTTGGCAGAACTAATCAAATATCAAAACTTGCTTTGGTGTTGTGCAATTATGGTGTTTATGATGCCGAATATGTGTTTTTCGTGTCGAGTTACAACGATGATGTTCTGTTCTGTTGTGTTCTTAAATCTGTTTGTTTGTTGTGTTTTGTTTGTTCTAGATATAAGAATCAAAATGTTGCTGTAAAAATTGTTCATAGAGGAGAAACCCCAGAGCAGATTGCCAAGAGAGAAGCGCGGTTTGCGAGGGAAGTGGCAATGATGTCGAAAGTGCAGCACAAAAACTTAGTGAAGGTTGTTGTCTAGTTTTCGATAAGTAATTGTGATTACTAAATAGGTGTATTTGCGATATCTGATGGGGGATTTTTAACTTTGTATTACCAGTTCATTGGTGCCTGCAAAAGAACCTGTCATGGTCATGGTGACTGAGCTTCTTCTAGGCGGAACTTTGCGCAAATACTTGTTCAGTATGCGGCCAAAGTGCTTGGACACGTGCGTGGCAGTTGGGTTTGCACTTGATATTGCTCGTGCTATGGAGTGCTTACACTCCCACGGTATCATTCACCGTGACCTGAAACCTGGTACGTTGTTTAGTTCTTTTTTAACAGAAAGGTTGACCTTTGAACGAAGTCACTTAGCTCGACGTTAGGAGAATCAAGGGGGGAACGCCTACATAGAAGAACCAAGAAGGATTAAAGTGAAGTCTATCTGTGAGCATGTCTCAAATATGGAAATCCGAAGGATTGTTATTTAGCATTAGGTAGCTGATAGTTTAGTATTCAGCATGATTGAAGACTTCTGTAGCAGAATTAACTTCAGGAACACAAAACGAATTGCTTTAGTTCACTTAACTGTCATTTCTTTGGCTTGGGGATGGAACTATTGTTAGGGCGAAGCTTATTTCCGAAAACAGGGTTTGTTCCACAATCTTACACTTTTGTTCTGTCCTTTTCCCAGAGAATTTGATCTTGACTGCGGACCAAAAAACAGTCAAACTTGCGGACTTTGGCTTAGCAAGAGAAGAGTCATTGACAGAGACGATGACCGCTGAAACTGGGACATACTGGTGGATGTCTCCTGAGATACGGTACTTTAAATTGGTCATTCAAAGGTTGAAAATTTGTTTTCTCATATGTCTTGTGAGTGTGTTTGATATCAGCAAATTAATTTTCCACCTTTGTATTTGGTGGCAGCTTTAAAGCACAGTTACATTACGACACGGAGAAAAGAAGCATTACAATCATAAGGTGGATGCTTACAGTTTTGCAATTGTATTGTGGGAACTCATCCATAACAAGCTGCCTTTCGAAGGCATGTCGAATTTACAAGCAGCGTATGCAGCTGCTTTTAAGGTAACAAAATACCACAATAGTCTTATTCATAACTCGGTACTTTTTAGTTTTTAAGCATTGTAATTTGAGGTTATACGAATTGTTTCACAATAGTCTTGTATATCTGTTGAATGTTCTATAACATCAACATTATAAAGGTTTCTAATTGAACCATACATTTAAAATCCAAGCATGACAGCTTTACAGACATATATAAGCAAATTTAAATAACTAATTAGGCAATACACAGCAGCGGACATAACCCACCCCCATACTTTTCCCCATCTCTTTCTGCAACCAACGTCAGCTGAGGCCCAAATGCAGCAGCCCAACCCTGCTGTTAAGCACGGCCCACACTAACACACACACTGGCAAACCGTAATTAATTCATAATCGAGCACCCATTCCATAACCAACATGAATTTACTGAACTAAATAGATAATTAGATATGTGTTAGCTTCTGAAATTAGTTCTAGAAATTGAATTTAATGGCTCAGTTTATGACTAATTCCTTGCTTGTAAATCCCTTTTTGTGATTCTGAGGTTGTTTTTGTTTGTTGATCAAAGGGGCTTGAAAGAGTCGGATGTGGACAGCTTTGTTGATGATGTCCTTGTGAATCACAAACCATGGGCTTCCCGAGTGCAAGAGCCGTTGACTGGCTCCCATGTATTTGTATGTGCACATTGTTGTCGAGAGGAATGGAATCGTGATAGTGCACGTGTTCTCATTGATAAGTTCGAAGAGGAGGCTGAGCTGCGAGGATGGATGAATCAGGTATTTGTTACTGCTTGCAATCACACTGGAGGCCACAATGGAAACTTGATTATCTACATCCCAAGTTCAGATGGAAGTACAACAGGCCATTGGTAATATCCGGATCATAACAATTTAAAATTTTGTCGTATTGCGATCGATGAAGGAGTTTGAATATTATGTATTATTAATTGCAGGTATGGCTACGTCACTCCTGATGATGTGCCAGAATTGCTTGATCAGCATATTGGGAAGGGAGAGATTATAGAACGACTTTGGAGGTTTGTACATTTTTGGTTTGGCCTACTGTTTTGGATGAAATATTCACCGGATGGAAGCTTGTGTTGTCATATTTTTCAATTGCTGATTATTTATAGTCTTGTATGATAGATTTATTGATATAGAGTTACATTAACATGGAGGAACTTTTGTGGAGAAAGCACAAAAGAATTGGATATAACTGCATTACCCTGTATATGTTTCTGATTTGTAATGTTGTTGTGATTTGTTTATTAAGCTTGAACATACTTGTTCTTACTCAATTGCTATTGACGAAACTTTAAATAGCTGAACACGAAATTCAATTTCATTCCTTACAAGGGCCAAATCGGAGCATCTTGTGATGAAGCTGAAAAAATTAATGACCTGAAGCTTCCAAAAAAAGGAGAAAGTAAGAAAGCCGAGGAGATGCCCCAAGGAAACGGCAATTGGATTGAGAATAATGAGAACTTTTCAGGCTGTTGCCAAAGCTCAAGAGTTTGGTCGAGATCATCGTCCACTGCTGATCTCTGCAAGCATCTCCTCCACCAGCCTCAATGGTGTTGTACTCGTCCAAGGGCTGGATTACGAGAGCATTAGGCGGGCTTTTTCTCTCTGGAATGGATATTCCTTACTGGTTCACCTTAAAGAGACATAAATAATTGTTTGTATTTGTTACAAGTTGGTTACAACTGTCCATGTAACTAATTACTAGATTAGTTTGTTAACTAGGTGTAATTAGTTACTAAGCTATTTTTCAACAGCTGTATATATACCAATTGTAATTTCTTATTCTCTAAGAAATAAAATCCCAGAGTTATTTCTTATATGGTATCAATCGCCTTTCTGCTCACGCATCGATCTTTGCTTCCTCCGCACTCTTCAATTTCTTCGATCTTCGATTTCTCCGATCAATTTTTGCTTTTTCTCTGGAAATCTTGATCGTCAATGGCGTCTTCTACCTCTTCGCCTGCAAATCCTGATGTCTCTGCTCATAATCCCACCCCTATTTCGTCAAATTCGGTTCCGATAAACCCTAATTTTTCCAATCCCTCTTTGATCTCTTCGATTTCAATCCAAAACATCACCTGCATGGTTCCTACAAAGCTCAAGAGAGACAATTACCTTGCCTGGAAAGCTCTATTCGCTCCAATCTTCCGGCGTTACAAGCTTACAGGCATCATCGATGGATCGGAGCCATGTCCACCGCCTTTTCTTCTTGATCCATCTGGTGTCAGTACTTCTGCTCCGAATCCTGCTTTCGAGATCTGGTTTGAAAAGGATCAAAATATCCTCATCTGGTTGAATTCAACCCTATCTGAAGATCTTATTCCGTTCACCGTCGGCGTCACTTCATCTCGAGACTTATGGCAGATTCTTGAGCAACGATTTGGCGGCGTCTCGGCGGCGCACATTCATCAGCTCCGCTCGCTTCTGCATGCCGTTCAGAAAGGAGATCTATCCATTTCTGATTATCTGCAGTGTATCAAAGGCCTCTCTGATGCTCTTATGGCTGCCGGAGCCCCGGTATCGGACCACGATCTCATAGCTGTAACTCTCAATGGCCTCTCCGATGATTACGAATCTTTCATTGATTCTATAATGCTTCGAATTTCATCTACCTCTTTAGATGAACTTCATGGCTTACTCATGAATAAAGAGGTTTTCATGCATAGGAAGAAGAAGAATCCTTCATCTTCTCTCACAGAACCTTTTCACGCTTTTGCTGCTCAAGTTTCACCTCTTCAGCAAGGTCTTCTTCCTACGCCTCCATCTTCACAGGCATATGTTCTTCAACATTCTTCCTACAACAATCGCAACACTTTCCAGCGCACTAATCGTGGCCGAGGCAATTTTCAGAAAAATAACAGAGGTCGTGGCAACTATCGTGGCAATTACAACAACTATGGCAATGGTAATAGTAATTTTCGTCCTAATTCTGGTTCTTCCAATCGGCAATATAGTGGTTCTACTCGCTATCCCTGTCAAATCTGCAACTCCTTTGATCATGAGGCTCTTGACTGCTATGCTCGAATGAACCATGATTTTGCTGGAAAGATTCCCCCTGCTAAGCTTGCTGCTATGTGTACTCGTACTGCCTCTTCATCTCAGACTCCATGGATTCTGGACTCTGAAGCCACTGCTCATGTCACTAATGATATCTCTGCAATATCTTCCCCCACTCCTTACTCTGGTGAAGATAAGGTTTATGCTGGTGATGGCCAAGGTATGGCAATTCACCACACAGGTTCTTCTGTTCTTAAAACTCCACATGCTGACTTTTGCTTAAATAATGTTCTTCATGTGCCAAAGATACAATTCAATTTGCTCTCTGCGTATCAATTTCTCCGAGACAATTATTGTTCTTTAACTCTTGATTCTGATGGTTCTGTTATCAAGGACCGTTCTACTGGGATGATGCTTTTTCGAGGCCCAGTTAGGAATGGTTTCTATCTTCTGCAAGGTCAACAGTTCAAAGCTCCATTCTCTGCACTTGTTACCACTCAGACTTCCTTACAACAGTGGCATAAACGGCTTGGTCACCCTTCAACAACTATTCTTCGACGGATTTTGCATACTCATAAGCTAGTTACTAATGATTCAGCTTCTGTTAAGTTTTTTTGTGCAGACTGTGCAATTGGCAAAAGTCATAAGTTGCCCTTTTCTTATAGTACTACCACTGTCCACCATAGCTTGGATTTAATTCATTGTGATGTCTGGGGTCCCTGTCCAGTATACTCTGTTAGTGGCTACAAGTACTATGTACTCTTTGTGGATGAATATAGCAAATACAGTTGGTTGTTTCCTTTAAAGGCCAAGTCTGAAGTCTTCTCTATCTTTGTAATTTTCAAAACATATGTTGAAAATTTACTTGGAAATAAAATCAAGACTTTTCGCACAGATTCCGGGGGTGAGTTTACTAGTTCTGAATTTACTTCTTACTTGCTTCAACATGGCATCTCTCATCAATTTAGTTGTCCACACACACCTGAGCAAAATGGGTGTGTGGAACGCAAGCATCGACATCTCACTGAGACAGCCCGGACTCTTCTTGTTGCTTCTAAAGTTCCACACAGATTTTGGGTCGAAGCGTTTTCCACTGCAATGTATCTCATTAATCGCCTACCTATTTCTGGATCTTCTAAATCTCCATGGGAAATTCTTTTTCACAAGCCTCCTGATTATTCCAAGTTGAAGACCTTTGGCTGCTGCTGCTATCCTTGGCTCAAGCCCTATATGCACTCAAAATTGGATGGAAAAAGTATACCTTGTGTATTTATGGGATATAGCCTTCAACACAAAGGCTATCGATGTTTAGATATGATTTCCAACAGAGTCTACATCTCCCGGCACGTTTTTTTTAATGAAGACCACTTTCCATTTTTTGATAGCTCTTCCAGATGTTCATCCTCTGTCCCCTCCCCTCCATCAACTGAGTTCTCACTGTTATTTCCTCACTCAGGTATTTCTGCCACGCAGCCATCTTCAGTGCAAGTACAGTGTCATGTTTCTTCTCAGGAACAGTGTGCAGACTCTTCTCAGGACAACTCCTCAACCTCATTTATTTCACAACCTCAACAGTCCCTGCCATCTCCAAACTCTTCTTTTTCTCCGCAGCATCATTCTTCTTCAAGCTCACTTCCAGTCTCTGCTCCCACAAACAATCATCCCATGGTCACTCGATCTAAAGCCGGCATTTTCAAGCCTAAAGTGTTGGCAGTTACCAACCATCCCATTGATTCCAGCTCCATTGTACCTACTACTTATTTGCAAGCCTCTAAGTCGGATCACTGGAATAAAGCTATGCTTGAAGAATTTAACGCTCTCCAGTCCACCGGCACTTGGACTCTTGTCCCCTCCTCTCCTTCTCAGAATTTGGTAGGATGCAAATGGGTTTTCAGGATTAAACGGAAACCTGATGGTTCTATTGATCGTTACAAAGCCCGGCTTGTTGCTAAGGGCTTTCATCAACAAGCTGGTATTGATTTCAAGGAAACCTTCAGCTCAGTTGCCAAACCTGTCACCATTCGTATTCTACTTACTCTTGCAGTGCAATATGATTGGTTTTTAAACCAACTGGACATCAGCAATGCTTTTCTCCATGGTAATCTTCAAGAGGAGGTCTTTATGCAGCAACCTCCAGGTTTCATTGATTCTTTCAATCCCTCGTATGTTTGCAAACTCAACAAATCCCTCTACGGATTGAAGCAAGCCCCGAGGGCATGGTATGAGAAGCTATTTCACACTCTGGTTTCTCTCGGATTTAACAACTCTCAGTTTGATTGTTCTCTGTTTGTCAAGCTTAAACCCTTTCCTGTGCTGGTACTTGTTTATGTGGATGATATATTGGTGACTGGTCCTAACTCTTCTTTCTGTCAACTCTTTATTCAGAAACTTAGTTCCTTGTTTCCAGTTAAGGATTTAGGACCCTTACACTATTTCCTTGGCTTAGAGGTTCATCGATCCACTGAGGGCATTTTCCTGTCTCAAAGCAAATATGCTTTGGATCTCTTAGTCAAGACAAACATGGAAGGTTGTAAACCTTGTGTTACTCCCTTAGGAACTCAGAAGCTTGATCATGTTGGAGTTCCTTTGACTGATCCAAAAGAATACCGATCTATTGTAGGGGCACTTCAGTATCTAACTTGGTCAAGACCTGATCTTTCCTTTGCAGTCAATCAAGTGTGTCAATTTCTGCACTGCCCCCGTGATTCACACTTTCAAGCTGTCAAACGGATCCTACTGTTTTTAAAAGGTACAATTGATCAAGGAATGTGGTTTAAGAAGGGCTCCTTGCGTCTTACAGCTTACTCTGATGCCGATTGGGCAGGTTGTGTGTTTGATCGCCGGTCTACCAGTGGCTATTGTGTATATTTGGGCAGTAACTTGATTAGTTGGAGCGCCAAAAAGCAACATACTGTTGCTCGATCTTCTACGGAGGCTGAATATCGGTCCCTTGCGCACACTGCCGCTGAACTCACTTGGGTGTGTAAAATTTTCCGAGATATTGCATTTCAACTTACTACCATTCCCATCCTTTGGTGTGACAATGTCTCTGCTATTTCTTTGGCTTCCAATCCAGTTTTTCATGCTCGCACCAAGCATGTGGAGATTGATTATCATTATATTCGTGAACTCGTTCTTGCCAAGTTACTTCAGGTGCAATATCTCAGTACTCAACATCAGATTGCCGATATCCACACCAAATCTCTTCCCAAAGCTCGGTTTCAATATCTTCAATCCAAGCTTTCACTCGGCCCTCTTCCGTTCAGCTTGAGGGGGTGTAAAGAGACACATAAATAATTGTTTGTATTTGTTACAAGTTGGTTACAACTGTCCATGTAACTAATTACTAGATTAGTTTGTTAACTAGGTGTAATTAGTTACTAAGCTATTTTTCAACAGCTGTATATATACCAATTGTAATTTCTTATTCTCTAAGAAATAAAATCCCAGAGTTATTTCTTATACACCTATGTCGTGAATGAGGATGAAACTATCAAATTTGAAGTGCGGCAAAGGACTGCTGTTAATATAAGAGGGTTGGCTGTGTGCATAGTTTATTCCGGGGACCACTCCGGCTGTACTGGGTCTCTATGCATTCATGTTGTTAATCATACCCAGCGAACTCATTTTGTCATTTCGCCAATTGTGGCCACCGTGACTGCCTCCCATGAATATCATCTTTCAAACAAGAAGCTTAATCTGAAAGGCGGCGACGTGATTTTTGTAATAGCGGACTTTAAAGTATCACAGAATGTCATTTGTCTGATGGAATTCTAGAATATGATCTTTCATATATAGAGTTTAAGGGCGTGGACTATCAGCGTGTACCGTATGAGTATGGCGACGATACTGATGACGAGGACTATCGGACATAAACTGATGAAAGAGATTGTTGACGTTGCAGACACAGTTAAGCCAGCCATCACTCATCTAACGATGAGGTACCCTAAACCTAAACTCATCTTATGAGTTTGTTAATTGATTTGAATATTGAAAGCATTAAAATTGATGTTTGAGATTGGTCATCGTAAGACCCAGATCGAATTTGGTTACTACTAAGGAAGTTGGAGTTTATTTGAATTACCAGTTACTGTATATCATGCGTTGTCAAGTATATCGTGCAATGAGATAATCGATTAAAAGGATACTCCGTTAATTTTTTTTTTTTTTTTTTTTTTTTGGAAAAGAAACGGACATGACACAAAATCGAGCGGAATGGCGTTCTAGGATTCATATAGCCGACCCCACTTAATGAAAAAAGACTTTGTTGTTGTTGTTGTTGTTTTGGAAAAGAAAGCGTTGTATTGAAAAGCCGGGATGCGGTTCCGGTCGCGGTGTGAACGGGTCAAGGAAATGGGGTCCGGGTTGAGTGCCTCACACTTCTCTCATGTCTCTCCCTGCTCTTCTTTCTGATTGGGCAGTCCCCTTCACCTTTCTCTCCCTTCTCTTCTCTTCTTTCCATCACAGCCACACACGTGGCTTCGTCACCACCCTTCCTGCTCCAGCAAAGCTGGAGGCTTCGGGATTTGAAGATCAAAATTACTAAAATGTTATTGACTTTAATCGTTTACATCTCTTTCATTATAACTTCGTTTCACGAACGATTTTCGTCTATCCGTTCGTGAGACCGAGCTCTATTTGAAATCATTATTATTGTGACCTCGAAAGGTCTACAAATTTTAAAGGATTAATTACAGAACTTCATACCTTGTAACTGAACGATTTAAATTCGTAAATTATTGGGTTAAAATTTTAAAAATGCCGCCCGCACCGGGGAATCTTGGTAAAAGACTTTGATTATTTGAAGGCCAAGCTGCACTTCTACATGCTGCATGGATACCAGCAACTCCGCCTAGCCGCCGCAGCGGCCTCTTCGTCTTCCTTGTGGTGCCCAAACTGCTGGAAGTACGAAGTGTTCCTAAGCTTTAGAGGTGACGACGCACGCACTACCTTCACAGACCAAACTGCCGGAATCAACATGTTTATAGACTATCAGCTCAGAAAGGGAGTTGGGGGGGGGGGTGTGAATATAAAGACAGAACTTGACCGCGAAATCGAAACTAATGACGTTGCAGACAGAGCTAAACCAGCCATATTAGTCTGGTGACGATATCAAACTATACCATGAATACTGCCTGATGAAGACATGCACTGATGATGACACTATTGACGTTGCAGATAGAGCTAAACCAGCCATCACTCATCTGATGAGGGACCCTAAACCTAAACTCATCTTATGAGCTTGTTAATTGATTTGAATATTGAAAGCATTACAATCCCATTACTCGTTATTGACGTCTGGCTCTGATTGGTCAGTTACTCACTTATAAGTACGTGCAATGTCCCTTATTTCTTCGATATGGGGAGCCACATATACGTCATGTTGATTCTTGATTTTCCCGTATTTACTAAAATACTCCTTTTGAAGTCGTTTGAATTACTAACTTGTGTAGAATCAGAAAAAGCATGGGTATCATCTTAACATTCGATCGTGATCCAATCCATGAATATAATGAATCAAATAAACTAAGCGGGCTAGTTGATCCTCATTCTCACTCCTTTATGAGTTCATGATATGGTCAAATTCATATTATGCAGTCTAACCTAAGCGTTGATTGACACGCATAATCATGTGTTGTCTAGCAGATAATGACAAATACTGATAGTACTATGTCCATAAAAATTTCACAATATGTATAAACAAACAAACAAGGCAATGTAAGAAATTCATATATTTTACTTCACACATAAAAAATTAAGTGTTACCATATTTTGTAATAAATATATGCAATGCCATACGCGTGCATATTCATATAAATCCACGCATTTTGTTTCTCTATAATACTTAGAAGATGAAGTTTGACTTAACTTTGGCTATCTGAAAGCCAAGCCGCATAGCCTGCTGCACTCCTCTATTCTCCCAACACTAGTACAAATTATCGATGGATACCATCAGCTCCGCCCATGGAACCGATGTCGCAGCCTCTTCGTCTTCCCTGTGCCACTCAAACCACTGGAAGTACGAGGTGTTCCTGAGCTTTAGAGGCGACGACACACGCACTACCTTCACAGACCACCTCTCCATTGCGTTACACAATGCTGGAATCCACACGCTCATTGACTACCAGCTCAGAAGAGGGGAAAACACACAGAGTGAACTTGACCAAGAAATCAAAGGGTCGAGGAATACTGTTGTCTGTCTTCTCAAAGAGGCTAGCCAAGATCATGAGGTGCCAAGAAGATCAAGAGGGGAAAGTAGTCTATCCAATATTGTACGACGTCGACCCTTCTCAAGTGAGGAAATAGTGGTATTTTTGGAAATGCATTTTGGAAGCATGAAAGGGATGAAGATCCAAATGAGGTCGAGCAGTGGAGAAAGGATCTTAAGGCTTCTGCAGATTTGGGTGGCCGGAATCTTAACAAACATAGTCGATTCATGTTTTATCGCCAATTCATCTAATTGGTCAGCATCATCTATGCCATCAACGACGACAAGCACCTTCATGCTTCCAAATCTTTTCTCTCTCTCTTTGGTTCCTTCGGCAACACCGCTCACATTAATGTCCAGCCGTTTCAAAACATCTCGAAGAAGTAGTTCTTGCAGAGCAACCATACTTTTCTTTTTTACTCCTCACCTTTTGAAGGAAACATTGACCACTAAAGCAACGATGATATTCGCTACAGATAGCTCTCGCAAGTGTTGTTTCACCTATACTGCACATACCCCAAATTCCAATTATTTGAACATCAAGCAAATCTCCAACATTTAAGCATTCAGTACTCAACTATTGCACAAGAAAATCCATTCCAACTGAGCACTTGGCTTGTTATCAGTAGTCCTCTGATGTCCCTAGCAATTTCCTCAATAAACAACCCTTCACGCCTGGCAATTAAATTTCAAAATTATACAAAAGTGAAATTCATCATGCAACTGCAAGATTCATATTTTCTGAGCAAAGAAGATTTGAGTAAATTAGATTGATCCATGTGATTAACTATGCTATATACGACCGGATTTCTAACCTTGAATTATAAGTGAGTAAATTTGAGCATCAAAAAATTGTAAAGAAGGAGTTAAAGAAGGAATTATACCCGTCCGCCGGAAAGAAGCCTTAAGATCCTTTCTCCACTGATTGTTCGTTTGGATTTTCATCGCTTTCATGCTTCCGAACTTCCCCAAAACCACCACTCTGTTTCCTCACAACGGCATAGAATATTGGATAGACTATTTTGCCCTCTTGATCTTCTCGGCACCTCATGATCTTGGCCAGCTCCCACAAGCACCACTGTGACTCCGCGTACCCCTTGGAGAAGACGACGATGGCGATTCTGGACCCTTCGATTTATCGGTCAAGTTCGCTCTGTATATTATCCCCCTTCTGAGCTGGTAGTCTATAAACGTGTTGCTTCCGGCATAGCGTAACGCATGGAGAGATTGTCTGTGTAGTTAGTGCGTGTGTCGTTGCCTCTAAAGCTCAGGAAGACCTTGTACTTCCAGCGGTTTGAGCGGCACGGGGAAGACGAAGAGGCTGCGACGGCGGGTCCATGGGCGGAGCTGCTGGTATCCATCGATTACCAATTGGTGCAGCTGGCTTTCAAGAAAAGAAGGTCAAAACTCTAATCATTTCAGTGAGCGGCACGTGTAATTTAGAAACTAAAAGGTTAACGACTTAACGCCGTGTAATTTGGGTAGTCACTGGGTTTGGTTTTTCTATTAATTACACGTGTTAAATTCTGATAAATCATATCATTGGGTCAGTAATTTGGATACTCGAAGGACGTCCCTCTTCAATAGAGTTGAGATCTTCTGCACCCATTTTGCCTATGATTTCTTCCCATTTGTTAAGATAGGTATTTGTTACTTCTTGCTCTCACATTGGAGGCCACAAGTATGCTGGAAACTTGATTGTTTACAGGCCAGGTTCAGATGGAAGCATAACAGGCTATTGGTAACATCCGGATCATAACAATTTACAATTTATCGTATTAGGATAGATGAAGGAATTTGAATATTATGGTATTAATAATTGCAAGTATGGCTACGTCACTCCTAAGGATGTGCCGGAATTACTTGATCAGCATATTGGGAAGGGAGAGATCACAGAACGACTTTGGAGGTTTGTGTGTTTTCGGTTTTGCCTACTGTCTTCTGATGAAAAGTTCACTGGAACTGAAGCTTCTGTTGTCATATTTTCCTATTGCTGATTACTTATAGTGTTGTATGATAGATTATTAATATGGAGTTACATTAACATTGAGGAACCAAATCAAACAACTCGTGTGAACCAAATCAAACAACTTTTTGTTTATAGATAAACCAAACCAGAGGTGGTTTTGGGGAAGGGGGATGGTGTCAAGTAGGCACTGTTGTCAAATTGTTTATTAAGCTTGATCATAGAGTTAAACTTTAAATGGCTGAACACGAAATTCAATTTCATTCCTTACAGGGGCCAAATGTGATACGCCCCGACCCTGATATTCCCCGAATACCAGGATAGACACGTGCTGGCCGACACCCGAGGGTGACGAAAGTCATTAATTGATACAAAAGCTAAGAATAAGAAATAAGTAAGGGTTATGAATTTAAAATACCATGAATTAATAATTTAGGAACGTGCTCAGAGCATACAACTAAACCTAATCACTAAGACGAATTAAGATAAAATTTAATGAATAAAGGAGTGAGTCCTACATTCAAGAGGATCCGAAGATGTTGCTGCGGAAGTGTCTTGACGCCGGGATTAGGTGCCTTGATTCTAAGTCCTGAATGGGAGCGCAAAACAAAGGTGAGTGGACCAAGTTTATCTATATAATAATGATAAAACAGTTATCAATGTACTAACCCCCAAAGTTTATATATAATGAAAACTACTAGCATAATAAGTGATGGATTTAATAAAAATCCTAGCATGCCACAATATCTCAAAAGTCACATCGCGGAAATCAAAACAGTAAACGCATCATAAATCGTCTCGTAAACGCGGTGTGCTGCTAGAAAGATCACTGAATAAATAATAACTCCCGGCCCAATGCCTGCACCTCAGTCTCTGTGCCCGTAGCCAGAGATAACTCCCTCCCGGCCCAATGCCTGTCTCCGTGTCCCTCAGCCTTTCGCTAGGGATTATTTCTCCCGGCCTACATGCCAACACCAGATCCTCGCCCCAGGCGGCATAGTGTCTACTAGGTACGCACAAATATTTACGCCTCTCATAAATACCACTTCATAGCGTAGGTTACCGATCATCGTCTACACTATAAAGAGGGGTTCAAAACATGTTCTAGCATCCTATCGTTATCTATCAGATAGTTTACCAGTTCATGGTTTTTATAGAAAATATGATATATTAAAATATAGCTCAACATAGGCTAATAATTAATTCCTCACCAAAAACACGAGACGAAAATCAATATATTAAATCAACATGCTTCACATAAATCAATTCATAAACTCGTAGGCATGCTAATCATTTATGCAATTAAAATATAAAATCATGTAATTTTAGAAGGGGTCCACTCACAGTACTTAGCCGCCAAAAACTGCGCCACTAGCGAAGACGAAAACGTTACAATAATTGCCCCTCACACGACGTCTAACTCGCCGTGGTTTGGCCGGAAACTGCCTCGAAAGCCTCGGAGGTCGCCGGAAACTTGCACGCCGGCCAACTCGCCGTGGTTTGGCCGGAAATGGCCTCGAAAGGGGCGGTGCTCGCCGGAGCTCGAGTACAGGACTTCCAGGTTCGACTTCCAAGATGCCAAGACTATGGTTGAGTTCGTAGCGACGAGATAAAGACGATGGTGATATTTGTTGGTAAGAAAAACTCTCCGAGGGGTGGAGATAGAGAGAGCCGAGAGAGTGAGGGAGAGAGAGTTACGGGAGAGGTGAGGGAGAAGAGAGAGAACTGAGAGAGGAGAGAGAGATACCAGAAAACAAAAAAAAAATAATAAAACAAGGTGGGCCCCACGGGCTCACCAATTAAGGTTTTAAAACAATTTTTAAATAAAATGGGGTTGGGGTGTTTCAATCTACCACCCTTATAAAAAAATTTCGTCCCCGAAATTTAAAATAACATACTACACTGAAAAACTCGAAAATACGAGAAATGATACACATATATATACGTAACGAAGAAATCAAATCAGAGCGGTTGCACAAAAGGGAAAATGCCACGCCGTCGCGATCGGCTGCAATGATTCCATCTTTCGTGCCTCCAGGCTCATACTTTCTTTCCCCATCCGTGTAAAAATAGGACACATACTTTAATAAAATATAAAGTCGAAAACACAAAATAATTTATAGATATGTACTAACATATATTCCAAAAACTCGAATCAACTCAAAAATGAAAACAGAAATACTTTTCCAAAAACATTTGTAACGACAAAAACAAATAACTAGAGTAAATGAAGTTAAAATACTTATACTGAAAACCAAAACTGAAAAATGAGAATGGGTCTTGCCCAAGAATTTGAAATGTCACGTACTCCGAAAACAGATGTGTCTTTGGGTCGAGTCCTAAGAATAACAATTCTGAATCTGCATCAGCTGCTGTAGACGAATCTTCCCGCCCACTTGCTTAATGAACCCAACAAATAAGCTATCGATATCACAGTCTGCAGCCCGCAATATCGACCTCACATTTGTTGTCTCAATAAGTAAGTCGTAATTTCTCAAATGGTGCACAATTTCACATATCGTAGGATCGATCCTCCAAATACAAGTTCGCAAGACTTTTCAGTCAACCAGTGTCGTCCATGAAAAACTATCGTACCAGGTCGTA
Source organism: Malus fusca (assembly GCA_035220775.1). Classification (NCBI taxonomy): domain Eukaryota; kingdom Viridiplantae; phylum Streptophyta; class Magnoliopsida; order Rosales; family Rosaceae; genus Malus; species Malus fusca. Next base: position 1,715,826 of record CM069067.1, on the reverse strand, counting down.
AAAAAGTGCCATACATCAAACCGAACAAAACAGAAATTGTCGTTGTAAAACTCTATCCAGCACCAAGCATCATATCCTCCTCAGTTCTTCCAAATGTGACCAACTACTTCCGAATTTCACCAGTAAAGAACCCATTTGAAAATTGTACCTTGGGATTCAAGAGAATTGGCTACCATGTTAGTAGTAGACCCAAAAGCTCGAACCAAGCAAGCAGCAAACGAGAAGTCATCTTCCTCAACATGCAGTATCTCTTGGAAATGTTGTAGTGCTCAATCCACCTTTCCATTTTTGCTTAGTTGCAGATTTCTTTCGAGAGAAGTGTAAAGATTATCCAATTCTCGCTTCGACCGTCATGTAGTGCCATTCCAGAATGCATCAACAGATCTGCTAGAAGTGTTTTAACAACCACGTACTCACAACAATAAGGTTCAGAAGTGAAGCAGTGGAAATATGCGTCGAGACGAACACATATCGTTGGAAAATAACCGATGTGATGCCCATGAATTCTAGTAAGATGGTGATACAATATGCTGACCTTCAGCACCACAATTTTCACCAGTCTCTTACCAAAGGACAACTCAAACTTCACCCCCACGATGAACTCTTTATGATAAGTCTGGTAAGCTTGTGAAAAGATTATGCTCCCAACATTCTTGTCCAAATCAATAAGAATTGGACGCACACTTCCACCGAATCGATCGATCGTGAATTTCTCACTGATTGAGCGAGAAACCATGTCGAGAAGGTTGAAAGAATACTCAAGAATTTGAAGAATTTGAGGGTCAAAATAAGTCCACCAAAACTAAAGTACAAGGTATTGATATTTGGACAAGGAACCTGATAAGCTCATATTTATACATATTTTACATCAAATTCTCTCGTCTTTTCTTAGTTAGTTTCTTATATTTTTGAGTTATTTGCTTTGTTTTTGTGTTTTATCGAATTTATCTAGCTAAGAAAATAAAAATAGCACAAGTGTGATTTTAAGTAATAAATTCGTCATTTCTATTTTGCTCACTTATTTTATTGTTGTAACTTAAGAAAATATTTTTGCAGAAATAATGGATTGATGCATGAATAATCAAAGGAAAAGAAGAATGGAGTGCACACTGACGGGAGTGGGAGAGCACGACTGCTAAGAAAAAGAAAAGAAATATAAAGGATTAGGCAGTGCTGCAGGCACAGAAAAATAAAAAAAGAAATAAAGAAGTGGGAGTGTGGACGGATGGCAGACAAGGAATTGTGGAAATAATAAAAAAAAAGGATATAAAATAAGAAGTGGAGGTCAGTGGGAAGATTAAAATAAAAAAAACAAAGCTGCTTTGGCAGCTATATAAGGCGTGGAACAGAGAAAGGCAGGAGAAAGCTGCCTTGCGAGAAAAGAATAAAAAAAACAAACAGAAAAACAGGAAGTCCTCGGGGAGAAGTCAGACGTAGCAAAGGAAGGAGAGAAGGCGCGGGAAAAAAAAACGCAGAGGCTTCACTCCATTTCTCTCGGTTTAATTTTTCCAAACCCATGTTTTACTTTTGGTTTAATTTGATAATTATGTGTAACTAATTTTTAGTAGTTAGGGGCTGTTTTGAAGCCCCGAATATGATTGTAAGTTTGTTGTGATATTTTGTTTGAATGACTTTTATGGAAGGATGAAAATTGTTTCACTACTTATCTCATTGATAAATTCTTTATGTGTTTCTATGGATGCATACATAGTGAGCATATATAGGATTTTAATGCTATGAATATATGTCTGCCTGCCCTTGTTGAATGAGGACCTACATATGTTCTACAGTAGCAATTGTTAATTGTGGTTAACATGTGAATCGATTTCTAGGATAAGTAAGACAACACCAGTACTTACGATGCCTTGTGATGACTCAAACTCTTTTTGTTCTTAATGATTTCTATTTGTTAAATCTATGAACACACCATTCTAGATTGCATGCTAGGAACTAAGTTAAGTTGAAAACACCATTCTCTTAACATACTACGTAAGAAAGAGTAATAGGTTGTGTTCTAACATTGAGCCAACTTGAGCATCTTCATCCGGAAATAAAAGGGATTTGAATGAAACGTAACATACTTGCATGATTATTTGGTGGTGGATAGCATGTCCCCTAACTCATTTTCTTAACTTGTGAATTAAAATCTATTGGTATTATTTAAAATTGGTTTTTGTATTGTTTTTGTACGATTTAATTTAAATAGCAAATCAACTCCAAAAATCCCAAAAATTTGTGTGAACATAGCTTGGTGAGTCTAGTTTTGTGTCATTAAGTCTTGTTTAAATATGTTTAAATTAATTTAGAATAGATTAGCAATCCCTCCTAATCCCCGGCCTAGAACGATACCCTACTTACATCTACACTACAATTGTCAAAAAGAGGGTTTAATTTGTGCGTTAGTTAATTTCCGCATCAAATTTTTGGCGCCGTGTCGCCGGGGATTGTTATTTCTGATTGCTTATATTTTATTTTTACTATTTTTATTTTTTTTATTTTCTATTTCTTGTCTATTTAGTATTTTTGGTTTTGTTTTTATTTCAGGTACTCTTTGTAGTACATGCATACTCGAAAGTCTAAGAGCATTGATCTAGCTTCCTACGATCCAGAGATTGAACGAACATTTCGAAAGCTTCAGAGAAAAATCAAGCAAAAGTGTGCATCGGTGTCTTTACCACCATCGTCTCCACCACATTTAAGTTCGGAAGAGGAGGAGGAACCACAAGAAGGCATGGCTGATAATCGTACATTGAGGGAGTTGGCAATGCCAAATACGGATCAACAACCATTGTGCATCACATATCCTAATGCAGGAGGAGGATTTGAGCTTAAGTCCGGCATGATTCACTACTTGCCTAAGTTCCATGGCTTCTCAACAGAGGATGCCAACAAGCATCTCATGGAGTTTCACGTGGTATGCTCAGGAATGAGACCAGCAAATGTGGAGGAGGAGCAAGTCAAGTTGAGGGCATTCCCATTTACATTAGAAGCCAAGGCAAAGGAGTGGCTTTACAATTTACCTCCGGGATCAATGAACACCTGGAACCAGGTGAAGCAAGCATTCTTGGAGCAATATTTTCCGGCCACCAAAGCTGCAAGCATAAGGAAAGACATATGTGCAATCCGACAACAACATGGAGAGCCCTTTGGAGATTACTATGAGCGATTCACACATTTGGTTGCATCTTGTCCTAATCATCAAATTTCAGAGCATCTTTTAATACAGTATTTTTATGAAGGATTATGTGGTACTGATCGTATAATGCTTGATGCAGCAAGTGGAGGAGCATTCATGGACAAGACACCAATAAATGCTAAGGCATTATTAAAGAACATTGCTGGCAACACACGACAATTTGGAGGGAGAGATGAGCTACCTTTTAAGAAAGTTAACGAGGTAAGTGCTAATTCTAATATTGAATTACAATTAGCTAACTTGACTAATCTTGTGCAACAGGTTATTGTGGCTCCAAAACAGGTGTGTGGTGTATGTTCAATGATGGGACATGCCACAGACATGTGCCCTTCGTTGATGGATCAAGGTGGTCTTGAGCAAGCTAATGCATTAGGAGGATTTCAAGGGCAACAAAGGCAAAAGTATGATCCATATTCCAATAACTATAATGCAGGATGGCGCGATCATCCACACTTAAAGTGGAACAATCAAGACAACGGACAACAATCTGTTCCCAACAACTATAACCGTCCGCCTGGTTTCTTTCAAGCAAGACCACAGGCACCATTTCAGCCTCAACAACAACAAGCTCCAAGTAAGTCTCTTGAGGATTTAATTGCTTCTTTAGCTAACTCTACTCAATCTCATCAACAGAAAACAGACAAAGCAATTGAAAACCTTGAGCGCCAAATGAGTCAGTTAGCAAGTTTGATGGGGCAACAACACCAACCAGGAAGGTTGCCTAGCCAAACCGTGGTGAATCCAAATGCGGAGCAGATGAATGTTGTGACTTTAAGGAATGGAAAAGAAATTTTTGAGCAAGAAGAGGCTTCAACAGAAACAGAAAAGTCTCCTAAAGATACAGAATTGAACAAAAAAGATTCTGATAAGGTAAATAAAGAAATTCAAAATTCATTCAACTCATGTGTCCCTATTCCTTTTCCTCGTAGGTTTATGAAGTCTAAGAAAGAGCAAACTGATAAGGAAATCTTGGATACTTTCCGGAAAGTCCAAGTGAACTTACCTCTTTTAGATGCCATAAAACAAGTACCCAAGTATGCAAAGTTCCTTAAAGAGCTTTGTACGAACAAGAGGAGATTCAATGATCAAGAAACTGTGGCATTAAGCGAGGAAGTATCAGCTGTTTTGCAGAGAAAGCTGCCACCGAAGTTGGAAGATGCCGGTAGCTTTACCATTCCATGTGTAATTGGAGGCAAAGAGTTTGGGAGAGCATTGTGTGATTTGGGGGCATCCATCAATCTGATGCCATATTCAGTGTATGAGTCATTGAACCTTGGAGACTTGAAGGAAACAAAGGTAGTAATCCAGTTGGCAGATCGTTCAAATAGATATCCCAAAGGCCTATTGGAGGATGTACTTGTGCAAGTGAATGAACTCATTTTTCCAGCTGACTTTTTTGTTCTTGAGATGGAACATGATCCTATGCCTACTGCACTTCCTCTTATATTGGGAAGACCATTCCTTAGAACAGCACGGACGAAGATTGATGTCTACGATGGTACCTTAACCATGGAAATTGAGGGGGAAATTGTCAAGTTCAGAATCTTCAATGCTATGAGGTATCCTAGTGAATTAGAATCTTGTTTGTCTATTGATGTGTTTGACTATTTTGTGCAGGATTGTTTTAATGAAGGTGTGGGACAAGATAATTTAGAGAAGGCATTAGTGCATAGCATGACACATGGAAATTTTAATTATTCAGAGCATATTGAAGAAGAATTAATCCAAACAGTGGCCTCTCTTGAGTCTTTTTCACCAATTCATGGTAAGTGTTCTTCCTATTTTATTTCTCTTCTTAATTCTAACGAAAAAACTCTTCCTTCTGTGATTCAGGCACCCAAATTGGAGCTTAAACCAATTCCTGAACATTTGAAGTATGCATTTTTGGGAGAGGATGAAACATTACCGGTTATCATATCATCACAACTCACAGCAGAAGAGGGGGAGAAACTCATCCGGGTACTGAAGGATCACAAAACTGCCATAGCTTGGAGCATTGCAGATATCAAAGGTATAAATCCAGCTACATGTATGCATAGGATTCTGCTGGAAGAAGGTGCAAAACCAACAAGGGAAGCTCAACGCCGTTTAAACCCACTCATGATGGAAGTCGTAAAAAAAGAGGTTATCAAACTTCTTGATGTTGGTATCATATATCCTATTTCGGATAGCAAGTGGGTAAGTCATATTCAGGTAGTCCCTAAACGATCTGGTGTCACAGTTGTTAAGAATGAAGATAATGAGCTAATGCCTACACGTGTGCAAAATAGTTGGAGAGTCTGTATAGACTATCGAAAAATAAATAGCACCACACGCAAGGATCATTTTCCAGTCCCATTCATTGATCAAATGTTAGAAAGGCTAGCTGGTCATTCTCATTATTGTTTTCTTCATGGCTATTCTGGATATAATCAAATTGCAGTTGCTCCGGAGGATCAGGAAAAGACGACTTTTACATGCCCATTTGGCACATTTGCATACCGGAGAATGCCGTTTGGACTGTGCAACGCCCCTGCCACATTTCAGAGGTGTATGGTAAGTATCTTTTCTGACATGATTGAGAAAATAATTGAAGTGTTCATGGATGATTTTTCAGTTTATGGTGATTCTTTTGATACATGTCTACATAATCTGTCCCTAGTTTTGAAACGTTGTCAAGAAACTAATCTAGTGTTAAATTGGGAAAAATGTCATTTCATGGTTTCGCATGGATTAGTTCTAGGGCATATCATATCTGAAAAGGGAATTGAAGTTGATAAATCTAAAGTAGAACTTGTTAGTTCTTTACCCATCCCTACTACTGTCAGGGAGGTTCGTTCTTTTCTTGGACATGCAGGTTTCTACCGTAGGTTTATGAAAGACTTCTCAATGATTTCTAGACCCTTGTGTCGTTTACTTCAAAAAGATGTAACATTTGATGTGAATGAAGAGTTTGTGGTAGCATTCAATAAGCTTAAGGAGTTGTTATCAACGGCTCCTGTAATCATGCCACCAAATTGGAGTTTACCTTTTGAGTTAATGTGCGATGCTTCAGACTATGCTGTTGGTGCAGTTCTAGGGCAGCGTGTCAACAAATTGCCACATGTCATCTATTATGCATCTCGAACACTCAATGATGCACAGTTGAATTATTCAACAACAGAGAAGGAGCTTCTAGCTGTTGTATTTGCTTTAGAAAAATTTAGATCTTATCTGATTGGGACTAAAGTTATTGTGTTTTCTGACCATTCAGCGTTGAAGTATCTACTCACAAAGAAAGATGCAAAACCACGACTCATTCGATGGATACTTCTGCTTCAAGAGTTTGACTTAGAGATCAAGGATAAGAAAGGGAGTGAGAATGTTGTAGCAGATCATCTTAGCCGACTTGTGCATTCAAACACAGAGGAAGACCTCATTCCTTTACGTGAAAGTTTTCCGGATGAGCAATTGTTTTCATTAAAGATTACTGACCCTTGGTATGCAGATATTATCAATTATAAGGTCACCAAAAAGATTCCGAATGATTTTACACGTGCTCAGAAAGATAAGCTTGTCAAAACCGCCAAATACTACGAGTGGGACGATCCTTATTTGTGGAAATATTGCACTGATCAATTGATTAGAAGGTGTGTCCCCGAATCTGAGTTTAAATCTATTCTGACTTTTTGTCATTCTTATGCATGTGGTGGCCATTTTGGAGCAAAGAGGACAGCCCTGAAGGTGTTAGAGAGTGGTTTTTATTGGCCTAGTGTGTTTAAGGATGCGTATGAATTTTGTGCAACATGTGATCGTTGTCAACGAACAGGTAACTTGGGCCCAAGAAATCAAATGCCACAAACCCCTATTTTGGTTGTTGAGATCTTTGATGTGTGGGGCATTGATTTCATGGGACCTTTTCCATCTTCAAATGGTTTTCTTTACATTTTATTGGCTGTGGATTATGTTTCTAAATGGGTGGAAGCAAAAGCCACCAAAACTAATGATTCAAAAGTTGTTTCAGATTTTATTAAGAGTAACATCTTTGCAAGATTTGGAATACCTAGAGCAATCATTAGCGATGGAGGGAGTCATTTTTGCAATCGAACATTTGAAGCGTTGCTTAGGAAGTACAATGTCACACATAAGGTGTCTACACCTTATCATCCGCAAACTAGCGGTCAAGCAGAAGTATCAAATCGTGAGGTGAAGCAAATTTTGGAGAAAACTGTGAGTCCTAGTAGGAAGGATTGGAGCATGCGCTTGAACGATGCATTGTGGGCTTATAGGACTGCCTATAAGACTCCTATTGGAATGTCCCCATTTCGGTTAATTTATGGAAAACCATGCCGTCTTCCAGTGGAGTTAGAGCACAAAGCCTATTGGGCAATCAAAGCGTACAACATGGACATGAGTGTTGCCGGACAGCAAAGGAAGCTTCAATTAAATGAGTTAGACGAAATCCGGAATGATGCATACGAGTCTAGTCGAATATACAAGGAAAAATCAAAGGCATTTCATGACAAGATGATCTTAAGGAAGAGCTTTGTCATTGGACAAAAAGTTCTTCTATTTAATTCTCGCCTTCGGTTATTTCCAGGTAAGCTTCGTTCTCGATGGGTTGGTCTATTTGTTATAACAAATATTTTTCCTCATGGTGCAGTGGAAATTCAAAGTGCAAAGACCGGATACATGTTCAAAGTGAATGGGCATAGACTCAGGCCATATTACGAGTCTTTTGCGGAGCATGATGTGGAGGTTGTATCTCTCCAAGAACCAGTTCCCTTTGGATGATTACTCTTGGTCTCGTCCGGCTCAAAGACGTTAAAGCAAGCGCTTCTTGGGAGGCAACCCAAGCCTTCTATCTTTCATCTTTATCTTGAATAAATTTAAATGTTCTTGTCCTGTTTTCTCTTGTTTTCTGGTTTGCGTGTTTAAGTCCTACTTTTGTTTCCTTCTCTTTACTGTTTTCATTTTGTTTTGTTTATTTAGTTGTGATTTTTGTTTAGAAAGTTAAACATAGTCTTTATTACATTAATTTACATATTTCTACATTGATATTTTGCCTTAAAAAAAAAAAATTCATAAAAAAAAAAACTTAAATGCATAAATATTTTAAATCATTGTGAACTAATAGCTTTCATTGGTCATTGGTAGGTGGTGCCTCAGAGGTCGACGGAGCCCCTGAAAGACGAAGCGCCAGAGCTGGATCATTCGGAGCCTCAATACTTGGTGCTGCTCCCGAGGACGAAGGCAACACAAACCTCGGGAGTAACGTCATAAACCGTTGATGATCACTCTGAATCCGCACTTCGGACTCCTGCAGCTGATCAAGCTTCCTCTTCATGCTTGTGGAGTAATTGGTTGCGAGCATGTGCAAATCCCTGTTCTCATGCCTAAGCACTCTGACCTCCTGCCGAAGACTAGCCACTTCAGCCATCAACGACTCCACCTGACGAGTTCGTGCAAGAAGGCGCTGGCCCATGTTTGATACTGAGCCTGCGCATCGGACGCTGTAGGCCAAAGAGTCCTGGACAGCTAGTTCGTCGGACCGCCTAGAAAGTATCCTAGTGTCTCTAGGAGTGAGCAGATTTCTGGCCACCACCGATGCGGTTGTTTCGTTCATCATCATGGAATCCCCAACTGTAAGAGGACCATTTGGGGATATGAAGAACGGCTGCCAAATGTTGGTTGGAGAAGATATATCACTATCTTCCCCAACATTCAAGTTAAGGCGACGGTCAGAAGGGCAAGACATTTTCTGAAGGTGTTGAGAATGAAGAGTCGGAATGATCAAGATTAAAAGAAGTGCAAGAGGGAGTGTTTGCAAGGAGGGAGTGTTTACAGGAGGAGCTTAAGTGTGTTGTGGAACAAAATTGCGCCTCTATAAAAAGAAGAAATCAAGAGGCGCTACTCAGCAGTTGAAGAGGCGCCCTCTCGCAAATCGAAGAGCCGGGCTCCTTTCTCAAAAGCCGGATTCTTTTCTCAAAAGCGGCGTCGCCGTTCTCAAAAGTCGGACGCCTCTCTCAAAAGCTGGAGCAGTCAGGAATCACGAGGCGAGCAGCTTTTCCAAATTTGTCGTCACTCGTCACGCGCGCTGTCAGCTTTGCGCAAATTACGGGTTGCTTTTTCAGAAAGCGCGTAACCTGTACTGTTCATCCATCCACCGGCTGCCGACAGGGGTAAAGGAACAGTTTCGGTTGTGAAGAATCATTCCTATAAACGTCTACCTTCGCCTTCCACAGCAAAGGCACACCCTCTCAGCAATTCTTCATCTCCGAAAATGCCTTTCCAACAAACCCTCTCGAGTTTCTCTGTGTTTCTCATTCCCTGGGATACCTTTACAAATAAGTCATCTAGAGCTAGAGTATTTCATATCATGAAGGTTGAAAGCAAGAGTATCTCATATCACGCTTTCTCCCTGTCCTTTTCCTTGTCCTTGTGATAAGGAGAAAGCGGGCAATCAGCCAGCACTCGGTGTCAATCTTCCAATCTAAGAACCGACTGCCTGGAAATCCTTCCTGATTGCTTACCTAGCATTGCTCTCGAGTGCTCTTTTCAACCGCTGATGTACTTCCGAAGAAGTCGCCACATCTGCCTGGAGAACAGACATGGCAAGTGAAAATGATACTTGAAGCATGTGGAGACAAGGTGCTGCTTCATCTTCAAGATCAAGTCTCATTTTCCTTGCTAAGAAGTTCCTCAGCCCAGTTCAAGCATACACCTGTGGAACGATACTTCTTCAAAAGCAAAAGTATCCCATATCATCAGAGTCAGAGGCAAAGATATCTCATGGCATGCTTTTCCTTTACCCTTGCTCTTGGCTACGAGTCAAGGTGAAAGAAAGGAAATCGGTCGGCACTTGGACAGATTGAACAAAGAAGCAGACCACCACCTCTTCCTCGTGCCTACCTGCCATGCAGAAGAACAAAAAGAGAAGAATGTAGCCTGCAGACTCAATCAACCCGGCAGAAGGAGTCCGAGTTGAAACCAAGAGCTCGAGAAGCTTCAACAACACCACCAATCAAGTCTCATTTTCCTTGCTAAGAAGTTCCTGAGGCCAGTTCAAGTTCAAAGCTGTGGAAAGTCACCAATCAGGACCAATGATCACTTATTAGTTCTATTCATTGTCTTTTATTTTCATTTTCAATTTTTCGTTTGTTTGTTTTTTTTTATATTTTCTTGCGTGCTTAACTGACTTTTTTCTCTTCTTTGCAGGAACTTTTGGTTATTTCCACCCTTGAAGTTGATTGCAGAATTTTAGCTTGGGGGTTATCGCTTGATTTTCTGCAAATTAGGGAAGTTTTCAGTCCTATTGCTTTATTTTGTTTCTTTATATTTATTTTATGTTTATTTGCATTTTATTATATTTTCTGACATTGGGGACAATGTCTAGTTTAAGTGTGGGGGTATAGAGTATAAAAATGACCAAATTAAAAATTTTTGTACCTTCGACTTTGAACTGGTTTCATTTGTTTCCATGTTATTGCTTTGTGTTTTCTTAATTAAGTTGTTGTTTTAAAAAAAATAAAAATAAAAAATCGAAAAATTTAAAAAAATCGAAAAATATTTCCTTGTTTTCCTTATTGTTTTGAATTAGATTTTTGTTAGTTTCCCGACCCAATGATATAATTGGATAAAATTTGAACCATGATGATCAAGAACTTAGTTAACATGTGTTGTGTGAAATTCCTTATTCTCGTGTTAGTTTGTACATATTTGTTCATCTTTGAAAAACCAAATGCACATAGCCTTGTTGATGTGAAACTAAAGCATGATTTAAAGCTCCATATGTGAATTTAGTGACCATATACATCCTATGTGAGTTTTTGAGCCTATTGAAAGTGTGTGCATTTTTCATACACTCCTATTCTTTCATGTGTGATGAACTTATGTGAGATACATCTCTAGAACTTGCATAACGATCTTTCGAAATTTTTGTCATTGATTGCATGAACTTGAAAATGATAGAGGCATTAGGTTTACCACCATGGCCCAAATAACCTTGTTTCCCAAAGAAAAATGATATCATTAGATTGCCAATTTGAGCCGTGTATGTTGAGCCTTTTATTTCTTATCACCAGATATGTCTACCCTTATGCCTGAAATAAATATTTTTTTTTCCTTACCCTTTCCAAGCGAGCTAGTGAGTAATGTGAAATTATCTTATGAGAAATGTTTGTGAAGTAATTGGAGAGAGTTTGGCAAAAGAATAAGTGTGGGGGTATTTCATATTTGTTTCCGCTTTTGGAAAAAAAAAAAAAAAAAAAAAAAAAAGAGAAAAAAAAAAAAAAAGAAAAGAAAAGGAAAAGAAAAAGAAAGATTGTATACAAAGAAAATAAAAAGTTTTTAAAGTTTCAGTTTAAGTTTTTGGTTGGAGATGTCTGAAGAATCGTTGGAGAGCTTGAGTTCTTATAAATCTAAAGAAAATAATTGCTTGCAATGTAGCTTGGAACTTGTGTTTTCCTATTCTTTCGTTTCAATAACCCTCGCCCTAAACCTCATTACGTCCAATAAAAGTCCTCTTGATTTAAGTTTTGCAATTATGATTGTGGAGAAGTGATCTTTATGCAAGCTTATGGTAGAACTTTCACATTTGATTCTTTGAGAGAAACACATTAAAACTAAACACATGTGTGATTGAGAGTATATTCCAGTGAGAAGGTTGCTAGTTTGCATATGGTGATTTTAAAAATAAAAATTTGAAATTGCATTAGCATGGCTATCTCACACACTACACTTCAAGGATGATTCAAAGATTACTGCTAATATTTGAATAAGGAAAATGAACTTGGATTAGCTTGTTTGGTGTTAGCTATGGTTCTTGATGATTTGTGTTCTCGAATGAAATTCTATGAGGGTCACATAGGAGGAAGCTAATAATTTTCATGTTATTACTTTTTCTATTTTCTCTGTTTTGCTCGAGGACTAGCAAAAGTTAAGTGTGGGGTATTTGATAAGCTCATATTTATACATATTTTACATCAAATTCTCTCGTCTTTTCTTAGTTAGTTTCTTATATTTTTGAGTTATTTGCTTTGTTTTTGTGTTTTATCGAATTTATCTAGCTAAGAAAATAAAAATAGCACAAGTGTGATTTTAAGTAATAAATTCGTCATTTCTATTTTGCTCACTTATTTTATTGTTGTAACTTAAGAAAATATTTTTGCAGAAATAATGGATTGATGCATGAATAATCAAAGGAAAAGAAGAATGGAGTGCACACTGACGGGAGTGGGAGAGCACGACTGCTAAGAAAAAGAAAAGAAATATAAAGGATTAGGCAGTGCTGCAGGCACAGAAAAATAAAAAAAGAAATAAAGAAGTGGGAGTGTGGACGGATGGCAGACAAGGAATTGTGGAAATAATAAAAAAAAAGGATATAAAATAAGAAGTGGAGGTCAGTGGGAAGATTAAAATAAAAAAAACAAAGCTGCTTTGGCAGCTATATAAGGCGTGGAACAGAGAAAGGCAGGAGAAAGCTGCCTTGCGAGAAAAGAATAAAAAAAACAAACAGAAAAACAGGAAGTCCTCGGGGAGAAGTCAGACGCAGCAAAGGAAGGAGAGAAGGCGCGGGAAAAAAAAACGCAGAGGCTTCACTCCATTTCTCTCGGTTTAATTTTTCCAAACCCATGTTTTACTTTTGGTTTAATTTGATAATTATGTGTAACTAATTTTTAGTAGTTAGGGGCTGTTTTGAAGCCCCGAATATGATTGTAAGTTTGTTGTGATATTTTGTTTGAATGACTTTTATGGAAGGATGAAAATTGTTTCACTACTTATCTCATTGATAAATTCTTTATGTGTTTCTATGGATGCATACATAGTGAGCATATATAGGATTTTAATGCTATGAATATATGTCTGCCTGCCCTTGTTGAATGAGGACCTACATATGTTCTACAGTAGCAATTGTTAATTGTGGTTAACATGTGAATCGATTTCTAGGATAAGTAAGACAACACCAGTACTTACGATGCCTTGTGATGACTCAAACTCTTTTTGTTCTTAATGATTTCTATTTGTTAAATCTATGAACACACCATTCTAGATTGCATGCTAGGAACTAAGTTAAGTTGAAAACACCATTCTCTTAACATACTACGTAAGAAAGAGTAATAGGTTGTGTTCTAACATTGAGCCAACTTGAGCATCTTCATCCGGAAATAAAAGGGATTTGAATGAAACGTAACATACTTGCATGATTATTTGGTGGTGGATAGCATGTCCCCTAACTCATTTTCTTAACTTGTGAATTAAAATCTATTGGTATTATTTAAAATTGGTTTTTGTACTGTTTTTGTACGATTTAATTTAAATAGCAAATCAACTCCAAAAATCCCAAAAATTTGTGTGAACATAGCTTGGTGAGTCTAGTTTTGTGTCATTAAGTCTTGTTTAAATATGTTTAAATTAATTTAGAATAGATTAGCAATCCCTCCTAATCCCCGGCCTAGAACGATACCCTACTTACATCTACACTACAATTGTCAAAAAGAGGGTTTAATTTGTGCGTTAGTTAATTTCTGCATCAGAACCATGCCGAGAACAAACTTTTTTTTTCTTTTTTCTTTTTTTTTACCCTTTATGTAATGTTTCGGCATGATCCAGTCTCACATTAAGAGATGAATAAGCGAATGAAGGTAAAGATGCAGAAATAGAAGTCACTATTTCTGATTATTGGGTAAATCATCACATTATGGTCAACTGGTTTCTTAACCAAGAAGGAAATAGGTCTAAGCTCAAGGATAGTTAAGAACTGTCAATAAGATTTGACGAGGCCAAAGACATTTCGAGATTCACAATACTTTGTGAGAGTTGTTTCAAAGTTCAGAAATTAAATATAGAACCTCTGAATCAGCAGAATGACGAAGAAGAAAGATACAAAGCAGCATGCGTATGCATGCAGTGACACAATTGGCTACCTTAAAGTGATGCTCTTGAGCAAACCAAAACTCAATGAGTCCAGAGAAGTTCAGAGTAAAGCTCGATCTTCATACAACGAAGAATATGATAGAGTCTCAAGCCATTACACTGAAAATTACAAGGCTGAACATTTAGGCTACAAGCAAGGGACTAAGTTCACCTTCCCCGAAAAGTACGCGGACGAGGAACTAGGGTTTTCCACCGAGTACCAGACCCATGTGAAGTTCAAGGAATTTGTTTATCCAACAAGACTGACTCTTCATCATCCAAATCCAACTACAACAACAAGAATTGCAACTCTTTTTGGACATTAATGAGAATAACGTCTGCTACCGAGGAGTTTCCCAAGATTTCGATGTTTAAAGTCGTCCAACAATCCACTTCATCACTGCTGAGGCACAATCCCGACACGAATTCTCGAATTACAACCAGAAGGTGACAATTCAATTAGAGAGAGATTTGCACAACTGCACCAACCGGCACAAAATCCGGAAGTCGTGACATCCAAATGATGTCAAAACCGACACTTTAAGAGAATAGAAAAGAATCCTAAGTATGCTCTGAACAAACCACGCTCTGATACCAATCTGACACGCCCCGACCCTGATATTCCCCGAATACCAGGATAGACACGTGCTGGCCGACACCCGAGGGTGACGAAAGCCATTAATTGATACAAAAGCTAAGAATAAGAAATAAGTAAGGGTTATGAATTTAAAATACCATGAATTAATAATTTAGGAACGTGCTCAGAGCATACAACTAAACCTAATCACTAAGACGAATTAAGATAAAATTTAATGAATAAAGGAGTGAGTCCTACATTCAAGAGGATCCGAAGATGTTGCTGCGGAAGTGTCTTGACGCCGGGATTAGGTGCCTTGATTCTAAGTCCTGAATGGGGGCGCAAAACAAAGGTGAGTGGACCAAGTTTATATATATAATAATGATAAAACAGTTATCAATGTACTAACCCCAAAAGTTTATATATAATGAAAACTACTAGCATAATAAGTGATGGATTTAATAAAAATCCTAGCATGCCACAATATCTCAAAAGTCACATCGCGGAAACGCATCGCGGAAATCAAAACAGTAAACGCATCATAAATCGTCTCGTAAACGCGGTGTGCTGCTAGAAAGATCACTGAATAAATAATAACTCCCGGCCCAATGCCTGCACCTCAGTCTTTGTGCCCGTAGCCAGAGATAACTCCCTCCCGGCCCAATGCCTGTCTCCGTGTCCCTCAGCCTTTCGCTAGGGATTATTTCTCCCGACCTACATGCCAACACCAGATCCTCGCCCCAGGCGGCATAGTGTCTACTAGGTACGCACAAATATTTACGCCTCTCATAAATACCACTTCATAGCGTAGGTTACCGATCATCGTCTACACTATAAAAGAGGGGTTCAAAACATGTTCTAGCATCCTA
Source organism: Malus fusca (assembly GCA_035220775.1). Lineage (NCBI taxonomy): Eukaryota > Viridiplantae > Streptophyta > Magnoliopsida > Rosales > Rosaceae > Malus > Malus fusca. The sequence goes on along the minus strand of CM069067.1, from coordinate 1,700,312 downwards.
TCGTCATCTATCAGATAGTCTACCAGTTCATGGTTTTTATAGAAAATATGATATATTAAAATATAGCTCAACATAGGCTAATAATTAATTCCTCACCAAAAACACGAGACGAAAATCAATATATTAAATCAACATGCTTCACATAAATCAATTCATAAACTCGTAGGCATGCTAATCATTTATGCAATTAAAATATAAAATCATGTAATTTTAGAAGGGGTCCACTCACAGTACTTAGCCGCCAAAAACTGCGCCACTAGCGAAGACGAAAACGTTACAATAATTGCCCCTCACACGACGTCTAACTCGCCGTGGTTTGGCCGGAAACTGCCTCGAAAGCCTCGGAGGTCGCCGGAAACTTGCACGCCGGCCAACTCGCCGTGGTTTGGCCGGAAATGGCCTCGAAAGGGGCGGTGCTCGCCGGAGCTCGAGTACGGGACTTCCAGGTTCGACTTCCAAGATGCCAAGACTATGGTTGAGTTCGTAGCGACGAGATAAAGACGATGGTGATATTTGTAGGTAAGAAAAACTCTCCGAGGGGTGGAGATAGAGAGAGCCGAGAGAGTGAGGGAGAGAGAGTTACGGGAGAGGTGAGGGAGAAGAGAGAGAACTGAGAGAGGAGAGAGAGGCTAGAAAACAAAAAAAAATAATAAAAAAACAAGGTGGGCCCCACGGGCTCACCAATTAAGGTTTTAAAACAATTTTTAAATAAAATGGGGTTGGGGTGTTTCAAAATGGGAGCATCTTCGGATGAAGCTGAAAAAATTAATGACCAGAAGCTTCCAAATGGAGGAGAGAGTAAGAAAATCGAGGAGAAGCCCCAAGAAACGGCAATCATATTCAGAATAATGAGAACTTTTCAGGCTGTTGCCAAGGTGCTAATAGTAATGGATTTACATGCTGCAAAGAAGTAAGTTTAGAGCAGAACGATGGAAGTGAGGAAAAGAAGGTGAAAGAAACCAGAGAGTCGTGTGCCAGTAAGGATGCCTTAGGGAAGCTGTCAAGCTTGATCGGGAACCGGAAGCAAAGCAATGTTCTCGCAGCTGCTGCCGTGGTTGGAGCAGTGGCAACAGTGGTTGTGGCCTATAGCTTTTACAGAAGGTCAGGTTGAAACGTACTCTAATCCATGTCGGGTTTTGCCACGGGTTAGAGGCCCTATTTTCTTCTTTTTTGTCTTTGTAGAAAGGTGTTATAACGTTAATTAAATAAGCTTTTATATGAAAGGAGAATATGGTAGCTACACTATACGTTCTTTTTCGGAGGGTTTGATGAATTCCCGAAGCTAATCCATATATAGTTACAAAAGTATTCACTGTTCCTTTATGTTGTCGATTGCTTACACAACTGAAATTTGTTGTTCCAATACACTGTTGAATGGTTTTATCTTGATAGTGGGATTTGTTGTGCGAGTGCTTGCCAAATGTTAGTGTGGTATTTTCTAAGGTCTTGTGATTATTTTGGATTTGCCTGTTGGACTATTAATTCAAGCGTCAATTCTGTTAACATTTATGTGAAAGAAGTCTAAATTTCGAAAGAGACTAAATGGCATTGTTGTCCTCCTCGTTTGTTCAATAAACGAGATAAACGGCTGTTCCAACATCTTAATCTGCTTGGCAAAGCTGAGAGTTTGGTCGAGATCATCGTCCACTGCCGATCTTTGCAAGCTTATCCTCCGCCAGTCTCAATGCCGTTGTACTCACCCCATCAACTTATTCCTCGACTGATTGTTTCTCGAACCATAATTGGAACAGTCTCTCATAAGAAACAGCAACTTCCATGCCGCAGTTTTAGCCGTCCGCATCCCATCCACGCTCAGCTGAAGCAGTCCGGACATTGCTCATTCTCTCAGTATCAGTCCCTTGTAGTTCTCTCTGCACCTCTGGCATATAAGCAGGAGTATACTCGCTGTGTGCTCGTTGCATTTCATCGATTGTCTCAACCAGCACCCAGATTGTGCTGCACGTACCTGCAGTTTTCCTTGAGCGCAGTCTTCGATGAAGAAACAATGTCGTCAAGCAGCACAATTGCCTTCTCAACCGGTTGGCTTGATTTTTCCAAGCCGTGGATTATTTGTAGCACTGAAAACACTACGCCCGAAGAGACCAGAGACGGAATAATCTGATGGCAGGGCGAGAGTTTGTGTAGTGTGGCTATGCTGTCGAGTCTAGCCTGCACACTGATGCCTTCAGCATAGTCTTGACTGAGAAATTCAACCATTAGTTGGATGGTTTCGGATGATGCAAGCAATTGGTAGCTTGTTGGAGTTTAATTTTATGCATCTTTTGTTATAGGTTGTTGGAGATGAGGTCTCTTCCCATTCTTACGTCCACTAGCAGGGGCAGTTGGACCGACCTGCGCACCACCCTTAAAATACAATAAGGTCGTCAACTGGTCAAAGTTGGGCAGCAGATTTCTCAAAAAACTACAAAAGAACGGAAATTGCATCGTAAAGCAGTTATACAATATATATATATATTCCCTCAAAAAAAAAAAAATTACAATATATATATATTTTTTATAAATTTGATGGTAACATTTATACAAATTAAACTGTGGGGGAATAGCATTCACGCGTTGTCGACACGGCAGTGACATCATTGGCCCATGGAAAATATTTAAAAGGGCCACCGAGACACTTGACTTTGGTTATTTGAAAGCCAAGCTGCACTTCTACAGGCTGCAATGGATACCAGCAGCTCGGCCCATGGAGCTGGCTCTGCCGCCTCTTCGTCTTCCACGCAGAGCTCAAACCGCTGGAAGTACGAGGTGTTCCTGAGCTTTAGAGGCGAAGACACCCGCAACACCTTCACAGGCCACCTCTTCATTGCGTTACGCAATGCCGGACTTAACACGTTTATAGACAACCAACTCACAAGGGGGGAAAACATACAGAGAGAACTTGACCGAGAAATCGAAGGGTCGAGAATCGCCATCATCGTCTTCTCGAAGAGGTACGCGGAGTCCCGATGGTGCCTGAGGGAGCTGTCGAAGATCATGAGGTGCCTAAAAGATCAAGAAGGGAGAATAGTCTGTCCAATATTCTACGACGTTGACCCTTCTCAAGTCAGGAAACAGAAAGATAGTTTTGGGGAAGCATTTCAGAAGCATGAAACGGTTGAAGATCCAAATGAGGTGAAGCAGTGGAGAGAGGATCTTAAGGCTTCTGCAGATTTGGGCGGCTGGAACCTCAAAACCACGGCCGACGGGTATGCTTTTTTGTTTACTTCAAATTTCATATCACCATATTTCACTAATCAACCAAAATTAAGATATTATAATTAAGGCATTGAATCTGATTTTATATGTGATGAGAAAAATTGGATCGTTGATCCCTGAACAATGATAGAACTGTAATTTTGGTCCCTACATAAAAATTTATTACAATTGGTATATGAATTTTATAAAAGGTAAAGCATTTGCATAAGAATTTCCGTTGAAATTAAGGAAGTGAAACGCAGGGTGCGTGCTCTGTTTTTTATGGGCACGTGAAGGACAAATGCCCCACACTTTATCAAATTAAAATACCAATTGTAATGGATTCTTAATTATATTACTGAAAGCTACAATTGCATAATAGTCCAATCACCAATGATCTAATGTATTCACATTATAATCAAATATTAGATACGTGGTTGAATTGAGTTCAATTAATCCAGTTTATTCAAATCTGTTTCAATATGTAAATATCTAGTCATTATGAATAAGGCATTTAGTATGGCTCTCGTAATTTGGAATTTCTACTCGTAGGTGTGAGGGGGTGTTTATCGAGAAAATTGTTGGAGACGTCAAGGGACTATTGAAAATCACAGACTTAGAAGCCAAGAACTCAGTTGGAATGGCTCTTCGTGTGCAAGAATTCAGTACTAAATACTTAGACGTTGGAGGTTCACCTGATGTTCAAATAATTGGAATTTGTGGTATGGGCGGTATAGGTAAAACAACACTTGCCAGAGCCGTTTGTAGCAATTATCAACATAGTTTTAGTCATCAATGTTACCTTGAAGATGTGAGGAGTAAAAAGAAAGAGATGGTTAGTCTGCAAGAACAACTTCTTCGAGATATTTTGAAACGGCCTGACATTAAGGTAAGCAATGTTGCCGAAGGGACCAAGGAGATAGAGAAAAGACTTGGAAGCATGAAGGTACTCATCGTGGTTGATGACATAGATGATGTGGATCAGTTAGATGAGTTGGCGATAGAACACAAATCGTTTGGTCCAGGGAGCAGAATTATTATAACAACAAGAGATGAACAAGTGCTGAATATAAAAAAGGTGGATAAAAAATATAAGGCAAAAACGATGACAGATGAAGAAGCTCTTGAACTCCTTAGTTGGCATGCCTTTGTAAATCCTTGTCCCGACGAAGAATATTTTGAACTCGCAAGAGATGTTGTTGATTATTGTGGGGGATTGCCCCTAGCTCTGAAAGTTGTTGGTCGTTTGTTGGCTACCATAAAGAGTAAATCCATATGGGAAAGTACATTGGATAAATTGAGAAATATTCCATATGGAAAAATTCATGAAACGCTTAAATTAAGCTACGATGGGCTACCCGATGATCATGTGAAGGGTGTTTTCCTTGATATATCTAATTTCTTTGTTGGATGGAATTTAAGTGTTATCGAGGCAATATTGGGTGGTTGTAGTCATTTTTCTGTAAAAGCAGAAATTAACACACTTTGCGATCGATGTCTCTTACATATTGGTGAAGATCAAAGATTGAGGATGCATGATTTGATTCGAGATATGGGAAGAGAAATTGTGCGGGCAGCATCTCCTGTGAAACTGGGAAAACGTAGTCGATTGTGGCATAGTGAGGATGCAAAAAAAGTGCTCAGAAACGAATCTGTAAGTACTTTAGCAATAAAAAAAATGTTATGTTAAGTACATGTAAAGAAAGAGAAGTATATACGCATATCCGCATATATATAATGTATGTTGTACATAGTATATTTGAAAAAAAAAAGAAGAAAAGAAAGGGCTTTCATCCACTGTAAATTGAAAGAGAAAATACATAATTATGTTGTATGCCCTACCTTTCTAGTAGTTCATTCATCCAATTCACGGCTCTGCTTCGAGTGAATATTATCCTTTTCTTATTTTTTTTTTTTGTTTTGTTTTTCTTTTTTTCTTTCTTTCTTTCTTTCATTCTCCAACAGGGAACAGAAGCAGTTGAAGGACTAACCTTAGCTTTGCCAGAATATTCTGATGACGAGGAAAGCTTTAGTACAGAAGCGTTTAAGAAGATGTGGCGTCTGAAAATTCTCAAGCTGGAAAATGTAAAGCTGACTGGAAGCTACAAACATCTTTCCAAGGAGTTAAGAGCATTGACTTGGGATGGATTTCCTCTTGAAGCCATACCAGCAGATTTTGATCAACGAAACCTAGTTTATATGGAATTGTGGCACAGCAAGTTCGTACGAGTTTGGGAGGATTCGGAGCTGGTACGACATAATTATCAATGTCCTCGTAAATATGAACATCAGTCATCGTCATGCATTCTCTCTTTTATTTATTTGGATTTTTATTATTGTTTTCTCTGTTTGAGTAACAGTTGCCTAAGAAGTTGAAGTATCTCTTTCTTAAAGACTGCCATCACCTGACTGAATTACCAGACTTTTCAAAAGTCCCACATCTCGAGGTATTGGACCTCAGTGGGTGTAAGGGTTTGTGTGGGGGTTACCATTTTTTAGCACAACTGAAGATGATTGAGGTATTAGAACTCTGTGACTGCAATATAACAGATGGTGCCGTTCTCGAAATAATTGGAAGTCTATCTTCTTTAACAGTTTTAGATCTTAGCGGGAATTGTTTTAATAGGCTACCCATTCTCAGTGGCCTTTCTCAGCTTCAGGTTTTATGTCTAAATCATTGCACAAACCTTCAGGCAATCCCAGATTTGCCGAACAGTTTGTGTGTTCTGAAAGCGAATTACTGCACTGCACTAGAAATAATGTCCGACTTTTCAGAGATGTCGAAAATGAGGGGATTGGAACTGAATGACTGCCGCAAACTCAAAGATATTCCAAACTTGGAGAACTCATTGGACTACATGTATTCAATTCATATGAAAGGGTGTACCAGTCTCACTGATACTTTGAAGGAGAAGCTCCAAACAGTATGGTACTCTCTCTCTCTCTCTGCTTTTTGTATTGTTGCTTATACTAACTTTGCACCCCATGTTGTAGAAAAATGCATTTGGTGGAATTTGTCTCTCTGGAAATGATATTCCTAACTGGTTAGCCTATGTCGCGGAAGAGGATAAAACTGTCAAATTTGAAGTGCCGCCAAGTATTGATTATATAGGAGGGTTGGCTTTGGGCATCGTTTATTCTTCAGACAACTCCGACTGTACTGGGACTCTAAACATTCATGTTGTTAATCGTACCCAACGAACTAATTTTTGCATTTGGGCAATGATGACCACCGTAACTGCTTCCCATGGATATTATCTTTGGTTGGGAAATCTTTCAAACAAGAAGCTCAATCTGAAAGGCGGCGACAAAGTTCTTGTAAAAGCAGAATTTTACGGAGGAGATAATAGAATTAAGGTGAACAAAACAGGAGTGGATATGGTAAAATGGGATTTGTTTGATGGTCTTACTAATTGGGACGACTATAAGACTATGCCATATGAGACTGATGAAGACACTGAGGACGATACATTGTTGAGCTATCGCCACGTTTTCCTCTGTTACAAGACACTCGAGGCACGCATTGAAGGCTCTGAGTCCGATCCACTGCTTAAGTTCTTCACATCTGCTCTCAAAGCTCGCAAGAATGACATCACCCTTAAGGTCCGTTTTCCAGCTCAATTCGTCGGCGTTTTTTATTGCTTTTTCTTACCGTTTCTTATTTCCTAGAGCTACCGAGTTCTGGTGTTGAGATGAGTTGACTCCATTACTCACTTTTTTCTTGGTTTTTGATAGACGTTGCTGACAGTAATTGAAGGACTCGAAGGAACTGAGTTTTCCTACGGCGATGTGTTGATTTTCCCACAAATGATCAAATACAGGTAAATTCGCGTTGGTTTCTTGAGGTTTTTGTTCTGTAGTTGCTTTAATTTTAATCCGAATTTATAAGATTTAGATAATTAACCAGTGAGTGGTTAATTTTAGTCTGATTCATAACAATGAACTGAAACCACAATTGAGTATTTCTTAACAATACAATAGCAATAAGAATAAGTATATTAAGCAAGCTTGAGAGGTAAGGAAGAGAACAACAATGACGCACTGGAGTAATCTGAAGCTACAACTTATAACCATTCAAGATGGCACATAACAGCTTAGCTTGGTGGATGAAAAAAGTTCAAATGGTGGTTTGATTATGGAATACTGAGAGTGTTGTCTTACCTATAGCTACATTGAAGAATGCCATGTAAAATTGCTGACAACGGAGAGACTAAAACATGAGACCCCACGTTCCCACCCGAGTGCTATTCAAAAGCTGAGTCATATACTATTAAAACGAATTATTTCCTTACTACAACGCATTAGCAGAAAAGTGTCAGATTACATACCATCAAATGACAGCAACTAGCTCCTGATATCAACTGCTAGAAGAAAAACCTTGGCTGATGCAAAACAACAATTAAATAAAAAAAGTGAGTAAGTTTTAGTTATATTATTACTGACTGTTTATGTAAAACTGCTTCATACCTAATTTTCCCTATCTGAAACTAAGCGAAAATCGAGATGGATTCCATTTCATGATTTCCCTTTGAACATGTTCATCTATCTGCATCACCAAAAAGAAAAGAAAATTTTTGAAAAAATACAAAGTTTAAAGGATGAAAAATAAAAAAAATTTAGAAAAAGGGAAGACATAAGAGTCGAAGAAGAGAGAACCAAAACATCCAAAAGACTCAGCCACCACCCAGCCAGGTAGCAAACACACACCTAAAGGCTATAAAGGATAGTGTCTTCGTGAAATTAGCTATGGTCAACCTAAACCAAAATCAAGTGACAAATAAACAAAGGTATGCATAAATCATTTTCTTTCCGTTAACTTTAATTAATAAGATTGGGTTTGGATCTGTCTTAGGATTGGTTTGGTATTGTTGTGCTTTGAAAAAAAGTTGCTTCTGCTGTGCTGTGAGAATAAGCGGCTGTGAAATAAAGCTGTAGAATGTTTGGTAAACTTTTTTGTAAAAATGCTTTTGAAAAAAAAAGAGTAGTATTATAGTGTTTGGTAAACTTTTATGTAAAACATATGTGAAAAAAAACCGGTTTTTCAAAGCTGGGTTTTGCAGCTTCTTGTTTTTTGCTTTTTTTCATCCAAAACTGTGAAAAAAACTGAAACTGAATGTTTACCAAACACAAAAAAGCTCGCAGTTTTTTTTTATACCAGCTTTTTTCAAAATCACCTCAGTGACAAGCCAGACCTTAGTCTGCTTTCTGATGTTAACATGTAAGAAAATCATGTATTAGCCTTTTTAGGCTCTTATTGTTATGATGTCCTCTTCGACTCCTTTCCCGAACAGTAAATTCACATCCAACAGTAAATAATGAATTGAAAATTATTTGTGACCTTTTCAATAGGACGGATGCAGCAGCCCCTGAGAAGTCAACCCATACCTCTACGTCCTATGTCCCTTCCTCACTCTTTCTCTTTGTACCCGTTCCCCATCTCTCTCTCTCTCTCTCTCTCTCTCTCTCTCTCTCTCTCTCTAGCTCCTGCCCTTCCCATCAACCCTCTGACCACCCCCAACCCTTCCCATCAACCCTCTTGTCTCTCACTGTGCAAACGCTAAACTCGATGTCACCCTCTGCCTCTCTGCACGATCTCCTTAACGAGCCCCCCCCCCACCGAATTGCAGAACACAAACACCCCAAATGGTGGCCGTTGGATTAGGACTGAAGGGGTCAAAAGAGTCATTTGATTTTTCGGTGAAACTCAGCCCAAAACTCGTGAGAGCTACACCGTGGGCCCAAATGCAGCAGCCCAACCCAGCTGTTAAGCACGGCCCACACCAACACACACAATGGCTAACCATAATTATTTCATAATCGAAGGCCCATTCCATAACCAACATGAATTTACTGACCTAAATAGATAATTAGATATTTGTTAGTTCTAGAAATTGAATTTAATGGCTCAGTTTACGACTAATTTCTTGCCTGTAAATCCTTTTTTGTGATTTTGAGGTTGTTTTTGTTTGTTGATCAAAGGGGCTTGAAAGAGTCGGATGTGGACATCTTTGTTGATGATGTCCTTGTGAATCACAAACCATGGGCTTCCGGAGTGCAGGAGGCCTTGACTGGCTCCCATGTATTTGTATGTGCACATTGTAGTCAAGAGGAATGGAATCGTGATAGTGCACGTGTTCTCATTGATAAGTTCGAAGAGGAGGCTGAGCTGCGAGGATTGACAAATCAGGTATTTGTTACTGCTTGCTATCACATTGGAGGCCACAATGGAAACTTGATTATCTACTGCCCAGGTTCAGATGGAAGCATAACAGGCCATTGGTAATATCTGGATCATAACAATTTAAAATTTTGTCGTACTGCGATTGATGAAGGAGTTTGAATATTAAGTATTATTAATTGCAGGTATGGCTACATCACTCCTGATGATGTGCCGGAATTGCTTGATCAACATATTGGGAAGGGAGAGATTATAGAACGACTTTGGAGGTTTGTACGGTTTTGGTTTTGCCTACTGTCCTTGGATGAAAATTTCACTGGAACTGAAGCTTCTGTTGTCATATTTTTATATTGCTGATTATTTTCTAGTGTTGTATGATAGATTATTGATATAGAGTTACATTAACATGGAGGAACTTTTGTCGAGAAAGCACAAAAGAATTGGATATAACTGCATTTCCCTGTATATGTTTCTGATTTATAATGTTGTTGTGATTTGTTTATTAAGCTTGATCATACATGTTCTTACTCAATTGCTATTAACGAAACTTAGAGTTGAATCTTTACATAGCTGAACACGAAATTCAATTTCATTCCTTACAGGGGCCAAATAGGAGCTTCTTCTGATGAAGTAAGTTTGGAGGAGAACGGTGGAAGTGAGGAAAAGAAGCTGAAAGAAACCAGAGAGTCGTGTGCCATGAAAGATGCCTTAGGGAAGCTGTCAAGCTTGATTCATAACTGGGAGCAAAGTGATGTTCTCGTAGCTGCTGCGGTGGTTGGAGCAGTGGCAACAGTGGCTGTGGCCTATAGCTTTTATAGAAGGTCAGGCTAATACGTATTATAATCCATGTCAGGTTTTGCCACAAGTGTCGAGGCCCTATTTTCTTTTTCATTTTTTCTTTGTAGAAAGATGTTATAATGTCAATTAAATAATCCTCCGAACCATGCTCTTATATGAAAGGAGAAATGTAATAAATTGTTGAATGGTTTTATCTTGATTGGGATTTCTTATGAGATTGCTTGCTAAATGTTGATATGGTATTTTCTAAGCTCCTGTGGTTGTTTTTTATTTGCTTGCTGGACTTATAATTCAACTGCGAATTCAGTCAAAATTTATGGTAATTTTTGTGAAAGAAATCTCATTGTTGTTTATGAATTTCTAAAGAGAGAAAATGGCATTGTTGTCCTCGTCGTTTGTTCAATAAACTAGATACACGATTGTGTGCTAACATCTTAATCTGCTTGAACTATTTTTTAGATATACGGCATTGTTGTCACGAATTTTACCTTCATTCTAGAATAGTTTTTCTTTTTTTCTTATTGTGGTTCTCAAACTCAAATCTCATGTGGCACTTCAATTATATCCGTTAACTCAATTTATTTTTCTCTTAAATATAGAGGGCATAGCAAGGATTTTGTACATCCACCTTCTTTTTTTTTAGAGAGCTACTAGACTCACCCCATTGTCTTATTTTCCCACCCACGTTATAATCTCACCCACCTTAAAAAGTTAAAAAATTAAAATGCTATTTTTCCACCCACTATTATTCCCAAAATAACCTTTAATATATATGTACATATGAAATTATAAAATTGTCTCTTAAAAAATATAACAAATAATATGTAAATGAAAACCGCTAAGTTCTGTAAATTCAAATGGAAACGACAGAGGTATCCAAATTCAAAAGAATTCGACAACGACAAATTTAAAAAGACAATGGACAAATTCAAATGACCTACACACAAATTATTCTTCTACCTTTTTCAATGGAAACATAATCTTCTACCTCTTCTGTAGAAGCGTCATCTTCTACCTGTTCAATGAAAAAGTCATCTTCTAAGTCCATTGCTATTTTTTTTTACTTTCTCTGAATGAAAGGAGATGAAAATATGAGTTATGGTTTAAGGTAGACAAATTGTCTCTCATGCCCGACCTTTTTTTTTTAATTTTTTTTAATTAAGCAAAACAAGATAATTAATGTCCTTATCAGTCTTTTTGTAAATGGACAAATTCGTAATTAAAAAATTAATTAAAAGGTGGGTGAGAAGATAAGATATTGGGATGAGAATAACATCACTCTTTTTGTTTCTTTCTATTTTTTAGGTTGTGGGATGAATTTTAAGTTTATCATCTCTATTTAATAGAAAAAACAGATGAAGTTGACGAAAATGATATTAAAAAAAAAAGAATATTAACAAAATACTCTTAGTACTGTTCATTTTTAACATTAAGGACATTTTTACCTTGAAAAGTCACTCCTAATACTCTTCATTTACACCTTTATTTTGTCATTTTGATTAAAAACTAAAGTTTTTTAGGACTTTTCTTTAGTTTTCCTAAAAAAAAATAGTTATGCTATAGCGAGTTTGAAGATCATATAACATATGCATCAATAATATTACCAATTCACAGTAGAAATGGAACGTGGGGGATGTATTTGGTGGAATTTGTTGTTCTTGAAATGTTATTCCTTAATAGTTAACCTATGTTGTGAGAGAGGAAGAAAATGTCAAATTTGATTTGAAGTGCCGCCAAGTATTGATTATATAGGAGGGTTGACTCCGTGCATCGTTTTTTCTTCAGACCATCCCAATGTAGTGGGTCTCTATGCATTGATGTGGTTAATCATACCCAGCGGACTTAATTTTCCATCTGGCGAACGAATGCCACCATAACTGATTCCCATGAAGATTATATTTGGCTGGGAAGTCTTTTAAACAGTAAGCTCAATCTGAAAAGTGGCGACAAGGTTTGTGCGCATGCAGAATTTTTTGGAACAGTGGATGATCATCAAATTAAGGTGAAGAAAACAGGAGTGAACTTTGTAGGATGGGAATATGTTGACCTCCAGAATTAAAAAAAAAATGTGGACTATGAGCGTGTACCATATGAGTCTGATGATGATACTGATGAGGAGGACTATTAGACTATACCATATGAGTTTGATGACGACACTGACGACGGTACAAAGTTAAGCGATCACTCATCTAATGAGGTTTGCAAAATATTAAGGTTTGATCTTAATATTGAAAGATTTGACGATGAAGAAACAACAGTGAATTGAAGGAAAGCGCAGCAAAGAGAATTGTGAGGAAGGTACATAGACATTTACTACAAACTGCCAAGTAAATTATGCAATTATGAAGCACGAAGCAACTTGTTTATAAATCTCACCCAATCAGGTCATTTTTCTCTTATCTTTTTTCTCTGTAAAGACCATGAAAACATGTTTTTACGTCTCAATTTCATTGTTTCTAAGAGTAATATTGGAGGTTGGGGCTATGCTCGCTAGTTAGGGTCTGATCGAATGAAAACATGTTTTTATATCTCAATTCAGTAACTCTTTTACGTTGGGCTATGCTCGCTAGTTAGGGGTCTGATCGAATGAAAACATGTTTTTATGTCTCAATTCAGTAACTCTTTTACGTTTTACACACTCCACTCAATCGTTGTCTGATCGAATGATTTGAAGAAGATAGCTGTCGGATCGAATGAATTGATAAAGATTGCCGTCGAATTAAATGAATTGAAGAAGATTAAAAGACAAAAATTAACAAAAAATGTGAAAAAAGTAAAAATAATTGCGTAAATAGCGCCATCCTAAATTGTAACATTGACAAATTAACAAATTAAATTCAATAATTAACCTAAAAATGTTAAATCAATTATTAAAAGTCTCAAGAAATAAATAAATGAAAGAAACAAGTCTTCTAGAAGTTGTCCACGTTGGACTAAGTAGGGGTGGGTTCAAAAAACCGAAAACCGAAAAAAACTGAAAACCGAACCGAACAGAAACCGAAAAAACCGAACCGAACCGAACTCTTTTGGTTTGGTTTGGTTTTGGTGGTCTAGAAACCGAATCAAACCGAACCGAACTGAAATAATTAAATTAATTTTTTTTTAATTTTTTTAATTTAATTATTTGATTTTATTATATTAGAATATGATACTTGGACTGCTGCTTTGGTAGGACTTGTTTGCTTTCCAATTCAAATTGTCTTCTCAGCTTCTCCATCTACAACAAAAATTAGAACTTATACCATTACATGCAATATTTCTAGTTTATATCATTAAGTGCAACACATATATAAGAACACATATCTCAACTGCACTGCAGTTGATTAGGGAAAGCAAACAGCGTATAAAAGTCTCATGAGTTTATTAAACACTACGAGATCAAAAACAAAATTCAAACTTTCTCACCTATGGCCAAGTATAGTAGATTCCGTGGCCTAACAATTTTGAAAAGTAATTCAAAAATATTGATGAACACCTCTTCAAAATTTGCTGGTGGTAGAAGCTAAACACAGAATGTAGAAATTATATTATGTAACCACATATATGGATAAAAAAAATTCGAACCATAAAGATAAAGAAAATATAAAAAATTGTTACCTAGACAATAATCAAAATAAATAGTATATTATAGAATGTTTATCTTATTGCTAGTGAAGAATACATGTATATAGAGAGAGAGTGAGAGATTGAGAGAAAGAGAGGAATGAATAAGGTCGTACTCCATCATCATCGTCTAAAAAGAAATCTATTTACAGTTAAACTTTAAACCCAAAATATTTAAAAAAAAACATTTATGTTATAATTCTAGTTGAACTTTAAATGTTTATTTTCATTATCTTTAAGTCTAGTCGGAATATTTATGTTATGATTGTGTTGGATATGTTAAAATTTAAGATTTCAAAATTTTTCTTTTTTGAAAAAAAAATCGAAACCGAACCGAAACCGAACCGGAAAAAACCGAACCGAAAAAAATTGAACTGAACCGAACCGAACCGAAATTTCGGTTCGGTTTCGGTTTTGGCAAAAAACCGAACTGATTTAAACCGAACCCACCCCTAGGACTAAGGCTTACGGCGGGAATCCTAGGGATTCTGTGATTGAGATCGTCTATCGTATATCGTACGATTAGTTTTTGTTATATACTATTTATATTTAATTTAAATTTTAAAATGATTTTTGACCGTATAATGTATGATGGACAGTCCTAATCACGAGATTCTTAAGATTTCCAAAAAAAAAGAAACGGCAAGAATCCTTTTCCGACATAGTCAACGAAGTGATCGGCCTGTTCTTGACAGAATGTGAAGGCTAGGGGTGGGCGCGGTGCGGTTTGGTGTGGTTTCGAGTGAAACCACAATCGAAATCGAAACTTTTTGCGGTGCGGTTTTGAAGCCAAAACCGAAATGAAACCAAACCGTTTGGTTCAGTTCGGTGCGGTTTCAAACGGTTTCGGTTTGGTTTTTGAGAAAAAAAATGTACAATTTAAAATATACACATATTTATGCATAAGATGGTCTTATTTTCCTTGTATATTAATTAATGAATATGCACCAAAATTGCACCAAAAACAGCAACAACACCAAAAACTGCACCAAACCTGCAGCAAAAAACTGCAGCAAAACAACACCAAGAACTGTACCAAACTTGCAGCAAAAAACTGCACTGAAACTGCAGCAAAAAACTGCACAAAACTGCACAAAAAACAGCAGCTAAACTGCAGCAAAAATTACACCACAACTGCATCAAAACTGCACCAAAAAACTGCACAAAACTGCACAAAAACGCATCACATAATTCACATCTACTAAAATTCAACTTGATCACCAATCAATCACAATAGTTTACTACAACCCAATTGAAAAGTTAAGTTTGCCATAATACAACTAAAGTTCAAACTTCAAAGTTTCAAATGTTATATTTTTTTTTCTCAAAAAATAGAGAACTAACTGACCAACTTCTTCCTTGATGAAACACTTGAGAAAGAAAGCAAAGTAGCTTTGAATCTCAGCTGCTGAATACTCTGTTCTTCCTCCCCAACTCCTCCATAACTCCCATAAGAGAAATTTTCTGCGACCACTTTCCAGCAGCTGCAAAAAAGATATCAAACTTAAATACGAATTCCAAAAACAAAGCAAGAGAGTGCATTTGGACGTTGGTTTGGGTGCAGAGGCGGTGGAGGGAGGGAGGGTGGGTCGGTGGACCAGTGGTGTAGGTGGTGAAGATGGGGATGGATGGTGATGGGTTCGGGTGGGCTGCCCATTTGAGGGTTTGAGTTAGTTTGGTTGGGTTGCTGCCGGCTAAAGCTAGAGCCTTGAGAGGGGAGGTGGGTGTATTGAGAAATAGGACAGATCGGATTGGGGAAATTAGGGGTTTTGATGGAGAAGAAGGGGAGGGGGAGAGAAATTGGGTTGAGAAGGGAAGCTGCCATTTCGTGAGGAATGACAGATACAATCCCCCAAAACATGCACCCACTCTCTGCGACCAAACCCCTCTCCTCTTTCCCCAAAATCCCAAAATCACGCCCCCAAATCTCTGCGTCCAACCCCCTCTCCTCTCTCCCCCAAATCACAAGATCAGATCTTCTGCACCTAAACCCCTCTCCTCTCTCCTCTGTCCCCCAAAATCACGCCCCCACCCTTCGGCCCCAAAAACAACAGCGCAACCGGCTGTTTTGGGTGATGCACAACCCACGCATAGACAATGGCATAAACATAATTAATTCAAAATCAAGTTTATTGAGTTGATTGTAGATGATATTTTTAAGAAATTGTTCAACATCTCGTCAAGTGAAAGGGGAATAAGTAGAAAGATGGGCATCTTTACGGAATATTTGGAATATAAGCTGTGAGTAAAGAAATTCTTAAACCTTACCACCTTAATGTTATTGCAGCACTCTGAATTGAAGATTTTATTTCGAAAATGGAAGCAATAAATTCAGAAATTATCTTTCAAGACCCAAACTTCTTTTTGAGACAAATAACTAACAAATAACTAAGAAATTATCTTACCATATTAGCTGGTAAGCAATGACTCAGTGAGGTCGCAAGGCAAGGCAGAGATGAAAGCAAGCAGTGACTCAGTGACTCAGTGAGGTCGCAAGCAGAAGCAGTCGCTCGCAGGCAGCCGCAGAAGCAGATGCAGAAGCAGTCGCGACTCGCTCGTAGGCAGGCAGGCAGGCAGAAGCAGATGCAAGCAGGCAGTCAGGTGACCAGGTCGCAAAGGCAGATGCGGAGATGCAAGGAGGCGGCGCAGAAGCAGTCACTGAAAGTGCAAACCCACTCGGTGCAAACCCAGAACCGCAAAACCAAATGTATAAGTATAACCTAGTTGAATGAACTAAATAAAAATAAAAAAGTGCGGTTTCGGTTTCGGTGCGGTTTTGAAAACCCAAAACCGAAACCAAACCGTTTTGTGTGCCGCGGTTCGGTTTTGAAACCAAAACCGTTTCAAAACCGCAAAACCAAACCGTTTGGTGCGGTTTGATTCGATTTGTGTTTCGGTTTCAGTTTTCGGTTTCAAGTGCCCACCCCTAGTGAAGGCCGAATTACAGGTTGCCACATCACCAAGTTTAAATGATTTTACAATTTCGCCCTCAGTCAGTTCCCTCCAACCTACCGCCAAAAAATCTACAGGCCGCAAGGAATCACAAAATCAGATTGGTGCACCATTGGGTGATTTAGACCTACGCGCTTGTACCCCACTTCCCGGGTGCAGAGAGTAGTCCTCCTCCGTTCGTAGTACCTTCCATTTTTGTGCACACGAATTTTTTTTTGTTTGAGTACATCGATATTTTTTTACTAAAAGAAAAAAAGAGTTCGGCTAATCTACATAATCAGCAACCTTCACGATAGTCGAATCTAAAATCTTTCACTTTCAAATGAAGAAAAATACTATCAAATCGAAATACTGAATATCAAAAGAAATATATACTTGAACTACAAATTAAATCCCACGCGCCTAGTTCCATGCTTCCCGATGCCGATCTTCAGAATCCCAATCGTGCGCCGTATGCGCATTGCACACCGACATCGCCGTTCCCTTCTCAGCCTCCTCGTTATATCAAAACCAACGACCAAACAACAACGCTCCTTCCCTCTCATCGTTTTCAACTTCAACCCCCGGTAAACCCCTCATTCCTCCTCTCCGAGCCCTAGCAATGGCCTCCGACGACCTCTCTGCCGCCGTCACCGCCGCCGAAGGCGAGAAGTTCGATTTCAAGAGATCGAAGATGTTCAAGGAAAAACTTGCCGGTACCGTCAACACCTACGACCGCCACGTCTTCCTCTGCTACAAGACCCCCGAGGCCTGGCCGTCGCGCGTCGAAGGCTCTGAGTCCGATCCCTCCCTAAGTTCTTCGCCTCCGCTCTCAAAGCTCGCAAGAACGACATGGCCGTTAAGGTCCATTTTGTAGCTCAATTCGTCGGCGTTTCTAATCGCTTTTTCTTACCGTTTCTTATTCCCTGTAGTTATTGAGTTCTCGTGTTGAGCTGAGTTGACTCCGTTACTCACTTTGTTTCTTGCTGACAGTAATTGAAGGACGCGAAGGAACTGAGTTTTCCGACGGCGATGTGTTGATTTTCCCACAAATGATCAAATACAGGTAAATTCACGTTCATTTCTTGAGGTTTTTGTATTGTAGTTGCTTTAGCTTTAATTTATAGGATTTAGATAATTAACTAATGAGTGGTGTTTTGATTCTTCAGATATTTGACTTGTAGATTTCGATGATTGCTAGCTAGAGACAGAGTTTATGATTTTCTGATTTCGATGTATGAAGTCTCAAATCGAGCTAATTTAGTGTGTTTTGGACTAGTTTTGGTGTTGATACCTTGAAATTTTCCTTGTTTAATCTGAGGTTATAGTGATTTTCAAGAGATTTCTCAATGTGCCAAAACACGGCCCGGTACCCTAAGAGTAATAATACAATTGGTTGAAAACTTGAACCAATTGTATTATGACAATTCGCATACCGGGCCGTGCTCTTGGACCTAAAAAAGTTCTCATGATTTTCAAGTTTATGTTCTGTAGTTGCTTAATTTTAACCGAAATTTATAGGATTTTGATAGTTAACCAGTGAGTGGTGTTTTGATTCTTCAGATTTGCTTTATTTTACTTGGAGATTTCGATGATTGCTAACTAGAGATAGAGTTTATGATTTTCCCATTTCAATTTACGAAGTCTCAAATTGAGCTAATTTAGTGTGTTTTGGACTAGTTGTGGTGTTGATACCTTGAAATTTTCCTTTTCGACTTCTCTTTTGATTACGAGATTGTGCTGAATTTACTGAACTAAATAGATAATTCGATACGTGTTAGCTTCTGAAATTAGTTCTAGAAATTGAATTTAATGGCTCAATTTACGACTAATTCGTTGCCTTACAAGGAATTAAAGAGTGTTAAGTTATTGTTCCTGTAAATTCCTTTTTGTGATTCTGAGATGGTTGTTGTTTCTTGATCAAAGGGACCTGAAAGAGTCGGATGTGGACAGCTTTTTAGATGATGTCCTTGTGAACGACAAACCATGGGCTTCCGGAGTGCATGAGGCGTTGACTGGCTCCCATGTATTTGTATGTGCACATGGTAGTCAAGATAAAAGATGTGGTGTTTGTGGACCTGTCCTCATTGATAAGTTCAAAGAGGAGGCTAAGCTGCGAGGATTGATGAATCAGGTATTTGTTACTGCTTGCCCTCACATTGGAGGCCACAAATATGTTGGATACTTGATTATCTACAGCCCAGGTTCATATGGAAGCATAACAGGCCATTGGTAATATCCGGATCATAACAATTTAAAATTTATCGTATTGGGATAGATGAAGGAATGTGAATATTATGTAATTATTCATTGCAGGTATGGCTATGTCACTCCTGATGATGTGCTGGAATTGCTTGATCAGCATATTGGGAAAGGAGATATCATTGAACGACTTTGGAGGTTTGTGCATTTTTGGTTTTGCTTACCCCCTTCTGATGAAAATTTCACTGGAACTGAAGCGTCTGTCATATTTTTCGATTGCTGACTATTTCTAGTGTTGTATGATAGATTATTGATATAGAGCGGCATTAACATCGAGGAACCAAATCAAACAACCTTTTTTTATTGATAAACCAAACCAGAGGTGGTTTGGGGAACGGGGGATAGGGTCAAGTTAGGCACTTTACAGAGATGGAGAAAGTGAAGCAGATCTAGCAAATTGGATATAATGGCATTACCCTGTATATGTTTCTGATTGTAATGTTCTTCTGATTAATTGTTGTCAAATTGTGTATTAAGCTTGATCTTACCTTTTCTTACCCCATTGCTATTGACGAAACTTAGAGTTGAATCTTTAAATAACTGAACACGAAATTCAATTTCATTCCTTACAGGGGCCAAATGGGAGTATCTTCTGATGAAGTTGAAAAAATTAATGACCCGAAGCTTTCAAATTGAGGAGGAAGTAAGAAAATCCAGGAGAAGCCCCAAGAAAACGACAATCAGATTCAGAAAAATGAGAACTTTTTCAGGCTGTTGCCAAGGTGCTAATAGTAAAGGATTTACATGATGCAAAGAAGCAAGTTTGGAGCAGAACGGTGGAAGTGAGGAAAAGAAGCTGAAATAAACCAGAGAGTCATGTGCCAGGAAGGATGCCTTAGGGAAGCTGTCAAGCTTGATTGGGGACTGGGAGTAAGGCGATGTTCTTGCAGCTGCTGCCATGGTTGGAGCAGTGGCAACAGTGGCCGTGGCCTATAGCTTTTATAGAAGGTCAGGCTGAAACTTACTCTAATCCATGTTGGGTTCTGCCACGGGTGTAGAGGCCCTATATTTTTTTTTCTTTGTAGAAAGATGTTATAACGTCAATCAAATAAGCTCTTATATGAAATGAGAGTATGGTAGCTACACTATACATTCGTTTTTGGAGGGTGGCATGATTTCCAGAAGCTAAGCCGTTTATAGTTACAAAAATATTCACTACTACTTTCCGTAGTTGATTGCTTACACAACTGATTTGTTGTTCCAATATACTGTTGAATGGTTTTATCTTGATAGTGGGATTTGTTATGAGACTGCTTTGATGTGGTGTTTTCTAAGCTCTTGTGATTGTTTTCGATTTGCATGCTGGACTTTTAATTCAACCGTCGATTCTGTCAAAATTTATGATCATTTTTGTCAAAGAAGTCTAAATTTCAAAAGAGAGAAAAAGGCGGCGTTGTCTTCGTAGATAGCAAAGCTCAGAGTTTGGTCGAGATCATCGTCCACTACTGATCTCTGCTGTATATCCTTATTCCTCGACTGCTTGTTTCTCGAACCATAATTGGAACAGTCTTTCAAGAGAAACAGCAACTCCTGTGCCGTGGCTTTAGCCGTCCACGTCCCATCCATGCTCAGCTGAAGCAGTCTGGGCATTGCTCCTCTCAGTATTAGTCCTCTGTACTTCTCTCTGCAGCTCGGGCATATAAGCAGGAAGATACTCACTGCGTGCTCCATGCATTTCATCGATTCCTCTTCAATGGCCTCAACCAACCCCCAGATTGTGTCGCACGTACCTGCAGTTTCGTTACGCGGAGTCTTCGATGAAGAAACAATGTCGTCAAGTAGCGCAATTGCCTCCTCAACCAGTCGGCTTGGTTTTTCCAAGCCGTGGATTATTTGTAACAATGAAAACACTACGCTCGAAGAGACAGAGACGGAATAGTCTGATGGCACGTCGTGAGGTTGTGTAGTGTGGCTATGCTGTTGAGTCTGGCTTGCACACCGATGCCTCCAGTATAGTCTTGATCGAGAAATTCAACTAATGCCTCCGTGTGATGCAATTGGTAGCTTGTTTCCCTTGCAAGACGATAGGATAAAAAAAGCTGCTATCGTGAGTTCGATCATCGCATTGCTTTCGCAGCTAAATTGATCCTTATTTTGAGCATGTAAATTACTTATTTTACGACATTGATCGTTTTGATGTAAATTACTTATTGTTAAGATGGGTTGTTGGAGATGAGAACTCTTCCCATTGATACTCTCTAGACCGACTCCAACAGTTGGAACTTGCTTTGCAACGAAGATTCTTATAACGCTGTCGTGACGTCCATGTCGTGACGTCAAGTCAACTGGGCAAAAGTTGGGCGGCGGCTTTCTCAAAAAACTACAAAAGAAAGGAAATGGCATCGTAAACTGTGGTGGAAAAACACGCACGCACTGACATCATTGGCCCATGCAAAAAATTGAAAAGGGCCACCGAGACTGGGGAATCTTGGGAAAGACTTGACTTTGGTTATTTGAAAGCCAAGCTGCACTTCTACCGGCTGCAATGGATGCCAGCAGCTCAGCCCATGGAGCCGGCGTTGCCGCCTCTTCGTCTTCCTCCCAGAGCTCAAACCGCTGGAAGTACGAGGTGTTCCTGAGCTTTAGAGGCGAAGACACGCGCAACACCTTCACAGACCACCTCTTCATTGCGTTACGCAATGCTGGAATTAACACGTTTATAGACAACCAGCTCAGAAGGGGAGAACGCATACAGAGTGAACTTGACCAAGAAATCGAAGGGTCGAGAATCGCCGTCATCGTCTTCTCGAAGAGGTACGCGGAGTCCCGATGGTGCCTGAGGGAGCTGTCGAAGATCATGAGGTGCCGAGAAGATCAAGAGGGGAAAATAGTGTATCCAATTTTCTACGATGTTAACCCTTCTGAAGTCAGGAGACAGAGTGGTAGTTTTGAGGAAGCATTTCGGAAGCATGAAAGTGATCAAGATCCAAACAAGGTCAAGCAGTGGAGAGAGGATCTTAATGCTTCTGCAGATTTGTCTGGCCGGGATCTTCTAATCACGGCCGACAGGTATACTTTTTTTGTTTACTTCAATTTTCATATCATCATATTTCACTAATCAACCAAAATTAAGATAATATAATTAAGGCATTGAATCTGATTTTATATGCGATGAGAAAAAGTGGATCGTTGATCTCTGAACTATGGTAGAACTGTAATTTTGGTCCCTACATAAAAATTTATTACAAATGGTATATGAATTTTATGAATCAGGAGTGTCTCCTGAGCATTTCCCTAAGGATCCTAGGGATCCCGCAATCTTGTCCGTTCATCGTATATCGTGCGGTCAGTTTTCGTTAGGTACTATTCATATTTGAATTTTAAAATTTAAATTTTAAATGATTTCTGACCGCACGATATACGATGAACGGACAAGATTACGGGATCCCTAGGATCCCTAGGGAAATGCTCAGGAGACACTCCTGATTCGAATTTTATAAAGGCTAAATAGCTAAAATGTTCTCTGAGATTTTCATAACTCATCACTTTGGTCACTGAGATTTCAAATCAATAAAAGTGGTCACTGAGATTGTCCACCATCTATCATTTTGGTCATTCCGTTAAAAACTCCGTTAAGTGTTCCGGAGCTCTTGGCCTGAAGTTTGGGCAATTTGCAAAGCTTCGTAACTCAATCGTTTCTTAACCAAATTTGAACCATAATATATCAAAATGAAGGTAAGAAAGTGTATAATAAGATTATACCTATTTGCAAGCCCAATGGTTGCCGGAGATGGCCGGAAAATAGCCTCAAAATTGACTGGTCCAAGTGAAAACTGGAAAACTCGCCAGAAACTGGGTAAACTTTAAACGTTCATAACTTCTTCAATACTCAACGAAATCAAGTGATTCAAAAATGAAAATCATAATTCTTGACGAGACGAAGAGAATGGTATCATTTTAGATAGATGGATCTCTGTGGTTTGGCCGGAAAAAGGCTCGAAAGTGGCTAACTCGAGATCAAGACAGCCACTTTTGAGCCGTTTTCCGACCAAACCACGGCGCGTTAGCTGTTGAAAAATGTACCATTTTCTTCATCTTGTTGAGAAGTATGATTTTTGTTTTTGAATCACTTGTTTTCGTTGAGTATTGAAGAAGTTATGAACGTTTAAAGTTTACCCGGTTTTCGGCGAGTTTTCAAGTTTTCCCTCGGACCAGTCAACTTTGAGGCTATTTTCCGGCCATCTCCGGAAACCATTGGGCTTCCAAATAGGTATAATCTTATTCTACACTTTCCTATCTTCATTTTGATATATTATGGGTCGAATTTAGTTAAGAAACGATTGAGTTACGAAGCTTTGAAAATTGCCCAAACTTCCGGCCAAGAGCTCTGGGACACTTAACGGAGTTTTTAACGGAATGATCAAAATGATGGATGGTGGACAATCTCAGGGACCACTTTTATGGATTTGGAATCTCAATGACCAAAGTAATAAGTTATGCAAATCTCAATGATCATTTTGACTATTTAGCCTTTTATAAAAGGTAAAGCATTCGCATAAGAGTTTCCTTCAAAATTAAGAAAGTGAAACGCAGGGTACATGCTTTGTTTTTTATGGGTGTGTGAAGGGCAAATGCTCCACAGTTTATCAAATTAAAATACCAATTGTAATGGATTCTTAATTATATTACTGAAAGCTACAATTGCATAATAGTCCAATCATCAATGATCTAATGTATTCACATTATAATCAAAGATTAGATATGTGGTTGAATTGAGATCAATTAATCCAGTTTATTCAAATATGTTTCAATATGTAAATATCTAGTCAATATGAATAAGGCATTTAGTATGGCTCTCGTAATTTGGAATTTCTACTCGTAGGCGTGAAGGGGTGTTTATCGAGAAAATTGTTGGGGACGTCAAGAGGCTACTGAAAACCACATACTTTAAAGAAGCCAAGCACTCAGTTGGAATGGCTTTTCGCGTGCAAGAATTCAGTACTAAATACTTAGACGTTGGAGGTTCACCTGATGTTCGAATAATTGGAATTTTTTGTATGGGCGGTATAGGTAAAACAACGCTTGCCAGAGCCGTTTGTAGCAATTATCATCATAGTTTTAGTCGTCACTGTTACCTTGAAGATGTGAGGAGTAAAAAGAAAGAGATGGTTAGTCTGCAAGAACAACTTCTTCGAGATATTTTAAAACAGTCTGACATTAAGGTAAGCAATGTTGCCGAAGGGACCAAAGAGATCAAGAAAAGACTCGGAAGCATGAAGGTACTTGTCGTGGTTGATGACATAGATGATGCAGACCAATTAGATGAATTGGCAATAGAACATGAATCGTTTGGTCCAGGAAGCATAATTATTATAACAACAAGAGATGAACATGTGCTGAATATACAAAAGGTGGATAAAAAATATAAGGCACAAGCAATGACAAAAAAAGAAGCTCTTGAGCTCTTTAGTTGGCATGCCTTTGGAAATGATTATCCCGATAAAAAATATATTGAATTGACAAGAGATATTGTTGATTATTGTGGAGGATTGCCCCTAGCTCTGAAAGTTGTTGGTCGTTTGTTGGCTAAGAAAGAGAGTAAAACCATATGGAAAAGTACATTGGATAAATTGAGAAATATTCCAGAAGAAAAAATTTATGAAAAGCTTAAATTAAGCTACGATGGGCTACGTGATGATCATGCGAAGGATGTGTTCCTTGACATATCTTATTTCTTTATTGGAGTGGATATAAGTATTGTCACGGCAATATTGAATGCTTGCAGTCGTTTTTCTGTAGAAGCAGAAATTACCACACTCTGCGATCGATGTCTCTTATATATTGGTGAAGATAAAAAATTGAGGATGCATGATTTGATTCGAGATATGGGAAGAGAAATTGTGCGAGCAGAATCTCCTGTGAAATTGGGAAAACGTAGTCGACTACGGCATAGTGAAGATGCAAAAAGCGTGCTAATGAACAAATCTGTAAGTACTTTTGCAATAAAAAGATGTTATGTTAAGTACATGTAAAGAAAGAGAAGTATATACGCGTACATATAATGTATGCCGTACATAGTATATTTGAAGAAAAAGAAGAAAAGAAAAGGCTTTCATCCACTATAAATTGAAAGAGAAAATACATAATTATGTTGTATGCCCTACCTTTCTAGTAGTTCATTCATCCAATTCACGGCTCTGCTTCGTGTGAATATTATCCTTCTTGTATTTATTTTATTTTTATTTTTATCTCTAACAGGGAACAGAAGCAGTTGAAGGACTACGCTTATGTTCTGATGACGAGCAAAGCTTCAGTACGAAAGTGTTTAAGAAGATGTGGCATCTGAAATTTCTCATGCTGGAAAACGTAAAGCTGACTGGAAGCTACAAACATCTTTCCAAGGAGTTAAGATTGTTGTATTGGATTGGATTTCCACATGAAGCCATACCTGCAGATTTTGATCAACGAAACCTAGTTTATTTAAACCTGAGCAACAGCAAGATCGTACGAGTTTGGGAGGATTCGAAGCTGGTACGATATAATTATCAATGTCCTTGTAATTATCAACATCAGTCATCGTCATGCATTCTCTCTTTTATTTATTTGAATTTTTATTATTGTTCTCTCTTTTTGAGTAACAGTTGCCTAAGAAGTTGAAGTTTCTCTATCTTAGACACTGCCATAACCTGACTGAATTACCAGACTTTTCAAAACTCCCACATCTCGAGGAATTGGACCTCAGTGGCTGCAATATAACAGATGGTGCCGTTCTCGAAATAATTGGGAGTCTATCTTCTTTAACAGCTTTACGTCTCAGTAGGAATGGTTTTAATAGGCTACCCATTCTCAGTGGCCTTTCTCAGCTTCGGGATTTATATCTAGATCATTGCACAAAACTTCAGGCAATCCCAAATTTGCCGAACAATTTGCTTTTACTGAAAGCGAATTACTGCACTGCACTGGAAATAATGTCCGACTTTTCAGAGATGTCGAAAATGAGGGTATTGGAACTGAAAGACTGCCGCAAACTCAAAGATATTCCAAACTTGGAGAACTCATTGGACCACATGCATTCAATTCTTATGGAAGGGTGTACCAGTCTCACTGACACTTTTAAGGAGAACCTCCGAACGGTATGGCTCTCTCTCTCTCGTTCTCTCTCTCTCTCTACTTTTTGTATTGTTGCTTATACTGACTTTGCACCCCATGTTGTAGAAAAATGCATTTGGTGGAATTTTTCTCACCGGAAATGATATTCCTAACTGGTTAGCCTATGTCGAGGGAGAGGATAAAACTGTCAAATTTGAAGTGCCGCCAAGTATTGATTATATAGGAGGGTTGGCTTTGGGCATCGTTTATTCTTCAGACAACTCTGACTCTACTGGGTCTCTATGCGTTGATGTTGTTAATTGTACCCAGCAAACTAATTTTCGCATCTGGCCAATGAAGGCCACCGTAACTGCTTCCCATGAATATTATCTTTGGTTGGGAAATCTTTCAAACAAGAAGCTCAATCTGAAGGGCGGCGACATAGTTCTTGTAAAAGCAGAATTTTATGGAGGAGATAATAGAATTAAGGTGAACAAAACAGGAGTGGATATCGTAAAATGGGATTTGTTTGATGGTCTTGCTAATTGGGACAACTATAAGACTATGCCATATGAGTCTGATGAAGACACTGATGACGATACACAGTTGGACATTCGCCACGTTTTCCTCTGCTACAAGACCCCCGAGGCCTGGCCGTGGTGCATCAAAGGCTCTAAGTCTGATCCGCTCCCTAAGTTCTTCGCTTCCGCTCTCAAAGCTCGCAAGAACGACATCACCTTTAAGGTCCATTTTTCAGCTCAATTCGACGGCATTTCTGCCGATTCTTATTTCCTGGAGCTACTGAGTTCTGGTGTTGAGCTGAGCTGACTCCGTTACTCACTTTTTTCTTGGTTTTTGATAGACGTCGATGACGGTAATTGAAGGACATGAAGGAACTGAGTTTTCCGACGGTGATGTGTTGATTTTCCCACAAATGATCAAATACAGGTAAATTCGCATCGATTTCTTAAGGTTTTTGTTTTGTAGTTGCTTTAATTTTAATCCAAATTTATAGGATTTAGATAATTGACCAGTGAGTGGTTAATTTTAATCTGATTCATAACGATGAATTGAAACCGCAGTTGAGTTTTTCTTAACAATACAATAGTACTAAGAATAAGTATATTAAGCAAGCTTGAGAGGTAAGCAAGAGAACAATAATGTCTCACTTGAGCAATCTGAAGCAATAACTTATAACTATTCAAAATGGCACATAAAAGCTTAACTTGTCGATGAAAAAAGTTCAAATGGTGGTTTGATTATGGAATACTGAGAGCGTTGTCTTACCTATAGCTACATGAAGAATACCATGTAAAATTGCTTACGATGGAGAGACTAAAACATGAGCCGACACACGTTCCCACTCGAGTGCTATTAAAAAAAGGAAAACTAATAAAAATGGCTTGAAAACTTTGAGTTTTAACGATAAGGACAAAATAAAGGGTAAAATAAATAGTACCATGATTGACTTTTTAGTGTAAAAATGTGATTTTTCGTTAAAGTGAACAGTACCGGGAGCTTTTCATTAAAGTTCTCATTAAAAAAACTAAGTCATACTATTAAAACTTAGTCATATACTACTGAAACAAATCATTTCATTAATACAACCAACACTTCCAATATCAAAAGAGAAAGAAATAACAGTATACGAAGCATTAGCAGAAAAGTGCCACATTACATACCATCAAATGACAGCAACTAACTCCTGATATCAATTGCCGGAAGAAAAACCTTGCCTGATGCAAAACAACAATTAAATCGAAAAAGTGAGTAAGTTTTAGTTATATTATGACTGACTGTTTATGTAAAAATGCTTCAGACCTAACTTTCCCTATCTGAAACTAAGCGAAAATTGAGATGGATTCCATTTCATGATTTCCCCTTGAACATGTCTGCATCACCAAAAAGAAAAATATTTTTTTTTTTAAATACAAAGTTTAAAGTATGAGAAATAAAGAAAATTCAGAGAAAGGGAAGATGTAAGAGTCGAAGAAGACAGAACCAAAACATCCGAGAATCGGCCACCAAGATAATCAAGACATCCAAGATAACATCCAAGACTCAACCACCACCCAGGTAGGTAGCAAACACACACCTAAAGGTATGCATAAATCATTTTCTTAGTCTGCTTTCCGATGTTAACATGTAAGAGAATCATGTAGTAGCCTTTTTACCTCTTATTGTCATGATGTCCTCCTCGACTCCTTTCCCGAACAGTAAATTCACATCCAACAGTAAAGAATGAATTGAAAATTATTTGTTACCCTTTGAATATGAAGGATGCAGCAGCCCCTGACAAATCAACCCATACCTCTACCTCCTACCCTTCCCATCAACCCTCTTGTCTCTCATTGTGCAAACCCTAAACTCGATGTCACCCTCTGCCTCTCTGCACGATCCCCTTGACGAGCCCCCCCACCGAATTGCAGAACACAAACGCCCCAAATGGTAGCCGTTTGGATTAGGACTGATGAGGGCAAAAGAGTCATTTGATCTTTCGGTGATACCTAACCCAAAATTCGTGAGAGCTGCACCCTGGGCCCAAATGCAGCGGCCCAACCCAGCTGTTAAGCATGGCCCACACTAGCACACACAATGGCAATCCGTAATTAATTCATAATCGAGGGTCCATTCCATAACCAACATGAATATACTGACCTAAATAGATAATTAGATATGTGTTAGCTTCTGAAATTAGTTCTAGAAATTGAATTTAATGGCTCAGTTTACGATTAATTTCTTGCCTGTAAATCCCATTTTGTGATTCAGAGGTTGTTTTTGTTTGTTGATCAAAGGGGCTTGAAAGAGTCGGATGTGGACAGCTTTGTTGATGATGTCCTTGTGAATCACAAACCATGGGCTTCCGGAGTGCAAGAGCGGTTGACTGGCCCCTATGTATTTATATGCGCACATATGAGTCGAAAGGAATGGAATCGTTCTCATGCACGTGTTCTCATTGATAAGTTCAAAGAGGAGGCTGAGCTGCGAGGATTGACGGATCAGGTATTTGTTACTGCTTGCTTTCACATTGGAGGCCACAGGTATGCTGGAAACTTGGTTATCTACAGCCCAGGTTCAAATGGAAGCATAACAGACCATTGGTAATATTCGGATCATAACAATTTAAAATTTCTTGTATTGGGATCGATGAAGGAGTTTGAATATTATGTATTATTAATTGCAGGTATGGCTACATCTTTCCTAGTGATGTGCCGGAATTGGTTGATCAGCATATTGGGAAGGGAAAGATTATAGAACGACATTGGAGGTTTGCATGTTTTTTGTTTTGCCTACTATCTTTGGATGAAAATTTCACTGGACAGAAGCTTGTGTTGTCGTATTTTTCAATTGCTGATTATGTCTAGTCTTGTATGATAGATTATTACATTAACATGGAGGAACTTTTGTGGAGAAAGCACAAAAGAATTGGATATAACTGCATTACCCTGTATATGTTTCTGATTTGTAATGTTGTTGTGATTTGTTATTAAGCTTGATCATACCTGTTCTTACTCAATTGCTATTGACAAAACTTTGAGTTGAATCTTTAAATAGCTGAACACGAAATTCAATTTCATTCCTTATAGAGGTCAAACCGGAGCATCTTCTGATAAAGCTGAAGAAATTAATGACCGGGAGCTTCCAAATGGAGAAGAAAATACGAAAATCGAGGATAAGCCACAAGAAAATAGCAATCAGATTCACCAAGAAAAGGGCAATCAGATTGAGAATAGTGAGAACGGTGAAAGTGAGGAAAAGCAGCTGAAAGAAACCAGAGAGTCCAAATCATCACTTGTTTATGAGCCTATGGATATGCGTGGTTCTGCAATCTGGTAGGTTTGTCCGTAAAAAGCAAGCTTCTCGTAATTACTCAAGCTTTTTTCTTCAGAAGTTATTTTTTTTTTTTTAAAGGAACTGAATTATAATATTGATAGTTGACATTCTTTTCCATGCATTATATAATACGTAAGTTCCATAATACATAAATTTCAAAACTTAATTCACTTTATAATATATATATATATATATTATGGAGTCTAAGCAGATCTTTTCATTCTCGTGTGCCAGGACCTTAGATGATGCCCTTGGGGAGCTATCAAGAAGGATCCAAGACTGGCTATGAAGCATAGATACGGATACTGATATGGCGATACGGAAAATATTTAAAAATTAAGATAAGATATGTTATGGCTACGGCAAATAAAAATGTTTATAGCAACAAAAATATACATTTTAAAACATAATTCATCATTCAAATTCAAGTACTTGGTTTTAATTAGAGGGAAACTCTTTGTATTGTAGAAGAAGTGTGAGAGTTGTATTCATGATTTTAATTAGAGGGAAGCTCTTTGTATTCAGCAACTTTCAATTATAGATGTCTCCTATTAATTTTCTCCTCCTCATTACCTTTTTTGAAAGTGTAAATGTATTCTAAAAGCCGGATACATGTATCTTAAATGGAGGATACGCGTATCCATCATGTCAAATTCGTGTCTATCAACCAGGATACATGTCGGACGAGTATCCGAGAGTATCGTATCCGATCAAGTATCAAATACAGGATACGAGACCAAACAGAAGTATCCGTGCATCATAGGTTGGGAGTAAAGCGATGATCTCATAGCTGCTGCAGTGGTTGGAGCAGTGGCAACAACCATGAATATTATTTGGTTATGGTTATAGGGGTCTCCAATCCGTATCCGAATCCAATAATATATATAATATAATTATATATAATATTAGAGTATTATAATATATATATATATATACATATATATATTCATTATTTATTGAATCCATTATCTTGAGAATACAAAAATTGCATTGTGTGAGTTGCATTTTGTGCCTAAGTTCAAAAGTTTAAATATGAATCAAAATCTATGAAATTCAATGGTGTTTATGGTTCGACAAAAAAAAAATGATGCTTATGAGAGATATTAAATATCAGCCAACATTATTAATGTTTAGCTTTAATTTTATGCACCACAAGATCCTCTGCCTCTGTACAATCTCCTTGACGAGCCCCCCACCGAATTGCAGAACACAAACGCCCCAAATGGTGGCCGTTAGATTAGGACTGAAGGGGGCAAAAGAGTCATTTGATCTTTCGGTGAAACCCAACCCAAAACTGGTGAGAGCTGCACCCTGGGCCCAAATGCAGCGGCTAGATGAGGTGGAGTGAGCAGAACCGGCAAGAAAGACACCACACAAACCTCTTTATCAATTATCACAAATAAGCCACTCTAAAGACTATTTCCACTTCACAGTAAAAACAAAGTGCAGGAAGTATAGCTCATATTTTTAGCAGCGTTATTTTGACAACAATTCTGCAAGTGATGGATTGCCCCGGTGGGTAGGGCATTTCTCTTAGTCCTACTGCATCCCGGGCTCATAGTTCTAACATCCCCCGTACCAGTGTAAGCACACCAAAGGCCAAATTTAGCATGTTTTGTCTTCATCCACCCACCCTCAGCAGATACTTATACAAAATTCAAACAGAACTTGCCAAATTCATTCTTAAAACACAAAATGAAAATAGTTTACGATCACTGACCTCTTGGAATCAAACAATATTCGGATGCAGTGATCTGTGGTTCATGATTTCCCTTTGAACATGTTCATCTATCTGCATCACCAAAAATATATATTTTCAAAAAAAATACAAAGTTTAAGGGATGAGAAATAAAGAAAATTCAGAAAAAGGGAAGATATAAGAGTGGAAGAAGACAGAACCAAAACATTACCCACCAAGATAATCAAGACATCCAAGATAACATCCAAGAGTCACCCACCACCCAGCTAGGTAGCAAACACACACCTAAAGGCTAAAAAGGATAGGGTCTTCATCAACCTAATCCAAAATCAAGTGACAAAAAAACAAAGGTATGCATAAAGAATGAATTGAACAGTAAATTCGGTGAGTCTTGGATCTTTCCGTTAACTTTAATTAATAAGATTGGGTTTGGATCTATCTTAGTCTGCCTTTCCCGAACAATAAATTCACATCCAACAGTAAAGAATGAATTGAAAATTATTTGTTACCTTTTGAATAGGAAGGATGCAGCAGCTCCTGACAAATCAACCCATACCTCTACCTCCTATGTCCCTTCCTCACTCTTTCTCTCTGTACCCGTTTCCCCATCTCTCTCTCTCTCTCTCTCCCCGCAACCAACGTTAGTGGACAGAACCTACCCCCCACCCCCTCTCTCTAGCTCCAACCTTTCCCATCAACCCTCTGTCCACCCCCAACCCTTCCCATCAACCCTCTTGTGTCTCACTGTGCAAACCCTAAACTCGATGTCACCCTCGGCCTCTCTGAACGATCTCCTTGACGAGATCGAAAGCAACCTAACCACCCCCCCAATATCCCCTCCCCACGGAATTGTAGAAAACAAACGCCCCGAATGGTGGACGTTGGATACTTGGATTAGGACTGAAGGGGGCAAAAGAATCATTTGATCTTTCGGTGAAACCCAGCCCAAAACGCGTGAGAGCTGCACCCTGGGCCCAAATGCAGCAGCCCAACCCAGCACCGCCCACACAAACACACAATGGCAAACCGAAATTAATTCATAATCGAGGGCCCATTCCATAACCAATATGAGCAGTGCAGTTTTATTTTCCTAGTTTAGACTGAAGTAATTTCTGTTTCGACTTCTCTTTTGATTACGAGATTGTGCTGAATATACTGAACTAAATGGATAATTAGATATGTGTTAGCTTCTGAAATTAGTTCTAGAAATTGAATTTAATGGCTCAATTTACTACTAATTCCTTGCATGTAAATCCCTTTTTGCGATTCTGAAGTTGTTTTTGTTTGTTGATCAAAGGGGCTTGAAAGAGTTGAATGTGGACAGCTTTGTTGATGATGTCCTTGTGAATCACAAACCATGGGCTTCCGAAGTGCAAGAGCCGTTGACTGGCTCCCATGTATTTGTAGGTGCACATGGTAGTCGAGAGGAATGGAATCGTGATACACGTGTTCTCATTGATAAGTTGAAAAAGGAGTCTGAGCTACGAGGATTGACGAATTAGGTATTTGTTGCTACTTGCTATTACACTGGAGGCCACAATGGAAGCTTGATTATCTACAGCCCAGGTTCAGATGGAAGCATAACAGGCCATGGGTAAAATCCGGATCATAACAATTTAAAATTTTGTCGTATTGCGATCACTGAAGGAGTTTGAATATTATGTATTATTAATTGCAGGTATAGCTACGTCACTCCTGCTGATGTGCCTGAAATGCTTGATCAGCACATTGGGAAGGGAGAGATCATACAACGACTTTGGAGGTTTGTGCGCTTTTGGTTTTGCCTACAAATAGCCACTTCATTTCTCACTGTGCAAGCCCTCAGAACAGTTTATATTCTGCCTCTCTGTATTGTGAAGCCAAGCAGAGTTTCACCAATACAGAAGTCAGTGAATGTATCAGCAGTGTGGAGAAGTCTGTTGAAAACAGCGAAGTTACTAATTCCTGTGATCTTTTTGAGAGCAGGACGACCAGTATCTATAAAGGCAGCACTGGCAGCGATGTTAGCGATGAGAGCAGCTCCAGTAGTTTAAGCAATGCCATGTACAAGCCCCACAAGGCAAACAATATTAGATGGTTAGCGGTGCAAGCTACACGATCTCATCATGATGGAACGCTGGGTAAGGAGCATTTCAAGTTGCCGAGGACACTGGGATGTGGAGATATAGGCAGCGTTTATTTAGCTGAACTGATTGGCACTAAGACTTATTTCGCTATGAAGGTTATGGATAAAGCATTACTGGCAAGTAGGAAAAAGCTTCTTAGGGCTCAGACGGAGAGGGAAATACTGCAATCTCTGGATCATCCTTTCCTGCCAACATTGTATACACACTTTGAGGCGGAGAAGGTATCTTGTTTGGTGATGGAGTTTTGTCCCGGGGGTGATCTCCATGCACTCAGACAATAACAACCTGGGAAGCATTTTTCGGAGCATGCTGCAAGATTAGATATTCCTTCATACTTCTCCTTTCAGTTTACTTTTTGATTAGGACACACATACACATTTCAGTTTAGGTTGCAATAGGAATCATATTTCAATAAAGCCTGCAGAGGCATGGGCGGATCCATATAGGGACCCGGGAGGTCCCAGGACCCTCCGGAAGCCCGAAGAAGCACTTGTGATCGACCTTCGGGATCCTCCAACAATTTGGGCAAGTGCAGCGGAGAGGCTTGTTACCTCCATGTATGTGCATGCAGCAGTGCTTATAACGAAGAAGAAGAGGTTTCTAATTTTTGTTTTAATCCTCCAAATCGTCGCAACCTCCCAACATTAAACTCAAGTTACCCTATCCCCCAACACCATTTGCCGTTCCACCACCTCTAGCTGCCTAATTTTATTTCTTCCAAATTCATTTAAGTTTTTTAATCATAGACTCTAGTCTCAACTCCCAATTGTAATATATATGTTACATTAACAATTTTCATCTTTGTAGAGTCATTAATTGATGCGTTATGTTGCTGAGGAGAATTTGTTGGTTTTATTACCTTTGAGATTAATCTTGATTATTACTTTTTTTTTTTAAATTATAACAACTAGTGGCAAACCACAGTTATCCACATCTTCTAGAGGCCTGGAAAACTCACAGAGGCATTTTAGCATTTTATGTGGCTGAAGTTCTTCTTGCCTTGGAATATTTGCATATGCTCGGGATCATTTACAGAGATCTCAAACCAGAGAATGTTTTAGTGAGGGAAGATGGACATATAATGCTTTCAGATTTCGACCTTTCTTTAAGATGTGTCGTTTCCCCCACCCTGGTAAGATCTTCAAACTTAAGCTTAGAGACAAAGAAATCAGCATATTGTGTTCAGCCTGCATGCATCCAGCCGACTTGTGTAATGCAGCCGGATTGCATTACGCCCACATGTTTTGGTCCACGCTTTTTCAAGGGCAAACCCAAGAAAGATAAAAAGATCAAAGTGAAGAAGAATGATAATGATGTATACAATTAAGTGAGCCCTCTCCCTGAGCTCGTTGCAGAACCGACAAGTGCTAGATCAATGTCCTTTGTGGGAACACACGAGTACTTGGCGCCTGAAATCATTAAAGGTGAAGGCCATGGCAGCGCTGTGGATTGGTGGACCTTTGGGATCTTTCTCTACGAGCTTTTGTTCGGAATAACTCCATTCAAGGGGCAAGGAAACCAGGCTACTTTGTTTAATGTGGTTGGCCAGCCTTTAAGATTTCCAGAGTCGCCTTCTGCCAGCTTTGCAGCCAGGGACTTGATCAGAGGTTTACTCGTCAAGGAGCCACAGCATCGTCTTGCGTATAGGCGGGGAGCAACAGAAGTTAAACATCATCCGTTTGTCCAAAGCGTGAATTGGGCACTAATTCGCTGTACAACTCCACCCCAGGTGCCAAAGCACTACATATTGGAGACTCCTGATACACCGAAAGAACCCGTGAACGGGAAGATGCCGGGCGTTGATTTCAAGCCTTCGGGTAAATATTTAGAGATTGATTTCTTTTGATTCTTAGCCTTTGTTTTCCTCTGATGAAAAACAAGTCTCCAACTGATTCATGTCGGTGCTACATGTACACAATGGTTCCTTTCCATTGCAAGCATTACAATCTGGTAGTTCCTTAGATTTGAGGAAATGCAATTGCAATGAAAATTTTGAGGAATGTATACTTCCTTGATGTTTATGAATCCCTACTTCGAATAACCTGTTTATGTATCGTCCACCTTTCGCCCTACATATTGCTCGGAACAGTCAAATACTTGGGAATCTCTGGATCTACATTTATTTTTCAACTCTCCGAAGCATTTTATCGCTTACTATGCCCTTCCTCGTCTCTGGATGCTTAGGTATCCACCGTAAGCCTTCATAGGTCAGGCGAACAAGATGTTTTTCAATTAGGGTTGTAATTTGACACTGCCTAGTACAAATTATTTCCTTACTCTCAACATAAATAATTGAAAGACCAACATAAACAACACAAAAATGTATGAATTGAAATGAATTTTACACACCTCTTTCTTTTCCTTACTCTCAACATAAATATTTAAATGTCGTCCCTACCCTATACTTGTCACATCCCAGACCGGCTCTGCCGTAGCACGATATTGTCCACTTTGGGCCACGCCTTCACGATTTTGTTTCGGGGAACTCACACCAGAACTTCCCAGTGGGTAACCCATCCTGGGATTGCTCTCGCACGAACTCGCTTAACTTCGGAGTTCCAATTGAACCTGAAGCCAGTGAGCTCCCAAAATGCCTCGTGCTATATGGAGGTGCAAATGTACATATAAGGCACATCACCCCCTCTCCGATGGTCGATGTGGAATGTTACAATACTTCTTTATTTTTTGTTGGAAAACAATAGTTTTTTCAACTGAAACAAGCATCACAAGAATAATATCCTAGATTACGAAAACGACTCATTTCAAACTCAAACATGAACAATCAAAAACAAAAGGTGGCATCTTAAAAATCAATTGTTGTTTGAAATCTACACTCCTTCATATTAAATTGCAACAGTGTGTTATTCAAAAACTCTTTTACATTCCACACAACCCTCTCAATTTTTAACCATCGGATCGAACGAATTAAAGAAGATAAAAGATGAAAATTAACAAAGGGTGCGTGAATAACATCACTCTAAATTGTATCATTGACAAATTGACAAATTGAGCCATTGACAAATTAAATTCAATAATTAACCAAAAATAAATAAATCAAATATTAAAAGTCATTCTTTAAATTAATGAAAGAAACAAAACTTCTAGAAGTTGTCCACGTTGGTCTAAGGCTAACGGCTTGACTTAGTCAACGAAGTGACCGGCCTGTTTCTTGACAGGATGTGAAGGTCGAATTACAGGTATCTACATCACCAAGTTTAAGGGAATTTTACAATTTCGCCCTCAGTCAGTTCCCTCCAACCTACCGCCAAAAAATCCACAGGCAGCAATGAATCACAAAATTAAATCCCACGCGCTTGTACCCCACTTCCCGGTTGCAGAGAGTGGTGCTCCTCCGTTTGTAGGACCTTCCATTTTTGCGTGCACGAATTATCTTTTAGCTTCCGTCCAAAATGATCGGTGATATCAAAAGTATATACGTGAACTACAAATCAAACCCCACGCTCCCCGACTCCGATCCTCAGAAACCCCATCGTGCGCCGTATGCGCGCACATACACTATGATGAAATTGAGGTTTCATCATAAAATCAATTGATAATATGGGAAGTAGCTCAAGATTATATAAGTACATAGCAAATATTGTCCCTCACCGATGTGGGACAACTCTCAACACGCTTCGCACGTGTGGCGGATTTTCAAGCCTATACGTAGACAACAACTGCGTGACGTGGAGCGCGTGTGGTGGTTAGGCTTCACACGTGGACAACCTTGCTCTGATAGCATGATGAAATTGAGGTTCAATCATAAAACCAATTGACAATATAAAAAATAGCACAAAACCATATAAGCCAAACTTTGTTCTTACCACCGTGGGACAACTCTCAACACACCGCACCCGCACCGCCATTCCCTTCTCAGCCTCCTCGTTATATCAACACCAACTACCAAACACCAACGCTCTTTCTCTCTCATCTTTTCCCTCTCATCGTTTTCAACTTCAACCCCCGCTAAACCCCTCCCTCCTCTCCGAGCCCTAGCAATGGCCTCCGATGACCTCGACGCCGCCGTTTCCGCCACCAAAGACGAGAAGTTTGGTTTCAAGAGATCGGAGATGTTCAAGGAAAAACTTGCCGGCACCGTCAACGCCTACGACCACCACGTCTTCCTCTGCTACAAGACCCCCGAGGCCTGGCCGTCGCGCGTCGAAGGCTCTGAGTCCGATCCGCTCCTAAGTTCTTCGCCTCCGCTCTCAAGGCTCGTAAGAACGACATCGCCGTTAAGGTCCGTTTTGCAGCTCAATTCGTCGGTGTTTCTGATCGCTTTTTCTTGCTGTTTCTTATTTACTGGAGCTACTGAGTTCTGGTGTTGAGCTGAGTTGACTCCGTTACTCACTTTGTTTATTGGTTTGTGATAGACGTTGCTGACAGTAATTGAAGGACGCGAAGGAACTGAGTTTTCCGACGGTGATGTGTTGATTTTCCCACAAATGATCAAATACAGGTAAATTCACGTTGATTTCTTGAGGCTTTTGTTCTTTAGTCGCTTTAATTTAAACGGAATTTGTAGGATTTAGATAATTAAGCAGTGAATGGTGTTTTGATTCTTCAGATTTGCTTTATTTGACTTGGAGATTTCGATGATTGCTAGCTAGAGATAGAGTTTATGATTTTCCGATTTCAATTTATGAAGTCTCGAATCGAGCTAATTTAGTGTGTTTTGGACTAGTTTTGGGGTTGAGACCTTGAAATTTTCCTTGTTTACTCCGATGTTATAGTGATTTTTCGAAAGATTTTTCAGTGTGCTGTTAACACGGCCTGGTTTCCAACCAATTGTATTATTCCACTTGGTGGTAACACGGCTCGGTTTCCAACCAATTGTGTTGTTATACTTGGTGGTAACACGGCTCGGTTTCCAACCAATTGTGTTATTATACTTGGTGTATCGGGCCATTTTCCTAGCACACAAAAAAATTTCTCTTGATTTTCATGGAAATTGATTGAATGCAAGTTATGACCGCATTTAGTGTTGTATTTCTGTTTTGACTTCTCTTTTTATTATGAGATTGTGCTGAATGTACTGACCTAAATAGATAATTAGATATGTGTTAGCTTCTGAAATTAGTTCTAGAAATTGAATTTAATGGCTCAGTTTACAACTAATTCCTTGCCTTACAAGGAATTGAAGAGTTTTAGGTTATTGTTTCTTGTAAATTCCTTTTTGTGATTCTGAGCTTGTTTTTGTTTCTTGATCAAAGGGGCTTGAAAGAGTCGGATGTGGACAGCTTTGTTGATGATGTCCTTGTGAACGACAAACCATGGGCTTCCGGAGTGCAAGAGGCGTTGACTGGCTCCCATGTATTTGTATGTGCACATGGTAGTTGAGATAAAAGATGTGGTGTTTGCGGACCTGTTCTCATCGATAAGTTCAAAGAGGAGGCTGAGCTGCGAGGATTGATGAATCAGGTATTTGTTACTGCTTGCTCTCACATTGGAGGCCACAAGTATGCTGGAAACTTGATTATCTACAGCCCAGGTTCAGATGG
This sequence comes from Malus fusca, assembly GCA_035220775.1. Classification (NCBI taxonomy): domain Eukaryota; kingdom Viridiplantae; phylum Streptophyta; class Magnoliopsida; order Rosales; family Rosaceae; genus Malus; species Malus fusca. Next base: position 1,661,156 of record CM069067.1, on the reverse strand, counting down.
AAGCATAACAGGCCATTGGTAATATCCGGATCATAACAATTTAAAATTTATTGTGTTGGAATAGATGAGGGAATTTGAATACTATGTATTATTAATTGCAGGTATGGCTACGTCACTCCTGATGATGTGCCGGAATTGCTTGATCAGCATATTGGGAAGGGAGAGATCATAGAACGACTTTGGAGGTTTGTGTGTTTTTGGTTTTGCCTACTGTCTACATACAATTTTTTTTTTATTGACAAACCAAACTGGAGGTGGTTTTGGGAACGGGGATGGGGTCGTTAGGCACTGGACAGAGATAGCAAAAGCGAAGTAGAATTGGATGTAACTGCATTACCCTGTATATGTTTCTGATTTGTAATGTTGTTCGGATTCATTGTTGTCAAATTGTTTATTAAGCTTGATCATATATGTTCTTACTCAATTGTTATTGACGAAACTTAGAGTTGAATCTTTAAATAGCTGAACACGAAGTTCAATTTCATTCCTTACAGGGGCCAAATGGGAGCATCTTCTGATGAAGCTGAAAAGATTAATGATCAGAAGCTTCCAAATGGAGGAGGAAGTAAGAAAATCGAGGAGAAGCCCCAAGAAAACGGCAATCAGATTCAGAATAATGAGAACTTTTCAGGCTGTTGCCAGGGTGCTAATAGTAATGGATTTACATGCTGCAAAGAAGTAAATTTGGAGCGGAACGGTGGAAGTGAGGAAAAGAAGCTGAAAGAAACCACAGAGTCGTGTGCCAGGAAGGATGCCTTAGGGAAGCTGTCAAGCTTGATCGGGAACTGGGAGCGAAGCTATATTCTCACAGCTGCTGTTGTGGTTGGAGCAGTGGCAACAGTGGCCGTGGCCTATAGCTTTTATAGAAGGTCAGGCTGAAACGTACTCTAATCCACGCCGGGTTCTACCACGGGTGTAGAGGCCCTATTTTCTTTTCTTTTTTTTTTCTTTGTAGAAAGATGTTATAACGTCAATTAAATAAGCTTTTATACGAAAGGAGAATATGGTAGCTACACTATACATTCTTTTTTCGGAGGGTTTGATGAATTCCCGAAGCTAATCCACATATAGTCATCAACGTATTCACTGTACCTTTATGTTGTTGATTGCTTACACAACTGAAATTTGTTGGTCCAATACACTGTTGAATGGTTTTATCTTGATAGTGGGATTTGTTGTGAGACTGCTTGACAAATGTTGGTGTGGTATTTTCTAAGCTCTTGTGATTGTTTTCGATTTGCCTGTTGGACTTTTAATTCAAGCGTCGATTCTATTAACATTTGTGTGAAAGAAGAGACCAGATACGGAATAATATGATTGCAGGGCGAGAGGTTGTGTAGTGTGGCTATGCTGTTGAGTCTGGCTTTTACACTGATGCCTTCAGCATAGTCTTGACTGAGAAATCCAACCATTAGTTGGATAGCTTCGGATGATGCAAGCAATTGGTAGCTTGTTTCCCTTGCAAGACGATAGGATAAAAAAAGCTGCTATCGTTATCGTGAGCTTGATCATCTCCCTGCTTTCGTAGCTAAAATGACCTTTATTTTGGGCAAGTAAATTACTTATTTTCCGACAATTGATCCTTTTGACGTAAGCTACGAATGTCTCCTTCTAGCTAAATTTAGTTAGTTACTGTTGGCAAAATAAAGATAGATAGTCATTTAGTTAGCCTATTGAAGTTTAATTTTACGCATCTTGTGTTAAAATAGGTTGTTGGAGATGAGGTCTCTTCCCATCGATACTCTCTAGACCGACTCCAAAAGTTGGAACGTGCTTTACACCGAAGATTCTTATGTCCACCAGCAGGGGCGGTTGAAACGGCCTGCGCACCACCCTTAAAATACAATAAGGTCGTCAACTGGTCAAAGTTGGCGGCAGATTTCTCAAAAAACTACAAAAGAAAGGAAATTAAACTGTGGGGAACAGCACTCACGTGTTATCGACATCATTGGCCCATGCAAAATATTTAAAAGGGCCACCTACACTGGGGAATCTTGGGAAAGACTTGACTTTGGTTATTTGAAAGCCAAGCTGCACTTCTACAGGCTGCAATGGATACCAGCAGCTCCGCCCATGGAGCTGGCTCTGCCGCCTCTTCGTCTTCCTCGCAGAGCTCAAACCGCTGGAAGTACGAGGTGTTCCTGAGCTTCAGAGGCGACGACACGCGCACTACCTTCACAGACCACCTCTTCATTGCGTTACGCAATGCCGGAATTAAGACGTTTATAGACAACCAGCTCACAAGGGGGGAAAACATACAGAGTGAACTTGACCAAGAAATCGAAGGGTCGAGAATTGCCGTCATCATCTTCTCGAAGAGGTACGCGGAGTCCCGGTGGTGCCTGAGGGAGCTGTCGAAGATCATGAGGTGCCTAAAAGATCAAGAGGGGAAAATAGTATGTCCAATATTCTACGACGTTGACCCTTCTCAAGTCAGGAAACAGAAAGATAGTTTTGGGGAAGCATTTCAGAAGCATGAAAAGGATGAAGATCCAAATGAGGTGAAGCAGTGGAGAGAGGATCTTAAGGCTTCTGCAGATTTGGGCGGCTGGAACCTCAAAACCACGGCCGACGGGTATACTTTTTTGTTTACTTCAAATTTCATATCACCATATTTCACTAATCAACCAAAATTAAGATATTATAATTAAGGCATTGAATCTGATTTTATATGTGATGAGAAAAATTGGATCGTTGATCTCTGAACTATGATAGAACTGTAATTTTGGTACCTACATAAAAATTTATTACAATTGGTATATGAATGTTATAAAAGGTAGAGCATTTGCATAAGAATTTCCGTCGAAATTAAGGAAGTGAAATGCAGGGTACGTGCTTTGTTTTTTTATGGGTGTGTGAAGGACAAATGCTTCACACTTTATCAAATTAAAATACCAATTGTAATGGATTCTTAATTATATTACTGAAAGCTACAATTGCATAATAGTCCAATCACCAATGATCTAATGTATTCACATTATAATCAAAGATTAGATACATGGTTGAATTGAGCTCAATTAATCCAGTTTATTCAAATATGTTTCAATATGTAAATATCTAGTCATTATGAATAAGGCATTTAGTATGGCTCTCGTAATTTGGAATTTCTACTCGTAGGTGTGAAGGAGTGTTTATAGAGAAAATTGTTGGGGACGTCAAGGGACTACTGAAAACCACAGACTTAGAAGCCAAACACTCAATTGGAATGGTTTTTCGCGTGCAAGAATTCAGTACTGAATACTTAGACGTTGGAGGTTCACCTGATGTTCAAATAATTGGAATTTGGGGTATGGGCGGTATAGGTAAAACAACGCTTGCCAGAGCCGTTTGTAGCAATTATCAGCATAGTTTTAGTCGTCAATGTTACCTTGAAGATGTGAAGAGTAAAGAGAAAACGATGGTTAGTCTGCAAGAACAACTTCTTCGAGATATCTTAAAACAACCTGACATTAAGGTAAGCAGTGTTGCCGAAGGGACCAAAGAGATCAAGAAAAGACTTGGAAACATGACGGTACTTGTCGTGGTTGATAACATAGATGATGCAGACCAATTAGATGAATTGGCAATAGAACATGAATCGTTTGGTTCAGGGAGCAGAATTATTATAACAACAAGAGATGAACATGTGTTGAATATACAAAAGGTAGATAAAAAATATGAGGCACAAGCAATGACAGAGAAAGAAGCTCTTGAGCTCCTTAGTTGTCATGCCTTTGGAAATGATTATCCCGATAAAGAATATATTGAATTGGCTAGAGATATTGTTGATTATTGTGGAGGATTGCCCCTAGCTCTGAAGGTTGTTGGTCGTTTGTTGGCTGCAAGAAAGAGTAAAGCCATATGGGAAAGTACATTGGATAAATTGAGAAATATTCCACATGGAAAAATTTATGAAACGCTTAAATTAAGCTACGATGGGTTATGTGATGATCATGTGAAGGGTGTGTTCCTTGACATATCTTGTTTCTTTATTGGATGGCAAAAAAGTTCTGTCAAAGCAATATTGGATGGTTGTAGTCGTTTTTCGGTAGAAGCAGAAATTACCACACTCTGCGATCGATGTCTCTTATATATTGATGAAGAGGAAAAATTGAGGATGCATGATTTGATTCGAGATATGGGAAGAGAAATTGTGCGGGCAGAATCTCCTGTGGAACTGGGAAAACGTAGTCGATTGTGGCATGATGAAGATGCAAAAAGCGTGCTAAGGAATGAATCGGTAAGTACATTTGCAATAAAAAGATGTTATGTTAAGTAGATGTAAAGAAAGACAAGTATATACGCATATCCACATATATATAATGTATGCCGCACATAGTATATTTGATGAAAAAGAAGAGAAGAAAAGGCTTTCATCCACTGTAAATTGAAAGAGAAAATACATAATTATGTTATATGCCCTACCTTTCTAGTGGTTCATTCATCCAATTCACGGCTCTGCTTCGTGTGAATATTATCCTTTTTTTGTTTTTTTTATCTCTAACAGGGAACAAAAGCAGTTGAAGGACTAACCTTATATTTGCAAGAACATTCTGATGACGAGCAAAGCTTCAGTACGGAAGCATTTAAGAAGATGCGGCGTCTGAAATTTCTCCAGCTAGCAAATGTAAAGCTAACTGGAAGCTACAAACATCTTTCCAAGCAGTTAAGATTGTTGAGTTGGGATGGATTTCTTCTTGAAGCCATACCAGCAGATTTTGATCAACGAAACCTAGTTTGTATGGTACTGAGCAACAGCAAGATCGTACGAGTTTGGGAGGATTCGGAGCTGGTACGATATAATTATCAATGTCCTTGTAAAGTATCTCCTTCTTAGAGACTGCCATAACATGACTGAATTATCTCTTTTATTTATTTGGATTTTTATTATTGTTTTCTCTTTTTGAGTAACAGTTGCCTAAGCAGTTGAAGTATCTCCTTCTTAGAGACTGCCATAACCTGACTGAATTACCAGACTTTTCAAAACTACCACATCTCAAGACATTGTCCCTCAGTTTCTGTAAGGGTTGGTGTGGGAGTTACCATTTTTTAGCACAACTGAAGATGATTGAGGCATTATATCTCAACGACTGCAATATAACAGATGGTGCCGTTCTCAAAATAATTGGGAGTCTATCTTCTTTAACACATTTAGATCTAGGTGGGAATGGTTTTAATAGGCTACCCATTCTCAGTGGCCTTTCTCAGCTTCAGTTTTTATGGCTAAATCATTGCACAAACCTTCAGGCAATCCCAGATTTGCCGAACAGTTTGTTTTCACTGGAAGCGAATTACTGCACTGCATTGGAAATAATGTCCGACTTTTCAAAGATGTCGAAAATGAGGGTATTGGAACTGAAAGGCTGCCGCAAACTCAAAGATATTCCAAACTTGAAGAACTCGTTGGACATGGATTCCATACTTTACATTCATATGGAAGGGTGTACCAGTCTCACTGATACTTTTAAGGAGAACCTCCGAACGGTATGGTACTCTCTCTCTCTCTCTGCTTTCTCTCCCTCTCCTCTCTCTGCTTTCTCTCTCCCTCTTTCCCTCTCTCTCTCTCTCTCTCCCTCTCTCTCTCTGCTTTTTGTCTTGTTGCTTATACTGACTTTGCACCCCATGGTGTAGAAAAATGCATTTGGTGGAATTTTTCTCTCTGGAAATGATATTCCTAACTGGTTAGTCTATGTCGCGGGAGAGGATGATGCTGTCAAATTTCAAGTGCCGCCAAGTATTGATTATATAGGAGGGTTGGCTTTGGGCATCGTTTATTATTCGGACAACTCTGACTGTACTGGGACTCTAGACATTCGTGTTGTTAATCATACCCAGCGAACTCAATTTTGCATCCGGAAAATGGAGCCCACCGTAACTGCTTCCCATGAATATTATCTTTGGTTGGGAAATCTATCAAACAAGAAGCTCAATCTAAAAGGCGGCGACATAGTTCATGTAAAAGCAAAATTTTATGGAGGAGTTAATGGAATTAAGGTGAAAAAAACAGGAGTGGACATGGTAAAAAGGGATTTGTTTGATGGTCTTACTAATTGGGACAACTATATGACTATGCCATACGATACACTGTTGAGCCATTTCCACGTTTTCCTTTGCTACAAGACCCTCGAAGGCTCTGAGTCATATCTACTCCGTAACTTATTCACATCCGCTCTCAAAGCTCGCGAGAACACCATTAAGGTCCGTTTTCCAGCTCAATTCGTCGGCGTTTCTGATTGCTTTTTCTTACCATTTCTTATTTCCTGGAGCTACTAAGTTCTGATGTTGAGTTGACTTGACTTCGTTACTCTTTTTTTTTCTTGGATTTTTATAGACTAGGCTGACAATAATTGAAGGACGCAAAGGAACTAAGTTTTTAGAGGGCAATGTGTTGATTTCCCCACAAATGATCAAATACAGGTAAATTCGCATTGATTTCTTAAGGTCTTTGTTTTGTAGTTGCTTTACTTTTAATCCAAATTTATGGGATTTAGATAATTAACCAGTGAGTGATTAATTTTAATTCAATTCATAACGATGAACTGAAACCGCAGTTGAGTATTTCTTAACAATACAACAGTAATAAGAATAAGTATATTAAGCAAGCTTGAGAGGTAAGGAAGAGAACAACGATGACGCACTGGAGTAATCTGAAGCAATAACTTATAACTATTCAAGATGGCACATAAAAGCTTAACTTGGTGGATGAAAAAAGTTCAAATGGTGGTTTGATTATGGAATACTGAGAGTGTTGTCTTACCTATAGCTACATTGAAGAATGCCATGTAAAATTGCCGACCCACGTTCCCACCCGAGTGCTATTCAAAAACTGAGTCATGCTATTAAAACTAAGTCATATACTATTGAAACGAATTATTTCATTAATACAACCAACACTTCCAATATCAAAAGAGAAAGAAATAACAAATAACAGTATACGACGCATTAGCAGAAAAGTGCCACATTACATACCATTAAATGACAGCAACTAACTCCTGATATAACTGCTGGAAGAAAAACCTTGCCTGATGCAAAACAACAATTAAATCGAAAAAGTAAGTTTTAATTATATTATGACTGACTGTTTATGTAAAAATGCTTCAGACCTAACTTTCCCTATCTGAAACTAAACGAAAATTGAGATGGATTCCATTTCAGGGGACATTCAGAGATCCCATATTTGAGACTCTACACTAAAATCATTTCCCATGAGATTTTCTCTGCGTTTGAAACTACTTTATCTCATCATCACTAAATCTGCCAGCACTGCATCTTCTATCGAAGAGTTCTCACTAAAGAATGAATTGAAAATTATTTGTTACCTTTTGAATAGGAAGGATGCAGCAACCTCCAGCTCCGATGTCCCTTCCTCATTCTCTCTCTGTACCCGTTCCCCTCAAACCCACCCCCATACTTTTCCCCATCTCTCTCTCTCTCTCTCTGCACCCAACGTCAGCGGACAAAACCCACCCCCACCCCCCTATCTCTAGCTCACACCCTTCCCATCAACCCTCTTGTCTCACTGTGCAAACCCTAAACTCGATGTCACCCTCTGCCTCTCTGCCTCTCTGCCTCTCTGCACGATCTCCTTGACGAGATCGAAAGCAACCTCACCCCCCTTCCCCCACCGAATTGCAGAACACAAACGCCCAAAATGGTGGCCGTTGGATTAGGACTGAAGGGGGCAAAAGAGTCATTTGATCTTTCGGTGAAACCCAGCCCAAAACGCTTGAGAGCTGCACCCTGGGCCCAAATGCCCCAACCCAGCTGTTAAGCACGACCCACACCAACACACATAATGGCAAACCAAAATTAATTCATAATCGAGGGCCCATTCCATATTCAACATGAGCAGTGCAATTTATTTTCCTATAGTTTATTTAGACTGAAGTAATTTCTGGTTCGACTTCTCTTTTGATTACGAGATTGTGCTGAATGTACTGAACCAAATAGATAATTAGACATGTGTTAGCTTCTGAAATTAGTTCTAGAAATTGAATTTAATGGCTTAGTTTACGACTAATTTGTTGCCTGTAAATCCTTTTTTGTGATTCTGAGGTTGTTTTTGTTTGTTGATCAAAGAGGCTTGAAAGAGTCGGATGTGGACAACTTTGTTGATGATGTCCTTGTGAATTGCAAACCATGGGCTTCCGAAGTGCAAGAGCTGTTGAATGGCTCCCATGTATTTGTATGTGCACATTGTAGTCGAGAGGGTGCACGTGTTCTCATTGATAAGTTCGAAGAGGAGGCTGAGCTACGAGGATTGACGAATCAGGTATTTGTTACTGCTTGCTATCACACTGGAGGCCACAATGGAAACTTGATTATCTACAGCCCAGGTTCAAATGGAAGCATAACAGGCCATTGGTAATATCAGGATCATACCAATATAAAATTAACCGTATTGGGATAGATGAAGGAATTTGAGTAATATGTATTATTAATTGCAGGTATGGCTACGTCACTCCTGCTGATGTGCCGGAAATGCTTGATCAGCATATTGGGAAGGGAGAGATCATACAACGACTTTGGAGGTTTGTGTATTTTTGGTTTCACCTACCGTCTTCTCATGAAAATTCACTGGAACTGAAGCTTCTGTTGTCATATTTTTCGATTGCTGCTTATTTCTACTATTGTATGATAGATTATTGAGATAGAGTAACATTAACATCGAGTAACTTTTGTGGAGAAAGCACAAAAGAATTGAATATAACTGCACTACCCTGTATATGTTTCTGATTTGTAATGTTGTTGTGATTTGTTTATTAAGCTAGATAATACATGTTCTTACTCAATTGCTATTGATGAAACATAGAGTTGAAACTTTAAATAGCTGAACACGAAATTCAATTTCATTCCTTACAGGGGCCAAATGGGAGCATCTTATGATGAAGCTGAAAAAATTAATGACCAGAAGCTTCCAAATGGAGGAGAAAGTAAGAAAAGAAGGGAGAAGCCCCGAAGGAATGTCGTTCGTACACGGAGGCTGAATCTGGCTCTAAGATCACGTAGGGCCGACCCCAAACCCTAGGTGAGTCTTCAAAGTGGGGCCCTAAAGTTCTCGGACCTCCGACTCTTTGTATTGTAGGGGTGAATTTTTTTGACAAATTGCCATGCCAGCCGAATTGCCAACCGTGCCATACCGATTTTGTGCCAAATTTTTTGTACCAATCGGTAATGGTACGGTATTGTACTGTACCGAAATTTCATGGTACGGTATTGGTAATGGATACCATTACCACGGTATTACCGTACCATACCGAAAATACAATATAATATATAATTTATAAATTATATAATAGATAATTATATAACACATATTTATAATATTCCAATAATTTGAAAATAAAACCCTACTTATATTAGCATTGTTGTTGGTGACTTTGATCTCTTGAAATTGTGGAAATCAAACACAAAAGAGTTCCTAAATGTTTCACAAATAGCCAAAATATCTTTGTAACCCTCACTTCTACTGTTGCTAGTGAAAATGCATTTAGCCTAGGGAGGAGGGTTGTTGACCCTTTTAGGGTATCCTTGACTCCAAAAATAATGAAGGCACTAGTGCGTACTAGTGGTTGGCTTAGGGCAGATGAAGTAAACTTCTACAAAAAACCAACGGAAGATATGCTTCAATTTTACAAGGAAATGGAAGAAGAGAAAACAAGAAAGATATGCTTTAATTTTTTTAGTAAATTTGTTATTAAATGGTTTTCAACTTTAATTCTTCTTGCTACTAATTAATATGTTTTCTTTGTTTGTAATGTAGGCTTGACACAAACTCAATCTTCTACAAGTTCAATGTCTCCTTCAAAAGCTTCGACATCTCAAGCTTGAATAACTGATCAATGAATTCTCCTTTTTGAAGTTTACTTCCAATTTTCATTTGGTTTGAAACTTTAATTTCTATTTGGATTGTTAACTTCTATTTGTTTTGGTTCGTAACTTCTATTTGGATTGTAAGCTTAATTTTCATGATGAATCTTGATGCATCATTTGAATTATTATGTGTGAGAATTATGAATGATGAATAATAAATGAATTTAATCTATAATGTATGAGATAAAGGTACAAAAAAAAAAGTTTTGCTCTTGAATTGGGTTAAAAAAACAAAAACAGATTTTGTCCCAAAACAAAATGGCAATTACCATGCCAACCGAATTTTTGGCAATACCGAACTTCGGTATACCGAAAGTTTGGTACGGTAATGGTAATAGATTTTACCAAATCGAAAATTTGTTACGGTAATTGGTACAAGGGTTTTGGTACGGTAACCGTACAAAACCCACCCCTATTGGTATGTAGTAAAAATAATTCGCTAATTACATAAAAAATCTATTTCTTCATCGAATATTATTAAAAATTAATATCAAAAGGAAAAAGATATACTAACATTACTTAATATTACAAAAATTAATATCAAAAGGAAAAAGATATACTAACATTACTTAATATTACATGTCACATGTCTTTAGACGCAAATGCACTAAGTGTAAAAAACAATAAAACTTGATTGACGAATATAATAATTCAACAACGCCAAGTGGTTCTCTTGTGTTCCAAAAATCAACACACACTAGCGAATCAAATTTTAGAATAACTTAGTTTAACAATAAATTATTGAAAAAGAAAATTTAAATTCAAAGTTATGGTTACCTCAAATTACAATCTTCAGGACCAAGTGATAGTTGCTTAAACATTCAATAGAAATAGAAAGATTGGGAAATTGAAAGAAAAAGGATTACAAAGTTATGATTATTCTGGTTTTTGTTATTTTTTTAGGTTATTTTCAAAAGCAAAAGAAAAAAAATGCATTTGGACAATTGAGGCCATTAATTTCACTAACCTCTTGTCACACGCGTAGGCGTGTGACAATTGGCCTTTGTATGTTTTTTATTTAAGAAACTCTAAGTTTTTTCTATTTATACAATTTTTATTTAAAATATTTTTGAAAATAAATAAGAATATAAACATAAACCACCCACTAATATGAGGTTTTGTTATTTTTTTTTCTTTCTAAAGTTGAAAATTTTAAATTCATTCAAAATTAATATTTGTTGAATTATTTTAACTCCTTTTGATTCTTGTAATTTTAAATTTTTTAAAGAGCAATTTATCTTTAATTTCATAGATTTGAAAAAAGCAAAAACTGATGCCTACAAGGTGTTTCGAACTGCCCACCCCAATAAAACAGAGTGGAACCATTTCCATTGCACCAACGAAATAATTATGATGTTTCTTACGTTTTCTTTAGTTATATTTTATATACAAGATGTATAAAAAAATTTAGGCCCCCCTGAACTTGGGGGCCCTAAGCAACTGCCTACCTCGGCTACCCTCAGGGCCGGCCCTGAGATCACGCTCTCAAGGACGTAGTCGATGGACAACAGGTGAATATTCCTGTACTACCCATTGTTGGTCCCGAAAGACGGAGGAGGCACCAAGAAATCTCAATTTTGTTGTTTATGAATTTCGAAAGAGAGAAAACGACATTGTTGTCCTCGTTGTTTGTTCAATAAACAAAATAAACGACTCTTTGCTAACATCTGAATCTGCTTGAACTATTTTTTAGATATATATAGGCATTGTTGTCACCAAATTTACTTTCGTTCTAGAATAGTTTTTATTTATTTTTTATTTTTTATTTTATTGTGGTTCTCAAACTCAATCACATGTGGTAATTTAGTTATATCCGTTGACTCAATTTATTTTACGTTAAATATAGAGGGCATAGCAAGGATTTTGTCTATCCACCTCTTTTTTTTTACCTTTTTTTTTTGTTGTGGGATGAATTTTAAATTTATCATATCTACTTAACAGAAAAATAAATAAAGTTAACGAAAAGATATAAAAAGAATAGTCATGCTATAGCGAGTTTGAAGATCATATAAAACAAATAAAATGCTTAAGAGCGAAAATGAAGATAATACAAACACGTACGATTATTAAGCTTTATGTATAGGATAATCTGTTGTACCAAAAAAAATGTATAGGATAATCTGCTCTCGTAAGTTTCTTAGTATTTAACAGTAGTATTCTGTGTTTTCCAATACAAAAGATTCTTTTCGTGCAGAAGAAACAAAATAATTTCACAATCAAGTAGTCATTTTTCTTCATTTTTCCACTTTCTGTCTTGTTTGTCTCCCACTTCATGCAATTTTACAAGTCACCACGCACCGACGGACCAAAAGTGGTGGCTTCTTTTTATTTTTCTTAGAATAGTTTTTGTTTTTATTCTTATTGTGGTTCTCAAACTCAAATATCATGTAGTTCTTCAATTATATCCGTTAATTCAATTTATTTTTCTCTTAAATATAGAGAGAATAACAAGAATTTTGTACATCCACCTTTTTTTTATCCATCTCAATATCTTATTTTTTACTCATTTTATGTTCTTACCCACCATAAAAAGTAAATGAAATCCATATTATTCTTATGTTCTGACCCATCATAAAAAGTAAAAAAAATCCATATTATTTTTTTTAGAAATTTAATAATTTAAATATTAATATTATTAATATTTAAAATATTAAATATTCAACTGAATGAAAATTAAAGTGGACAATTGCTCCTTTTAATTTAATTTTATTATGAAAATGGTCATGGAAAGGTTGACTCGCAGATTTTCAAAAGGTTATGTATGTAAACCTGCAGCTTTTCCCAAGAGGTAGCTTTTCCCAAGAGGTTATGTATGTAAACCTGGAGCTTTTTCCAAGAGGTTATCTATATTTAGGAAAAGCAAGCGGGCGCAGCTTTGGAAAAGCAGATGCATTGTGTTTCGGTAGCTGACAGAATTTCGAACAAATGTTGCATTCTTAGTCTTTTGGAAGCAGATGCAATTTTTGAAAATTGGGCATGTCAAAGCCTATAAATAGACCACCAAGTCAAGCATTTTAGACATATTTTACATTCAGAAATCATATAGAAATTAGAGTAGTTTATTGGTCGAGAAAGAGAGTTTTAAACACTTTTGATTCACTGTTCTTTGTGAATTGGAGTGCTACTTCCTCAAAGAGAAAGATCGTTGTATCCTGGGAGACATTTGCCAATGCAAACCTTGATGCACCATTGAGGGGCAATCTTGTCTTAAGGCTATAAAATTAAATTCTAGCCTCGATCTCCTAAGGTTCTTCTATTCCTTGTTCTTTTTGCATTTGTAGAGATTTTATTGTGTATTATTTAATAATTTATAATAAAATATATAGCAATTTTTTCCATAACTTTTTCCAACAACTTAAGACAAGTTTTTGGTTTGATTGCTATGTTTGTTTGAGAACAATATTCTATCATAGTTAATTAAACCAAATAACCATTACACGTTTATTGGTTTACTTGTATATGTGTTTCAAGTTTGGACTAATAATTATTTTAGTGCAATAAATTGGTTTGGTTTTGTTAAATTGTTGTATTTTTATTAGATAAGGTTATTTGATAGTGAATTATAAAATTAAGAAATTAACATCTGTGTGTTTCCTAATACTTTGTTGCTTTTTACTTTAATTACAATATATTGAAGTGTGTGATTTTCTCTCTTAAGGAAAAATGGATGATACTAGTAATTCTTCTAGTAAATTGGACAGCACGTCAATTGCGAATGTTGTGCCCGTGGTGATCCCAACTTCCACAAATCATGGTGAGAAGCCTGAGAAGTTCAATGGGACATACTTTAAGAGGTGGCAACAAAAAATGTTATTTTACCTCACCACTCTGAACTTGGCAAAGTTTCTGATTGAAGATGTGCCTGTGTCGGGAACTACCGTAGAAGAAGTGGCTGCAGTAGATGCATGGAACCATTCTAATTTTCTTTGCAAGAATTATATCCTCAATGCATTAGATAATGCACTATACAATGTGTATAGTCCAATTAAAAATGCAAAAGCCTTATGGAACTCTCTAGACAAGAAATATAAGACTGAAGATGTTGGCATGAAGAAATTCGTGGTCGGTCGATTTCTTGACTACAAAATGACAGACTCCAAGAAGGTTATCAATCAAGTCCAAGAGCTACAACTTATTCTTCATGAAATACATGCTGAAGGGATGTCGCTAAGTGAGACTTTTCAAGTAGCTGCAGTAATTGAAAAATTACCTCATGCTTGGAAAGATTTCAAAAACTATCTTAAGCACAAGTGCAAAGAAATGGGACTTGAGGATTTAATCGTAAGATTAAGGATTGAGGAGGATAATCGTTGCTCTGAAAAGAAGTCTAACAGTCAACTTATAATCGTTGCTCTGAAAAGAAGTCTAACAGTCAACTTATGCAAGCCAAGACACACATTGTGGAGGGTGGGTCAAAGAATAACAAAAATAGGAAGCACTCTGGTGAAAGTTCAAGCCAAGGAAATTTTAAGAAGTTCAAAGGCAAGTGTTTTGTTCACAACAAGACATGACATCGTGCTAGTGAATGTCGAAATCGCAAAGGCCAAGACAACTCCAAAAGGAAGAGTAATGAAGTACACATAACCGAGGAAGAGAGGTTGTCCAAAGAGATCTCTGACATAAATCTCGCAGTTGTGGTATCTGAAGTCAACATGGTGGGAAACACTAAGGAATGGTGGGTTGACACTGGGGCTACTTGCCACATTTGCTCTGATAGAAAAATGTTTACCACCTATCAAGAAGCTACTCATGGAGAACAACTGTTCATGGGGAATTCTTCTACATCCAAGGTTCAAGGCCTAGGAAAAGTAATTCTAAAGATGACTTCTGGAAATGAGCTCACTCTTAACAATGTACTTCTTGTGCCTGAGAACAGAAAGAACTTGGTCTCTGGACCATTGTTGAGCAAAAATGGTTTCTGTTTGGTTTTTGAGTCTGATAAGTTTGTACTAACAAAGAGTGGAATGTATGTTGGGAAAGGATATCTCAATGATGGTCTTTTCAAAATGAATGTAATGACTGTTGTACCCAAAATTATCAATAAAGTAAATTCTTATGCTTATATTGTGGAATCGCCAAATATATGGCATGGGAGGTTAGGACATATGAATTATGATACTATACGTATGCTAATTAACATGGACCTATTACCGAAGTTTCATATTGATATAAGGAATAAATGTGAAACTTGTATGGAAGCAAAGTCAACTAAAGCACCATTTCACTCTGTTGAAAGAAGTATGGAACCTCTAGAATTAATTCATAGTGATATATGTGATCTAAAGCTTGTGCAAACTAGAGGAGACAAGAAATATTTTATTACTTTCATAGACGATTGCACAAGGTATTGTTATGTGTATTTGCTAAGAAGCAAAGATGAAGCCTTAGAAGCATTCACAAATTATAAGAACGAAGTTGAGAATCAACTTAGCAAAAAGATAAAGGTTATAAGAAGCGATAGGGGAGGTGAATATGTTGCACCCTTTTTCTGAATTTTGTACTCAACATGGGATTATTCACCAAACTACTGCTCCTTACTTACCTCAACAAAACGGAGTTGCTGAACGCAAAAATCGTATATTAAAAGAAATGATGAATACTATGTTGATAAGACACCTTATGAATTATGGAAAGGCAGAAAGCCTTCTTATAAATTTCTCAAAGTTTGGGGGTGTCTAGCTAAGGCAATGATCCCTTATCCTAAGAAGATTAAAATAGGACCTAAAACTATTTATTGTGTTTTCATTGGTTATGCCATAAATATTGGTGCATATCGATTTCTTGTACATAAATTGGATAATCCCGAAGTACATGTAAATACAATATTTGAATCAAGGAATGCCACATTTTTTGAAAATGTATTTCCATGGAAAATTGCACAAGAAAAAATTTCTTTGAAAAGAACTTATGATGACTTTAATAGCAGTCATAAAGAAAGTAATGATGATTCTGTTAACCGAGAACATGTACAAGAAATTGAACCAAGACGTAGTAAGAGAGCTAAGATATCAACGTCTTTTGAACCTGATTTTCTTACTTATTAGAAAATGAGCCTCAAATGTATAAGGAAGCTATATCCTCTCCAGAAGCTCAATTTTGGAAAGAGGCTATTAATGTTGAAATTGAATCCATCATGCAAAATCATACATGGGAATTGGTGGATCTTCCTCCTGGAAACAAACCTTTAGGTTATAAATGGATTTTCAAAAGGAAGATGAAAGCAGATGGATCTATTGACAAGTACAAGGTAAGACTTGTTGCCAAAGGTTATAAGCAAAGAGAAGGCTTAGACTATTTTGATACATATTCGCCAATCACGAGGATAACATCCATCCGTATGTTGATTGCTATTGCAGCAATTCATAATCTTGAGATTCATCAAATGGATGCCAAGACTGCTTTTCTAAATGGTGATTTGGACGAGGAAATTTATATGGAACAACCTGAAGGTTTCATAGTGCATGGCCAAGAGAGAAAAGTATGTAGACTTGTTAAATCACTTTATGGTTTAAAACAAGCACCTAAGCAATGGCACCATAAGTTTGACACTACAATGTTGTCAAATGGATTTAAAATAAATGAGTGTGACAAATGTTTTTACACTAAAAACACACAAGAGGGATATGTCATTGTGTGTCTATATGTATATGATATGCTAATTATTGGTAGTAATCATGAGATTATTAAATCTACCAAAAGAATGTTGACTAGTAAATTTGATATGAAAGATATGAAGTTGCAGATGGAATCAGGATCCTCTCCTGAGCACATGGTCAGGATCCTCCTGACCAGGCCCATCGGGCCGTTCAACTTTTATCCAACGGCTACAAACAGGGGGCCCCTCTAAAAGTTATAATAATTATAGCCGTTGGATAAAAGTTGAACGGCCCGATGGGCCTGGTCAGGAGGATCCTGACCATGTGCTCAGGAGAGGATCCTGATTCTTGCAGATGTTATACTAGGAATCAAGATTTCTAAAACGTCTGAAGGACTAATTTTATCTCAATCACATTATATTGAGAAAATACTTACAAAATTTAGTAATTATGTAAGTAGTCTTGCAAAAACACCATATGATGTCAATTTGCATTTATCAAAGAATATTGGTCAAAGTATATCTCAAAGTGAATATGCACGAATAATTGGAAGTCTAATGTACATTACAAATTGTACACGTCCGGACCAGAATCGCATTGCATACAATGATTCACTATCTGTTGTATTTGTATCTAATCCTAAATCCAATGATTATAAGTTAGTTTTAAATTTTAATTGTGAGGTACATCCGTGGTATGCCGCTAGATAGGACCCAATATAGCTTGCCTTCTTTTTTTAAAAAGAAATGGGAAAACCGATGACAAGTCATGGTTATCCACATCTTTCAGGTCCGAAGAGACTATGGAGAATTTTACCCTGCACCGTGCCTGTGGTCATAATTAAGTAAACTCACCAACTCGGAACATCGAGAAAATTACAAGTTACTTTTCTGTTGGAAGATAATATGTTGCATCACACTCAAATGGAATTTGGAAGCGTTTATATGTGTCAACGGAAATTGTTGTTGTGCTAGGACAGCACCAAACCTTATGGAACCAACTCTTGATAACCCACAGAAAATATATAAAATGAAATGCAAGAACAAAATATTAAAGACACCAAGATTTTAACGAGGTTTCTCAACAGTCAGTGTAACTGGAGTACGTCCTCGGAGCAGTAGGAGCTCACCCAATAATCCACTATCAACCAAATGGGAGTTTACAAAGTGTTGGCAATCTTACAACCCAAATAACCCAATACACCCAATAGCTCTCACACACCAAAGAAACAAATAGAGGAAGAAATATAATGAATAATTTCTTCTCTATACATATAGCTCAAGCTATTACAATAACAACTACTTTTGTGGATGATTACTAACCAATTGAAGCAGCAGCTTCTTCTTTCTGTTTGGGCTCTCTGCAACTCTCCCTGCTCTCAGCAGCTCTCTCTTCTCTCTTTTACCCGAAACAAAAACAATTATGGCTTTTAAAAAAGCCACAAAACAAGGAAACATAATCATGTTGTCCTTTTTTTTCTTTTGCTTTGTTTAATAGCCAAAAGCACAAAGTTTTGTTGTCCACTTGGCCACTTGGCCACTTATTCAACAATCTCCACCTTGGCCAAGTTCCGAAGAACGCCATGATAAGCCAACCAACATAATTAACACACAACATCACTCCCAAACACTAGCAAGAGAACAACTCATGCCGAGCCAAATGCTCCAAAAACTCCTACTGCTCAACGCCTTCTTTATATAGGCAAAATGTGAGCCAAGTTCAAGCAATGAACAAACTTGGCGACACCAACAACCTTAGTCAACATATCAGCGGGGTTGTCTTTAGTTGGAATCTTCTGGAGAATGATTTCCCCTTCACCAACAATTTCACGAACAAAGTGATAACGCACATCTATGTGCTTGGTCCTCGCATGATGAACCTGATACTTAGCCAAATAAATGGCACTCTGACTATCACAATGTACCTCCACCTGCTTCTGATCAACCCCCAAATCTCTAATCAGCCCATGTATCCAAATGGCCTCCTTTATAGCTTCAGCAACTGCCATATATTCAGCCTCTGTAGTAGACAAGGCAACAGACGACTGCAAAATGGACCTCCAACAAACTGGCCCTTTAGCCATAGTAAACACATAGCCTGTAGTAGACTTCCTTCCATCCAGATCACCTGCATAATCTGAATCAACATAACCAACTGCAAAATGACCAATACCAGAGTCATCCTTCTCAAAGCATAAACCAACATCTCGAGTACCATGGAGATATCTCAATATCCACTTAGCTGCTTGCCAATGCTCTTTACCTGGATTATGCATATATCGACTCACCATGCCAATTGCATGAGCATCCGGTCTAGAGCATACCATTGCATACATCAAACTACCAACGAAATTTGCATATGGTATATTTTTCATTTGCAGCTTCTCTTTATCAGTTTTAGGACATTGTAGAGAACTCAATTTAAAATGAGGTGCCAAAGGGGTACTAACCGGTTTAGTTGAATCATGAACCCCAAACTTCCGAATCAACTTCTCAAGGTATTGTTTTTTATTCAAACTGACCAAACCCTTCTCTCTATCTCTAGTGATCTCCATGCCAAGGATCTTCTTCGCTTCACCAAGATCCTTTATCTCAAACTCATTCTTCATTTGCTTCTTCAATTTCTCAATCTCTTCGACATTCTTTGAGGCAATCAACATATCATCAACATATATCAACAAATAAATGAAAGACCCATCTTGCAACTTCTTGAAGTACACACAATGATCAAATTGACTTCTAGAATAATTTTGGCCTCTCATAAATTTATCAAACCTCAAATACCATTGTCTTGGAGATTGCTTCAAGCCATATAGTGATTTCTTCAATTTGCAAAACAAGTTATCCTTCCCTTTCACTATATACCCATCCGGTTGACACATATAAATCTCTTCATTCAAATCACCATGTAGGAAAGCCATCTTCACATCAAGTTGCACAAACTCAAGAACATACTGTGCAACAAGAGCTAACATAATGCGAATTGAGGAGTGCTTCACAACCGGAGAAAATATTTCATTGTAGTCAATGCTCTCCTTTTGTGCATACCCTTTAGCAACTAATCTTGCTTTGAATCTCACATTGCTTTTCTCATCAGCATCTTCCTTCTTGGCATACACCCATTTGCAACCGATAGCTTTCTTGCCCTTAGGCAATTTAGCTAACTCCCAAGTCTTGTTCTTCAAGAGAGAATTCATCTCATCACCCATGGCATTGCACCACCAATCCTTCTCTTCACTCTCAATGGCTTCCTCGAAATTGGATGGAATCTCATCAGTGATAATAGGAAGAGCAAAAGAAACATAGTCACTATACCGAGCTGGCTTGGTAATTTGTCTCTTTCCTCTGTTCTTGGCAATAGACTATTGAGGTGAAACTTGCTCTTCAACTTGAATAGAATCTTCAAGTTCAACTTCTTCAACATCCTCATGGTCTCCAACTTCTTCACTTGTAGTGGCTTCGACATCAGCGGAAATAGGATTTGAAGTACCAGAGACAACTTTTTCAAGCTCCACCTGTTGGACATCTTTCACATTCTTCTCAGAGTCTTTGAACATACTTTCTTCATCAAATGTCACATCTCTGCTGATTACAAGTTTTTTCATCTCTGGGCACCACAACCTGTAACATTTGACACCACTACTAAAACCAAGAAAGATAGCCTTTTTGGCTCTAGGATCAAGTTTATTTTCAGTCACATGAAAATAAGCAGGTGAACCAAAAATACGGATATAGTCATAATCAGAAGAAGGTTTTCCAGTCCATACCTTCATTGGTGTCTTGGGCTTCCAGAGTGCATGAGCGGTTGACTCGCCCCCATGTATTTGTATGCGCACTTATGAGTCGAGAGGCATGGAATCGTGATAGTGCACATGTTCTCATTAATAAGTTTAAAGAGGAGGCTGAGTTACGTGGATTGATGAATGAGGTATTTGTTACTGCTTGCTATCACATTGGAGGCCCCAAGTATCCTGGAAAACTCTGGATCTACATCCTAGATTCATATCGAAGAGTGACATGCCGTTGGTAATATCCGGATCATAACAATTTAAAACTTATCGTATTGGGATAATGAAGGAGTTTGAATATTATGTATTATTAATTGCAGTTATCCCTTCTTCGATCCTGGTTATGTGCCGGAATTGCTTGATTGGCATATTAGGAAGGCAGAGATTATAAAACGACATTGGAGGTTTGTACGTTTTTTGTTTTGCCTACTGTCTTAGGATGAAAATTTTACTCGATGGAAGCTTGTGTTGTCGTATTATTCAATTGCTGTTATGTCTAGTCTTGTATGATAGATTAATTGATATAGAGTTACATTAACATGGATGAACTTTTGTGGAGAAGCACAAAAGAGTTAGATATAACTGCATTACCCTGTATATGTTTCTGATTTGTAATGTTGTTGTGATTTGTTTATTAAGCTCGATCATACCTGTTTTTACTCCATTGCTATTGTCGAAACTTAGAGTTGAATCTTTAAATAGCTGAACATGAAATTTATTTCATTCCTTACAGGGGTCAAATGGGAGCATCTTCTGATGAAGTTGAAGAAATAAATGACTGGGAGCTTCCAAATGGAGAAGAAAATAAGAAAATCGAGGAGAAGCCACAAGAAAATTGCAATCAGATTCACCAAGAAAAGGGCAATCATATTGAGAATAGTGAGAACTTTTCAGGCTGTTGCCAGGGTGCTAATAGTGATGGATTTACATGCTGCAAAGAAGTAAGTTTGGAGGAGAACGGTGGAAGTGAGGAAAAGAAGCCGAAAGAAACCACAGAGTCGTGTGCCAGGAATGATGCCTTAGGGAAGCTATCAAGCTTGATCAGGAACTGGGAGCAAAGCGATGTTCTCACAGCTGCTGCCGTGGTTGGAGCAGTGGCAACAGTGGCTGTGGCCTATAGCTTTTATAGAAGGTCAGGCTGAAACGTAGTCTAATCTATGTCGGGTTCTGCCACGGGTGTAGAGGCCCTACTTTCTTTTTTTTTTCTTTGTAGAAAGATGTTATAACGTCAATCCGGAGGGTTTGATGAATTCCCGAAGCTAAGAAAATGGCAATCAGAGGTGGACAAAGCGGAAGCGAGAATGTCGACTTGAGTAACTCAAACATTGGTGAGAATCCAATGCCCTGAAAACCTAAGGTGTGAAATCTCATTCCTGGATTTCACTGTTATAATCTACGTATTTGTATTATTGAGATTTTATATTATTTTTCGAGAAATTATATTAATTTATTTGGATTTAGATTTTAATTAAATTAGTTACAAAGTTTGAAGTTTGGAAATTAATTATCTAAAATTCGTTGACCTTTTGAGGTCACAAGTAACGTTTTCGAATAGATCTTGAAACTACGAGCGCATAGGCGAAAGCCGTTTGCGAGTCCGGATTATAAAGGTATAGATACGGACGTTTGAAGTTATGTTACTAACTAGAGATTTTAAATTTATTTTAAACTCCCACCTTGTGGGAAAAAGGCCAATCAAATATATGTTAGTTAAAGGGAACCAATCAGAGAGAAAACAAGGAAGGGAAATGAGGGAGGTAAGTGGCACCCAACCAAAGCTTTTCCCCTTGACTTGTTACACAGTGACCTGACCCGGTTCGGGTAGACATTTTTGACAGGTTTTCCGTCCATTTTTCTGGCGATTCACAACTTTCCACCCCTACAAAAAAACTACCTAGCCTTCCCTCTATCATTCCCACCCAAAAACCACTTCGATAAGCCCGATTTTGGGAGGAACGGAACCCATTGGGTCCGTGGGTGTTTCGGTGAGACACACCAATTCCGAAGGTCCCGACCACCACCACCACCACCACCACCAAAAGGTTCCCCTCAACCCCAAGAACAAAGCCCAATCAGTGGTGGAGGCGTTGGAGTTCGTATGGGGGTCGAATCGAAGCACACCCTTTTTAGGGTTTCCGACGGGTTTGTGTAAAATCGAGGTGTTTCCCGGCCAAATTGGCCTTGGTCACAAGTATGAAACTTACTCTACTCATTTAGATCTTCATTCTGGTAAAAATTGAGAATTTTTTGAAATAGTTGAATTTTTCGGCGAGTCGGGGCGGCCAACAGCCACCGGCGGCGGCGCGTGACGATGTCTTTCTAAGTCCAATTAGATGCCCTGAATTCATAATTGATATTCGTATGAAGTGGTTTGATTGTTTGAACTTAGTTTCATTATGATTCATCACTTGATCAAAATTTGAATTGACGATCCGACCGTTGGATTGTCGCCAAACTTTAATGTATTGTAGAACGTAATATTTGAGGATAACTGGAACTGATGGATTGGGAATCCGATGTACGGATCTTCCCGAATTAGATATCTAAGTTAGTAAAATTCATTGTTAACTGCCACTTAATTCTAGCAATTGGTGAAGATCCGACCCGTTGGATCGCGATGAAATTTTAGTATGTTGTTCTTTGAGCAAAATGTGGACCTTAGGAAGTTCCATATCTATGCAGATCTTCCGAATTAAATTGCTAAGGTGTGGACCCCACCGTTGATTTTTGGTCAACATGTCTTGAACCATTTGAATTACTAAAAATTAGTATTACTAGAGACTCGGTGAAGCTTCGTCGACTTGTCTCGGTGAGTGACCTTAATATATGTGATATGGTGATTACCCGATTCTTTATATTAATATCCTTTGTGGATATGACATGGTTTTTTAAATGTGTTTTCTGTTAAAATGTGATTCTTTTATAATTGGCCATAGATCTATTTTTATTAAATGTGATTTGATTCATGGATTGGTAATATTTATGAAAAAGTGATTCAAATTGCATATTGAACTATTTTGTAAATTGAGGGCCAGTAGGGGACTATGACCCTGCTTGGTTAATCCGCATTGGGGGGTCACTAATGGTCCTGCTTGGTTAATCCGCATTGGGGGACCATACTATATATGGATCGCGCTTGGTTAATCTGCGTTGGGCGATCCTTATGGCCATTTATACTTAGGGGTGATCATGCTTGGTTAATCCGCGTTAGGGGGTCACTACCTACCTAATTATCTTGACCCTGCTTGGTTAATCCGCATTGGGGGGTCACTAGTGGTCCTGCTTGGTTAATCCGCATTGGGGGACCATACTATATGTGGATTGTGCTTGGTTAATCCGCGTTGGGCGATCCTTATGGCCATGTATGCTTAGGAGTGATCATGCTTGGTTAATCCGCATTGGGTGATCACTTCCTAACAGCTGTAGGAGTGACTCTGCTTGGTTAATCCGCGTTGGGGGGTCACTGCCTACTTGGTTACTTTCTCAGGGTGGCGCTGCTTGGTTAATTCTCTTTTGGGGGCCACTTCGTGTTTGGTTACTTATGTAGGCTTTGGCCGAACTGCGTCTCTCTAGCCCCAGTTTTTAATGCACATTTGAACGATGGTTTTTGGGAATCTTGTGGTTTGAATTAGAAAAAGCGTTGGATGTCTGGGTGACTCATTCGGAGTTTTCAGCGACTTGATTATGATTTCATAAAGCATGATTCTATACTTGATGTTTATAGATTGTGATCGATGGTCTATTTTTATTGAATATCACATACTTGTATTATTGTCACTCACTTGAGACTCGTAGCTTATCTGAGTGCCTGATTTGCCTAGTGTACCATTCCTATAATATAGGCATTGATTTTACATGTGACAGGTCTGGGTAGATTACGAGAAACTGCTTGATATTTTGGTTTTGTTGAGTGGTTCGGAACCCAATGTTGTTGGATTCCGTTGAGTGGTCCAGAATCCTTGCTCTTGCTCATTTCCATAAGGTTATCTTAGAATCCTAGATTCGAGTGAATGGAAATTACCACAATAGATCTTGTGAATACAAATTAGAATTATCATGTTTATTACTCATAATCCAAGTAAGGAATTATATAGAGTTCCTTGGTTAAATTTGTGAAATGATATGTTATCGCATTGATTGATTAACATAATCAAATGCTAAGATCATGTATCTTTGATTCATGAATTGATAGATTGACGGGATTGTGGAATGACCTTGGTTATGGTTGTTATTATTCTAATTATTTTAGTTGATCAATGTGGTTTGAGAAGAATATGTGCCTCATTGGTTATTTGATATGTTATATGTTGTGGATGGAAATGTCGTGCTGAAAACATGATGATTTATGTGATGGATGAAGCGGAAATGTTAATCATCATGTGGGATTGTTATGTTGGATATCATTGTTATTGTTATGATTAGACTTGTTGATAAATATGGCTAGAGAATATGATTGTGCTTCGTCAATTGTTCTTTGAAATATTGCATGATATGCATTGTGGTATATTGTTGGGACATAACGATTTATGTGATGAATATACGAGTGTACTGAAATAATGACGAACTACGAATGACTTGATCCCTATTAAGGGTACGTAGGCAGTCTAACGAAAATGTTAGATGTAGCCATAAGGCATACGAAAAATTACTACGCAATTTAAACCTTGAGTGGTGTTTATTGCATATTCCGGAGGCGGTGTATGTTAGATGTACGAGTAATTGGTGACGTCACATGCCGATCCTGGACATATGTCGGGATTGGGGCGTGACATAAGGGTTCCTTCGCCAAGTTTGTCCATAGAGGGTGAGTCAAGGCCTAAGATTAGGCCGAAAGGCGTAGTCGACAACAGGTCAATATTCATGTACTACCCCTTGTTGGTCCCGAGGGACGGAGGAGGCACCAAGAAATCTCAATTTTGTTGTTTATGAATTTTGAAAGAGAGAAAACAACATTGTTGTCCTCGTTGTTTGTTTAATAAACGAGATAAACGACTATGTGCTAACATCTTAATCTGCTTGAACTATTTTTTAGATATGTAAGGCATTGTTGTCACAAATTTTACTTTCATTCTAGAATAGGTTTTTCTTTTTTTCTTATTATGGTTCTCAAACTCAATCTCATGTGGTACTTCAATTATATCCGTTAACTCAATTTATTTTTTTGTTAAATATGGAGGGCATAGCAAGGATTTTGTACATCCACCTCCTCTTTTTTTCCATTTTTTAGGTTGTGGGATGAATTTTTAAGTTTATCATCTCTACTTAACAGAAAAACATATGAGATTGACGAAAAGGATATAAAAAATAATAGTTATGCTATAGCGAGTTTGAAGATCATATAACATATGCATCGATAATATTACCAATTCACAGTAGAAATGGAACGTGGGGGTTGTATTTGGTGGAATTTGTCGCTCTTGAAATGTTATTCCTTAATGGACCATGGTTAACCTATGTCGTGAGAGAGGAAGAAAATGTCAAATTTGAAGTGCCGCCAGGTTTTGATTATATAGGAGGGTTGGTTGTGTGCATCGTTTATTCTTCGGGTCATCCCAGTGTAGTGGGTCTCTTTGCATTGATGTGGTTAATCATACCCAGCGGACTTAATTTTCCATCTGGCGAACGGATGCCACCATAACCGATTCCCATGAAGAATATCTTTGGCTGGGAAGTCTTTCAAACAGGAAGCTCAATCTGAAAAGTGACGACAAGGTTTGTGCGCATGCAAAATTTTTTGGAACAGAGGATGATCATCAAATTAAGGTGAAGAAAACAGGAGTGAATTTTGTAGGATGGGAACATGTTGACCCCCAGAAATGAAAAAAATGTGGACTATGAGCGTGTACCATATGAGTTTGATGATGATATTGATGAGGAGGACTATTAGACTATATCATATGAGTTTGATGACAATACTGACGATAAGTACAAAGTTAAGCGCTCATCTGATAAGGTCTGCAAAATATTGAGGTTTGATCTCAATATTGCAAGCTTTAACGATGAAGAAACAACAGTGAATTGAAGGAAAGCGCAGCAAAGAGAATTGTAAGGAAGGTACATAGACATTTACTACAAACTGCCAAGTAACTGATGCAATTATGAAGCACGAAGCAACTTGTTTTTAAATCTCACCCAATCAGGTCATTTTTCTATATCTATTTCCTCTGTAAAGACCATGAGAACATGTTTTTACGTCTCAATTTCATTGTTTCTAAGAGTAATATTGGAGGTTGGGGCCAAGCTTGGTAGTTAGAGGTCTGTTTAAGATTGTTCATATGGCTCAAAGAAGCGGTTCATGGAGAAGAATACGCCATTTTTTTCCTTTTCAAAAAGCATCCTTAACTGGTTTTTTAGAATGTACTAGTTAAAGGTACATCAGAGTTGAATCCGTTCCTAACAACAACATTGTGCCCACAACTTCCAAGTCCAAAACAAAAACTGAGCACAAGCAGAGATAGAACTAACAAGCGTATCATCGTCAGGATTAACGTGTTTGTGCAATTAGTGATTAGAGTTATGTTTTACAATTGAGAATAGGAAATTTTTAAAAAATGTCATATGAACTTGCATACTTTTTTTTCAATTTGTCATATAAACTAATTTTCAACTTTTAAGACTCAATCCACTCGATCATGAAATGTTGGTATGTGTCTGCATGGGACGTGACGAGATATATACACATCCCACAACTAATGAATTGTATGCCCTGCTTAGCGTATGTAATTCAAAAAAACAAGGCTTTGTTAAAGATCAACACCAGCCCAATTGGTGTTTGTGATGAAGTGTATGTTGAATTGTGGCCAAGTGGCCATCACCTTTTAGTATTAAACAAATAAAAAGAAAAAAAGGAGAGACAACATGATGATGTTTCTTCCTTGTTTTGGGGAAAAGAAAAGCACACTTTGTCTAAAGTTTTCTTTGGTCCATGTGAGAAGTCACGGGTAGAAGAAAGGGTGAGATAGAAAGAGCTCATTTTATGTTTTGAGCTGAATACAGAGAGAAGTGAGCAGCAGAAAAAGTCAGAGAGAAGTGAGCAGCATAAAAAGAGAGTTGCAGCTCCTCTTTGAAAAGAAGAAGAAAGTGCTCGTCTCTTTGGTTAGTAATCATTCACCAAAGTAGTTGTTGTTGTAATAGCTTTGAGCTATATGTGTATAGAAGAAATTATTCATTATATTTCTTTCTCTATTTCTTTCTTTGGTGTGTGAGAGCTATTGGATGTATTGGGCTTATGGGTTGTGAGATTGCCAACACTTTGTAAACTCCCATTTGGTTGATAGTGGATTATTGGGTGAGCTCCTACTGCTCCGAGGACGTACTCCAGTTACACTGACTGTTGAGGAACCTCGTTAAAATCTTGGTGTCTTTAATATTTTGTTCTTGCATTTCATTTGATATATTTCCCATGGGTTAGCTTGAGTTGGTTCCAACGGGTTTGGTGCTATTTTAGCACAACAATTGGTATCAGAGCACTAGTTGCTCTTGGGTACTGTTTAGTTGCCAAAGATGTCAGACGGGCAAGATGAGAATCCTTTTGGAAGCAGCTCCGGGTTTGCAAGAACTACGGTGCAAAATGCAAAGTTCGAAGTGGAAAATTTTGATGGCACAAACAACTTCGGGATGTGGCAATGTGAGGTCAAAGATGTGTTGGCTCAACAAGATCTACTTGCCGCTTTGGGAGAGAAGCCGGAAGCTATGTCGAAGCCGGAATGGGAGAAATTAAATTTGTGGGCTTGCTCTTCAATTCGGTTGTGCCTTGCAAAAACTTAGAAGTATTTTGTGATGCGGGAGACATTAGCAAGTGTGTTGTGGCAAAAATTGGAAGACAAGTATATGACGAAGAGTGTAGAGAACCGGCTACACTTGAAGAAAAAGCTCTACCGCTTCCAATACAAAGAAGGTACAAAAATGATTAGACACCTTGATGCTTTTAATAAGTTGATTGCCGACTTGTTAAATTTAGATGAGGATATTAATGATGAAGATAAGGCCTTAATATTGTTGAATTCATTGCCGGACTCTTATGAGCATTTTGTTACCACTATTATGCATGGTAAAGAAACTGTGAAATTTGAAGATGTGTCAAATGCCTTGATGAATTATGAAATGAGGCATAGAGATAAAAATCATGATAGTACCTCTGAAGCTTTATTTGTTAGAGGTAGATCATCGGAGAGAAGATCATCTTCTAGTAGGAAAAAATCATAGTCTCGACCTAGAGGAAACTCTAAAGGTAGAAAACCTTTGGAAAGGGATGAATGTGCTTTTTGTCGTAATAAGGGTCATTGGAAGAAAGATTGTCCTAGATTGAAGACCAAAGGCAAAGAAAGTTCTGAAGCTAATGTTGCTGAGGTTGAAACAGATTTTTCTGATTTTGCTTTAACCACTTCCTCATCATTTGATTGTGCTACTAAGTGGGTGTTGGATACGGGTTGTACTCATCATATGACTCCTCACAAGGATTGGTTTTCAAGCTTGAAAGAGTTTGATGGTGGCGTTGTGTTCATGGGAGATGACAATCCTTGCACAACAAAAGGGATTGGTACAGTTCGTTTGAAGTTGCATGATGGCATGGTTAAAGAGTTGACAGGTGTTCGGTATGTACCGAATTTGAAGAAAAATCTTATTTCTTTGGGTACTTTGGAATCCAAGGGCTTCAGGTTTCATTCAGATGGACAGACATTGAAAGTTACTTATGGTGCACTTGTTGTGATGAAAGTTCCTCGATGTGGCCATTTGTATTTATTGCAGGGAAGCACTGTGACAGGTGAAGCATCTGTAGTCTCAGAAAATATGGGCACATCCGATTCTGATACTACTAGACTGTGGCATATGAGATTAGGCCATGCCGGTGAGAAAGCTCTACAAGGGCTTGTGAAACAAGGTCTTCTAAAAGGTGCCACGACTTGTAAGCTTGATTTCTGCGAGCATTGTGTCTTGGGGAAGCAAACTAGAGTGAAGTTTGGTACTGCTGTACATCAGACGAAGGGCATTCTTGATTATGTGCATTCGGATGTTTGAGGTCCTACAAAGACTCCGTCTTTGAGTGGTAGACATTGGTTTGTGACCTTTGTTGATGATTATTCAAGAAGGTCTTGGGTCTACACTATGAAGAACAAGAGTGAGGTGTTAAGCATTTTCTTGGGTTGGAAGAAAATGGTTGAGAACCAGACTAGGAGAAAGATTAAGATTTTGAGATCGGATAATGGTGGTGAATACACATCTGACCCTTTCTTTAAAGTTTGCAAAGAAGAAGGAATTGTGAGACATTTCAGTGTTCGGGGAACTCCACAACAAAATGGAGTTGCAGAAAGATTGAATCGAACCTTGCTTGAGAAGGTTAGATGTATGTTGTCTCAGTCGGGTTTAAGCAAGTCATTTTGGGCAGAGGCAGTTAATTATGCATGTCACATCATCAACCGGTTACCCTCAGCTGCTATTCAGGGTAAGACACCAATGGAGGTATGGACTGGAAAACCTTCTTCTGATTATGACTATATCCGTATTTTTGGTTCACCTGCTTATTTTCATGTGACTGAAAATAAACTTGATCCTAGAGCCAAAAAGGCTATCTTTCTTGGTTTTAGTAGTGGTGTCAAAGGTTACAGGTTGTGGTGCCCAGAGATGAAGAAACTTGTAATCAGTAGAGATGTGACATTTGATGAAGAAAGTATGTACAAAGTCTCTGAGAAGAATGTGAAAGATGTCCAACAGGTGGAGCTTGAGAAAGTTGCCTCTGGTACTTCAAATCCTATTTCCGCTGATGTCGAAGCCACTACAAGTGAAGAAGTTGGAGACCATGAGGATGTTGAAGAAGTTGAACTTGAAGATTCTATTCAAGTTGAAGAGCAAGTTTCACCTCAAGAGTCTATTGCAAAGAACAGAGGAAAGAGACAAATTACCAAGCCAGCTCGGTATAGTGACTATGTTGCTTTTGCTCTTCCTATTATCACTGAAGAGATTCCATCCAATTTCGAGGAAGCCATTGAGAGTGAAGAGAAGAAGAGGTGGTGCAATGCCATGGGTGATGAGATGAATTCTCTCTTGAAGAACAAGACTTGGGAGTTAGCTAAATTGCCTAAGGGCAAGAAAGCTATCGGTTGCAAATGGGTGTATGCCAAGAAGGAAGATGCTGATGAGAAAAGCAATGTGAGATTTAAAGCAAGATTAGTTGCTAAAGGGTATGCACAAAAGGAGGGCATTGACTACAATGAAATCTTTTCTCCGGTTGTGAAACACTCCTCAATTCGCATTATGTTAGCTCTTGTTGCACAGTATGATCTTGAGCTTGTGCAAATTGATGTGAAGACGGCTTTCCTACATGGTGATTTGAATGAAGAGATCTATATGTGTCAACCAGATGGGTATATAGTGAAAGGGAAGGAGAACTTGTTTTGCAAATTGAAGAAATCACTATATGGCTTGAAGCAATCTCCAAGGCAATGGTATTTGAGGTTTGATAAATTTATGAGAGGCCAAAATTATTCTAGAAGTCAATATGATCATTGTGTGTACTTCAAGAAGTTGCAAGATGGGTCTTTCATTTATTTATTGATATATGTTGATGATATGTTGATTGCCTCAAAGAATGTCGAAGAGATTGAGAAATTGAAGAAGCAAATGAAGAATGAGTTTGAGATGAAGGATCTTGGTGAAGCGAAGAAGATCCTTGGCATGGAGATCACTAGAGATAGAGCAAAGGGTTTGGTCAGTTTGAATCAAAGACAATACCTTGAGAAGTTGATTCGGAAGTTTGGAGTTCATGATTCAACCAAACCGGTTAGTACCCCTTTGGCTCCTCATTTTAAATTGAGTTCTCTACAGTGTCCTAAAACTGATAAAGAGAAGCTGCAAATGAAAAATATACCATATGCAAATTTGGTTGGTAGTTTGATGTATGCAATGGTATGCTCTAAACCGGATATTGCTCATGCAGTTGGCATGGTGAGTCGATATATGCATAATCCAGGTAAAGAGCATTGGCAAGCAGCTAAGTGGATATTGAGATATCTCCATGGTACTCGAGATGTTGGTTTATGCTTTGAGAGAGATGACTCTGGTATTGGTCATTTTGCAGTTGGTTATGTTGATTCAGATTATGCAGGTGATCTGGATGGAAGGAAGTCTACTACAGGCTATGTGTTTACTATAGCTAAAGGGCCAGTTTGTTGGAGGTCCATTTTGCAGTCGTCTGTTGCCTTGTCTACTACAGAGGCTGAATATATGGCAGTTGCTGAAGCTATAAAGGAGGCCATTTGGATACATGGACTGATTAGAGATTTGGGGGTTGATCAGAAGCAGGTGGAGGTACATTGTGATAGTCAGAGTGCCATTTATTTGGCTAAGTATCAGGTTCATCATGCGAGGACCAAGCACATAGATGTGCGTTATCACTTTGTTCGTGAAATTGTTGGTGAAGGGGAAATCATTCTCCAGAAGATTCCAACTAAAGACAACCTCGCTGATATGTTGACTAAGGTTGTTGGTGTAGCCAAGTTTGTTCATTGTTTGAACTTGGCTCACATTATGCCTATATAAAGAAGGCGTTGAGCAGTAGGAGTTTTGGAGCATTTGGCTCTGCATGAGTTGTTCTCTTGCTAGTGTTTGAGAGTGTTTTTGTGTTGGTTGGCTTATCATTGCGTTTTCGGAACTTGGCCAAGGTGGAGATTGTTGAATTGTGGCCAAGTGGCCATCACCTTTTAGTATTAAACAAATAAAAAGAAAAAAAGGAGAGACAACATGATGATGTTTCTTCCTTGTTTTGGGGAAAAGAAAAGCACACTTTGTCTAAAGTTTTCTTTGGTCCATGTGATAAGTCACGGGTAGAAGAAAGGGTGAGATAGAAAGAGCTCATTTTATGTTTTGAGCTGAATACAGAGAGAAGTGAGCAGCAGAAAAAGTCAGAGAGAAGTGAGCAGCAGAAAAAGAGAGTTGCAGCTCCTCTTTGAAAAGAAGAAGAAAGTGCTCGTCTCTTTGGTTAGTAATCATTCACCAAAGTAGTTGTTGTTGTAATAGCTTTGAGCTATATGTGTAGAGAAGAAATTATTCATTATATTTCTTTCTCTATTTCTTTCTTTGGTGTGTGAGAGCTATTGGGTGTATTGGGCTTATGGGTTGTGAGATTGCCAACACTTTGTAAACTCCCATTTGGTTGATAGTGGATTATTGGGTGAGCTCCTACTGCTCCGAGGACGTACTCCAGTTACACTGACTGTTGAGGAACCTCGTTAAAATCTTGGTGTCTTTAATATTTTGTTCTTGCATTTCATTTGATATATTTCCTGTGGGTTAAAAAGAGTTGGTTCTAAAAGGTTTGGTGATATCCTAGCACAACAGTGTAATCTTGCCTTGGTCCCAAGATTATATCGGGCCCATGATGATAGGCTAAAGTATGATCCATGCAAATGCTAGAAACTTCTAGCATGGTTATGTTGGTGTTGTAGCTGAAAAAATCTAGCAATCACGCGTTATCAAATTAAATAGTGGAAGAGGGAAGATTTTTTAGTGTGACTGTTACGTAAAATGGTACATCATATGTCACTGTACAAATGGTGGGATATGTGTGTTAAAAAGTTAATAACTTAAAAATTAAAATTTCTCACCCCTTTTATTAAAACAGATGGTCTACCACTTATGTTCTAGTCACAATTAAAAATTTCTCGAGGAAGAAATAGCAATCACGCGTTATCAGTGACACCATTGACCAATGCAAAAAATTTAAACAGGCTGCTACACGGGGTAATCTTGAGAAAGACTCGACTTTGGTTATTTGAAAGCCAAGCTGCTCTTCTACAGGCTGCTATGGGTACCGGCAACTCCGCCAATCGAGCCGGCGTTCAACGGGCTGCAATGTGTACCGGCAACTCCACCCATCGAAACGGCGTTCAACGGCCTGCAGTGGGTACCAGCAACTCCGCCCATCGAGCCGCCGCCTCCTCTTCGTCTTCCTCGCGGCGCTCAAACCGCTGGAAGTACGAGGTGTTCCTGAGCTTTAGAGGCGACGACACACGCAATACCTTCACAGACCACCTCTCCATTGCGTTACGCAATGCTGGAATCAACACGTTTATAGACTACCATCTCAGAAGGGGAAAAAAATATACAGAGTGAACTTGACCGAGAAATCGAAGAGTCGAGGATCGCCGTCGTCGTCTTCTCGAAGAGGTACGCGGAGTCCCGATGGTGCCTGAGGGAGCTGTCAAAGATCATGAGGTGCCGAGAAGTTCAAAGGGGGAAAATAGTCTATCCAATATTCTACAACGTTGACCCTTCTCAAGTCAGGAAACAGAATGGTAGTTTTTCGGAAGCACAAAAGGAATGAAGATCCAAAGGAAGTCAAGCAGTGGAGAAAGGATCTTAGGGCTTCTGCAGATTTGGGTGGCCGGAATATCAAAACCACTGCGGACGGATACTCCTTTTTGTTTACTTAAATTTATATATATATATATATATATATATATATATATTAAATTCTTCCTCTCAATTTGATACCAACATCTTGCATTAGCTTCTAAGACTCACTAATCCACCAAAAATAAGGAGATTATAATTAGACTTTGATTTTATACGTCTTTAGGAAAAAAAAAATAATGTTGAGTATTGGAATCTGAATTTAACAAAATCTGAAACATGGATCATTTATGCCTAATTGTATGAGAATTTCCGTCAAATTAAGCATGTGAAACACATGTCACATGCTTGATTTGATGGTAATGCGTGAAGGACGAATCCTTTACATTTTATCAACCCCAGATACTAGACCGGGAGCAATCTAATTAAGCATAACGAATTACACGGTTATAATGCATTTCGGAAGCATGGTTGAATTGAGCTTAACTATTCACGTCGATCAAATCTAATTTATTCCAAACGTTTTTTATATCAAAATATCTAATCATGATGAATGAGGCATTTAGTTCATATAAATCTTGCAGTTGCATGATGAATCTTACTTTTGTATAATTCTGAATTTTAATTGCCAGACCTGAAGGATTGTTTATCGAGAAAATTGTTGGAGATATCAGAGGACTATTGAAAACCACAGACTTAAAAGAAGTCAAGCACTCAATTGGAATAGCTTTTCATGTGCAAGACTTCAATACTCAACACTTAGATGTTGGAGGTTCACCTAATGTTCAAATAATTGGAATTTCGGGTATGGGTGGTATAGGTAAAACAACGTTTGCGAGAGTCATTGTAACAAATATCAACATAGTTTCAATGGTCAATGTTACCTTGAAGAGGTGAAGAGTAAAAAGAAAAATATGAATGCTCTGCAAGAATAGTTTCTTTGAGATATTTTGAAACAACATGACATCAAGGAACAGTGTTGCTAATGGGACCAAGAAGATAGAGAAAAGACTTGGAAGCATGAACGTACTTGTCCTAGTTGATGACATAGATGATGCGGACCAATTAGAAGAATTGGCAATAGAACATGAATCATTGGTCCGGGGAGTAGGATTATTATAACAAGAGATGAACAAGGGATGAATATACAAAAGGTGGATAAAATATTCACACCTTCCAATCGTCCTCATTGCCAATATTCACACCCTTCAACAAGAATGGAGCATCCACATTTTTTCGTACCAGAACTCCTAGATTGTTTGACCATATGCCACAACACACTTGTACATGTACCGTTTCTTTCACAAGCAAGTGTTAGTTGAGAACAACTCACAACCTTACCTTCACCTCCTAAATCAGACCCTTTAATAACAATTACCACATTATTCAGCTTTCCTTGTTCATGAATCCATCTGATCAACGCATCTTTTCCTTTGAATATCTGCATGTAACACCTATTTTATTTAGAAGTAAAATTATAAAAGTAACTAACACATCAACGACACTATAAATAAATGATTATCGCATAAGTTGTAAATTGATCAGTATAATCCACTACACATTCTTGTCCAAACTCATTGCCTCGATCTGAGGCATCATCGAATTCTTGTTGCTAAAAAAATAAATGAAAAAATTATGGTTACAGTCAGAAACCTTTTAAGTTATGACTCACAACAAATAGATAAATTATAAACAATTAGACTATGAATTTGATCGAATCGAATTTGAAATCCCATCCAGTCGTCACATGATCAAATCTCAGTAGTAATCATACTAATGTTGTAATGCATAAAAGTAGTAATCTTAAAATGTTAGCAGCAGTCTAGGTGGTGGTCCAGTGTTAAGGTGTAAAGATTACTAGTTGTCTGACTTCATATAATACTCAACAGGAAAAGTATGCAAGCATAAATGTGCCTGACATGGAACTCCTTTTATTTTCCAGGCCAATTGCACCACAGGAACGAAAATTACTTGCAAGTAAAGTGATAGGTGGCATTGTAGGAAATAGTTACATTGATGCCAAATGGTGTCTTGGGGTGCAAACAAACATCGGCGGAGAAAAACAATAAATATATAAGGGTAAAAGACTGTTTACTACCCTCATGTTTCGTGGTTTTCAACATTTAGTACATCAAGTTTTTTTCGTCTCAGAGTCATACCTAAAGTGTAAATTTTGGGACAGTCTCATACATCCGTTAGTCAAACTGTTAAGTTTTTCGTTAACTGTGACGTGGCGCACTGATTGGGCGCCACGTGTCATCCACGTTTTTTTTTCTTTTTTCTTTTTTCTTTCTTTTCTTTTCTTCTTCCTTCTTCTTCTTCTTCTTCCTCCGACTGCAACTTTATTTTTTTTTTCTTTTTCTTTTTTTTTTCTTCTTCCTTCTCCTTCTTCCTTCCTTCCTCCTTCCTTCCCTTTCTTCCCCTTCTTCCTTCTTCCTTCCTTCTCATTCTCCTTCTTCTTCCTCCGAAATCTGGGGAAGTTTGTATTTTTTTTTTTTCTTTCTTTCTTTCTTCTTCTTCTTCTTCCTCCGACTGCAATATTTTCTTCCTCCTTCTCCTTCTTCCTTCCCCTTCTTCCTCCTTCTTCCTTCCCCTTCTTCCTCCTCCTTCTTCTTCTTCTTCCTCAAAAAAAAAAAAAAAAAAAAAAAACTTTCATCTTCCCCCAAATTCGGAGGAAGAAGAAGAAGAACGAAGAAGGGGAAGGAAGAAGGAGGAAGGAAGAAGGAGAAGAAGGAGAAGAAGGAGGAAGAAAAAAAAAATTGAATCTGGGCAGATTCGGAGGAAGACGAAGAAGAAGAAAGAAGAAAAAAAAAAGAAATAAAAAAGATATAAAAGAAATAAAAATGAAAAAACTGAATCTGGGTAGATTCGGAGGAAGAAGAAGAAGAAGGAAGGAGGAAAGAGAAAGAAGAAGAAGAAGAAGAAAAAAAAAAAAAAAAAAAAAGCTTCCCCAGATTCGGAGGAAGAAGAAGGAGAATGAGAATGAAGAAGAAGGAAGAAGGGGAAGAAAGGGAAGGAAGGAGGAAGGAAGGAAGGAAGGAAGAAGGAGAAGGAGGAAGAAAAAAAAAAGAAAGTTGCAGTCGGAGGAAGAAGAAGAAGAAGAAGGAAGAAGAAAAGAAAAGAAAGAAAAAAAAAACGTGGGTGACACGTGGCGTCCAGTCAGTGCGCCACGTCACAGTTAACGGAAAACTTAACATTTTGACTAACATATGTATGAAACTGTCCCAAAATTTACACTTTAGGTATGAATCTGAGACGAAAAAAACTTGATGTACTAAATGTTGAAAACCACAAAACATGAGGGTAGTAAACAGTCTTTTACCCAATATATAATATAAAGTGATAGGTGGCATTGTAGGAAATAGTTACATTAATGCCAAATGGTGTCTTGGGTGCAGACAAACACCGGCGGAGAAAAACAATAAATATATAGTATAAAGAGTTTGAAATTTGACCCAAAGAAGAAGCAAACGGAATCCAAAGTCCTTGTAATGTCTGCAAGTCCTTTTGGTGTTTTGGGGTGCAAACAGACACCGGAAAAGTGTCTACAACAATTTGTTGTTGCAGAAAGTTTAACAAACTATGCATGACTGATGAAAAAAAATTGAAACACAAATACTCATCTTCTAAACTCTTAAAAAAGTAGAAATCAAACGAACAAAATATCCATAAATTGAGTCAGGATTCAAAACTTCAAAATCATCATCCATCAATAAAAAAAAGTTTGTTTTTTTTCTTTTTTATAAGAGCGATTAGGGTTTTAGCCCGAAAACGTAAGATAAACAAAGAGTGATGGTAAAGTTTGATTATAGTGTGTGAGTTTATTTATAAATTTGAATTTTATGATTAATTTATTTCCTCACTCTCAACATAATTAATTGAAGGCCAACATAAGCAACACAAAGATGTATGAGCTGAAATGAATTTTGCATGCCTCTTTCCTTACGCATACACTCTCTACACTCCTTATTTAAATGCCATTCCGTTTCTTTTCGTTGGAAAAAGATACTTTATTCAACTGAAACAGAGTGAGGATGGGGCCTAGTTGCAGTGGCACTAGAGCCAAGAAAACTCCCACCTCACTCAAGTTCGATTCTCCCCACCCCCAAATTTAACTAATGACAAAAAAAAAAACTGAAACAGAGTAATACAATAGATTATGAAAGCGGTTCATTTCAAGCTCAAACATGAAAAATCAAGAACAAAAGCGTTACCTTAAAAAACAATCGTTGTTTGAAATCTACATTCCTTTATATTAAATTGTAAGGATATGCTATTTACACGTTCTTTTTACGTTTCACACACATTCCTCTCAATTTTCAACTATCAAATTGAAGAATATGTGCAAAATGAAAATGGTTATGTGAATATTACCGTACTAGATTGTATCATTAATTCATTGACAAAAGTATATTTAATATTAGTCCTCCAAAAAAACAAATGAAATCAAATATTACACGTCATTGACAAGAAATAAATAAATGAGCGAAACAAGACTTCCAGAACTTGTCCACGTCGGGCTAAGGCTGACTGCTTGACTTAATCAACAAAGTGACCGGCCTGTTTCTTGACAGAATGTGAAGGCCGAATCACAGGTCGCCACATCACCAAGTTTAAGGGATTTTCCAATTTCACCCCATTCAGTTCCCTCCTAGTCCAACATATTGGTGCCCCATTGGGTGATATATACATACGCGCTTGTACCCCACTTCCCGGGTATAGAGAGTGGTCCTCCTCCGTTTGTAGGACCTTCCATTTTTGCGTGCACGAATTATCTTTTAGCTTCCGTCCAATATGATCGGAGATATCAAAAGAGGGATCCGGATTTTTTATGAGGATTCTGAGAATTTCTTAATCGTGTTCGTTTATCGTATTAATTGTGCGGTCAATTTTCTTTAGATATTGTTTGTGTTTAATTTTAAATAATAAATTTAAAGTAATTTCTAATCGTCTGATTTACAATGAATGAATACGATACACAAACTATGAAATCCTTACAAAGAGGATCCAAAGAAAATCCTTATTCTAAAAAATGAGGTATATACATGAACTACAAATCAAACCCCACGCGCCCAATCCCACGCGTCCCGACTCCGATCTTCAGAAACCCCATCGTGCGCCGTATGTGTTGCGCACGCACCTACACCCACACCGACACCGCGGTTCCCTTCTCAGCCTCCTCGTTATATCAACACAACAACCAAACGACAACGCTCTTTCTCTCTCATCTTTTCCCTCTCATCGTTTTCAACTTCAACCCCTGGTAAACCCCTCCATCCTCTCCGAGTCCTAGCAATGGTCTCCGATGACCTCGACGTCGCCGCTCCCGCCACCGAAGACGAGAGGTTCGGTTTCAAGAGATTGGAGATGTTCAAGGAAAAACTTGCTGGCACTGTCAACGCGTACGACCGCCACATCTTACTCTGCTACAGGACCCCCGAGGCCTGGCCGTCGTGCGTCGAAGGCTCTGAGTCCGTTCTGCTCCTTAAGTTCTTCGCCTCCCCTCTCTGTTCGTGGCAGGAATTTCCGTCGAGGATGTTTCCTGGCCGACGGGCACACAGCTCCCCGAGGAGGTCGGCGTCGGTTGGTGCTTTCTGTCTGGCTTATGTTTCACTGGCGAGCTTGTTGGGCAAAGCCTGTCGGTTGAGGCTTGTCGGGCAAGGCTGAAAGAGAATGACATAGTTAACTTTGAAATATGCCTTTGTGGGGCCTTAGGTGTAGGCCTTGAGGCTCACAATCAAGATTAACTTTAAGTGCTCAGGCGTGCCACTGCCATCTTCAGCATGGCAGATGTAAAACGGATGTTGGGTTCTGATTACATATATGCCCGAGAGACTATATTAGTTACAACAGGTG
Source organism: Malus fusca (assembly GCA_035220775.1). Taxonomy (NCBI): domain Eukaryota; kingdom Viridiplantae; phylum Streptophyta; class Magnoliopsida; order Rosales; family Rosaceae; genus Malus; species Malus fusca. The sequence continues at coordinate 1,621,718 of CM069067.1, read as the reverse complement.
CCTTTGTAGGGCCTTAGGTGTAGGCCTTGAGGCTTCCGTTTAATAACTAACATTAGTACTCGGATATATAAGGTTCGTGTTCTTGGTTGTATGAGTTTTATAACCATTATACTTCTGATCACCTGAGCCCGAGGAACAGAACGAATCCAAATAGGTGCCTTTGTGGAGCCTCAGATAGGCCTTGAGGCTTCCTATTAGAACGCATTCCATACTCAACGTTCTAGCCCGAGGAACAGAACAAATCCAAATAGGTGCCTTTGTGGGGCCTCAGATAGGCCTTGAGGCTTCCTATTAGAACTCATTCCATACTCAACGTTCTAGCCCGAGGAACAGAACGAATCCAAATAGGTGCCTTTGTGGGGGCCTCAGATAGGCCTTGAGGCTTCCTATTAGAATTCATTCCATACTCAAACGTCCTATGGTCATCATAATATAATAGAAATAAAACTAAGTGATATGTCGATTACTTGCGTCTCAAGTAACTTCAGACTTCTTGTTTATCAAAGCTTGTCGTGGATGGGTTAAGTCCACATAAGGTTCTTTTTTATGCCTTGAGGTCAAGGACTTTTCAGTGATCAAATCTTACATGCCCGAGGGCTTAGAACTTAGATCTGACTTGAACCATGAAGACATATTCAAATCGGATTCAAGTGTTGAGAGAGTCTTTTAATAGCCATATTACTAGAAATAACTTGAATACAACTTGTAGTACACAACATATTGCTAGGCTAATGAATGAAAAGACAAAAACAAAGAGGGTCGGGCAAGGCTGATCGTCTTGCAACTTCCTATCTTTGTGGTTTATCAGGGGGTTTGAAAGCTTGGAAAAGGGGTTTGGGAAATGCGTTTACGGAAAGAGATCGATACTACAACAAGAGTTGAATAGGGTAGCAGAGCTATTACAAAGACTTTGAACGAGGGTTTATCCCTATGGGGATGAAGGCTTGCTGACTACAGCTTCGTTTGAAGGCAAATCTGGCTTTTTGGGCAGAGTTTGTGCTTGTATTTTTGGTTTGTTTGAGTGTCATTATTCCTGGTTTCTCTTTCTTCTTTTATAGACAACTCGGTTTGGCCTCCTGTAGCAGCAACCTTGCCCGAATGCAGCTTGAAGGGTAGTGACTCATCAGCTATTTTACTTGTACTGCCACTATAAAGTACTTTATGGGCTGTATAGCTGGTCAGTCTATACCACTTGGCCTTTGGGTAGGTGAGCAAGTGGTTTGCACCTAGTCAGAAACGGGCTTCTCCTGCCTTCTGGACTTCGGCTGGGCTTTGACTGGGCTTCGAGTTCTTCTTCTTTTTAGGCTGCCCTTTGGGCCAACTTCCCCCGAGCCCAAAGTTCAAGTTTTGATCCAAACACTCTCAAAGATCGCAAGAACGACATCGCCGTTAAGGTCCGTTTCGCAGCTCAACTCGTCGGCGTTTCGGATCGTTTTTCTTGCTGTTTCTTATTTACTGGAGCTACTGTGTTCTGGTGTTGAGCTGAGTTGACTCCATTACTCACTTTTTTCTTGGTTTTTGATAGACCTGACAGTAATTAAAGGACGTGAAGGAACTGAGTTTTCCGACGGCGAAGTGTTGATTTTCCCACAAATGATCAAATACAGGTAAAGATGTTTTTGTTCTGTAGTTGCTTAATTTTAACCGAAATTTATAGGATTTAGATAATTAACCAGTGAATGGTGTTTTGATTCTTCAGATTTGCTTTATTTGACTAGGAGATTTCGATGATTGCTAACTAGAGATAGAGTTTATGATTTTCCGATTTCAATTTACGAAGTCTCGAATTGAGCTAATTTAGTGTGTTTTGGACTAGTTTTAGTGTTGATACCTTGAAATTTTCCTTGTTTACTCTGAGGCTGTGTGCCGGTAACATGGCTTGGTTTCTAACCAATTGATGTCCTTGTGAACGACAAACCATGGGCTTCCATAGTGCAAGAGGCGTTGACTGGCTCCCATGTATTTGTATGTGCACATGGAAGTCGAGATAAAAGATGTGGAGTTTGTGGACCTATTCTCATTGATAAGTTCAAAGAAGAGGCTGAGCTGCGAGGATTGACAAATCAGGTATTTGTTATTGCTTGCTCTCACATTGGAGGCCATAAGTATGCTGGAAATTTGATTGTCTACAGCCCAGGTTCAGATGGAAGCATAACAGGCCATTGGTAATATCTGGATCATAACAATTTAAAATTTATCGAATTGGGATAGATGAAGGAATTTGAATATTATGGTATTAATAATTGCAGGAATGGCTACGTCACTCTTGAGGATGTGCTGGAATTGCTTGATCAACATATTGGGAAGGGAGAGATCATAGAACGACTTTGGAGGTTTGTGTGTTTTCGGTTTTGCCTACTGTCTTCTGATGAAAAGTTCACTGGAACTGAAGCTTCTGTTGTCATATTTTCCTATCGCTGATTACTTATAGTGTTGTATGATAGATTATTGATAAGGAGTTACATTAACATTGAGGAACCAAATCAAACAACTCGTATGAACCAAATCAAACAACTCTTTTTTTTATAGATAAACCAAACCAGAGGTGGTTTTGGGGAAGGGGGGACATGGTCAAGTGGGCACTGTTGTCAAATTGTTTATTAAGCTTGATCATACATGTCCTTACTCGATTGCTATTGATGAAACATAGAGTTGAATCTTTAAATGGCTGAACACGAAATTCAATTTCATTCCTTAACAGGGGCCAAATGGGAGCATCGTTGGATGAAGCTGAAAAAATTAATGACCAGAAGCTTCCAAATGGAGGAGAAAGTAAGAAAATCGAGGGGAAGCCCCAAGAAAATGGCAATCAGATTCAGAATAGTGAGAACTTTTCAGGCTGTTGCCTGGGTGCTAATAGTAATGGATTTACATGCTGCGAAGAAGTAAGTTTAGAGCAGAACAATGGAAGTGAGGAAAAGAAGGTGAAAGAAACCAGAGAGTCGTGTGCCAGGAAGGATGCCTTAGGGAAGCTGTCAAGCTTGATCGGGAACTGGGAGCAAAGCGATGTTCTCGCAGCTGCTGCCGTGGTTGGAGCACTGGTAATAGTGGTTGTGGCCTATAGCTTTTACAAAAGGTCATGCTGAAACGTACTCTAATCCATGTCGGGTTTTGCCACGGGTGTAAAGGCCCTATTTTCTTCTTTTTTTTCATGGTAGAAAGGTTTTATAACGTTAATTGAATAAGCTCTTATATGAAAGGAGAATATGGTAGCTACACTATACGTTCTTTTTCGGAGGGTTTGATGAATTCCCGAAGCTAATCCATATATAGTTACAAAAGTATTCACTGTTCCTTTATGTTGATTGCTTACACAACTGAAATTTGTTGTTCCAATGCACTGTTGAATGGTTTTATCTTGATAGTGGGATTTGTTGTGAGACTGCTTGCCAAATGTTGGTGTGGTATTTTCTAAGCTCTTGTGATTGTTTTCAATTTGCCTGTTGGACTTTAATTCAACCGTAGATTCTGTCAATTTTTATGAGAAAGAAGTCTAAATTTCGAAAGAGGCTAGAAGGCATTGTTGTTCTCATCGTTTGTTCAATAAACGAGATAAACGGCTGTTCCAACATTTTAATCTTCTTGGTAAAGCTCAGAATTTGGTCGAGATCATCGTCCACTGCTGATCTCTGCAAGCATGTCCTCCACCAGCCTCAATGCCGTTGTACTCACCCTGTCAACTTTTTCTCCTTCTGCATCAATTTCCTGCATAATTGGAACGGTCTCGATGCCGTTGTACTCACACCGTCAACTTATTCCTTGATTGCTTGTTTCTCGAACCATAATTGGAACAGTCAAAAGAAACAGCAACTTCCATGCCGCAGTGTTAGCCGTCCGCGTCCCATCCACTCAGCTGAAGCAGTCCGGGCATTGCTCCTCCTCTCAGTATCAGTCCTCTGTAGTTCTCTCTGCACCTCTTGCATATAAGCAGGAGTATACTCGCTGCGTGCTCCTTGCATTTCATCGATCCCCCTTCGATTGTCTCAACCAGCACCCAGATTTTGCTGCACGTACCTGCAGTTTCCTTGAGCGCAGTCTTCGATGAAGAAACAATGTCGTCAAGTAGCACAATTGCCATCTCAACCGGTTGGCTTGATTTTTCCAAGCCGTGGATTATTACTGAGAACACTACGCCCGAAGAGACCTGAGACGAAATAATCTGATGGCAGCGCGAGAGGTTTAGTGTGGCTATGCTATCGAGTCTGGCCTGCACACTGATGCCTTCAGCATAGTCTTGACTGAGAAATTCAACCATTGGTTGGATGGCTTCGGATGATGCAAGCAATTCGTAGCTTGTTTTCCTTGCAAGACGATAGGATAAAAGCTGCTATCTTGAGCTCGATCATCTCCTTGGTTTCGTAGCTAAATTGATTCTTATTTTGGGCAAGTAAATTACTTATTTTACGACACTGATCCTTTTAGTTCGTTACTGTTCACAAAATAAAGAAAGTAGCCTCTTGGCGTTTAATTTTCTGCATCTTTTATTAAGATAGGTTGTTGAAGATGAGGTCTCTTCCCATTGATACTCCAACGAAGATTCTTCCGTCCACCAGCAGGGACAGGTGGATTGACCTGCGCACGTCAACTGGTCAAAATTGGGCAGCATATTTCTCAAAAAACTACAACAGAAAGGAAATTGCATCGTAGCAGTTATACAATTTTTATTAAAATTTGATGGTGACATTTATACAAATTAAATTGTCGGAGGAATAACACTCACGCGTTATCGACACGGCAGTGACATCATTGACCCATGCAAAAAAAATTTAAAGGGCTGCCTACACCGGGGAATCTTGGGAAAGACTGACTTTGGTTATTTGAAAGCCAAGCTGCACTTCTACAGGCTACAATGGATACCAGCAGCTCCGCCCATGGAGCCGGCGTTGCAGCCTCTTTGTCTTCCTCGCAGAGCTCAAACCGCTGGAAGTACGAGGTGTTCCTGAGCTTTAGAGGCGACGACACGCGCACTACCTTCACAGACCACCTCTTCATTGCGTTACGCAATGCCAGAATCAACACTTCCATAGACTACCAGCTCAGAAGAGGTGAAAACATACAGAGTGAACTTGACCAAGAAATTGAAGGGTCGAGGATCGCTGTCATCGTCTTCTCGAAGAGGTACGCGGAGTCCCGATGGTGCCTGAGGGAGCTGTCGAAGATCATGAGGTGCCTAAAAGATCAAGAGGGGAAAAAAGTCTGTCCAATATTCTACAACGTTGACCCTTCTCAAGTCAGGAAACAGACAGATAGTTTTAGGGAAGCATTTCAGAAGCATGAAAAGGATGAAGATCCAAATGAGGTCAAGCAGTGGAGAGAGGATCTTAAGGCTTCTGCAGATTTGGTTGGCTGGAACCTCAAAACCACGGCCGACGGGTATACTTTTTTGTTTACTTCAAATTTCGTATCACCATATTTCACTAATCAACCAAAATTAAGATATTATAATTAAGGCATTGGATCTGAGTTTATATGTTAGAAGAAAAATTGGATCGTTGATCCCTGAACAATGATAGAACTGTAATTTTGGTCCCTACATAAAAATTTATTAGAATTGGTATATGAATTTTATAAAAGGTAGAGCATTTTCATAAGAATTTTCATCGAAATTAAGGAAGTTAAACGTAGGGTACGTGCTTTGTTTTTTATGGGTGTGTGAAGGACAAATGCTCCACTTTATCAAATTAAAATACCAATTGTTATGGATTCTTAATTATAAATCTGAAGGCTACAATTGTGTAATAGTCCGATGACCAATGATTTGATGTATTCACATTATAATCGAAGATTAGATACGTGGTTGAATTGAGCTCAATTAATCCAGTTTATTTAAATCTGTTTCAATATGTAAATATCTAGTCATTATGAATAAGGCATTTAGTATGGCTCACGTAATTTGGAATTCCTACTCGTAGGCGTGAAGGAGTGTTTATTGAGAAAATTGTTGGGGACATCAAGGAACTATTGAAAACTACAGACTTAAAAGAAGCCAAGCACTCAGATGGAATGACTTCTCGCTTGCAGAACTTCAGTACTAAATACTTAGACGTCAGTACTGAATACTTAGATGTTGGAGGTTCACCTGATGTTCAAATAATTGGAATTAGGGGTATGGGCAATATAGGTAAAACAATGTCAGATTTGTCGAACTGCCGCAAACTCAAAGACATTCGCCACGTTTTCTTCTGCTACAAGACCCCCGAGGCCTGGCCGTGGTGCATCAACGGCTCTAAGTCCGATCCGCTCCCTAAGTTCTTCACTTCCGCTCTCAAAGCTCGCAAGAACGACATCACCTTTAAGGTCCAACCCAATTCGTTGGTGTTTCTGACATTTCTTATTTCCTGGAGCTACTGAGTTCTGGTGTTGAGCTGAGCTGACTCCGTTACTTACTTTTTTTCTTGGTTTTTTGATAGACGTCTATGACTGTAATTGAAGGACATGAAGGAACTGAGTTTTCCGACGGCGATGTGTTGATTTTCCCACAAATGATCAAATGCAGGTAAATTCGCATCGATTTCTTGAGGTTTTTGTTCTGGAGTTGCTCTAATTTTAATCCAAATTTATAGGATTTAGATAATTAACTAGTGAGTGGTTAATTTTAATCTGATTCATAACAATGAACTGAAACCGCAGTTGAGTATTTCTTAACAATACAACAGTAATAAGAATAAGTATATTAAGCAAGCTTGAGAGGTAAGCAACAGAACAACAATGTCTCACTGGAGCAATCTGAAGCAATAACTTAAAACTATTCAAGATGGCACATAAAAGCTTAACTTGGTGGATGAAAAAAGTTCAAATGGTGGTTTGATTATGGAATACTGAGAGTGTTGTCTTACCTATAGCTACATTGAAGAATGCCATGTAAAATTGCTTACGATGGAGAGACTAAAACATGAGCCGACCCACGTTCCCACCCGAGTGCTATTAAAAAACTGAATAATACTATTAAAACTAAGTCATATACTATTGAAACGAATTATTTCATTAATACAACCAACACTTCCAATATCAAAAGAGAAAGAAATAACAGTATACGACGCATTAGCAGAAAAGTGCCACATTACATACCATTAAATGACAGTAGCTAACTCCTGATATAACTGCTGGAAGAAAAACCTTGCCTGATGCAAAACAACAATTAAATCGAAAAAGTAAGTTTTAGTTATATTATGACTGACTGTTTATGTAAAAATGCTTCAGACCTAACTTTCCCTATTTGAAACTAAACGAAAATTGAGATGGATTTGTTGTGCTACGATAGCACCAAACCTTATGGAACCAACTCAAGCTAACCCACAAGAAATTTATCAAATGAAATGCAAGAACAAAATATTAAAGACACCAAGATTTTAACGAGGTTCCTCAACAGTCAGTGTAACTGGAGTACGTCCTCGGAGCAGTAGGAGCTCACCCAATAATCCACTATCAACCAAATGGGAGTTTACAAAGTGTTGGCAATCTCACAACCCAAATAACCCAATACACTCAATAGCTCTCACACACCAAAGAAACAAATAGAGGAAGAAATATAATGAATAATTTCTTCTCTATACATATAGCCCAAAGCTATTACAACAACAACTACTTTGGTGAATGATTACTAACCAAATGAAGCAGCAGCTTCTTCTTCCTGTTTGGGCTCTCTGCAACTCTTCCTGCTCTCAGCAGCTTTCTCTTCTCTCTTTAGCTCTCTACTGAAAAAAGCTATTCCTCTCTTCTCTTCTACCCGAAACAAAAACAATTATGGTTAATAAAAAAAACCACAAAAGAAAAAAAACATCATCATGATGTCTCCTCATCATGATGTCCCCTCATCATTTTGTCTTTCACCTTTTTTTCTTTTCTTTTGGTTTGTTTATTAGCCGAAAGGTGATGGCCACTTGGCCACCATTCAACAATCTCCACCTTGGCCAAGTTCTGAAAACGCCATGATAAGCCAACCAACACAATTGACCCAAAAAATCACTCCCAAACATTAGCAAGAGAACAACTCATGCCGAGCCAAATGCTCCAAAACTCCTACTGCTCAACGCCTTCTTTATATAGGCATAATGTGAGCCAAGTTCAAACAGTGAACAAACTTGGCTACACCAACAACCTTAGTCAACATATCAGCGGGGTTGTCTTTAATTGGAATCTTCTGGAGAATGATTTCCCCTTCACCAACAATTTCACGAACAAAGTGATAACGCACATCTATGTGCTTGGTCCTCGCATGATGAACCTGATACTTAGCCAAATAAATGGCACTCTGACTATCACAATGTACCTCCACCTGCTTCTGATCAACCCCCAAATCTCTAATCAGCCCATGTATCCAAATGGCCTCCTTTATAGCTTCAGCAACTGCCATATATTCAGCCTCTGTAGTAGACAAGGCAACAGACGACTGCAAAATGGACCTCCAACAAACTGGTCCTTTAGCCATAGTAAACACATAGCCTGTAGTAGACTTCCTTCCATCCAGATCACCTGCATAATCTGAATCAACATAACCAACTGCAAAATGACCAATACCAGAGTCATCCTTCTCAAAGCATAAACCAACATCTCGAGTACCATGGAGATATCTCAATATCCACTTAGCTGCTTGCCAATCCTCTTTACCTGGATTATGCATATATCGACTCACCATGCCAACTGCATGAGCAATATCCGGTCTAGAGCATACCATTGCATACATCAAACTACCAACCAAATTTGCATATGGTATATTTTTCATTTGCAGCTTCTCTTTATCAGTTTTAGGAGACTGTAGAGAACTCAATTTAAAATGAGGAGCCAAAGGGGTACTAACCGGTTTGGTTGAATCATGAACTCCAAACTTCCGAATCAACTTCTCAAGGTATTGTCTTTGATTCAAACTGACCAAACCCTTCTTTCTATCTCTAGTGATCTCCATGCCAAGGATCTTCTTTGCTTCACCAAGATCCTTCATCTCGAACTCGTTCTTCATTTGTTTCTTCAATTTCTCAATCTCTTCAACATTCTTTGAGGCAATCAACATATCATCAACATATATCAACAAATAAATGAAAGACCCATCTTGCAACTTCTTGAAGTACACACAATGATCATATTGACTTCTAGAATAATTTTGGCCTCTCATAAATTTAACAAGTCGGCAATCAACTTATTAAAAGCATCAAGGTGTCTAATCATTTTTGTACCTTCTTTGTATTGGAAGCGGTAGAGCTTTTTCTTCAAGTGTAGCCGGTTCTCTGCACTCTTTGTCATATACTTGTCTTCCAATTTTTGCCACAACACACTTGCTACTGTCTCCCACATCACAAAATATTTCTGAGTTTTTGCAAGGCACAACCGAATTGAAGAGCAAGCCCACAAATTTAATTTCTCCCATTCCGGCTTCGACATAGCTTCCGGCTTCTCTCCCAAAGCGGCAAGTAGATCTTGTTGAGCCAACACATCTTTGACCTCACATTGCCACATCCCGAAGTTGTTTGTGCCATCAAACTTTTCAACTTCGAACTTTGCATTTTGCACCGTAGTTCTTGCAAACCCGGAGGTGCTTCCAAAAGGATTCTCATCTTGCCCGTCTGACATCTTTGGCAACTAGACAGTACCCAAGAGCAACCAGTGCTCTGATACCAATTGTTGTGCTACGATAGCACCAAACCTTATGGAACCAACTCAAGCTAACCCACAAGAAATTTATCAAATGAAATGCAAGAACAAAATATTAAAGACACCAAGATTTTAACGAGGTTCCTCAACAGTCAGTGTAACTGGAGTACGTCCTCGGAGCAGTAGGAGCTCACCCAATAATCAATTATCAACCAAATGGGAGTTTACAAAGTGTTGGCAATCTCACAACCCAAATAACCCAATACACCCAATAGCTCTCACACACCAAAGAAACAAATAGAGGAAGAAATATAATGAATAATTTCTTCTCTATACATATAGCTCAAAGCTATTACAACAACAACTACTTTGGTGAATGATTACTAACCAAATGAAGCAGCAGCTTCTTCTTCCTGTTTGGGCTCTCTGCAACTCTTCTTGCTCTCAGCAGCTCTCTCTTCTCTCTTTAGCTCTCTACTGAAAAAGCTATTCCTCTCTTCTCTTCTACCCGAAACAAAAACAATTATGGTTAATAAAAAAAACCACAAAAGAAAAAAAACATCATCATGATGTCTCCTCATCATGATGTCCCCTCATCATTTTGTCTTTCACCTTTTTTTCTTTTCTTTTGGTTTGTTTATTAGCTGAAAGGTGATGGCCACTTGGCCACCATTCAACAGGATTCCATTTCAGGGGACATTCAGAGATCCCATATTTGAGACTCTACACTAAAATCATTTCCAATGAAATTTTCTCTGCGTTTGAAACTACTTTATCTCATCCTCACTAAATCTGCCAACACTGCATATTCTCTCCAAGTGTTCTCACCCAGCCGTGTACTCCATCACAATGGCTAGATGAGGTGGTGTGAGCAGAACCAGCAAGAAAGACACCGCACTACTCTCAAGTCTTAAACACAAACCTCTTTATCAATTATCCCAAATAAGCCTCTCTAAAGACTATTTCCGCTTCACAGTAAAAGCAGAGTGCAGGAAGTATAGCTCATATTTTTAGCAGAGTTACTTTGACAACAATTCTGCAAGTGGTGGATTGCTCTTGGTCCTACTGCATCCCGGGCTCAAAGTTCTAACCATCCCCCATACCAGTTTGAGCACACCAAAGGCCAAATTTAATTAATAAGATTGGGTTTGTATGTAAGACTCACCCACCAGCCAGCCAGCCAACAAACACACACCTAAAGGCTAAAAAGGATAGGGTCTTCATCAAATTAGGTGTTAGGTGAGTCTTGGATGTTTGAGCTATGGTCAACCTAATCCAAAATCAAGTGACAAATAAACAAAGGTATGCATAAAGAATGAATTGAACAGTAAATTAGGTGAGTCTTGGATCTTTCCGTTAACTTTAATTAATTAGACTGGGTTTGTATCTATCTTAGTCTGCCTTTCCCGAACAGTAAATTCACATCCAAGAGTAAAGAATGAATTGAAAATTATTTGTTAACTTTTGAATAGGAAGGATGCAGCAAGCCCCTGACAAATCAACCCATACCTCTACCTCCTACCCTTCCCATCAACCCTCATGTCTCTCACTGTGCAAACCCTAAACTCGATGTCACCCTCTGCCTCTCTGCCTCTCTGCACGATCTCCTTGATGAGCCCCCCATCGAATTGCAAAACACAAACGCCCAAATGGTGGCCGTTGGATTAGGACTGAAGGGGGAAAAAGAGTCATTTGATCTTTCGATGAAACCCAGCCCAAAACGCGTGAGAGCTGCACCCTGGGCCCAAATGCAGCAGCCCAACCCAGCTGTTAAGCACGGCCCACACTAGCACACACAATGGCAAACCGTAATTAATTCATAATCGAGGGCCCATTCCATAACCAACATGAATTTACTGACCTAAATGGATAATTAGATATGTGTCAGCTTCTGAAATTAGTTGTAGAAATTGAATTTAATGGCTCAGTTTACGACTAATTCCTTGCATGTAAATCCTTTCTTGTGATTCTGAGGTTGTTTTTGTTTGTTGATCAAAGGGGCTTGAAAGAGTCGGATGTGGACAGCTTTGTTGATGATGTCCTTGTGAATCACAAACCATGGGCTTCTGGAGTGCAAGAGTCGTTGACTGGCCCCTATGTATTTATATGCGCACGTATGAGTCAAGATAAATGGGATCATTACCATGCACGTACTCTCATTGATAAGTTCAAACAGGAGGCTGAGCTGCGAGGATTGAAGGATCATGTATTTGTTACTGCTTGCTTTCACATTGGAGGCCACAAGTATGCTGGAAACTTGGATATCTACAGCCTAGGTTCAGATGGAAGCATAACAGATCATTGGTAATATCTGGATCATAACAATATAATATTTATCGTATTGGGATCGATGAAGGAGTATGAATATTATGTATTATTAATTGCAGGTATCCCTTCGCCACTCCTGGTAATGTGCCTGAATTGCTTGATGAGCATATTGGGAAGGGAAAGATTATACAACGACATTGGAGGTTTGTACGTTTTTGGTTTTGCCTATTGTCTTTGGATGAAAATTTTACCTGACGGAAGCTTGTGTTGTCTTATTTTTCAATTGCCGATTATTTCTAGTCTTGTATGATAGATTAATTGATATAGAGTTACGTTAACGTGGAGGAACTTTTGTGGAGAAAGCACAAAAGAATTGGATATAACTGCTACCCTGTACATGTTTCTGATTTGTAATGTTGTTGTGATTTGTTTATAAGCTTGATCATACATGTTCTTACTTAATTGCTATTGACAAAACTTAGAGTTGAATCTTTAAATAGCTGAACACGAAATTCAATTTCATTCCTTACAGGGGCCAAATGGGAGCATCTTCTAATGAAGCTAAAAAAATTAATGACCAGAAGCTTCCAAATGGAGGAGAAAGTAAGAAAAGAAAGGAGAAGCCCAAACAAAATGGCAATTAGACGTGGACGGAGCGGAAGCAAGAATGTCGGCTTGAGTAACACAAACATTGGTGAAAATCCAATGCCCCGAAAACCTAAGGGTTCCTTCGCAAGGTTTGTCCACGGAGAGTGAGTCGGGGCCTAAGATCAGGCCGAAAGGCGTAGTCGATGGACAACAGGTGAATATTTCTGTATTACCCCTTGTTGGTCCCGAGGGACAGAGGAGTCACCAAGAAATCTCAATTTTGTTTATGAATTTCAAAAGAGAGAAAACAACATTGTTGTCCTCGTTGTTTGTTCAATAAACGAGATAAACGACTCTGTGCTAACATCTAAATATGCTTGAACTATTTTTCAGATATACGGCATTGTTGTCACGAATTTTACCTTCATTCTAGAATAGTTTTTCTTTTTTTCTTATTGTGGTTCTCAAACTCAATCTCATGTGGTACTTCAATTATATCCGTTAACTCAATTTATTTTTTTGTTAAATATAGAGGGCATAGCAAGGATTTTGTACATCCACCTCCTTTTTTTCCTTTTTCCTTTTTCCATTTTTTAGGTTGTGGGATGAATTTTAAGTTTGTCATCTCTACTTAATAGAAAAACAAATGAAGTTGACGAAAAGGATACAAAAAAAAATAGTCATGCTATAGCGAGTTTGAAGATCATATAACATATCCATCGATAAAATTACCAATTCACAATAGTCATAATTGTCCTAGATGAGTTTTTATATTTTGTTGCATGATAGCCTCGATCTCTCTCTCTCTCTCTCTCTCTGCCCTTCTCGTATTGTTGCTTATACAAACTTTGCACGCCGCGTTGTAGAAATGGAACGTGGGGGATGTATTTGGAGGAATCGGTCGCTCTTGAAATGTTATTCCTTAATGGTTAACCTCTGTCGTGACAGAGGATGAAAATGTCAAATTTGATGTGCCGCCAAGTATTGATTATATAGGAGGGTTGGCTGTGTGCATCGTTTATTCTTTGGACCATCGCAGTGTAGTGGGTCTTATGGATTGATGTGGTTAATCCTTCCCAGCGAACTTATTTTTCCATCTGGTGAATGGATGCCACCATAACTGGTTCCCATGAAGATTATCTTTGGCTGGGAAGTCTTTCAAACAGGAAGCTCAATCTGAAAAGTGGCGACAAGGTTCGTGTGCATGCAGAATTTTTTGGAACAGAGGATGATCATCAATTTAAGGTGAAGAAAACAGGAGTGAATTCTGTAGGATGGGAATATTGTTTACCTTCAGAAATAAAAAATGTGAACTATGAGCGCGTACCATAAGCGTGAGATGATGATACTGATGAGGAAGACTATCAGATTATACCATATGAGTTTGATGACGACACTGACGATGGTACAGAGTTAAAGAGGTCACTCATCTGATGAGGTCTGCAAAATATTAAGGTTTGATCTTAATATTGAAAGCTTTGACGATGACAAAACAACAGTGAATTGAAGGAAAGCGCAGTAAAGAGACTTGTAAGGAAGGTACGTAGACATTTACTACAAAATGCTAAAGAACTGATGCAATCGTGAAGCATGAAGCAACTTGCTTATAAATCTTACCCATTTAGGTCATTTTACCCTATCTTTTTCCTCTGTAAAGACCATGAAAACATGTTTTTACATCTCAATTTCGTTGCTTCTAAGAGTAATATTGGGGGTTGGGCCAGGCCATGCTCGCTAGTTAGGGGTTTGTTTAAAATTGTTCATATGGCTCAAAGAAGCGGTTCATGGAGAAGCATACGCCTTTTTTTTTAATTTTCGAAAAGCATCCTTAAGTGGTTTTTTAGAATGTACTTGAGTTTCTAATAAAAATTTCAATGTGGTTATAATAGAAGCACTTCTAGCTTAAGCACTTTCTAGAGAAGCAATGTCACGAGTCCTTTTTTTATTTTTTTTAAGTAACTTATCATCTTAACAAATATAAATTAATGATTTTCAATTTGATCAGTGACATTAGAGAAATTTACATGTAAGTATGTTTTACACATCATTCATTAGAGACATATCTTAGGGGGTGGCTTGAGCCTTGAGTGTTCTATTAACCACCTCATTTCAAGGAAATTTCTCTCTTCACCTATCATAGATGTAAGTGTTCTTGCCTGTTACGTGTGAAAGAGGCAATCATGGAGCAACAAGAAATCACATTTTTCTCCGCAACCGGAACAAGCTAGCAGCGGTTTTGACAGAACCCGTCACCAATGCATTAGTTAGAGGTACATCAGAGTTGAATCCGTTCCTAACGGCAACACCGTGCCCACAACTTCCAAGTCCAAAATAAAAACTGAGAACTAATAAGCGTATCATCGTCATGGTTTATGTGTTTGTGCAATAAGTGGTTAGAGCTATGTTCTACAATTGAGAACCAGAAAATTTTTTTTGAAATGACATATGAACTTGCATACTTTTTTTCTTTTTCAATTTGTCATATAAACTAATTTTCAACTTTTAAGACTCAATCCACCCGATCCTGAAATGTTGGTATGTGTCTGCATGGGACGTGACGAGATATATACATATCCCACAACTAATGAATTGTATGCCCTGGCAACCCTGCATACTTCTATCTACTCAGCTGAGAACCTGTTTTCGGTCACAGGCGGAAACCCATGTAAATTACTTACCATGTAGTCGGGTGGTGATGAAGGGATCGTTGACAGCAACGACCTCAACATCACAGAAGATGTTGTTCTTTATTGTGGAGGATTGCCCCTAGCTCTGAAAGTTGTTGGCCATTTGTTGGCTACGGAAAAAAAGTAGAAGCATATGGGAAAGTACATTGAATAAAATATTTCACATGAAAAAATTCATGAGTGGCTTAAATTAAGCTACGATGGGTTAAGTACCGATCATGTGAAGGGTGTGTTCCTTGACATATCTAATTTCTTTATTGGATGGGATATAACTATTGTCATGGCAATATTGGATAGTTGCAATGCAGATAGTCACAAATACTGATAGTACTATGTCCATAAAAATTAGGGTGTTACCATATTTTGTAGTAAACTTATGCAATGCCATATACATGTATATTCATATCGCTCAACGCATTTCGTTTCTCTATAATACTTAGGTGATGACGTTTGACTTGGCTTTGGCTATGAAAGCCAAGCCGCACAGCCTGCTGCACTCCCTCTAGTCTCCCAACACTAGTACCAATTATCGATAGATACCATCAGCTCCGTCCATGGAACCGCCATCGCAGCCTCTTCGTCTTGCCCGTGCTGCTCAAATCGCTGGAAGAACGAGGTGTTCCTGAGCTTTAGAGGTGACGACACGCACTACCTTCACAGACCACCTCTCCATTGTGTTACGCAGTGCCAGAATCAACACGTTCATAGACTACCAGCTCAGAAGACGGGAAAACATACAGAGTGAACTTGACCAAGAAATAAAAGGATCGAGGAATACCATCGTCTGTCTTCTCAAAGAGGTACGCGGAGTCCGGATGGTGCCTGAGGGAGCTGGCCAAGATCATGAGGTGCCAAGAAGATCAAGAGAGGAAAGTAGTCTTCCAATATTGTACGATGTCGACCATTCTCAAGTGAGGAAACAGTGGAATTTTTGGAAAAGTATTTCGGAAGCATGAAAGGGATGAAGATCCAAATGAGGTCGAGCAGTGGGGAAAGGATCTTAAGGCTTCTGCAGATTTGGGTGGCCAGAATCTTAACAAACGTAGTCGATTCATGTTTTATTGCCAATTCATGTAATTGTTCCGCATCATCTATGTCATCAACGACAACAAGCACCTTCATGCTTCCAAGTCTTTTCTCTATCTCTTTGGTTCCTTCGGCAACATTGCTCACATTAATGTCCAACCATTCCAAAACATCTCGAGGAAGTTGTTCTTGCAGAGCAACCATACTTTTCTTTTTTACTCCCCACCTTTTCAAGGTAACATTGACCACTATAACAACGATGATATTCACCACAAACAGCTCTCGCAAGCGTGTTTTACCTAACCACCCATACCCGAAATTCCAATTATTTGAAAGTCAGGTGAACCTCCAACGTCTAAGTATTCAGTACTAAATTCTTGCACGCGAAAATCCATTCCAACTAGAGCACTTGACTTGTTTTAAGTCTGTTGTTTTCAGTAGTTCCCCAATGTCCCCAACAATTTTCTCCATAGACAATCCTTCACGTCTGGCAATTAAAATTCAAAATTATACAAAAGTAAAATTCATCATGCAACTGCAAGATTCATATGAATAAATGCCTCATTCATGATGACCAGATATTTTCTGAGCATAGATGATTTGAGTAAATTAGTTTGATCCATGTGATTAACTAAGCTAAATTCAACAACGTGTCGAAGATCAAATTCTACTTTCTTACTTTTTTGTCATACTTCGAATTAAATTTTGTAAAATGGAATTGAATATGCATAGTCAGATGCATAAATAAATTAAACAAAATAATAAAGAAATTTTTTAAGGAAGTAAAGAAGCAATCATACCCGTCCGCCGAGGTTTAAGATTCTGGCCACCCAAATCTGAAGGAGCCTTGAGATCCTTTCTCCACTGCTCGTCCTCATCTGAATCTTCATTCCTTTCATGCTTCTAAAATGCCTCCGCAAAACCACTAATCTGTTTCCTGACGTCAGAAGGATCAACGTCGTAGAATATTGGAAAGACTATTATCCCCTCTTGGTCTTTTCGGCACCTCATGATCTTCGACAGTTCCCTCAGCCACCATCGGAACTCCGGGTACCTCTTGGAAAAGAAGACGACGACGATCCTCGACCGTTCGATTTTCCGGCCAAGTTCTCTCTGTATATTTTCCCCCCTTTTGAGCTGGTAGTCTATAAACGTGTTGATTCCGGCATTGCGTAACGCAATGGAGAGGTGGTCTGTGAAGGTGTTGCGGGTGTCGTCGACTCTAAAGCTCAAGAACACCCCGTACATCCAGCTGTTTGAACGCCGAGAGGAAGATGAAGAGGCGGCGGCGGCGGCGGTTCCATGGGCGGAACTGCTGGTATCCATTGATAATCAATTGGCGTGCACCTAGCTTCAAGAAAAGTGAGTCAAAACTCTCCAATCGATTCAGTGTGATCTGCATTTCTGAAAATGGTGTCACTACCGTGTAAATAAAGCGAGGGTGTTATTCCCACAATTTAATGGGCTCTCATGGGTCATAAGACCCAGGTCGAATTTGGCTACTTACAGTTTTTGAGCCCATTAATTTCTATTGGGCCCATGTCTAACCCAATCAAGTCATGTTTTCAAAAAAAATAATAATCTCTGTAAACACCGTCAAAACTCTCACGTCTTAATTTTATTATGATTTTTTTCTTTCTCAATTCCAAATTCCAATGCATATATTTAGCAATGTGGAATTTATGAGAAGTTAAAGGAAAGACGGAACAAGAAAAAGATCGACTAGTCTCCTTAGTTGATTTGATACCTTATCTTCAAGAATGGGATTACAAATTTTAATGTGTATGTTAGCACATGTGGAATCGAAATAGGGTGAGTTTCACATTTAGATCTGTGATCCGATTCTTAAGGTAAGGGTCACACATTGGTAGAATAAAATCGATCATATGATTTACACATCAGTTACAAGTTTCCGCATCTCTTTAGTTTGGGTGTGGTGCAGGACGCGGCTACGAGGAAGATGATTGGCCTGGGGAAGCATCATGATGGTCTTTACTACTTGACACAATACCAAAACCCACATCTAGCCTACAACATCCGCAAACACTCCAACCTTTGGCACCAACGTCTCAGACATCCCTTCACCAGACTGTTTCAAGCCTTGAATTAAACAGTTTCTGATATTCATTTTGATTCTAGTCATTTTAATTCAAGCCTTGAATTAAACAGTTCCTGAGGTCTCTTCCCGTTGATACTCTCTAGACTGACTCCAACAGGAACGTGCTTTACACCGAAGATTCTTACGTCCACCAGCAGGAGCAGTTGGACTGACCTGCGCACCACCCTTAAAATACAATAAGGTCGTCACTGGTCAAAGTTGGGCGGCAGATTTCTCAAAAAACTACAAAAGAAAGAAGCAGTTATACAATTTTTTTTTTTAAATTTTTAAATTTGATGGTAACATTTATACAAATATTTAAAAGGGCCACCTACACTGGGGAATCTTGGGAAAGGCTTGACTTTGGTTATTTGAAGGCCAAGCTGCACTTCTACTGGCTGCAATGGATACCAGCAGCTCCGCCGCCTCTTCGTCTTCCTCGAGGAGCTCAAACCGCTGGAAGTACGAGGTGTTCGTGAGCTTTAGAGGCGAAGACACCCGCAACACCTTCACAGACCACCTTGACATTGCGTTTCGCAAAGCTGGAATCAACGCGTTTATAGACAACCAGCTCACAAGGGGGGAAAACATACAGAGAGAACTTGACCGAGAAATCGAAGGGTCGAGAATCGCCGTCATCGTCTTCTCGAAGGGGTACGCGGACTCCCGGTGGTGCCTGAGGGAGCTGTCAAAGATCATGAGGTGCCTAAAAGATCAAGAGGGGAAAATAGTCTGCCCAATATTCTACGACGTTGACCCTTCTCAAGTCAGGAAACAGAATGGTAGTTTTTCGAAAGCATTTGGGATGCACAAAAGGAATGAAGATCCAAATGAGGTCAAACAGTGGAGAGAGGATCTTAAGGTTTCTGCAGATTTGGGCGGCTGGAACCTCAAAACCACGGCCGACGGGTATACTTTTTTGTTTACTTCAAATTTGAAATCACCATATTTCACTAATCAACCAAAATTAAGAAATTATAATTAAGGCATTGAATATGATTTTATATGTTAGAAGAAAAATTGGATCATTGGTCCCTGAACTATGATAGAATTGTAATTTTGGTCACTGCATAAAAATTTATTAGAATTGGTATATGAATTTTATAAATGGTAGAGCATTTGCATATGAATTTCCGTCAAAACTAAGGAAGTGAAATGCAGGGTACAATGCTTCGTTTTTATGGGTGTGTGAAGAACAAATGCTCCACACTTTATCAAATTAAAATACCAATTGTAATGGATTCTTAATTGTATAACTGAAAGCTACAATTGTGTAATAGTCCAATGACCAATGATCTAATCTATTCACATTATAATTGAAGATTAAATACGTTGTTGAATTGAGCTCAGTATATCACAATTTATTCAAACTTGTTTCAATATGTAAATATATAGTCATGATGAATAAGGCATTAGTATGGCTCTTGTAATTTGGAATTTCTACTTGTAGGCGCGAAGGAGTGTTTATTGAGAAAATTATTGGGGACATCAAGGGACGATTGACCCCCAGAGACTTCAAAAATGCCAAGCACTCAGTTGGAATAGCTCTTCGCGTGAAA
Organism: Malus fusca; assembly: GCA_035220775.1. Classification (NCBI taxonomy): domain Eukaryota; kingdom Viridiplantae; phylum Streptophyta; class Magnoliopsida; order Rosales; family Rosaceae; genus Malus; species Malus fusca. The sequence continues at coordinate 1,601,907 of CM069067.1, read as the reverse complement.
GAATTCAACACTAAATACTTAGATGTTGGAGGTTCACCTGATGTTCAAATAATTGGAATTTGGGGTACAGGCGGTATAGGTAAAACAACGTTTGCCAAAGAGATTTGTAGCAAATATAGTCACAGTTTCAGCAGTCAATGTTACCTTGAAGAGGTGAGGAGTAACAAGAAAAATATGGTTAGTCTCCAAGAACAACTTCTTCGAGATATTTTGAAACGGCCTGACATTAAGGTAAGCAGTGTTGCCGAAGGAACCAAGGAGATAGAGAAAAGACTTGGAAGCATGAAGGTACTTGTCGTGGTTGATGACATAGATGATGCGGACCAATTAGATAAATTGGCAATAGCACATGACTCGTTTGGTCCAGGGAGCAGAGTTATTATAACGACAAGAGATGAACAAGTGCTAAATATACAAAAGGTGGATAAAAGATATAAAGCACAAGGAATGACTGATGATGAAGCTCTTAAGCTTCTTAGTTGGCATGCCTTTGGAAATGATTGTCCAGATAAAGAATATATTGAGCTCGCAAGAGATGTTGTTGATTATTGTGGAGGATTGCCCCTAGCTCTTGAAGTTGTTGGCCATTTGTTGGCTACAAAAAAGAGTAAAAGCATATGGAAAAGTACATTGGATAAATTGAGAAATATTCCAGATGGAAAAATTCATGAAACGCTTAAATTAAGTTACGATGGGCTACGTGATGATCATGTGAAGGGTGTATTCCTTGACATATCTTGTTTCTTTATTGGATGGAGTAAAATTTTTGTCACGGCAATATTGGATGGTTGTAGTAGTTTTTCTGTAGAAGCAGAAATTATCACACTCTGCGAACGATGTCTCTTATATATTGATGAAGAGGGATACTTGAGGATGCATGATTTGATTCGAGATATGGGAAGAGAAATTGTGCGGGCAGAATCTCTTGTGGAATTGGGAAAACGTAGCCGATTGTGGCATAGTGAAGATGCAAAAAGCGTGCTCATGAACGAATCAGTAAGTACTTTTGCAATAAAAAGATGTTATGTTAAGTACATGTAAAGAAAGAGAAGTGTATACGCATATCCGCATATATATAATGTATGCCTATATTTGAAGAAAAAGAAGAAAAGGCTTTCATCCACTGTAAATTGAAAGAGAAAATACATAATTAATTATGTTGTATGCCCTACCATTCTAGTAGTTCATTCATCCAATTCATGGCTCTGCTTCGTGTGAATATTATCATTTTTTTTTATCTCTAACAGGGAACAAAAGCAGTTGAAGGACTAGACTTAAGGTTGCCAGAAGATTCTGATGACAAAGAAAGCTTCAGTACAGAAGCGTTTAAGAAGATGCGGCGTCTGAAATTTCTCCGGCTGGAAAATGTAAAGCTGACTGGAAGCTACAAACATCTTTCCAAGGAGTTAAGATTGTTGGTTTGGGATGGATTTCCCCTTGAAGCCATACCAGCAGATTTTGATCAACGAAACCTAGTTTTTATTGACCTGAGAAATAGCAAGCTTGTACGAGTTTGGGATGATTCAGACCTGGTACGATATAATTATCAATGTCCTTGTAAATATCAACATCGGTCATCGTCATGCATTCTCTCTTTTATTTATTTGGATTTTTATTATTGTTTTCACTTTTTGATTAACAGTTGCCTAAGAAGTTGCCTAAGATGTTGAAGTGTCTCATTCTTAAAGACTGCCATAACCTGACTGAATTACCAGACTTTTCCAAACTCCCACATCTCGAGGAATTGAACCTCAGTGGCTGTAAGGGTTTGTGTAGGGGTTACCATTTTTTACTACAACTGAAGATGATTGAGGCATTAGGTCTCAGTGACTGCAATATAACAGATGGTGCCGTTCTCGAAATAATTGGGAGTCTATCTTCTTTAAAATATTTAGTTCTAGATGGGAATGGTTTTAATAGGCTGCCCAATCTCAATGGCCTTTCTCAGCTTTAGGAATTACATCTAAATCATTGCACAAACCTTGAGGCAATCCCAAATTTGCCGAACAGTTTGCTTCTACTGGAAGTGAATTACTGCACTGCACTGGAAATAACGTCCGACTTTTTAGAGATGTCGAAAATGAGGAAATTGGAACTGAAAGACTGCCGCAAACTCAAAGATATTCCAAACTTGGAGAACTCATTGGACTACATGGAATCAATTCACATGGAAGGGTGTACCAGTCTCACTGATACTTTTAAGGAGAACCTCCAAACGGTACTCTCTCTCTCTCTCTCTCTCTCTCTCTCTCTCTCTCTCTCTCGTATTGTTGCTTATACTAACTTTGCACCCCATGGTGTAGAAAAATGCATTTGGTGGAATTTTTCTCTTTGGAAATGATATTCCTAACTGGTTAGCCTATGTCGCAAGAGAGGATGAAACTGTCAAATTCGAAGTGCCGCCAAGTATTGATTATATAGGAGGGTTGGCTTTGGGCATCGTTTATTCTTCGGACAACTCCGACTGTACTGGGATTCTAACCATTGGTGTTGTTAATCGTACCCAGCGAACTAACTTTCGCGTCTGGGCAATGAAGGCCACCGTAACTGCTTCCCATGAATATTATCTTTGGTTGGGAAATCTTTCAAACAAGAAGCTCAATCTGAAAAGCGGTGACATGGTTCTTGTAAAAGCAGAATTTTCTGGACTAGATAATACAATTATTAAGGTGAACAAAACAGGAGTGGATATTGTAAAATGGGATTTGTCTGATGGTCGTACTAATTGGTACGACTATGAGACTATGTCATATGAGTCTGATGAAGACACTAAGGACGATACACAGTTGAGCAATCGCCAAGTTTTCCTCTGCTACAAGACCCCCGAGGCTTGGCCATGGCGCATCAAAGGCTCTGAGTCCGATCCACTCCCTAAGTTCTTTGCATCCGCTCTCAAAGCTCGCAAGAACGACATCTCCGTTAAGGTCCCTTTTCCAGCTCAATTCGTCAGCATTTCCGATTATTTTTTCTTATCGTTTCTTATTTCCTGGAGCTACTAAGTTATGGTGTTGAGCTGAATTGACTCCGTTACTCACTTTTTTCTTGGTTTTTGATAGTCGTTGCTGACAGTAATTGAAGGACGCGAAGGAACTGAGTTTTCCAATGGCGATGTGTTGATTTTCCCACAAATGATCAAATACAGGTAAATTTGTGTTGATTTCTTGAGGTTTTTGTTCTGTAGTTGCTTTAATTTTAATCCGAATTTATAGGATTTAGATAATTAACCAGTGAGTGGTTAATTTTAATCTGATTCATAATGATGAACTGAAACCGCATTTGAGTATTTCTTAACAATACAACAGTAATAAGAATAAGGACATTAAGCAAGCTTGAGAGGTAAGGAAGAGAACAACAATGTCGCGCTGGAGTAATCTGAACCAATAACTTATAATAACCATTCAAGATGGCACATAAAAGCTTAGCTTGGTGGATGAAAAAAGTTCAAATGGTGGTTAGATTATGGAATACTGAGAGTGTTGTCTTACCTATAGCTACATTGAAGAATACCATGTAAAATTGCTTACGACGGAGAGATTAAAACATGAGCCAACCCACGTTCCCACCTGGACGTTAACAATTCTCTGTTCAAGCAGAGAAACAATCAAAACATACTGATGCGCCAACAAAATGCTACATTAGTAAGAATACTCCACTTGAGACAAAATCTAGAGCTGTTATTGGCATTTAGAAAACTAAGTCGTAATACCGTTATTCGAAAACCACTCGAGTGCTATTCAAAAACTGAGTCATATACTATTAAACCTAAGTCGTAAACTATTGAAACGAATTATTTCCTTACTACAACCAACACTTCCAATATCAAAAGAGAAATAAATAACAGTATACGATTAGCAGAAAAGTGCCACATTACATACCATCAAAAGCCAGCAACTAATTCCTGATATCAATTGCTGGAGGAAAAAACCTTGCCTGATGCAAAACAACAATTAAATCGAAAAAGTAAGTTCGTTTTTGTTATATTATGACCGACTGTTTATGTAAAAATGCTTCAGACCTAACCTTCCCTATCTGAAACTAAGCAAAAATCGAGATGGATTCCATTTCAGGGGACATTTAGAGATCCCATATTTGAGACTCTACACTAAAATCAATTCCAATGAAATTTTCTCTGCATTTGAAACTACTTTATCTCATCCTCACTAAATCTGCCAGCACTGCATACTCTCTCGAAGAGTTCTCACCCAGCCGTGTACTCCATCACAATGGCTAGATGAGGTGGTGTGAGCAGAACCAGCGAGAAAGACACCGCACTACTCTCAAGTCTTAAACACAAACCTCTTTATCAATTATCACAAATAAGCCACTCTAAAGGCTATTTCCACTTCAAAGTAAAAACAAAGTGCAATAAGTATAGCTCATATTTTTAGCAGAGTTATTTTGACAACAATTCTGCAAGTGGTGGATTTCTGTTAGTCCTACTGCATCCCAGGCTCAAAGTTTTAACCATCCCGCGTACCAGTTTGAGCACACCAAAGGCCAAATTTAGCATGTTCTGTCTTCATCCACCCACCATCAGCAGATACTTATACAAAATTCAAACAGAAGTTCCCAAATTCATTCTTAAAATACAAAATTAAAATAGTTTATGATCACTGACCTCTTCGAATCAAACGATATTCGGTCCATTCGGATGCAGTGATCTGTGGTTCATGATTTCCCTTTGAACATGTTCATCTATCTGCATCACCAAAAAAAAAAAAATTAAAAAAATACACAAAGTTTAAAGGATAAGAAATAAAGAAAATTCAGAAAAAAGGAAAGATATAAGAGTCGAAGAAGACAGAACCAAAACATCTCGCTGCCTCTCTACACGATCTCCTTGACGAGATCCCGACCCCCGCAAACCCCCAACCACTGAATTGCAGAACACAAACGCCCAAAATGGTGGCCGTTGGATTAGGACTGAAGGGGGCAAAATAGTCATTGGATCTTTCGGTGAAACCCAGCCCAAAACGCGTGAGAGCTGAACCCCGTGCCCAAATGCAGCAGCCCAACCCAGCTGTTAAGCACGGCCCACACTAGCGCACACAATGGCAAACCGTAATTAATTCATAATCAAGGGCCCATTCCATAACCAAGATGAGCAGTGCAATTTATTTTCCTAGTTTTGACTGAAGTAATTTCTGTTTCGACTTCTCTTTTGATTACGAAATTGTGCTAAATGTCATGAACTAAGTAGATAATTAGATATGTGTTATCTTCTGAAATTAGTTCTAGAAATTTAATTTAATGACTCAATTTACGACTAATTCCTTGCCTTACAAGGAATTAAAGAGTGTTAGGTTATTGTTTCCTGTAAATTCCTTTTTGTGATTTTGGGATTGTTTTTGTTTCTTGATCAAAGGGGCTTGAAAGAGTCGGATGTGGACAGCTTTGTTGATGATGTCCTTGTGAATGACAAGCCATGGGCTTCCGGAGTGCAAGAGCCGTTGACTGGCTCCCAAGTATTTGTATGTGCACAAGGTAGTCGAGAGGAATGGAATCGTGATAGTGCACGTGTTCTCATTTATAAGTTCAAAGAGGAAGCTAAGCTGCGAGGATTGACGAATCAGGTATTTGTTGCTGCTTGCTTTCACATTGGAGGCCACAATGGAAACTTGATTATCTATAGCCCAGGTTCAGATGGAAGCATAACAGGCCATTGGTAATATTCGGATCATAACAATTTAAAATTTTGTTGTATTGGGATCGATGGAATTTGAATAATATGTATTATTAATTGCAGGTATGGCGACGTCACTCCTAATGATGTGCCGGAATTGCTTGATGAGCATATTGGGAAGGGAAAGATTATAGAACGACTGCGGAGGTTTGTACGTTTTTGGTTTTGCCTATCTTTGGATGAAATTTTCACTGGACGGAAGCTTGTGTTGTCATAGTTTTCAATTGCTGATTATGTCTAGTCTTGTATGATAGATTAATTGATATAGAGTTACATTCACATGGAGGAACTTCTGTGGAGAAAGCACAAAAGAATTGGATATAACTGCATTACCCTGTATATGTTTTTGATTTGTAATGTGGTTGTGATTTGTTTATTAAGCTTGATCATACGTGTTCTTACTCAATTGATATTGACGAAACTTAGAGTTGAATCTTTAAATAGTTGAACACGAAATTCGATTTCATGTTACAGGGGCCAAATGGGACCATCTTCTGATGAAGCTGAAGAAATAAATGACCGGGAGCTTCCAAATGGAGAAGAAAATAAGAAAATCGAGAAGCCACAAGAAAATGGCAATCAGATTCACCAAGAAAAGGGCAATCAAATTGAGAATAATGAGAACTTTTCAGGTTGTTGCCAGAGTGCTAATAGTGATGAATTTACATGCTGCGAAGAAGTAAGTTTGGAGGAGAACGGTGGAAGTGAGGAAAAAAAGCCGAAAGAAACCAAGGAGTCGTGTGCCAGGAAGGATGCCTTACGGAAGCTGTCAAGCTTGATTGGAGCAGTGGCAACAGTAGTTGTGGCCTATTGCTTTTATAGAAGGTCAGGCAGAAAAGTACTCTAATCCATGTTGGGTTTTGCCACAGGTGTCGAGGCCCTATTTTCTTTTTCATTTTTTCTTTGTAGAAAGATGTTATGAGGTCAATTAAATTATCCTCCGAACCATGCTCTTATATGAAAGGAGAAATCTAATAAACTGTTGAATGGTTTTATCTTGATTGGGATTTCTTATGAGACTGCTTGCTAAATGTTGATGTGGTATTTTCTAAGCTCCTATGATTGTTTTCGATTTGGATGCTGGACTTATATTTCAACCACCAATTCTGTCAAAATTTATGGTAATTTTTGTGAAACAAATCTCAATTTTGTTGTTTATGAATTTCGAAAGAGAGAAAACGGCATTGTTATCGTCGTCGTTTGTTCAATAAACGAGATATTCGTTTGTGTGCTAACATCTTAATCTGCTTGAACTATTTTTTAGATGTACACCATTGTTGTCACGAGTTTTACCTTCATTCTAGAGTAGTTTTTCTTTTTTTCTTATTGTGGCTCTCAAACACAATCAAATATGGTACTTCAATTATATCCATTAACTCAATTTATTGTTCTGTTACATATAGAGGGCATAGCAAGGATTTTGTACATCCACCTCCTTTTTTTTTCTTCCATTTTTTAGGTTGTGGGATAAATTTTAAGTTTATCAGCTCTACTTGAAAAACAGAAAAACAAAAAAAACAAATGAAGTTGACGAAAAAGATACAAAAAAAAGTCATGCTATAGCGAGTTTGAAGATCATATAACATATGCATCGATAATACTACCAATTCACAAGAGTCATAATTCTCCCAGATGAGTTTTTATGTTTTGTTGCATGATACTCTCTCTCTCGCTCTCTCTCTCTCTCTCTCTCTCTCTGCCCTTCTCGTATTGTTTGCTTACACAAACTTTGCACGCCGTGTTGTAGAAATGGAAGATGGGGGATGTATTTGGTGAAATTTGTCGATCTTGAAATGTTATTCCTTAATGGTTAACCAATGTCGTGAGAGAGGAAAAAAATGTCAAATTTGAAGTGCCGCCAAGTTTTGATTATATAGGAGGGTTGGCTGCGTGCATCGTTTATTTAGCGAACTTATTTTTCCATCTGGTGAATGGATGCCACCATAACTGATTCCCATGAAGATTATCTTTGGCTGGGAAGTTTTTCAAACAGGAAGCTCAATCTGAAAAGTGGCGACAAGGTTTGTGCGCATGCAGAATTTTGCTGTGAATGTAAGAAAAATGAGTTAGCACTATCCAATGCTCATTTTGCTAAATGAAACGCCTAGAATCTATTCATTTCAAGTAAAAATCCAGAACATGAAGATGGAGATATCGGACGTTGAAAAGTGATTAAATTGTCATCTTAACAATCGATTTAACCTATATAATACACCAACAGGTATCAAATTCGATCTTAGAAAAAAATAAAGCTGCTGATGAGATAACTGATTCCTGGTGTGAGTCATCACTTCTACTTTTTATGGCAATGATTACTTAAAAGTTCTCATGCATACTCAATTGATCAATAATATCGACAATAAATCCATCATTTCAGAAGGGTCATTACTAAACATCTACTAATCTGTAGTTACCTATAGTTTGATAACTGGAAGCCTGAGGCTTAACAAATTTGTAGAAGTTCAGTAATGACCCTCCTAAAGCAGTTTATCAATATCTATGTATGTGAAGTTAAGAAAGGCATGAAGAAACTGGAGTCAAAACACAATTAATTTTAATTTAAGAATTTGAACAATGAACCTTGAATTAGTACACTTGGTGATTTGAACATAAACTCTTAACTACATTGAAAGTCATGATATCAAAGCAATGATGAAACTTCTTCACATGATATCATTTTGAACCATACCAAAGCATGCGAATTCTATGTGATTTTGTTAAGAGTAAATATTTCCATACCTGTAGCAGGGAAAAGTATGGATGTATCCCTTCCCTTTTCTTTTTTGGTCTGAATGTATCCCTTCCCTTTAAAGGTTGCACTGCTCAAGAAGTAAACTCATTATGAAGAAAGTATATTCATAAATTAATTAAAAAAAAATTAAAGTAAATTATGCATCACGATTTGGACTTACTTTTCTGGCAACTTCTTGCAGTGAAGAAGAGAGCCGGATGGAATAATCGATCAGCTGGGTGAAGGATTTAGAGACCCTACCTCCTCCATTCTCTGAGAGCGAAGCCCTCCTCAGGCAGCATCTCCTCATTTCCATGGCCTAAGGTGGAGCAACCGTCACCCTCTCCCTCACCGACGGCTTCCCTGCCTCCAATGCAACCACCGTTGCAAAATCTACAACATAGAAATCCCAAATTGAGGAATGTTATCCTCAAATGTCCTTCGAAAGACATGCAAAATGAAGAACAATGGACCTAGCGGGCAAAGAAGCTGATTGGTGTTCATAAATTTTTTTTTTTAAGTTTTAATTACCTTGTATTTGACATGAGGTTCAGAACTCTCTTCAATTTCTTTTGGTTCTGGTTTGGCTTCAGGCTTAGCCTCCATTGTTGCCATTGACAGAAGACGGGTTCTTAGGAATAGAAGTGGACATGAATAGAGCATGATATGATCTAATTATGAAAACATATACTAATCAAACTCTAAAATTTAAAGTGCATGAACGAATTTATCCAAGTATGTTGAGAAGAATTATTTTTTTTATATATCGCTGGAATCTAACAAAGATTTATGTCTAAAGAGAAAAAGAAAAAGAGCTTTAAATGCGAGTTGTTTGGTGTGGTTTTCGTTTTCTTTCTCTTCTTCTCTTACGGACTAAGCATACACCTATCCATCTCTCTTCCCTTTATGTATAAATCTATACACACACGCATATATTCACACACACATCTATATACACGCATATATTTATATACACGGACAACATTGAGTTCAATCCAAATCTATAGTCCTAACAATGCACTTAACACATTAGAAACATAAATCCAATGTAGCTTCAAATGTCATGTTGTTTTGTTGCCATCTTAAATGTTGCTTTGGAAAAGCAAACATAGAGCAATAAAAGATAAGTTTCTCATACGCCTAAGTACAATTTTCCTTCTCTTACATACACACACACACACATATATATATATATACAATTCTATCTTGTTCCAGTTACAACTTCCTATAACTATTGAAAAAGTATTCTCACATGCACTCAGAATCCTAGTCCAAGTCAAGCCATAAAGAACATTGTATATTAATATGAACATAGTCATTGGCCAATATCAATTTAATCAGAAATTTTTGTGTCAGCAGCAATGTCAGGAACAAAAATCAGAAGAAATCATCATAGAAGCTGTACCCCCTCGTAAAATGAACATAACAAATTTCAGAATCCCAGAGAATTATAGCATTGAACAATTTAGGCAACAGAGGGGCTGAACCAGTAACAGTGAAAGCATACTATTAGTGTTTTGCCATAAGGAAAAATAAAAATAAACAAATCATACCATAGTGCGTTCGAGAGGTCATCTCTTTTCACATCAGAGTACTCATCGTTCAGCTGAACAATGCATAGAGGGGAAAAAACAACATATCACATACCAATGCAATCAAAGAGTCTAAGATTGTAAAGAACTGAATGGAACATAATGGAAGCAGCAGCCCACAAATCATTTAAGAAACAGAGGCAGAGCAAGCAGACATTCAAACAGAACCCTTATTATCCGTTGTCTAGGGCAACCAAACAAAACCCAACAAATCTCCTCAAATTACAAATGGGAGCTATTTTTTTAGGTGATTTGTTGGTTTTTATTTGGAAGCCAAATCAGTTGGGAATTTGAGAAAATTGAAAAACCCAAAGCTAATTAAATCCAAAAACAACAATCCACAATGAAAGTGAAAAACTTGGGGAGCTGAAATACCAAAAACCCACCAAATTCAAAACCTAAGTAAAACCCTCAATTAAACCCCAACTACAAACCTGAATTAAACCTTCAATTAAACTCCAAATTAAGCTATTAATAAAACCCAAATTAAATCATCAATCAGGAAAGATAAAAATACAAAAGGGGGTTTAAGAGGTGTACCTGTAGTGAGTGAGTGAGTGAGTGAGTGGGCAAGTGATGTTGCGACTGTGAGAGGCCGAGAAGAACACGGAGATGGGATCGAAGATCAAGGATCTGCAGCAATGGCGCTGAGATCCCCACTATTCCCCTTCCTTCTCTATCTGTCGCTCTGTCTCTGTCTCCCTTTCCTATCTCTATCTCTATCTCCATCAGCATGGCCTCCCAACTGCGAAACCCTCAGCGAGCGATCCCTACTCCTCCCTTTCCCACTCTCTCTTTCGCACTGTCTCCCTTTCCCTCTTTCGCGCTGTCTCCATCTCCCTCTCTCTATCTATATCCCAGATGTGGAATGGATCCTCTGTGACACGCCCCGACCCTGATATTCCCCGAATACCAGGACCGATACGTGCTGGCCGACACCCGAGGGTGACGAAAGCCATTAATTGATACAAAAGCTAAGAATAAGAAATAAATAAGGGTTAGAAATTTAAAATACCAAGAATTAATAATTTAGGAACGTGCTCAGAGCATACAACTAAACCTAATCACTAAAAAGAATTAAGATAAAATTGAATGAATAAAGAAGTGGGTCCTACATCAAGAGGATCCGAAGATGCTGCTGCGGAAGTGTCTTGACGCCGGGATTAGGTGCCTTGATTCTAAGTTCTGAATGGGGGCGCAAAACAAAGGTGAGTGGACCAAGTTTATATATATAATAATAATAAAACAGTTATCAACATACTAACCCCCAAAATTTATATAAATGAAAACTACTAGCATAATAAGTGATGGATTTAAATCAAAATCCTAGCATGCCAAATATCTTAAAAGCCAACATCGCGGAAATGCATCGCGGAAATCAAAACAGTAAACATATCATAAATCGTCTCGTAAACGCGGTGTGCTGCTAGAAAGATCACTGAATAAATATAACTCCCGGCCCAGTGCCTGCACCTCAGTCTCTGTGCCCGTAGCCAGAGATAACTCCCTCCCGGCCCAATGCCTGTCTCCGTGTCCCTCAGCCTTTCGCTAGAGATTATTTCTCCCGGCCTACATGCCAACACCAGATCCTCGCCCCAGGCGGCATAGTGTCCACTAGGTACGCACAAATAGTTACGTCTCTCGTAAATACCACTTCATAGCGTAGGTTACCGATCATCGTCTACACTATAAAGAGGGGTTCAAAAACATGTTCTAGCATCCTATCGTCATCTATCAGATAGTCTACCAGTTCATGGTTTTTATAGAAAATATGATATATATTAAAATATAGCTCAATATAGGCCACAATTAATTCCTCACCAAAAACACGAGACGATAATCAATATCTTAAATCATCAGGCTTCACATAAATCAAATTATAAATCCGTAGGCATGCTAATCATTTATGCAATTAAATTATCAAATCATGTAATTTTAGAAGGGGTCCACTCACAGTACTTAGCCGCCAAAAGCTGCGCCACTAGCGAAGACAGAACATCAGAATAATTGCCCCTAAGCACATAAAGAGTCCAATAAATAAAACTATATAATAGAAATTGAATTTGGGAAAACGGACATTGGAAACAGATTTAGAACGTCGTTTTACCCTAAGAAGGGTTGGGGTGTTTCACTCTGCCCCAAAATCTGAACCAACACAAAGATTAGGCAGTAAATCACATAATAATAAATTAATCAAGTGTTTTATATAATTAAAGTTCATAAACTGCAGAAGTACAGGGTGTACCATAGCTGATGAGCTTCCAGCTCCCACTTTTTGCCTTAAAATTCCCAACATCTTTGATTCTTTCACACAAAATCACACTGAACGCAAACAAAAATAAGAAACAAAATACGATTTAAGAACTGAAAATTTAAGTGAAAGCACTGGGAGAGATGAGGAGGAATAACAAATGATTTACTGGAAAAATGGAAAAAAAAATCAGATCAAAATTCGGACAGAAATAAACAATACGAATTAGGAATTTATGAGGGGAACGAATCTGTTTGGTGGATTGGAGCGGGGATCGGATAAAACGATGTAACCCAATTTTTTACCCAAAAAAAACAGAGGATCGAGCATGGGGAGAGCGAGACGAAGACAGAGAGAAGGAAAAGCTTGCGAGAGACATGGAAGAGCGCCGAGGAGAGGAAGATTATGGTTTCAGTAGATGAGAGAGGAAGTGAGAGAGAGAGAGAGAGGTTGAAGATGCAGTCGATGTAGTCTGAATTCCTTTCACAAAATCAAACCCCCATCCCTCCACATCCCTCAATCACCGACAGCAGCCTTGATTTGAGGAGGAAAAATCAACCCTAAACCCCTTTTTGGTAGCTTCAGTGCCTCACTCCTCTCTCTCCCTTCCCCTCCCTCTCTCTGCAATCCATGCTTTTTTGGCAGCATCACTCCACCTTACCCATCCCAAAACGTCCCAAACCCTACGGACAAAATTACCCTTCTATGTTCTAATATTACCCTTCCAACCCAACCAAAATCTGATGGGTTTCTTAGAGCAAGTCCACCCATGGACATTGCTCGGGGACAGGGGAGAGGAAAGGGCCCAAGGCCCTGTGAACTTGCTCCATCCTTGAAGAGCTCGAGCTGTTGAGAAGGCCCGAGCTCCAGGCCTGTCAACTCTTCACAGCCCGAGAGCCCGAGTGGGTGTGACGCCAGCGCTGGTGTCTGCCCTTTTTTTTATTTTTTTCTGTCAGGCGCGTGCATTCCACTTGCGCGTGGGGGCGCGTCGCCCGACAACTTTTCAGAAAAATCAGGCGACTTTTCAGTCGGTCTCAGTTACCGTTGGGAACCCACGTGGCTTCCCACGGTCCATTCGATCTCAACGGCTCTTTAATTTGGACCATTGGATCTCAACGGTAAAAAAAATAAAAAAAATCTTATTTAATATCAACCGTTTGATCTGAGATCAACGATCGATATTAATATACTTTATAAATAAATAAAAAATAGTTTTAAAATTAAGAAAAGTTACCGTTGTGACACGTGGCACAATCTGGAGTGTTGGAATTCAATTTTTTTTTAAATCCAACGGCAGAGATTAATTATTTGAATAAAAAAATTTAAAAATTGTAAAAAAAATCCAAAAAATTATCTGATTTTTTTTTTTAAAAAATGTTTCTATTTTTCTATAAATAAATTCTCATTATCATCTACTTTAAACCACAATTTCATATTTTCTCAACTACTTTCAATCACATTCCTATCTTTCTCTCAAAGTTTGAATCCAATTTTTTTCAACAAAATGACTACTGATGCAGGTACGAATTGGACGCTTTTTGAAGATGCTGCATTGTGTACTAGCTGGGTTGAAGTTAATTACTCATAGTTCATGTACGGGTAATGAGATGCAGTTGCGAAAAATGTGGAGTCTTATTCATACCAATTATCTTGAAAAAATGGGTGGGAGTAGAACCAAAGAATCGTTGTCTAGTCGTTGTAAATTACTTAGCCAATCGTTTAGTATTTGGAGAGACGATTTGGCACAAGCTAGTAGTAATCTTCGAAGTGGGGAAAATTACACGGATCAGGTATGACACGCCCCTATCCCGATGTCCTCGGGACATCGGGATGGTCACATGCTGGCCGACACCCGAAGGATGACGAAAGCCATTTAATTTAATTAAAAGCTCAGAAATAAGCTAAAACAGGCAGCAGGAACTAGCAACAACATACTAAAATTCAACTTCTAATTAATAACATCAGTTCAAAGCATACGTATATTACAGAGTACGAACAGAATTCAAGATAGAGAAGTGCTATATTACAATAGATAACGAAGCAGAGGATATATAGCACTGGATCACTGGTAGGGGAAAGCCTCGTAGCTTAAATCGTAACCCTCGTTCGTAGGTCCTGAAGGGGGCGCAAAACAAACATGAGTGGACCAGTTTGATATAAATATAATAAAACAGTTATTAACATACTAACCCCCAGGTTTATGAAAACATATATATAATGTAAAACATAGGTTTTCCGAAACCTAGCATGATGTGCAGTATCTCAAATTCATAACTTATATAAGTAATAAACACTAGTGATTTGTCCGATAACCTTCATGCCCCATGCCGGCTCCCCGTCTCTGAGCAGACAGTCAGAGGAAAATACACTACAGGCCCCATGCCGGCTCCCCGTCTCTGTGCTAAATAGCCAGAGGAAACACACTTCAGGCCCTATGCCAACCCCAAATCGTCGCCCGGGACGGACCGGAAACTATCCCTACGTCCCGTAGCTAGGTAAGTACAAAACCACATAACATATATAGAAAAAACAACTTCATAGTATAAAGTCATTCATCATCTATACTATAAAGAGGTGTTCTAAACATGTTCTAAATATCATATCGTCATCCATCGGATATTTTATAAGAACATGGGTTACAGGAAAAATAGTAATAATTCAATCTAGCCTCAGTAAGCATATTATCTCATAAAGTACTTCATAAAACATAAGTATTAAATCATGTTTTTCATGTATGCATTCTATTATTAAAACATGCTTTTAAAGGGGGCCACTCACCGTACACTGATGGTGCAAAGCTTTACCAAAAAGTATAGCGGATTCACCGTTAATAATTGCACATATTCACATAAAGGAGTACCTTTAGTCAAACTATATTCAAACGATTGAATTTGGGAAAACAGACTTCAAAAACGGGTCCAGGACGTCGAAATTAGCCTAGGAGAGGTCATGGACGAAATCCCAAAAAGTCAACTCAAAAGTCAACGTTGACAGTTGATCGGTCAAAGTCAACTGTCAGAGGTCAAAGTCAACTGGGCTTTGAATTGGGTTGGGCCGAATGGGCCTTAAGGGTTTTGGGGAAAGGGCTTTCAGCCCCTTAACAGAAAATGGCCTAAAAGGGCCCTAATTCTAAATCAGAAAATAAATAAAACCTAAAAAGGTTTTGGGTTTACTAATGGGCTACAACCCTAAACATAATGGCCCGAAGGCCTTTAAGTCCTAAACAACTAATAATTAACTAAAACAATTAAAAGGAAATTTTGGGCTAGGGCTTGGGCTCCCTCACCACACGGGCCTAAGGCCCACTTGACATGGAACCGGCCTGGGAGGCCTGTCTCACCGGAGCTTCACAACTCCGGCCGACTACCACACACAACCCTAGACCCCGATCTAGGTACCAAAACGAAGAGCAAGACGAGGGGAGTGTTTTTATACCTTCATTTCGTCGTGGAACGGCCGGAGATGGCCGGAAAAACCCCCGAGGTCGCCAGAGTTGGGTGTGCTTACACCCGGCTTCGATTTCGTCCTATAACCTCCAAATATCACACAATAAAACTCAGCCCACAAGATTCTTGGACGAAATAGGGGAGATTTGAGGCTTACCTCACCGGGAAAGTACAAAATCTCGCTAGAGTTCCTTTTCCAGTTTCTGGAGTCGCGGGAATGAGAGGGAGAGAGAGAGCAGGATGAGATGGTGATGATGAGTGATGCTTCCTCGCGTGGGGAGATGAGTGCATGCGTGCGGTGCAGAGAAGAGAGAGAGGAGTGAGAGATGAGAGAGAGCCGAGAGGGATAGAGAGACAGGACAGACAAGAAAACAGAAAAGAAGAAGAAAGAAGGAGTTCACGGGGGGGGGGGACAGAGAGAGAAGTGGGAGGAATGATGGGGTACTGCCACGTGGCAGCTTGAGGAATAAAAGAATCCAATGCTTTAATTTCTGATTGGGTAGTCAAAGAGGATGAAATTGATAGATTCATAAATATTTAGGGAACATTACACAAATATAATTTTATAAATGGGGGTGGGTGTTACAAGGTAACAATATATTATTTATTTGTTTGTACTATACCCAAATTTACATTGTAATTATTTGTTTGTATTATTTATTTGTTACATACTTTAATTATAATTATTTGTTTGTATTATTTATTTGTTACATGCTTGAAGAATAAGACATTGTAAGTAGAAACTATGAATAATGATACAGATTTTGATTTGGTGAAGAAGGAAGCAGAAACTATGAATAATGATAGAGATATTGAGAAAATTGGTATGAGATTTCAAAGGATGGATGATGGATTATATGGAGGATTCTAAAATGATTAGGTTGTAGATAGTGCCACGTGGCATGCCATCATTCGTTAAAAATCTCATCGAAATCTATCCTAAAAGATTCTGAAAAGATAACGACATGTGGCACGACGGCATTGGATAAAAATCTTATCGAAATCCATCACCAATAATTATCTTTTCGAATAATGACACGTGGCGCAACGAGAACGATTTAAAATCTGATCGAAATCTATCCTCAAAGATTCTGAAAAGATAACGACACGTGGCCGATGACATTGGATAAAAATCTTATCGAAATCTATGACTAATAATAGTCGTTTTGGGTAAATGACACGTAGCGCAACGAGAACGATTTAAAATATATTATCCGAAATTACAAATAAATTTATTTAGTATTATTTTGTAAAAAAAAAAATTAATAATATTTTATTGCCTATTGCCAGGGCTATTCAAGTGCAAGGGTGGAGATGCAAAAATGCAATTACTGTTCATTAGAGCGATTATTGTCCACATGGTGGATTGAATAGTGGATTGCCTGGGGGAAGGCTCCAAGGGTGGAGTTGCTCTTATAAATAAGGTGAAATCAAGGGGCAATCCGTTCCAAACCCTACGGACAAAATTACCCTTCCAACCCAGCTCAAATCTGATGGGTTTCTTGTAAATAAGGTGAAATCTAAGCTACAGTAAATCCCTGTGGCAGATTGGTAAATAAGTTGAAATTCATCTCAAAACACTGTTCATTTGAACAACGCCAATTTCAAACCTTACTTTACACTAAAGTAATAATGGGAGGTTTGAAAGATTGCCAAAAAGTCAAAGATGTTCCAAGCTTGGATAACTCGTTGGTGAACTTTGGTGGAATTTTTCTCTCAGGAAATGATTTGCCTAATTAGTTAGCCAAAGCCGCGTATGAGGATGGAACTGTCATATTTGAAGTGCCTTAAAGTATTGATTACATGGGAGGTTTGACTGTTATGTCCATCGTTTATTCTTTCGAACAACGACTCGCAGTCTGTTGAAACAGAAGATATTTATAACAGTTATATGTTCCAAGGTGAAGAAAACAGGAGAGGATGTTCTAGAAATTGAACCTCGTCCAGGAATGGATATGATCGACTATGAGCGTGTAGAGTAGGAGCACGATTATAGGTAGGATGACGACACTGACAATGAAGTAGGGTTAGGCCATCACTCATCTGAGTCATCTCATTCTCATGAGGACAAACTTTGCAAAAGATGATTTGTTTTTCTTTCTTGTTTTGGTAATGTTAGCATAAGTGACTTCTTTTATTATTGTCATTTGAAGAAAATTGTATCACATGAGTGACTTTTATCTGTATACAGTATCGGTATTATTTAATTTGAATGTTAAAAATGTATTGCAATAACGTTCAACTATAATTTACTATCTTAATAGTGTAATTTAACGTCTACAACGTAAATGGCAAACTTGGTATTAGTAATACCTACGTCATTTGGTGTAACTAAATATAACTTTAAGATGATTATGTAACCTTATAGCGTAAATTTGAACGATGTATGTTGATGTCATATTGTAACACGATTACGATGTTGTGAGACTTAACTTACTTTCCCATATTTTTAGTGTAGATAAATATTATTTGTCAAAAAAAAAAATAGTATTCTGTGTTTTCCAATCCAAAGGATTCTTTTCGTGCAGACGAACCAAAGAATCTCACAATAAATAGTTTCCTAAAATTTAAAAAAAAAATCTCACAATAAAGTAGTCTTTTTTCTTCTTTTTCCACTTTGTGTCGTGTTTGTCTCCCACTTCATGCAATTTTACATGTCACCGAGGCTTCCCGGAGAAGTATCTTCCCCCTCGACAATCATTTCGCTCCAGCTAGCTACATTAACTTTTTGACTGAGACTTGGGGTATTTTGAAACTCCCTGCAGACTGCAGTAGTACCAATTATCAATGCATACCAGCAGCTCAGCCCATGGAGCCGCTGCCGCCTCCTCTTCATCCTCCTCGCGGCGCTCAATCCGCTGGAAGTACGAGGTGTTTCTGAGCTTTAGAGGCGACGACACCCGCAACACCTTCACAGACCACCTCTTCATTGCGTTACGCAATGCTCGAATTAACACGTTTATAGACAACCAGCTCGGAAGGGGGGAAAACATTGAGAGTGAACTTGACCAAGAAATCGAAGGGGCGAGAATCGCCGTCATCGTCTTCTCGAAGGGGCACGCGGAGTCCAAGTGGTGCCTGAGGGAGCTGTCGAAGATCATGAGGTGCCTAAAGGATCAAGAGGGGAAAAAAGTCTGTCCAATATTCTACGACGTTGACCCTTCTCAAGTCAGGAAACAGAAAGATAGTTTTGGGGAAGCATTTCAGAAGCACGAAAAGGATGAAGATCCAAATGAGGTCAAGCAGTGGAGAGAGGATCTTAAGGCTTCTGCAGATTTGGCCGGCTGGAACCTCAAAACCACGGCCGACGGGTATAGTTTCTTGTTTAATGCTTTTTACAAAATTTAATTCCTTTTTACTAAATCCAATCAACAAAAATTAAGGGATTATTTAAACTCGGACCCGAAATACCAGGATAATCCACCATTTGCAATTGGGGTATTTAATTTGAAAATGCTTTATAGTTTTCAAAAATGATGAATGTAGTTAAATACTTAGTACCCATTAGTTTCGAAAGGGTTTCATTTGGTGTCCACAATTAGCTTGAATAGGATGATGCACCAAAATTATTGAATCTTGAACGAAGGAATGAATGCAACTTCCAAATTTTGACCAAGGAAAAAGATTAAAAAAAAAAAAAAAGTTATGATAAAGAAAACTTACCCATAAGTTTCATTTTTGCCTAATCTAATGGACAAAATTTGAAAGTTGCGTCCATTTTCTCATTCAAGATCGATTGAATGAGTTGTTCTATTTGAGCCAATCCTAAAAACCAAATGAGGCCCAAGAGAGTATAGTAAAGGCTTTAGAATTTGCAATGTTAGATATGTGGTTGAATTGAGCTTTACTCTGAAGTAGAACGAGAGTAGTACTAGGATGGTGACCTCCTGGGAAGTCCCATGTTGCATTCCTCCTTTTCTTTTGACCAAAAACTAATCATATGGATCAATCTAATTTATTCTAATCGTTTTTGCTTTACTTTTGAATTATTGGAGATTTAATTGTCAGGCGTGAAGGATTGTTTATCGAGAAAATTGTTGGGGACGTCAAGGAACTACTAAAAACCACAGACTTAAAGGAAGCCAAGCACTCAGTTGGAATAGATTTTCGCTTGCAAGAATTCAGTGCTGAATACTTAGACGTTGGAGGTTCACCTGATGTTCAAATAATTGGAATTTTGGGTATGGGCGGTATAGGTAAAACTACGCTTGCGAGAGCCGTTTTTAGCAACTATCATCATAGTTTCAACGGTCAATGTTACCTTGAAGAGGTGAGTAAAAAGAAAACTATGGTTGGTCTGCAAGAACAACTTCTTCGAGATATTTTAAAACGGCCTGACATTAAGGTAAGCAGTGTTGCTGAAGGGACCAAGGAGATAGAAAAAAGACTTGGAAGCATTAAGGTACTCATCGTAGTTGATGACATAGATGATGCGGACCAATTAGATGAATTGGCGATAGAACATGAATCGTTTGGTCCAGGGAGTAGGATTATTATAATAACAAGAGATGAACAAGTGTTAAATATTCTTAATGTGGATAAAATATACGAGGTACAAGAAATGACAGATGAAGAAGCTCTTGAGCTCCTTAGTTGGCATGCCTTTGGAAGTCATTGTCCTGATAAAGAATATACTGAACTTGCAAGAGATGTTGTTGATTATTGTGCAGGGTTGCCACTGGCTCTTAAAGTTGTAGGGCGTTTGTTGGCTAAAAAAAGTAAAAGCATATGGGAAAGTACATTGGATAAATTGAGAAATATTCTGCCCGGAAAAATTCATGAACCGCTTAAAATAAGCTATGATGGGCTAAGTGACGATCATGTGAAGGGTGTGTTTCTTGACGTATGTATTTTCTTTGTTGGATGGGATAGAACTGCTGTCATGCCAATATTGGATGGCTGTAGTCGCTATTCTGTAGAATCAGATATCAGCACCCTCCAAGATCGATGTCTTCTAGATATTGATTCAGAAGACACACTGAGAATGCATGATTTGATTAAAGATATGGGAAAAGAAATTGTGCAGGCAGAATCTGTTGCAGAACCTAAAAAACGTAGTCGATTGTGGCATTGTGAAGATGTAACAAGCGTGTTAAGAAACGAATCTGTAAGTACTTTCCCAATGAAATGTTTTTTATGTTGTTGAATGCGCATGTAAAGAAACAGAAGTTTATGCATATCCCACATCTAATGCCTTGTATGCCCTACATATATAGTGTATGTACTTCTAATTGAGAAAAGAAAAGAAATTGTTTTCATCCAATAGTACTTGTTATGGAGAAACAATCCTTTCCTTCTTAACTTGTTCCTTTTTTATCCCTAGCAGGGAACGGAAGCAATTAGAGGACTAATTTTAGAGTTGCCAGAAAATTCTGATGAACAGAGCTTCCGCACAGAAGCATTTAAGAATATGCGGCATCTGAAATTTCTCATATTCACTTATGTAAAGGTCACTGGAAGCTACCGTCATCTTTCCAAGGAGTTAAGATTGTTGTGTTGGCATGGATTTCCTCTAGAGGTCATACCCGAAGATTTTGATTTACGAAACTTAGTTTATATTGACTTGAGCTACAGCAAGCTTGTACGAGTTTGGGAGGATTCAGACCGGGTACGATTCATATAATTGTCGTAAGCTCAACCAAATTATTAATCCTTTCCTCCTCCGAGTTTTTGTAAATACCAACATCAGTCGACAGTCATGCTTTCTCTCTAATTTATCTGGATTTTGATTTATTTGTTTTCTCTTTTTGTCCAACAGTTGCCGGAGAAGTTGAAGGTTCTTACTCTCGATCATTCCTGTAACCTGAGTCAATTACCAGACTTCTCGAAACTCCCAAATCTCGAGGAATTGAACCTCAAAGGCTGTAAGGGTGTGTCTGGGGGTTACCATTCCTTAGCACAACTGAAGATGCTTGATTATTTAGATCTCAGCGACTGCAATATAACGGATGATGCAATTCTTGAAAACCTTGGAAGTATTCTATCTTCTTTAAGGAGTTTAATACTAGATGGAAATGGTTTTAATCGGCTGCCCATCCTCAGTGGCCTTTCCCAGCTTGAGTTATTAAGTTTAAATCATTGCACAAACCTTCAGGCAATCCCGAATTTGCCGACGAGTTTGATTACACTGAAAGCGAATTACTGCACTGCACTGGAAACAATGACCGACTTTTCAGAGATGTTCAATATGAAGGAATTGCAACTGAAAGACTGCCTCAAACTCAAAGATATTCCAATCTTGGATAAGTCATTGTACAACATGCATACCATTCACATGGAAGGGTGCACCAGTCTCACTGATACTTTTAAAGAGAACCTCCTAGTGGTATGGGACTCTCTCTCTCTCTCTCTGTCTCTCTCTCTCTCTGCTTTTCGTATTGTTGCTCATGCTAACTTTGCATACCGTGTTGTAGAAAAGGAACGTGAATGAATTTGGTGGAATTTTTCTCTCTGGAAATGATATTCCTTACTGGTTAGCCTATGCCGTCACTGAGGATGAAACTGTCAAATTTGAAGTGCCTGAAACTGTCAAATATGAACCGCCGCCAAGTATTGATTTTATTATACTACGGTTTGCTGAGAGCTTCCTTACTTCTTCGGCAAGTATTGATTATATGGGAATAGGAGGGCTGGCCGTGTGCATCGTTTATTCTTCGGACCACTCCAACTGTACTGGGTCTCTATGCATTGATGTTGTTAATCATACCCAGCGAACTCATTTTTGCATTTGGCGAATGGATGCCACTGTAACTGCTTCCCATGAAGATTATCTTTGGCTGGGAAGTCTTTCAAACAGGAAGCTCAATCTGAAAGGTGGCGACAAGGTTTGTGTCCGTGCAGAATTTTATGGAACAGAGGAGGATCATCAAATTAAGGTGAAGAAAACAGGAGTGGATTTTATAGAATGGGAACGTGATTTACCTTCAGGAATGGAAGATGTGGACTATGAGCGTGTACCATATGAGTCTGATGATGATACTGATGAGGAGGACTATCAGACTATGCCATAGTTAAGCGATCACTCATCTGATGAGGTCCGACATTGTAAAAGATTAAGGTTTCATCTCAATATTGAAAGCTTTGACGATGAAGAAACAACTGGGAGTTGAATGAAAGTGCAGTAAAGAGAATTGCGGGGAAGTACGTAGACATTTACTACAAACTTGTGTATACGTCTTACCCAATCAGGTCATTTTCTTTTCTTTATCTTTTTTCCTCTCTGAAGTCCATGGCAGCATGTTTTTAAGTCTCACTGTTTGTGAGAGAAATATTTGAGGTTGGGGCATGTTTTTACGTCTCACTGTTTTTTCATATGGCTTAAAGAAGCGTTTTAAGAAGCAGCATATGCCCTTTTTTTTTGTCGAAAAGTATTCCTAAGTGATGTTCTCTTGGCAATATGGAGAGTTGTTCAACTTACTGATAAGTTTATGCAAGATCTCTCCTTTTATCAATGTGAGATTCATTCTTAATACGCCCCTTCACGTGTGGCGAATTTCAAGCTTACCACGTGGACAACATAATGGGGTGACATAGAGCGCGTGTGGCCATTTAGCTTCACATGTGTGCAATGTTTTAAAAGACGCACCCCGAGGCGTGCCTAGACGGCTTTGGAGGCGGGGCGGGAGTGATAACGCCTCTGCCCAGTGGGAGTGGGCGAGAACTCGCCGAGGCGTGGTCGAGGCGAGACTAGGCGGCTGAGGCGCGCCTAAAGGCGTTTGGAGGGCGTTCCCAGATCCATCCCCAACCCAAAATCGAAGTCGAATGCTCTGTTTTCAAGCTCTGCCATCTGGGTTTACGGTTGCAGGTGTGCGGCGTCTTCACGAGGAAGACGACCGCGGAGAAGAAGGAGGGTTTTTTTTTGTTTTTTAAAGACTTGGCCCAAAACGACGTCGTTTTGGCCAAGTCTTTAATTTTTTTTAAATGACTTGGCCCAAAACGACGTCGTTTTGTCCAAGTCTATTACTCTTATATCTAAAACCCTGCTGTTTCCTCTGTTTTTCTCACCTCTTTCCTCTGTTTTTCTCAGCAATTCCCTATTATTTAAGGTCCCGTAAGGCTTCGCCTCACGCCTCACGCCTCACGCCTAGGCTGGGCTATCCCTCGGAAGCCTCGCCCACGCCTCACGCTTTTAATACATTGCATGTGTGACAACTTGTTCTGATACCATGAAGAAATTGAGGTTTCACTATAAAACCAATGGACAATATAGGTAGCAACCCAACTATTTATAAGCATATGCAAGGTTCATCCTTCTCCGATGTGGGATTGATACTGTCAACATGCCCCCTCACATATGGAGAATTTTCAAGTCTAGCACGTGGACAACACAAACCGAATGACATGGAACACGTGTGGCCATTAGACTTCACACATGGAACAACATGCTCTGATAACATGAAGAAAGTTGGAGCTCCATTATAAAACCAATTGACAATATGAGAGTAACCTAATTTACTTATAAGCTCCTGCAAAAGTCTCTTCTCAATGTAGATTCACTCGCAATACTTTTTTAGATAGTTCTTGAATTTTTAATAAAAGTTTTAATATGGTTATAAACAAAGCACTTTTAGCTGAAGGGTATTTTTCAGAGAACCAATGCCGAACAAATCCTTAATTAGACATCTGAGTAACTAACAGATAAATTAGTGACTTCTAATTTGATTCATTAGTGGCATTAGAAAAACTTACATGCAAGTGTGTCGTGTTTATCTCTCTCCCGGTCTCCCCACCCCATTTCAAAGAAATTAATTTCCCCTTTCACCTTTCATCCATCCCCGTTATCGCCCTCCTTTTCTCTGCTCTAGTTTCAAGGCTTATGCCACCCGAATTTGAAAATTTTGTGGCGGTGCTTGCATGTCACACGACGATGCAAAAGGATGTAACCCACCCCACGATATACAAGTCATTTCCTAGGTGTTGGCGTCTGTTAGGGTTCATCGAGATCTGATTTTAGAGAGCGATTTACCTCATATCATCATGACCATGCACGAACCACAGTTATGAATTAGGTTCAATTCCGCTATTAAAATTTCATTGAAAATATTTATCGTGCTTCTAGTACCGCCGCATTACGTGTGTAACAGGCAATCATGAAGCTCCAAGAAATAACTCTTTCTGCGCAATCTTCCGGAACAAGCTAGCAGTGGATTTGACAGAATATGTCTTTGCATAGAGATTTAGCAATGCATGCCTAAGAGATAAATCAGAGTGGAATCCGTTCCTAACAGCAACGCCATGCACACAATGACACAACTTCCAAGCCTAAAATTTAACAACTGAGCACAAGCAGAAAATAAAACAAGCGTCACCCGGTCAGATTAACGTATTTGTGCCCTTAGTGGTTAGGACTTTGTACTCACATAAATCGTCATTTCTATAAGCCGCTTATGTCTAAATACCCTGCTATGTGTTAGCATTACCAAAACAAGGAAAACAAAACCTCCATCTTTTGCAAGGTTGGTCCTCATCAGATGACTGATGGCTTAACCCTGCCTCATGGTCAGTGTGGTCATTCTTGTGGGCATGGCTCCAATCGACGGATCTGCCTGTATCATCATACTCGTATGCTACGCGCTCATAGTCAATCTTACACACTTCTAGAAGAGGTTCAAATTCTACAATACCAACTCCTGTTTTTTTTACCTTGAAATGATGATCATCCTCTGTTCCCAAAAATTCTGCATGGACAAGAACCGTGTGGCCGCCTTTCAGTTTCAGCTTTTTGTTTGAAAAATTTCCCATCCAAAGATAATCTTCACCGGAAGCAATTACGGTGGCATCCATTGGACAGATGGAAAACTGAGTTCGCTGGGTATGATTAGCTATAATTGAAGATTTTGAATAGAAATTTCATTGTCCCATATTGGTCAGTACCAAAAGATTTTCTCACTTTACAAGGCTTTGTTCTTATTTTGTAAGTGATTGAAGTAATGGACCATGAAGAATAAAATTAGCTCAAATTTGAACTTTGGAATTTACTAATTCATTGATAATTAATTATCAAAAGATGGGCCTCTACAAAAATGAAGTCGTGCCGATTTCAACACCGTGAAAACCGAGAAAGCGAGCCTCATGAAAGGTACAACAACCTCTGAAGGTTTAGCCATACTCGACCGCGGCGTTGTCTTCCTCCGTTGGAATCTCTAATTTCCCCTGCGCCAAAAAAATTCTCGCGTCTACCTCGTTCACCTCTCAGTCATCGTTTACAGCTCTCCTCTTCGTCTTCCTCCTCTGATAGACTGGCACGTCATCATCGCCTTTCTCGTCTTCAATTCCCACCCGTGATCGTAATCAGGACGCTTCAAATAAGACAACACCGATAGCGGCAGTAGAAAATTACAGACAGCGGCGTTCAGCGTTGGGCATTTTCTTTCATTTTTTTTCTTAAATTGTTATTTTATTGCTGACCGGTAAAATGAATTTTAATCCAGCTGTCAAAAACTGTACGCATGTCAAAATTTGAGTGGAAGTACCATAGCTGACGTGGTACTACTGTACCACTCTATAATTCCTCCGTGAGGAGAGTGTTAGAAAGTCAACAATTATCCGAAGGGAATGCCGTGATTTGGGGAAAGTTTGTTGGAATGATTACCATAATTTGGGGGGAATGATTATGTTGGATGGAATGATTACCTCCACCTTTGCTTTCCTATAAACGTTTGTAAATTGTACTTTGATTTAATAAAAGAAAATATATTCAGCTCAAACTTTTTACTGTTGAAAGGTTTTATCTTGATAGGGACCGGGATCCTCTCCTGAGCTAAAGATGAGGATCCTCCTGACTAAGGAGTGTGGGCCGTTGGATGAAAATCTAATGACTACAAACAGGAGGGTCCCTTTAAAGTTATAATAATTATAGCCGTTAGATTTTCATCTAACGATCCACACTCCTTGGTCAGGAGGATCCTCATCCTTAGCTCAGGAGAGGATCCTGGTCCTCTTGATAGTGGGATTTTTTATGAGACTGCTTGCTAAACGTTGATGTGATATTTTCTAAAGCTATTTTGTGATTGTTTTCGATTTGCCTGAATTTATAATGCAACCGTCTGTAAAAAATTGTGGCACTTTTTGTGAAAGAAGTCCAAAATTTTAAAAGAGATAGAGAAAACGGTATTATTGTCCAGTAAAAGCTATCACGTTTTTGAGAAATTAAATTACTTATTTTACAATATTGACGTAAATTACGTATGCCTATTAAAATTAATTTTTTCATCTTTCGTTAAGAGATGAGGTCATCTAGCTAGCCTATTAAAGCTAGAGATGAGGTCTCTTTCTGTTGATGCTCACTAGAACTGGCTCCAACAATGGAAACCTGCTTTGTGTCGAAAATTCTTATAACGCCATCATAACGTCAACTGACCTTAAAATACAATAAGATCGTTATACAATTTCTCAAAAACTAATAAATAAATAAAAGGAAATTGCATCCTAAAACAGTTATACAATTTTATTTTTTTTATTTTAAATTTGATGGTAACATTTTATACGATTAACTGTGGGAGGAATGGCACTCACGCGTTGTTGACAGGGTATCTTGGGAAAGACTTGACTCTGGTTATTTGAAAGCCAAGCTGCACTTCTACAAGCTGCAATGGATACCAGCAGCTCCGCCCATGGAGCCACCGCAGCCGCCTCTCGTCTTCCTCGCGGAGCTCAAACCGCTGGAAGTACGAGGTGTTCCTGAGCTTTAGAGGTGAAGACACCCGCAAAACCTTCACAGGCCACCTCTTCATTGCGTTACGCAACGCCGGAATTAACACGTTTATGGACAACCAGCTCACAAGGGGGGGAAACATACAGAGAGAACTTGACCGAGAAATCGAAGGGTCGAGAATCGCCGTCATCGTCTTTTCGAAGAGGTACGCGGAGTCCCGGTGGTGCCTGAGGGAGCTGTCGAAGATCATGAGGTGTCTAAAAGATCAAGAGGGGAAACTAGTCTGTCCAATATTCTACGACGTTGACCCTTCTCAAGTCAGGAAACAGAAAGATAGTTTTGGGGAAGCATTTCAGAAGCATGAAAAGGATGAAGATCCAAATGAGGTCAAGCAGTGGAGAGAGGATCTTAAGGCTTCTGCAGATTTGTCCGGCTGGAACCTCAAAACCACGGCCGACGGGTATACTTTTTTGTTTACTTCAAATTTCATATCACCATATTTCACTAATCAACCAAAATTAAGATATTATAATTAGGGTTCTTTAGAGAAAAACTCCTATATTTCAAACAAAAATCCACTTAGTATTAAACATTCAAATAAAATTCAAAATTCAAATAGACTACTATGTAGAGAAATATATAACCAATTATTACAAAATATTTACAACTTATGCCACAAAACCCTAATTATGTCAATAAATATAATTACTCACCCTAACTATGTTTAGCAATTAACCCCATATGGAAATTCTACCTTTCTTGTATCACAAATATTAGTAACACATATATATACAAAAAAAAAAGAACCAATTAATATTCTTTTATGTTGTAGGTAAATTATTTTATTACATACTTAGACATTTTTTATTTGTTATTATATTTGCGTGTTAAAAATAATTTATCTATATTTATATGTAAAATATAGGTAAATTAATTTGGAATCAAATAGCATTTATTTTGTAGGTAAATTAAAATAGTAGTTACATTATTTTGGTAAAGTTAAACATTACCTAAATTATTTCGTAAAAGTTAAACCAAGAAAAATTATCACCATTAAAATAAAACAGTAGATACATTATTCTTTTATAAGATTAAACAATAAGGTAAATTATATTGTAGGTACATTATGTTTGTAAAAAAAAAGAAAATTGAAATTCATAAACAAAAAGTAGTAGATATACTATTTTTTAATCAAATTTCCTTTATTTGTAGGTGAATTATTTGCAAGTATTATTATGTATATTGGGTACATTTTATTACTAATATATATGTGTGCAATAATTTACCTATATTATTATGTAAAGTATAGATAAATTTATTTAGAATCAAATAACATTCTTTATTTTATAGGTAAATTATTTTGCATTTATTACTACATATACTAGGCAAATTTTAGTACTAATAAATATGTCCAAATAACTTACCTATATTTTTATGTAAAAGTTATATTTTGGTAAGAAAATGACAAGATTAAATTAAAAAGTCTAATTATATGTAAATTTGAAAAACAATTACGAAATCTTAAGGAAAGTATAACATGAGTGCTTTTGTTTTCATTAATCCCTCCCTTCAAATTTGCATAGAATTAAATGTATACATTAAAACAGTAATTAGGGGTATTTTAGGCATATGAAAAATGCAAAATGTGTAAAGGCAAACAAAATTAATGAATTTGCTTTTGTGGAGCCTAGTCATGGGTTTTATTCAATTAAAAAAACTATGTAGTCATGGGTTTTATTCAATTAAAAAAACTATGTCGGGTTTTATGTAAAGAAACTTGAGTTTCAGGGGCTAAAGTCATATTTTCAGTTATAATTAAGGCATTGAATCTAATTTCATATGTGATAAGAAAAATTGGATCGTTGATCTCTGAACTATGATAGAACTTTAATTTTGGTCCCTACATAAAAATTTATTACAATTGGTATATGAATTTTATAAAAGGTAGAGCATTTGCATAAGAATTTCCGTCGAAATTAAGGAAGTGAAACGCATAGTACGTGCTTTGTTTTTTTTATGGGTGTGTGAAGGACAAATGCTCCACACTTTATCAAATTAAAATACCTATTGTAATGGATTCTTAACTATATTACTGAAAGCTACAATTGCATGATAGTCCAATCACCAACGATCTAATGTATTCACATTATAATCAAAGATTAGATACGTGGTTGAATTGAGCTCAATTAATCCAGTTTATTCAAATCTGTTTCAATATGTAAATATCTAGTCATTATGAATAAGGCATTTAGTATGGCTCTCGTAATTTGGAATTTCTACTCGTAGGTGTGAATGGGTGTTTATCGAGAAAATTGTTGGGGACATCAAGGGACTATTGAAAACCACAGACTTCAAAGAAGCCAAGCACTCAGTTGGAATGGCTTTTCGCGTGCAAGAATTCAGTACTGAATACTTAGACGTTGGAGGTTCACCTGATGTTCAAATAATTGGAATTTCAGGTATGGGCGGTATAGGTAAAACAACGCTTGCCAGAGCCGTTTGTAGCAATTATCAGCATAGTTTTAGTCGTCACTGTTACCTTGAAGATGTGAGGAGTCAAAAGAAAGAGATGGTTAGTCTGCAAGAACAACTTCTTCGAGATATTTTAAAACAACCTGACATTAAGGTAAGCAATGTTGTCGAAGGGACCAAAGAGATCAAGAAAAGACTTGGAAGCATGAAGGTACTTGTCGTGGTTGATGACATAGATGATGCAGACCAATTAGATGAATTGGCAATAGAACATGAATCATTTGGTCCAGGGAGCAGAATTATTATAACAACAAGAGATAAACATGTGCTGAATATACAAAAGGTGGATAAAAAATATAAGGCACAAGTAATGACAAATAAAGAAGCTCTTGAGCTCCTTAGTTGGCATGCCTTTGGAAATCCTTGTCCCGACGAAGAATACATCAAACTCGCAAGAGATGTTGTTGATTATTGTAAAGGATTGCCCCTAGCTCTGAAAGTTGTTGGTCGTTTGTTGGCTACGAAAAAGAGTAAAACCATATGGGAAAGTACATTGGATAAATTGAGAAATATTCCAGATGGAAAAATTTATGAAACACTTAAATTAAGCTACGATGGGCTATGTGATGATCATGTGAAGGGTGTGTTCCTTGAAATATCTAATTTCTTTATCGGATGGTTTAGACCTAATGTCACGGCAATATTGAATGATTGTAGTCGTTTTTCTGTAGAAGCAGAAATTGCCACACTCTGCGATAGATGTCTCTTATATGTTGATAGGCGAAGGATATTGAGGATGCATGATTTGATTCGAGATATGGGGAGAGAAATTGTGCGGGCAGAATCTCCCGTGGAACTAGGAAAACGTAGTCGATTGTGGCATAGTGAAGATGTAAAAAGCGTGCTAAGGAACGAATCGGTAAGTACTTTTGCAATAAAAAGATGTTATGTTAAGTACATGTAAAGAAAGAGAAGTATATACACATATCCGCATATATATAATGTATGTTGTATTGTACATAGTATATTTGAAGAAAAAGAAGAAAAGAAAAGGCTTTCATCCACTGTAAATTGAAAGAGAAAATACATAATTATGTTGTATGCCCTACCTTTCTAGTAGTTCATTCATCCAATTCACGGCTCTGCTTCGTGTAAATATTATCCTTTTCTTGTTTTTTTTAATCTCTAACAGGGAACAGAAGCAGTTGAAGGACTAACCTTAGTTTTGCCAGAACATTCTGATGATGAGCAAAGCTTCAGTACGGAAGCGTTTAAGAAGATGTGGCGCCTGAAATTTCTCAACCTGAAAAATGTAAAGCTGACTGGAAGCTACAAACATCTTTCCAAGGAGTTAAGATTGTTGCGTTGGGATGGATTTCCTCTTGAAGCCATACCAGCAGATTTTGATCAACGAAACCTATTTTATTTAGACCTGAGGTTCAGCAAGATCGTACGAGTTTGGGAGGATTCGGATCTGGTACGATATAATTATCAATGTCCTTGTAAATATTAACATCAGTCATTGTCATGCATTCTCTTTTATTTATTTGGATTTTTATTATTGTTCTCTCTATTTGAGTAACAGTTGCCTAAGAAGTTGAAGTCTCTCCTTCTTAAAGACTGCCATAACCTGACTGAATTACCAGACTTTTCAAAACTTCCACATCTCGGGCTATTGTCTCTCAGTGGCTGTAAGGGTTTGTGTGGGGGTTACCATTTTTTAGCACAACTGAAGTTGATTGAGACATTAGAAATCAGCAACTGCAATATAAGAGATGGTGCCATTCTCGAAATAATTGGGAGTCTATCTTCTTTAAAAGTTTTAGATCTAGGTGGGAATGGTTTTAATAGGCTACCCATTCTCAGTGGCCTTTCTCATCTTCGGTGGTTATATCTAAATCATTGCACAAACCTTCAGGCAATCCCAGATTTGCCGAACAGTTTGCATCTACTGAAAGCGAATTACTGCACTGCACTGGAAATAATGTCCGACTTTTCAGAGATGTCGGAAATGAAGGATTTGGAACTGAAAAACTGCAGCAAACTCAAGGATATTCCAAACTTGGAGAACTCAATTGACAGCATTCATATGGAAGGGTGTACCAGTCTCACTGATACTTTTAAGGAGAACCTCCAAACGGTATGGTACTCTCTCTCTCTCTCTCTTTCTCTCTCTCTCTCTCTCTGCTTTTTGTATTGTTGCTTATACTAACTTTGCACCCCATGGTGTAGAAAAATGCATTTGGTGGAATTTTTCTCTCTGGAAATGATATTCCTAACCGGTTAGCCTATGTCACGAGAGAGGATGAAACTGTCAAATTTGTAGTGCCGCCAAGTATTGATTATGTAGGAGGGTTGGCTTTGGGCATCGTTTATTCTTCGTACAACCCCAACTCTACTGGGTTTCTATCTATTGGTGTTGTTAATCGTACCCAGCGAACTAATTTTCGCATCCGGCCAATGACCACCACTGTAACCGCTTCCCATGAATATTATCTTTGGTTGGGAAATCTTTCAAACAAGAAGCTCAATCTGAAAGGTGGCGACATGGTTCTTGTAAAAGCAGAATTTTATGGAGGAGATAATATAATTAAGGTGAACAAAACAGGAGTGGATATTGTAAAATGGGATTTGTCTGATGATGGTACTAATTGGGACAACTATGTGACTATGTCATATGAGTCTGATGAAGACAATGATGACGATACACAGTTGAGCAGTTGCCACGTTTTCCTTTCCTACAAGACCCCCAAGGCCTGGCCGTGGCGCATTGAAGGCTTTGAGTCTGATCCACTCCCTAAGTTCTTCGCCTCCGCTCTCAAAGCTCGCAAGAACGACATTACCGTTAAGGTCCATTTTCCAGATCAATTCGTCGGCGTTCCTGATTGCTTTTTCTTACCATTTCTTATTTCCTAGAGCTACTGGGTTCTGGTGTTGAGCTAAGTTGACTCATTACTCACTTTTTTCTTGGTTTTTTATAGACTTTCTTGATAGTAATTGAAGGACGCAAAGGAACTAAGTTTCCCAACGGCGATGTGTTGATTTTCCCACAAATGATCAAATACAGGTAAATTTGCGTTGATTTCTTGAGGTTTTTGTTCTGTAGTTGCTTTAATTTTAATCCGGATTTATAGGATTTAGATAATTAACCAATGAGTGGTTAATTTTAATCCGATTCATAACGATGACCTGAAACCGCAGTTGAGTATTTCTTAACAATACAACAG
Source organism: Malus fusca (assembly GCA_035220775.1). NCBI lineage: Eukaryota > Viridiplantae > Streptophyta > Magnoliopsida > Rosales > Rosaceae > Malus > Malus fusca. The sequence continues at coordinate 1,568,852 of CM069067.1, read as the reverse complement.
TAATAAGAATAAGTATATTAAGCAAGCTTGAGAGGTAAGCAAGAGAACAAAATCTGAAGCAATAACTTGTAACTATTCAAGATGGCACATAAAAGCTTTAACTTGGTGGATGAAAAAAGTTGGAATACTGAGAGTGTTGTCTTAGCTATAGCTACATTGAAGAATGCCATGTAAAATTGCTTATGACAGAGAGACTAAAACATGAGCTGACCCACGTTCCCACCCGGACGTTAACAATTCTCTGTTCAAGCAGAGAAACAATCAAAACATACTGATGTGCCAACAAAATGCTACATTAGTAAGAATACTCCACTTGAGACAAAATCTAGAGCTGTTATTGGCATTTAGAAAACTAAGTTGTAATACCGTTATTCGAAAACCATCCTAGTGCTATTCAAAAACTGAGTCATATACTATTAAAACTAAGTTGTATACTAATAAAACGAATTATTTCCTTACTACAACCAACACTTCCAATAACAAAAGAGAAAGAAATAACAGTATACGACGCATTAGCAGAAAAGTGCCACATTACATACCATCAAATGACAACAACTAACTCCTTTTATCAACTGCTGGAAGAAAAGCCTTGCCTGATGCAAAACAACAATTAACTCGAAAAAAGCAAGTTTTAGTTATATTATGACTGACTGTTAATGTAAAAAAGCTTCAGAGCTAACTTTCCTTATTTGAAACTACACGAAAATCGGGATGGATTCCATTTCAGGGGACATCCAGAGATCCCATATTTGTGTCTCTACACGAAAATCATTTCCAATGAAATTTTCTCTGCATTTGAAACTACTTTATCTCATCCTCACTAAATCTGCCAGCACTGCATATTCTCTCGAAGAGTTCTCACCCGGCCGTGTACTCCATCATAATGGCTAGATGAGGTGGTGTGAGCAGAACCAGCAAGAAAGACACCGCACTACTCTCAAGTCTTAAACACAAACCTCTTTATCAATTAATACAAATAAGCCACTCTAAAGACTATTCCACTTCACAGTAAAAACAAAGTGCAAGAAGTATAGCTCATATTTTTAGCAGAGTTATTTTGACAACAATTCTGCAAGTGGTGGATCGCCCCGGTGGGTAGGGCATTTCTCTTAGTCCTACTGCATCCCGGGCTCAATGTTCTAACTATCCCCCATACCAGTTTAAGCACACCAGAGCTTTATCCACCCACCCTCAGCTGATACTTATACATTCAAACAAAACTTATACAAATTCATTCTTAAAATACAAAATGAAAATAGTTTATGATCACTGACCTCTTTGAATCAAATGATATTCGAATGCAGTGATATGTGGTTCATGATTACCCTTTGAACATGTTCATCTATCTGCATCACCAAAAAAAAAAAAAATATTTAAAAAAAATACAAAGTTTAAAGGATGAGAAATAAAGAAAATTCAGAAAAAGGGAAGATATAAGAATCGAAGAAGACATAATCAAAGCATCCGAGACTCACCCACCAAATAATCAAGACATCCAAGATAACATCCAAGACTCACCTATGTCCCTTCCTCACTCTCTCTCTGTGCATCAGCGGACAGAACCCACCCCCCCCACCCCCCTCTCTAGCCCCTACCCTTCCCATCAACCCTCTGTCCACCCCAACCCTTCCCATCTCACTGTGCAAAACGTAAACTCGATGTCACCCTCTGCCTTTCTACACGATCTCCTTGACGAGATCGAAAGCAACCTAACCCCCACCAAACCTGTAAATTCTTTTTTGTGATTTTGGGATTGTTTTTGTTTGTTGATCAAAGGGGCTTGAAAGAGTCGGATGTGGACAGCTTTGTTGATGATGTCCTTGTGAATGACAAACCATGGGCTTCCGGAGTGCAAGAGGCGTTGACTGGCTCCCATGTATTTGTATGTGCACATGGTAGTCGAGAGGAATGGAATCGTGATAGTGCACGTGTTCTCATTGATAAGTTCAAAGAGGAGGCTGAGCTGCGAGGATTGACGAATCAGGTATTTGTTGCTGCTTGCCTTCACACTGGAGACCACAATGGAAACTTGATTATCTACAGCCCAGGTTCAGATGGAAGCATAACAGGCCATTGGTAATATCTGGATCATAACAATTCAAAATTTCGTCATATTGGGATCGATGGAGTCTGAATATTATGTATTATTAATTGCAGGTATGGCTACGTCACTCCTGATGATGTGCCGGAATTGCTTGATGAGCATATTGGGAAGGGAGATATTATAGAACGACTTTGGAGGTTTGTACATTTTTGGTTTTGCCTACTGTCTTTGGATGAAAATTTCAATGGACGGAAGCTTGTGTTGTCATAGTTTTCAATTGCTGATTATGTCTAGTCTTGTACGATAGATTAATTGATATAGAGTTACATTAACATCGAGGAACTTTTGTGTAGAAAGCACAAAAGAATTGGATATAACTGCATTACCCTGTATATGTTTCTGAATTGGATGTAACTGCATTACTGTATATGTTTTTGATTAATTGTTGTCAGATTGTTTATTAAGCTTGATCATACATGTTCTTACTCAATTGCTATTGAAGAAACTTAGAGTTGAATCTTTAAATAGCTGAACACGAAATTCAATTTCATTCCTTACAGGGGCTAAATCGGAGCATCTTCTAATGAAGCTGAAAAATCTAATGACCAGAAGCTTCCAAATGAAGGAGAAAATAAGAAAATCGAGAAGCCCCAAGAAATTGGCAATCAGAGGGGGACGAAGCGGAAGAGTGAATGTCGGCTTGAGTAATGCAAACATTGGTGATAATCCAATGCCCCCCGAAAACCTATGGGTTCCTCCGCAAGGTTCGTCCACGGAGGGTGAGTCATGGCCTAAGATCAAACCAAAAGGCGTAGTCGATGGACAATAGTAGCTGTAGCCTATAGCTTTTATAGAAGGTCAGACTGAAATGCACTCTAATCCTCCGAACCATGCTCTTATATGAAAGGAGAAATCTAATAAACTGTTGAATGGTTTTATCTTGAATGCGATTTCTTATGAGACTGCTTGCTAAATGTTGATGTGGTATTTTCTAAGCTCATGTGATTGTTTTCGATTTGCCTGCTGGACTTATATTTCAACTGTCGATTCTGTCAAAATTTTTGGTAAATTTTGTGAAGGAAATCGCAATTTTGTTGTTTATGAATTTCGAAAGAGAGAAAACAACATTGTTGTCCTCGTCGTTTGTTCAATAAATGAGATACATGACTGTGTGCTAACATCTTAATCTGCTTGAACTATTTTTCAGATATACGACATTGTTGTCAAGAGTTTTACCTTCATTCTAGAATAATTTTTCTTTTTTTTCTTATTGTGGTTGTCAAACCCAATCTTATGTGGTACTTCAATTATATCCGTTAACTCAATTTATTTTTCTGTCAAATATAGAGGGCATAGCAAGGATTTTGTACATCCACCTCCTCTCTTTTTTCATTGTTTAGGTTGTGGGATGAATTTTAAGTTTATCATCTCTACTTAATAGAAAAACAGATGAAGTTGACGAAAATGATATATATAAAAAAGGTCGTTTTGGTTCCAATTCCTAATAAGCCTAATTGTTAGACTGAAACCTTGTTTGTTTAAATATTTTGATTGAGGTTTTTAACATCATTTAAGAGATTTAAGTCATGCATTTAATGTATCACAAATTATGAAATTTAAACAAATTCAAATAATATTTTTAAAATATAATAAATACTTAAAAATCAATAATAGAGTAATATTGTTCTTCACAAAATTATAGCAACAAAATAATGTACCCACTTAATTATTAACATATTTTAAAAAATAACTATTTGTCACATCTCGGCCTGGGGTCCACCACTTCCCGGGCCCGACCTCCGTCGTAACACAATATTGTCCGCTTTGGACCCCGAGCACACCCTCACGGTTTTGTTTATGGGAACTCACATGAGAACTTCTCAGTGGGTCACCCATCCTCAGATTGCTCTCGCGCGAACTCGCTTAACTTTGGAGTTCCTACGGAACCCGAAGCCAGTGAGCTTCCAAAAGGCCTCGTGCTAGGTAAAGATGGGAATATACATATAAGGCTTACAAGATCCTCTCATCTGGACGATCTGGGATGTTACAATCCACCCCCTTAGGGGCCCGACGTCCTCGTCGGCACACTTCCGGCCAAGGATTAGCTTTGATACCAAATTGTCACATCCCAGCCCGGGGTCCACCACATCCCGGGCCCGACCTCTGCCGTATCACGATATTGTCCACCAGGCTAGGAAGAAACCCAGTGAACATCCGCTGAAATGGAATAGGGATGGTTGGAAAACAATAGCTAAGTTTGTACGCTCAAATCGGTTTTGTTTCTGAGAACTCACATGAGAACTTCCCAATGGGTCACCCATCCTGGGATTGCTCTTACGCGAACTCGCTTAACTTTGGAGTTCCTATGGAACTCGAAGCCAGTGAGCTCCCAAAAGGTCTCGTGCTAGGTAGAGATAAGGATATACATATAAGGCGTACAAGATCATATGCCCTAGGCGATGTGGGATGTTACAATCCACCCCCCTTAGGGGCCCGACGTCCTCGTCGGCACACTTCCGGCCAAGGATTAGCTTTGATACCAAATTGTCACATCCCGGCCGGGGGTCCACCACATCCCGGGCCCAACCTCCGCTGTAGCACAATATTGTCCACTTTGGGCCCCGAGCACGCTCTCACAGTTTTGCTTATGGGAACTCACACGAGAACTTCCCTGTGGGTCACCCATCCTGAGATTGCTCTCGCTCGAACTCGCTTAACTTTGGAGTTCCTATGGAACCCGAAGCTAGTGAGCTCCCAAAAGGTCTCGTGCTAAGTAGAGATGGGAATATACATATAAGGCTTACAAGATCCTCTCCCCTGGACGATGTGGGATGTTACACTATTGATATATTTTAGAACATAAAATAAATACATATAATTAGCATGGGTACATTTAACAAAATTAAAAATGGGTACAAATAAATTAAAAAATATGGGCACAAAAATAAATTAAAAAATATGAGTACAAATACAAATAAAAGTTTAAAAAATATGGGCACAAAAAGAAATTAATATGTGAGTACAAATTAAAACTAAAAAGAAAATTGGTACAAATTAGAAAAGAGTTGCAAATTAAAAATGGTTACAAACTAAAATTGAAAACATATGATTAAAAATTTAGTCATAAATATAAATACACCATAAGTAACATTTCTAACAACAATGAATATATTTAGGAATAAAAATATATTTTGTAATTGAAATAATTAATGACATTTATTAAAACCTAAGGACCTTGAAAATTGAAAAGAAATAAGATTTTAATCAATGAAGTAGCAAAAAGATGGATGAAAACTTAATTTCTCCTAAAAAAAATAGTCGTGCTATAGCGAGTTTGAAGATCATATAACATATGCATCGATAATATTACCAATTCACAATACTCATAATTGTCCTAGATGAGTTTTTTATATTTTGTTGCATGATAACCTCTCTCTCTCTCTCCCCCCTTGTCGTATTGTTGCTTATACAAACTTTGCACGCCATGTTGTAGAAATGGAAGGTGGGGGATGGATTTTGGTGGAATTTGTCGCTCTTGAAATGTTATTCCTTAATGGTTAACCTATGTCGTGAGAGAGGAAGAAAATGTCAAATTTGAAGTGCCGCCAAGTTTTGATTATATAGGAGGGTTGGCTGTGTGCATCATTTATTCTTCGGACCATCCCTGTGTAGTGGGTCTCTATGCATTGATGTGGTTAATCATACCCCAGCGGACTTAATTTTCCATCTGGCGAACGGATGCCACCATAACTGATTCCCATGAAGATTATCTTTGGCTGGGAAGTCTTTCAAACAGGAAGCTCAATCAGAAAAGAGGCGACAAGGTTCGTGTGCATGCAGAATTTTTTGGAACAGAGGATGGTCATCAAATTAAGGTGAAGAAAACAGGAGTGAATTTTGTAGGATGGGAACATTTTTTACCATAAGAGAGATGATGATACTGATGAGGACTGTCGGATTATACCATATGAGTTTGATGACGACACTGACGACGGTACAGAGTTAAGAGATCACTCATCTGATGAGATCTGCAAAATATTAAGGTTTGATCGCAATATTGAAAGCCTTGACGATGAAGAAACAGTGAATTGGCAGTAAAGAGACGTGTAAGGAAGGTAATGTATGCAGGCATTTATTACAAACTGCTAAGGAACTGATGCAATTATGAAGCATGAAGCAACTTGTTTATAAATCTTACCTAATCAGATCATTTTTCCCTATCGTTTTCCTCTGTAAAGACCATGAAAACATGTAAAATGATCTATCTTTTTCCTCTGTAAAGACCATGAAAACATGTTTTTACGTCTCAATTTCATTGCTTCTAGGAGTAATATTAGAGGTTCGGCCAGGCCATGCTCGCTAGTTAGGAGTCTGTTTAAGATTGTTCGTATGGTTCAAAGCAACGGTTCATGGAGAAGCATACGCCACTTCTTTTTCCTTTTGGAAAGCATCCTTAAGTGGTTTTTCAGAAAGTACTTGAATTTCTAATGAAAATTTCAATGTGGTTAATAGAAGCACTTCTAGCTGAAGTGCTTTCTATAGAAGCAACCATAAAATATGCTTGTGCTTCGCTGCGAGGATTCAATATATTAGTCGAAACAGGCATGAATAGTTTTTACATAAAGTAACTAAAATGACGGTACAGTACCTAAGAACCAACGAAGTGATGCTTTGCTTGCTATACATGGATACGCATGCCATATGAAAGGGATTGAATGCATTAGTCACGAATACATAAACTTCAGAACTTAATTCACTTTATAAAATGTATATACATAGAATCTAAGCAGATCTTAATCTTTTAATCCCACAATAATTGAGATTACTAATATAAAACCAATTGACTCTAAAATTCCAAACAGCCGCCAAATGATTTCGTATAAAGCTCTAAACTCGAATATTTGTTACCAATAAATGAGAAGTACGAAAATTTTACAACAAACGGCCAATCCTGCAACACCATCACAGATATAATTGTCCCTAGCTATACCAACACAAATCCAAAATCATATATATTATCTAATGTAAACCAATTCTTAGCTAATTAACATATTCAAATCCTTGTTTTCTCATATGATTATGTAGCAACAGGATTAGGCAATCTTTACCTTTACCGAACTGATGCCTGGCATGCACCTGGTCTACAATTTGATAACATTATATCTAAATCGGAAAATTTAACATATATACATAATTTAATTACATTATAACTGTAAAACCCAAAAATTCAGTATACATCACTTCCTGTAAAACCCCAAAATCAGAAGAAAGAAAAAAAGAATTTGGTAACATTATAACTGAAGAAACCCCACATTTCCAGTCGAAGGAAAATTAATACAACCTCTGCAAAAAATAATCAGGAGTGGTTTGGAGAACGGGGGATGGGGTCAAGTAGGCATTTTACAGAGATGGAGAAAGCGAAGCAGATCTAGGGAATTCGATATAACGGCATTACCCTGTATGTGTTTCTGATTGTAATGTTCTGATTAATTGTTGTCAAATTGTGTATTAAGCTTGATCATACCTGTTCTTACTCAATTGCTATTGACGAAACTTAGAGTTGAATCTTGAAATAACTGAACACGAAATTCAATTTCATTCTTTACAGGGGCCAAATGGGAGTATCTTCTGATGAAGCTGAAAAAATTAATGACCTGAAGCTTTCAAATGGAGGAGAAAGTAAGAAAATCCAAGAGAAGCCCCAAGAAAACGACAATCAGATTCAGAAAAATGAGAACTTTTCAGGTTGTTGCCAAGGTGCTAATAGTAATGGATTTACATGCTGCAAAGAAGTAAGTTTGGAGCAGAACGGTGGAAGTGAGGAAAAGAAGCTGAAAGAAACCAGAGAGTCGTGTGCCAGGAAGGATGCCTTAGGGAAAGCTTGATTGGGAACTGGGAGCAAAGGGATGTTCTTGCAGCTGCTGCCGTGGTTGGAGCAGTGGCAATAGTGGCCGTGGCTTATAGGTTTTATAGAAGGTCAGGCTGAAATGTACTCTAATCCATGTCGGGTTCTGCCACATGTGTAGAGGCCCTATATTTTTTTCTCTTTGTAGAAAGATGTTATAACGTCAATTAAATAAGCTCTTATATGAAAGGAGAATATGGTGGCTACAGTATACGTTCGTTTTTTGAGGGTGGGATGATTTCCCGGAGCTAAGCCGTATATAGTTACAAAAGTATTTACTGTTCCTTTCCGTAGTTGAATGGTTTTATCTTGATAGTGGGATTTGTTATGAGACTGCTTTGATGTGGTGTTTTCTAAGCTCTTGTGATTGTTTTTTATTTGCCTGGAACTTTTAATTCAACCGTCAATTCAAAATTTATTATAATTTTTTTCGGAGAAATCTAAATTTCAAAATAGAGAAAAAGGTGGCGGCATTCTCGTAGATAATAAAGCTCAGAGTTTGGTCGAGATCATCGTCGACTGCTGATCTTTGCAAGCATCTCTTCCACCACCTCGATACCATTGCACTCATCCCATCAACTTTTTCTCCTCCCGCATCAATGTCCTGCCTCTGCTCTTTAGCCGTCCACGTCCCATCCATGCTCAGCTGAAGCAGTCTGGGCATTGCTTTCTCTCAGTATCAGTCCTCTGTACTTCTCTCTGCAGCTCTGGCATATAAGCAGGAAGATACTCGCTGCGTGCTCCTTGCATTTCATCGATTCCTCTTCAATGGTCTCAACCAGCCCCCAGATTGTGTCGCACGTACCTGCAGTTTCCTTGAGCGCAGTCTTCGATGAAGAAACAATGTCGTCAAGTAGCGCAATTGCCTCCTCAACTAGCTGTCGAGTCTGGCTTGCACACCGATGCCTCCAGCATAGTCTTGATCGAGAAATTCAACTATCATCGTCGTCATCCGGGCAATGCAAGTAATCGGAGTATACCCGTGGTTATGTTGTTCCAATTGCTTTTAAAACAACGTCGTGGACATGAAGTTTGGTTTGATGTTCTCTCCCACATGTTTCTACAATGTGGGAGAGAAACATGATAGCTCTCGTTTTCAGTTGAAAGGGTCTTGGCCTCTTTGCCGTTTCTCTTGGGCTCCAATCCTCCAATCCTACCATTTTGTTTGAACGAGTTTCTTCTGAGCTGTATGAGTGTGACAAAAAGAACATGCAGAAGAAATTAATAATTTAATTAACATTTTGTAGGGAAATTAATGGTCTTTTACCAATTTGAATCTGCATGCGTTATCATATTCCTACCTAATAAATTAAATCTGATCCAAATTATACTGCCTTGTTGAAATAATTGAGTACACTGCCCAAAGTGTGTTGAAATAATTGATTAAAGCATAGCTTTACTAGTACATTACATCTTCAATTTTGAACAATTTAAAGCGAAGTTTACAAAATTTAAGATCGTGATTTTGAACCACGGAAGTGGTCCAGTGGAAATGCGATAGAAATATAAGTCCGGTCTGCTCTTTGGTCTTGAATTCAGTGCACGAATTTGGTAAAAATACGGATAATTTATTGATTAAAAGCTCCGAGAGGACATGTGTCATTGGACTGTGAGTAGAAATGAGTTGAAATGTCTTTGGTCATTCTGCACTCCATTGAAAAATTCGTCCTACTTTTTAGAGTGTGAGATAGCTCAGAGTTTATAAAACAAAAATGCATGATTTTGAAACCTTCAAATGTGGCAATTTTCAATAGAAGGATTAAGAGCTACGTCGGCTTGAGGGTCGGTTCAAAAGTTGGATTGAACTAGTAATTTCCAAACCTAATGACACTCGCAAAATTTTATAGAAAGTAACTAAATTAGGGGCATGTGAAAGACTCTTTTAGGCTTTAACCTAATTCTAGTGGTATGTTTGAGATTGTTTTTAGATGGGTTAAAACGCGTTTTAATTAAAAGTGTTTTTGACTATTTCGTGAAAAAATTCAAACATTTTTTAAGTTAAAACAATATTTCCATTAAAGAGTTCGAGAAGTGCTCCTCAAGATCTGTAACACAATATTTTTAAATATATAGGGTGTTTTACAATTTATTAGTTTTTGTAAATTTCCCAACACATTCCCATATTTGCCAAATTAGTTGATGGTGATGAGTCCGATGACGACGATGGTAATTGACAAAGTAAATTTAGTTATTGTTCACAAAGTAAAGATGGGTTGTTGGAGATGATGACTCTTGCCATTGATACTCTGTAGACTGACTCCAACAGTTGGAACTTGCTTTGCACTGAAGATTCTTATAAAGCTGTCGTGACGTCAAGTCAACTGGTCAAAAGTTAGCGGCAGATTTCTCAAAAAACTACAAAAGAAAGGAAATTGCATCGTAAACTGTGGTGGAAAAACACTCACGCGTTATCGACACGGCAGTGACATCATTGGCCCATGCAAAAAATTTAAAAGGGTCACCGACACTGGGGAATCTTGGCAAAGACTTGACTTTGGTTATTTGAAAGCCAAGCTGCTCTTCTACAGGCTGCAATGGGTACCAGCAACTCCGCCCATGGAGCCGGCGTTCAACGGGCAGCAATGGGTATCAGCAACTCAGCCCATCGAGCCGCCGCCGCCTCTTCATCTTCCTCGCGGCGCTCAAACCGCTGGAAGTACGAGGTGTTCCTGAGCTTTAGAGGCGAAGACACCCGCAACACCTTCACAAACCACCTCTTCATTGCGTTACGCAATGCCGGAATTAACACGTTTATAGACGACCGGCTCACAAGGGGGGAAAACATACAGAGTGAACTTGACCAAGAAATCGAAGGGTCGAGAATCGCCGTCATCGTCTTCTCGAAGAGGTACGCGGAGTCCCGGTGGTGCCTGAGGGAGCTATCGAAGATCATGAGGTGCCGAGAAGATCAAGAGGGGAAAATAGTCTGTCCAATATTCTATGACGTTGACCCTTCTCAAGTCAGGAAACAGAAAGATAGTTTTGGGGAAGCATTTCAGAAGCATGAAAAGGATGAAGATCGAAATGAGGTCAAGCAGTGGAGAGAGGATCTTAAGGCTTCTGCAGATTTGGGCGGCTGGAACCTCAAAACCACAGCCGACGGGTATACTTTTTTGTTTACTTCAAATTTCATATCACCATATTTCACTAATCAACCAAAATTAAGATATTATAATTAAGGCATTGAATCTGATTTTATATGTGATGAGAAAAATTGGATCGTTGATCTCTGAACTATGATATAGCTGTAATTTTGGTGCCTACATAAAAATTTATTACAATTGGTATATGAATTTTATAAAAGGTAGAGCATTTGCATAAGAATTTCCGTCAAAATTAAGGAAGTGAAACGCAGGGTACGTGCTTTGTTTTTCATGGGTGTTCGAAGGACATATGCTCCACACTTTATCAAATTAAAGTACCAATTGTAATGGATTCTAATTATATTACTGAAAGCTACAATTGCATAATAGTCCAATCACCAACGATTTAATGTATTCACATTATAATCAAAGATTAGATACGTGGTTGAATTGAGATCAATTAATCCAGTTTATTCAAATCTGTTTCTATACGTAAAGATCTAGTCATTATGAATAAGGCATTTAGTATGGCTCTCGTAATTTGGAATTTCTACTTGTAGGTGTGAAGGGGTGTTTATCAACAAAATTGTTGGGGACATTCAGGGACTACTGAAAACCACAGACTTTAAAGAAGACAAACACTCAGTTGGAATGGCTAATCGCGTGCAAGAATTCATTACTAAATACTTAGACGTTGGAGGTTCACATGATGTTCAAATAATTGGAATTTGGGGTATGGGCGGTATAGGTAAAACAACGCTTGCCAGAGCCGTTTATAGCAATTATCAACATAGTTTTAGTCGTCAATGTTACCTTGAAGATGTGAGGAGTAAAAAGAAAGAGATGGTTAGTCTGCAAGAACAACTTCTTCGAGATATTTTAAAACAGCCTGACATTAAGGTAAACAGTGTTGCCGAAGGGACCAAGGAGATAGAGAAAAGACTTGGAAGCATGAAGGTACTCATCGTAGTTGATGACATAGATGATGCGGACCAGTTAGATGAGTTGGCAATAGAACGTGAATCGTTTGGCCCAGGGAGCAGGATTATTATAACAACAAGAGATGAACAAGTGCTGAATATAAAGAAGGTGGATAAAAGATACAAGGCACAAACGATGACAGATGAAGAAGCTCTTAAGCTCCTTAGTTGGCATGCCTTTGCAAATCCTTGTCCCGACGAAGAATATTTTGAACGCGCAAGAGATGTTGTTGATTATTGTGGAGGATTGCCCCTAGCTCTGAAAGTTGTTGGTCGTTTGTTGGCTACGAAAGAGAGTAAAACCATATGGGAAAGTACATTGGATAAATTGAGAAATATTCCAAATGGAAAAATTCATGAAACACTTAAATTAAGCTACGATGGGCTACCCGATAATCATGTGAAGGGTGTGTTTCTTGACATATCTCATTTCTATGTTGGAACGAGTAAAAGTATCACCACGGCAATATTGAATGATTGTAGCAATTTTCGTGTAGAAGCAGAAATTACCACACTCTGCGATTGATGTCTCTTATATATTGGTGAAGATGAAACATTGAGGATGCATGATTTGATTCGAGATATGGGAAGAGAAATTGTGCGGGCAGAATCTTCTGTGGAAGGAAAACGTAGTCGATTGTGGCGTAATGAAGAGGCAAAAAGCGTGCTCAAGAACGAATCGGTAAGTATGTTTGCAATAAAAAAATGTTATGTTAAGTGCATGTAAAGAAAGAGAAGTATATACACATATTTGCACATATATAATGTATGTCGTACATAGTATATTTGAAGAATCTCCTGGGGAAATGGGAAAACGTAGTCGATTGTGGCATAGTGAAGATACAAAAAGTGTGCTAAGGAACGATTCTGTAAGTACTTTTGCAATAAAAAAATGTTAAGTACATGTAAAGAAAGAGAAGTATATACACATATCCGCATATATATAATGTATGCCATACATAGTATATTTGAAGACAAAAAAGAAAAGAGGAGGCTTTCATCCACTGTAAATTGAAAGAGAAAATACATAATTATGTTGTATGCCCTACCTTTCTAGTAGTTCATTCATCCAATTCACGGCTCTGCTTCGTGTGAAATATTATCCTTTTTGTTTTATTTTTTTTTATCTCTAACAGGGAACAAAAGCAGTTGAAGGACTATGCTTAAATTCTGATGACGAGCAAAGCTTCAGTTCGGAAGCGTTTAAGAAGATGTGGCGTCTGAAAAATCTCATACTGGGAAATGTAAAGCTGACTGGAAGCTACAGACATATTTCTAAGGAGTTAAGAGTGTTGGTTTGGAATGGATTTCCTCTTGAAGCCATACCAGCAGATTTTGATCAACGAAACCTATTTTTTTTATGCCTGTGGAACAGCAAGATTGTACGAGTTTGGGAGGATTCGGAGCTGGTACGATATAATTATCAATGTCCTTGTAAATATCAATATCAGTCATAGTCATGCTTTCTCTCTTTTATTTATTTGGATTTTTATTATTGTTTTCTTTTTTTGAGTAACAGTTGCCTAAGAAGTTGAAGTATCTCTCTCTTAAAGACTGCCATAACCTGACTGAATTACCAGACTTTTCAAAACTCCCACATCTCAAGGAATTGTACCTCAGTGGCTGTAAGGGTTTGTGTGGGGGTTACCATTTTTTAGCACAACTGAAGATGATTGAGCAATTATATCTCGGCTACTGCAATATAACAGATGGTGCCGTTCTCGAAGTAATTGGGAGTCTATCTTCTTTAACATATTTAAATCTAAGTGGTAATGGTTTTAATAGACTACCCATTCTCAGTGGCCTTTCTCAGCTTCAGGAGTTATATCTAAGTCGTTGCACAAACCTTAAGGCAATCCCAGATTTGCCGAACAGTTTGCGTGTACTGCACGCGAATTACTGCACTGCACTGGAAATAATGTCCGACTTTTCAGAGATGTCAAAAATGAGGAAATTGGAACTGAAAGACTGCCGCAAACTCAAAGATATTCCAAACTTGGAGAACTCAATGGAATACATTAATTCAATTCATATGGAAGGGTGTACCAGTCTCACTGATACTTTTAAGGAGAACCTCCAAACGGTATGGTACTCCCTCTCTCTCTGCTTTTTGTATTGTTGCTTATACTAACTTTGCACCCCATGGTGTAGAAAAATGCATTTGGTGGAATTTTTCTCTCTGGAAATGATATTCCTAACAGGTTAGCCTTTGTCGCGAGAGAGGATGAAACTGTCAAATTTGAAGTGCCGCCAAGTATTGATTATATAGGAGGGTTGGCTTTGGGCATCGTTTATTCTTCACACAACTCCAACAGTACTGGGTCTCTACGGATTCATGTTCTTAATTCTACCCAGCGAACTTATTTTCGCATCCGCCCAATGGAAGCCACCGTAATTGCTTCCCATGAATATTGTCTTTGGTTGGGAAATCTTTCAAACAAGAAGCTCAATCTGAAAGATGGGGACAAGGTTCTTGTAAGAGCAGAATTTTATGGAGGAGATAATAGAATTAAGGTGAACAAAACAGGAGTGGATATTGTAAAATGGGATTTGTCTGATGGTCTTACTAATTGGGACGACTATGAGACTCTGCCATATGTGTCTGAGGACGCTACACTGGTGAGCTTTTGCCACGTTTTCCTTTGCTTCGGGACCCCAGACTTCTGGCAGTCGAGGTTCAAAGGTCATGAGTCCGAACCATTCCCCGAGTTCTGCATATCCGATATCAATGCAGCTTGGAAGAACGTTAAGGTCTGTTTTCCAGCTCAATTCGTCGGCGTTCCTGATTGCTCTTTCTTACCGTTTCTATTTCCTCAAGCTATTGAGTTCTGCTGTTGAGTTAACTCCGTTACTCACCTTTTTCTTGGTTTTTGATAGTCAATAACGACAGTAATTGGACGCGAGGGAACTGAATTTTCCGACCTCGATTTGTTAATTTTCCAACAAATGAAAAAAGACGGCGATGCGTTGCTTGTCCAACTAATGATCAAATACAGGTAAATTCGGGTCAATTTCTTGAGGTTTTTTTTGTTATGCAGATGTTTTAATTTTAATCCGAATTTATAGGATTTCGATAATTAACCAGTGAGTGGTTAATTTTAATTCGATTCATAACGATGAAATAAAACCGCAGTTGAGTATTTCTTAACAATACAATAGTAATAAGAATAAGTATATTAAGCAAGCTTGAGAGGTAAGCAAGGGAACAACAATGTCGCACTGGAGTAATATGAAACAATAACTTATAACTATTCAAGATGGCGCATAAAAGCTTAACTTGGTGGATGAAAAAAGTTCAAATGGTGGTTTGATTATGGAATACTGAGTGTTGTCTTACCTATAGCTAAACATGAGCCGACCCACGTTCCCACCCGGACGTTAACAATTCTCTATTCAAGCAGAGAAGCAATCAAAACATACTGATGTGCCAACAAAATGCTACATTAGTAAGACTACACCACTTGAGACAAAATCTAGAGCTGTTATCGGCATTTAGAAAACTAAGTCGTAATACCGTTATGCGAAAACCACCCGAGTGCCATTCAAAAACTGAGTCATATACTATTAAACCTAAGTCGTATACTATTGAACGAATTATTTCCTTACTACAACCAACACTTCCAATATCAAAAGAGAAAGACATAATAGTATACGACGGATTAGCAGAAAAATACCACATTACATACCATCAAATGACAGCAACCAACTCCTGATATCAACTGCTGGAGGAAAAACCTTGCCTGATGCAAAACAACAATTAAATCGAAGAAGTATGTAAGTTTTAGTTACATTATGACTGAATGTGTATGTAAAAACGCTTCAGGCCTAAATGACTGGCTGTGTATGTAAAAATGCTTCAGACCTAACTTACCCTAAATGACCTCTTTGAATCAAACGATATTCTGATGCAGCGATCTGTGGTCATGATTTCCCTTTGAACATGTTCATCTATCTGCATCACCAAAAAAAAAAATTTAAAAAAAAAAAAGTTTAAAGGATAAGAAATAATGAAAATACAGAAAAAGGGAAGATATAAGAGTCGAAGAAGACAGAACCAAAACATCCAAGAGTCACCCACCAAGATAATCAAGACTCACCCACCCAGCTAGGTAGCAAACACACACATAAACAAAGGTATGCATAAATCATTTTCTTAGTCTGCTTTCCGATGTTAACATGTAAGAGAATCAGGTAGTAGCCTTTTTAGCCTCTTATTGTTATGATGTCCTCCTCGACTCCTTTCCTGAACAGTAAATTCACAGTAAAGGATGAATTGAAAATTATTTGTAACCTTTTGAATAGGAAGGATGCAGCAGCCCCTGACAAATCAACCCATACCTCTACCTTCTACCCTTCCCATCAACCCATACCTCGGCCTAACCCAGCTGTTAAGCACGGCCCACACTAACACACACAATGGCAAACCGTAAATAATTCATAATCGAGGGCCCATTCCATAACCAACATGAACTTACTGACCTAAATAGATAAATAGATATGTGTTAGCTTCTGAAATTAATGGTTCAGTTCACAATAAATTCCTTTTTGTGATTCTGAGGTTGTTTTTGTTTCTTGATCAAAGGGACTTGCGAAAGCTGGATGGCTTCCATTTTGGAGAAAATTTGATTGGCGCCCATGTATTTGTATGTGTACATTGTAGTGGAGAGGAATGGAATCTTGATAGTGCACGTGTTCTCATTGATAAGTTCAAAGAGGAGGCTGAGCTGCGAGGATTGACGAATAAGGTATTTGTTACTGCTTGCTATCACAACAAAGCCCACAATGGAAACTTGATTATGTACAGCCCATATGGAAGCAAAACTGGCCATTGGTAATATCCGGATCATAACAATTTAAAATTATGTCGTATTGCGATCGATGAAGGAGTTTGAATATTATGTATTATTAATTGCAGGTATGGCTACGTCACTCCTGATGATGTGCCTGAATTGTTTGATCAGCATATTGAGAAGGGAGAGATTATAGAACGACTTTGGAGGTTTGTACGTTTTTGGTTTTCCCTGTTGTCTTCAGATGAAAATTTCACTGGAACTGAAGCTTCTGTTGTCATATTTTTCGATTGCTGCTTATTTCTACTATTGTATGATAGATTATTGAGATAGAGTTACATTAATATCGAGGAACTTTTGTGGAGAAAGCACAAAAGAATTACCTTGTATATGTTTCTGATTTGTAATGTTGTTGTGATTTGTTTATTAAGCTTGAGCAAACCTGTTCTTACTCAATTCCTATTGACGAAACTTGAGTTGAATCTTTAAATAGCTGAACACGAAATTCAATTTCATTCCTTATAGGGGCCAAATCGGAGCATCTTCTGATGAAGCTGAAGAAATTTAAGAACCGGGAGCTTCCGAATGGAGAAGAAAACAAGAAAATCGAGGAGAAGCCCCAAGAAAATGGCAATAAGGCCAATCAGGTTGAGAATGGGGAGAACTTTTCAGGCTGTTGCCACGTTTTCCTTTGCTACAAGACCCCCGAAGCCTGGCCGCGGCTCATCGAAGGCGTTGAGTCTGATCCACTCCCTAAGTTCTTTGCCTCCGCTCTCAAGGCTCGCAAGAACGACATCACCGTTAAGGTCCGTTTTCCAGCTCAATTCGTCGGCATTTCTGATTGCTTTTTCTTTCTGTTTCTTATTTCCTAGAGCTACTAAGAGCAAGTCCACCGGAGTGGACTTTGCCCAGCACACTGTCCAAATAACAGCCCAGCACCCAGTCCATCACCTCCAGCCCGCGCAACAAACTGGCACCCAGCCCATGCTGGTCTCTGGGCCAGCACAAAATAGGCTGACCAAGAAGCTGGGCCATTTGCTGGTGTTGGCCACGTGGCCGATCCTGGGCTCTTGGATTTGAATATTTTTCAAATCCAACGGTCCAGATTAATTAACTACATTAAAATTAATTAAAAAATATAAAAAAAATACAGAATTTTTTTAAAAAAAATACAGTAAAATTTTTTAAAAAAATACAGTAAAATTTTTAAAAAGTTATTTTTTTTTCTATAAATACCTAACCCTCATCTTCCACCTTACACCACATTTCAATATTTTCTACACCTTCTACCAAAGCTTTCATATACTTTTTGTGTGAAAAAAAAAAATACCAAAAAGCTCATCCTTAATTTTTTTTGTCCATATAAACCATGCATCCCTACATCCATCTTCATCGTGTATTTGAAGAATAAAGTTTGTGGTTGAAGAATAAAGTGTATTTGATGAGTTTATGTAATTTCATTTTAGTGTGTTTTTTTTATAGTTTATTTGATGAGTTTATGTAATTTTATTTTAGTGTGTTTTTTTTTTAAGTTTATTTGATGAGTATGTAATTTTATTTTAGTGTATTTTTTTTTAAGTTTATTTGAAATTTTATCCGAAATTGGTTAAAAATCTTATCCGAAATAAACTTAAAAAAAAAAAACACACCAAATAAATGCGTTGGGTGCCAGCGCATTTTTTTAGGGGTGGAGATGCCTTGGCCTATTACTGTTCACTCCAGTCTATTACTGTTCACTTGAGTGGATAAATGCGCTGGGTGCTGGCGCAAAGTCCTTAGGGGTGGACTTGCTCTAAGTTCTGGTGTTGAGCTGAGTTGACTCGATTACTTACTTATTTCTTGGTTTTTTATAGACGTTGCTAACAATAATTGAAGAACGTGAAGGAACTGAGTTTTTCGACGGCGATGTGTTGATTTTCCCACAAATGATCAAATACAGGTAAATTTGCATTGATTTCTTGAGGTTTTTGTTCTGTAGTTGCTTTAATTTTAATCCGAATTTATAGGATTGTGATAATTAACCAGTGAGTGGTTAATTTTAATCCGATTCATAACGATGATTGAAACCGCAGTTGAGTATTTCTTAACAATTCAACAATAATAAGAATTAAGTATATTAAGCAAGCTAGAGAGGTAAGTAAGAGAACACCAATGTCGCACTGGAGTAATCTGAAGCAATAACTTGTAACTATTCAAGATGGCACATAAAAGCTTAACTTGGTGGATGAAAAAAGTTCGTATGGTGGTTTAATTATGGAATACTGAGAGTGTTGTCTTACCTATAGCTACATTGAAGAATGCCATGTAAAATTGCTTACAACAGAGAGACTAAAACATGAGCCAACCCACGTTCCCACCTTGAAACATACTGATGTGCCAACAAAATACTACATTAGTAAGAATACTCCACTTAAGACAAAATCTAGAGCTGTTATTGGCATTTAGAAAACTAAGTCGTAATACTGTTATTCGAAAACCACCCGAGTGCTATTCAAAAACTCAGTCATATACTATTAAACCTAAGTCGTATACTATTGAAACGAATTATTTCCTTACTACAACCAACACTTCCAATATCAAAAGAGAAAGACATAACAGTATACGACGGATTAGCAGAAAAGTGCCACATTACATACCATCAAATGACAGCTACTAAGTCCTGATATCAACTGCTGGAAGAAAAACCTTGCCTGATGCAAAACAACAATTAAATCGAAAAAGTAAGTTTTAGTTATATTATGACTGTCTGTTTATGTAAAAATGCTTCAGACCTAACTTTCCCTATCTGACACTAAGCGAAAATCAAGATGGATTCCATTTCAAGATTTCCCTTTGAACATGTTCATCTATCTGCATCACCAAAAATATTTTTAAAAAAATACAAAGTTTAAAGGATGAGAAATAAAGAAAATTCAGAAAAAGGAAAATATAAGAGTCGAAAAAGATAGAACCAAAACATCCAAGACTCGCCCACCAAGGTAATCAAGACATCCAAGATAACATCCAAGACTCACCCACCCCCAGCTAGGTAGCAAACACACACCTAAAGGCTAAAAAGGATAGGGTCTTCATCAAATTAGGTGGTAGGTGAGTCTTGGATGTTTTAGCTATGGTCAACCTAAGCCAAATTCCAAGTGACAAATAAACAAAGGTATGCATAAATCATTTTCTTTCCGTTAACTTTAATTAATAAGATTGGGTTTGGATATATCTTAGTCTGCTTTTTGATGTTAACATGTAAGAGTAGAATGTATTACTACAAAGAAAAAGGCATCATTGCAAGCCTATATCATGGCAAGCAAGGCAGATTCACTCACAACTCCATATATTACCAAATCTTAGTCTATATGATTTTGCCAGAGCTACCTAATGTTGAATATATATCTGTTGAATGTTCTATAACATCAACATTATAAAGGTTTCTAATTGAATCATACATTTAAAACCCAAGCATGAAATCTTTATAGAGATAAATAAACAAATGTAAATAACTAATTAGGCAATACACAGCAGAGAGGAGAGAAAGGGAGGGAGGGAGGGAGAGAGAGAGAGCAGTTGAAGGAGTGAGAAGCCAAGCAGCATACCAAGTGGAGAGTAGCGCATTACGTACAGAATGCCTGAGAACTGATCTGTGCTTCTCTTCCTTATGATCATCTTAAATGTAATTCTACACATTTCTAAACCAAAATCACAAAGTATAATTCAAAGAAATTTAAAGAAACCTAGATTCAAAGCTTTTTGATTATTCAAAAAATATACAGAACCCCACGTAACAAAAGCAAATTTATGACACAAAAGACATGATCTTTAGCCACAAAAAGCAAGAGAGAGAGATAGAGAGGGGGAGTGAGAGAGATTTTGCTTTTTGAACTATGCAGAATGGTGCAGAGAATCAAAATATCATAAGCCATTTAACAAAATGATATTTTAAGCTAAAAGGCATCACCTTAGACCCCAAATGAGAGAATCTGAGAGAGAAGGAAGAGTGCAATTCCATTTCCTGTTAAAACGAAGACACATAGCACTAACAAACACACGCGCAAATCTCAAAGGAAATTGGTAAGAAATAATCCCAATTGAGAAAATACTCAGAAAATCAGAGAGGAAAGTTCTGAAACTCAATAAAGACTCCTAACAAAACCTTGAGTGCATGCATTGTTTTTTTTTATCTATTTCAACAAAATCTTGAAACGAAAGAGAAAAGCAGAGAACCCAGTTGAGGAAAAGCCTTAAGAGAAGAATCATGTAGTAGCCTTTTTAGCCTCTTATAGTTATGATGTCCTCCTCGACTCCCTTCCCGAACAGTAAATTCACATCCAACAGTAAATAATAAATTGAAAATTATTTGTTACCTTTTGAATAGCAAGGATGCAGCAGCCCCTAACAAATCAACCCTTACCTCCAGTTCCTATATCCCGTCCTCCCTCGCTCTTTCTCTCTGTACCCGTTCTCCTCAACCCCACCCCCATACTTTTCCCCATCTCTCTCGCTGCAACCAATGTCAGCGGACAGAACCCATCCCCACCCCTCTCTCTCTAGCTACTACCCTTCTCTCTAGCTCCTACCCTTCCCATCAACCCTCTGTCCACCCAACATCAGCGGACAGAACCCACCCCACCCCCCCCCCCTTCTCTCTAGCTCCTACCCTTCCCATCAACCCTCTGTCCACCCCCAACCCTTCCCATCAACGCTCGTCTCTCACTGTGCAAACCCTAAACTCGATGTCACCCTCTGCCTCTCTGCACGATCTCCTTGACGAGATCGAAAGCAACCTAACCCCTTCCTCCCACTGAATTGCAGAACACAAACGCCCCAAATGGTGGCCGTTGGATTAGGACTGAAGGGGCCAAAAGAGTCCTTTGATCTTTCGGTGAAACCCAGCCCAAAACGAGAGAGAGCTGCACCCTGGGCCCAAATGCAGCAGCCCAACCCAGCTGTTAAGCACGGCCCACACTAACACACACAATGGCAAACCGTAATTAATTCATAATCGAGGGCCCATCCCATAACCAACATGAGCAGTGCAATTTATTTTCCTTAGTTTAGACTGAAGTAATTTCTGTTTCCACTTCTCTTTTGGTTACGAGATTGTGCTAAATTTACTAAACTAAATAGATAAGTAGATATGTATTAGATTCTGAAATTAGTTCTAGAAATTGAATTTAATGGCTCGTTTTACGACTAATACCTTGCCTTACAAGGAATTAAAGATTGGTAGGTTATTGTTTCTTGTAAATTCCTTTTTGTGATTCTGGGATTGTTTTTGTTTGTTGATCAAAGGGGCTTGAAAGAGTCGGATGTGGACAGCTTTGTTGATGATGTCCTTGTGAATCACCAACCATGGGCTTCTGGAGTGCAAGAGCCGTTGACTGGCCCCTACGTATTTATATGCGCACATATGAATATAATTGAATGCAATCCTTATCTTGCACGTGGTCTCATTGATAAGTTCAAAGAGGGGGCTGAGCTGCGAAGATTGACAGATCAGGTATTTGTTACTGCTTGCTTTCACATTGGAGACCACAAGTATGCTGGAAACTTGGTTATCTACAGCCCAGGTTCAGATGGAAGCATAAAAGACCATTGGTAATATCCGGATCATAACAATTTAAAATTTTGTCGTATTGGGATCAATGGAGTTTGAATATTAATTATATTATGTATTATTAATTGCAGGTATAGTTACGTCAAACTTTGTGATGTGCCGAAATTGCTTGATGAGCATATTGGGAAGGGAGAGAATATAGAACGACTTTTGAGGTTTGTACTTTTTTGGTTTTGCCTACTGTCTTTGGATGAAAATTTCATTGGACGGAAGCTTGTGTTGTCATAGTTTTCAATTCCTGATTATGTCTTGTATGATAGATTAATTGATATAGAGTTACATTAACATGGAGGAACTTTTGTGGAGAAAACACACAAGAATTTGATATAATTGCATTACCATGTATATGTTTCTAATTTGTAATGTTGTTGTGATTTGTTTATTAAGCTTGATCATACCTGTTCTTACTCAATTGATATTGACGAAACTTAGAGTTGAATCTTTAAATAGCTGAACACGAAATTCAATTTCATTCCTTACAGGGGCCAAATGGGAGCTGCTGCATTGGTTGGAGCAGTGGCATTAGTGGTTGTGGCATGTATCTTTTATAGAAGGTCAGGCTGAAACGTACTCTAATCCATGTCGGGTTTTTCCACAGGTGTCGAGGCCCTATTTTCTTTTTCATTTTTTCTTTGTAGAAAGATGTTATAACGTCAATTCAATAATCCTCCGAACCATGCTCTTATATGAAAGTTGAAATGTAATAAACTATTGAATGGTTTTATCTTGATTGGGATTTCTTATGAGACTGCTTGCTAAATGTTGATGTGATATTTTAAGCTCCTATAATTGTTTTCAGTTTGCCTGCTGGACTTATAATTCAACCGTCGATTCTGTCAGAATTTATGGTAATTTTTGTGAAAGGAATCTCAATTTTGTTGTTTATGAATTTTGGAAGAGAGAACGGCATTGTTGTCCTCGTTGTTTATTCAATAAATGAGATAAAAGACTTTGTGCTAACATTTTAATTTGCTTGAACTATTTTTAACATATATGGCATTGTTGTCACGAATTTTACTTTCGTTCTAGAATAGGTTTTTTTTTTTTTTTTTTTTCTTAGTGTGGTTCTCAAATTCAATCTCATGTGGAAATTCAATTATATCTGTGAACTCAATTTATTTTTCTGTTGCAAGTGGCCTTTTACTATAGTATGGAAATAAGTAAGTTCTTGCATGACGGCATAAGTTGGAACCCGTCAGTGGTTAATCTAACATTTAATCTAACAAAATTTATGACCAAAAAAAATATAAATTATTTTTCTGTTAAGTATAGAGGGCATGGCAAGAATTTTGTACATCCACCTCCTTTTTCCCATTTTTTAGGTTGTGGGATGAATTTTAAATTTATCATCTCTACTTAATAGAAAAATAGATGAAGTCGACGAAAAGGATACAAAAAAAAAAAATAGTCATGCTATAGTGAGGTTGAAGATCATATAAAATAAATAAAATGTTTAAGTACGAAAATGAAGATAAATGACAAATTCAGAGAACATCGGTGTAATTCACCCATTTATTTTCTATATGTACAAAATATTAAAGGCATTTCTATGACACTTACGTACACAAAATTTCACTTTACTCTATATTCTGATTTGTTCACTTTACCACCTAAACTTTTGTTAGGTGTCTCAATTTACCTTATTATTTTAACTTTGTTAGCATGAAAGGGATGAAGATCCAGATGAGGTCGAGCAGTGGAGAAAGGATCTTAAGGCTTCTGCAGCTTTGTGTGGCCGGAATCTTAAAACCACAGCGGACAGGTATTTTAATTCTTCCTCTAAATTTAATTCCAACGTCTTGTATTAGCTACTAAGACTCACTAATCCACCAAAAATAAGGAGATTATGATCAGATTTTGATTTCATATGTTTATAGGAAAAGAATTTGGAGCATTAGTAATGCGTGAAGGACGAATCCTTCGTATGTCAAACCCATATACTAATTCTAATGGATTTCTAATTGTATGACTAAAAGCTGTATTACGGTTTAGTGAGGGAAAACAAACGCCTTCTCATAGTTCAGGAGCAATCTAACTGAGCTTAACTAATACGGTTACTATGCATTTTGGAAACACGGCTGAATTGAACTTAACAAATCATCTCGATCAAATCTAATTTATTCAAAACGTTTTCGCTACCAAAATATCTAATCATGATGAATGAGGCATTTAGTTGATATAAATCTTGCATTTGCATGATGAATCTTACTTTTGTATAATTTTGAATTTTAACTGCGAGATATGAATGATTGTTTATCGAGAAAATTGTTGAAGACATTAGGAGACTACTGAAAACCACATACTTAAAAGAAGCCAAGCACTTAGTTGGAAAAAATTTTTGCGTGCAAGAGTTCAGTACTAAATAGTTGTTGGAGGTTCACCTAATGTTCAAAGAATTGGAATTTGAAGTATGGGCGGTATAGGTAAAATAACGATTGCAAAAGCCATTTGGAGTATGTTGTTTGATAGAGTTAAGGAAAGTGATGATCCAACTCTTTAACAACCCACATCTTCGTAAGTCTTTTTGTCTATTAATGAATACAAAGATGTGTTTAAAATAAAGAGCAGTAGATCTAAACTAGGAGACGATAATTTTCAATGTGCCGGAATACAATCCGGTACATCAAGTGTTTTCATACAAGTGGTTGAATTTTTTTTTTCTTTCAAGTATCCAATCACTTGCGTGATGACACTTGATGTATCGAGCTGTGTTTTCAGCCCACTGAAAAATCTCTTATAATAAATACGATAAAATATATCATAATAATTTGATATCGAACCCGTGTAATACCTCTCACATCTATTTGCCTTAACCCTTGTACTTCAGTCCATTTTCCTCCAACGTGATATCTAAGTCACGCATCCTTACTTTCTATGTCATAATTGTCACATTCAAGTTTCAGAAACGCCATAGTAATGTGTTTTACTATCTAATAATAAGACATTGGTAATTCAATTATTGTGATGGGTTTTCGGCCTTAGTGGCTACCAAAAGGGCACTTTCTCGAAAGGCCCAATTGTATCATTGTGTTGTATTCGTCTTTTTATTGCCCGTTTACCTTTCTTTTTCTCCTACAACTTTTTCTTATCCTTCATAGAATCTATGAAATAAATAAAAGTCACATATCTTCCATTTTCTTGCAGAATTGTCTTCCATTTTCTTGCAGAATTGTTCTTGATTAATTTAGTTAGAGGAGTGTGTATGTGTTTTATGTTTATACACATCTTGAAAATATTCTCTTTATCAAATCTTAGAATCGATGATATAAATAGACATTTTATTATCGTATATAGCTAATTTGATTAAAACAATGTGTTTATTGCATAGAGTTTTGACTCAATAATTTAGTTTAAATTAATTAAAAGATTGCTCAAATATATGTGTATTTTCCAACGAGGATTAGTTGAGTTGTAAGGTCTATGTTTGAGTTCCATTGCAAGCAACCATTTTTGGTGCGCGGTTTGTAAAAACTAAAGAAGGACTAAGATCCCTTGTGTAAGTTCTCAAGGAGACATATGGTATGGCCTAGCCTTGATGGATTAGCTTTCCTTTCCCCTAAACTTTTACAAATTAAATGTATAAATCAGTTATTTAATAGTCACTTAGTATTACGATTTAATAGTATTTCTAGTATTACGATTTAATAGTATTCTTTTAGACTTGTAAGTGAGGAGAAATTTTTCGGTGTGTTGTGAACACCGAACACGAGTCGATACACCAAGTGTCATAATAAAATAGTTTGAAATTTTTTTTGTTGAAGTTTCCAATCAATTGTATTATTACAATGTGTTTCTAGTAAATTGAAAAATCTTTCATAAATGAGAAGTCTTAAGTTCGATTCTCGTCAAAGTGAATTATAACCAAATTATTATGAATGTCTCATTGTGAAGCTTAACTCACTTCCTTCACCACTTAATGTACATAATATGATATTATTAAAAAAAATATTTATTTAGTAATTACCTCTACTAATTAATAAAACACTCATTGTCAACCAAAACCCTATGAAATATTCTCTCCTTCTATTTCAAAAAAAAAAAAAAAAAAAAAATTCTCACACATTTTGTGTGCCCATATGCTAGTTTTACTTTATTATAATATAAATTATCTATCAACGAAACATTCTTAATCAATCAAAAAGATTAAAAAGATCAAATTAACTTAAATAAATTAAAATTTATGTAGAGTATAGTAAATTACACACAAAATACTTTTAATTTTTTTTATTTCAAAAATCTTATAACCAAACCATATCAGTTGCCTTGTAAACTTTTAGTAAAAAAATATTTATTCGGTAATCAAAGACATGAACAGTATCGTTCAGCAACGCAAAATCATTTGAAGATCATAAAAAAAAAATTAGAAATCATTTTACATTTTATCTTTTTATAAAGGGTTTATATCACAAATGGTCCCTGAAATTGACCCAATCAATCATGATGGTCCCTGAAATTGAAAATCGATCAATGTAGTCCCTGAATTTTAACCCCGCGAATCAATGTCGTCCTTCTGTTAGTGTTCTGTCCAAATTAACTTTAAAAAAGGCTAGAGAACCAATTTTTCATGGTAAAATGACCAAAAATAACCTTGTTACTTATAATTTTACTTGAAAAAAAAAAGGTGGCACCCAATTTCTTTTACAAGATAAATGATCAAATGTGGACTTTGGCAGTAGCTTTTGGAGCTAACCCAATTTCTTTAAAAAAAAAGGAATGGAGCTAATCTAGTTAGAATTATTTTTTACTTGATATTAAAAAAATTGAAATTTCCCACTTTTTTTGTTTTTATTTTAGTTTTAGCACCAAATCCATGAAAAAATAGAGAGAAAAGTGAAGATGAAAAAAGGAAAAGAGAGGTGGTAAGTAAAATTATAAGTAACAGAGTTATTTTTGGTCATTTTACCATGAAAAATTGGTTCTCTAACATTTTTTAAAGTTAGTTTGGACGGAACACTAACAGAAGGATGACATTGATTCACGGGGTTAAAATTCAAGGACCATATTGATCGATTTTCAATTTCAGAGACCATCATAATTGATGGGATCAATTTCAAGGACCATTTGTGATATAAACCTTTTTATAAATTTTTACGGTTGCCAGTATAAATACGGGATAAGGAAGTGGAAGGAAGAAAAACAAAGGAAACACAGTAT
The DNA here is from genome assembly GCA_035220775.1 of Malus fusca. Lineage (NCBI taxonomy): Eukaryota > Viridiplantae > Streptophyta > Magnoliopsida > Rosales > Rosaceae > Malus > Malus fusca. The sequence goes on along the minus strand of CM069067.1, from coordinate 1,541,291 downwards.
TCTCTGACAGAGACTAGTTTATCTCTGGATCCAGAAGACAAAGACAATAATATTCCACACGCGGAGAAGGCGAATAAATTAATCTCAACTGAACTCACTTCCCACCCGCCCACCGCCACCGTCGCCGCCACTAAGTTCCCAAATCTCCTCCTGGATCCTCTCAGTTTCATCCTCCCCTGCCTTGCTCAACTCTATCTGCTTGCTCTTCTAGTGATTCCTCTCTCTCCGCAATTCCCAATAATAAATCTAATCCACTCCCACTGATAGAGCTCTCATCAGTTACCATTTTTATATGGTAGGGTTGTTGGTGGGTGCCTCTGGGTTTTTATTCTTTGCCCCCCAAACAAAAGGCACATCCTAGATTTGTAGGATCCTCAACCGTGATTCTGGGGATGGGTCTGTTTTCTGAAAGCTACAGTACCAAGCATGTCCTTTTATTATAGAAATAGATAGTCTTCATCTTTCTCCCTCTTCAATCATACAAAGTCTCCTTACTTTATTACTTTTTTTTTTCCATTTTTGTCCAGACCAAAGCTTCCTTCTTTACTTCAAATGTAGTCCTACAAATAAAGGTACCCTTTGTTTTGGTTAATTAGTCAGTGTATGTTGTTCTTGTTTTAGAAGTTTAGAGAGAGAAAATTATGGGATCTGGTAATGGGGTTTATTCAGTTGCGGATTTCGATTTGGACGGCAAGTGGCTGATCGATCCAAAGCATCTTTTTGTTGGTCCGAGGATTGGGGAAGGCGCGCATGCCAAAGTGTACGAAGGAAAGTAAGTCAAACCTCAGTACAACCTCTGTGTTTGTTTTTTCTCAAGTTTACCAATTTACAATTATCTCTTAGATTAGATCTTGTTAAACATAGATGCAAAATTGTGTTGGGTTTTAGCAGAACTAATCAAAGATCAAAACTTGCTTTGATGTTGTGCAATTCTGGTGTTTATGATGCTGAATATGTGTTTTTCGTGTCGAGTTACAACGATGATGTTCTGTTCTGTTGTGTTCGTAATCTGTTTGTTTGTTGTGTTTTGTTTGTTCTAGATATAAGAATCAAAATGTTGCTGTAAAAATTGTTCATAGAGGAGAAACCCCAGAGCAGATTGCCAAGAGAGAAGCGCGGTTTGCGAGGGAAGTGGCAATGATGTCGAAAGTGCAGCACAAAAACTTAGTGAAGGTTGTTGTCTAGTTTTCGATAAGTAATTGTGATTACTAAATAGGTGTATTTGCGATATCTGATGGGGGATTTTTAACTTTGTATTACCAGTTCATTGGTGCCTGCAAAAGAACCTGTCATGGTCATGGTGATTGAGCTTCTTCTAGGCGGAACTTTGCGCAAATACTTGTTCAGTATGCGGCCAAAGTGCTTGGACACGTGCGTGGCAGTTGGGTTTGCACTTGATATTGCTCGTGCTATGGAGTGCTTACACTCCCACAGTATCATTCACCGTGACCTGAAACCTGGTACGTTGTTTAGTTCTTTTTTAACAGAAAGGTTGACCTTTGAACGAAGTCACTTAGCTCGACGTTAGGAGAATCAAGGGGGGAACGCCTACATAGAAGAACCAAGAAGGATTAAAGTGAAGTCTATCTGTGAGCATGTCTCAAATATGGAAATCCGAAGGATTGTTATTTAGCATTAGGTAGCTGATAGTTTAGTATTCAGCATGATTGAAGACTTCTGTAGCAGAATTAACTTCAGGAACACAAAACGAATTGCTTTAGTTCACATAACTGTCATTTCTTTGGCTTGGGGATGGAACTATTGTTAGGGCGAAGCTTATTTCCGAAAACAGGGTTTGTTCCACAATCTTACACTTTTGTTCTGTCCTTTTCCCAGAGAATTTGATCTTGACTGCGGACCAAAAAACAGTTAAACTTGTGGACTTTGGCTTAGCAAGAGAAGAGTCATTGACAGAGATGATGACCGCTGAAACTGGGACATACTGGTGGATGTCTCCTGAGATACGGTACTTTAAATTGGTCATTCAAAGGTTGAAAATTTGTTTTCTCATATGTCTTGTGAGTGTGTTTGATATCAGCAAATTAATTTTCCACCTTTGTATTTGGTGGCAGCTTTAAAGCACAGTTACATTACGACACGGAGAAAAGAAGCATTACAATCATAAGGTGGATGCTTACAGTTTTGCAATTGTATTGTGGGAACTCATCCATAACAAGCTGCCTTTCGAAGGCATGTCGAATTTACAAGCAGCGTATGCAGCTGCTTTTAAGGTAACAAAATACCACAATAGTCTTATTCATAACTCGGTACTTTTTAGTTTTTAAGCATTGTAATTTGAGGTTATACGAATTGTTTCACAATAGTCTTGTATATCTGTTGAATGTTCTATAACATCAACATTATAAAGGTTTCTAATTGAACCATACATTTAAAATCCAAGCATGAAAGCTTTACAGACATATATAAGCAAATGTAAATAACTAATTAGGCAATACACAGCAGCGGACATAACCCACCCCCATACTTTTCCCCATCTCTCTCTCTCTGCAACCAACATCAGCGGAGGCCCAAATGCAGCAGCCCAACCCTGCTGTTAAGCACGGCCCACACTAACACACACACTGGCAAACCGTAATTAATTCATAATCGAGCACCCATTCCATAACCAACATGAATTTACTGAACTAAATAGATAATTAGATATGTGTTAGCTTCTGAAATTAGTTCTAGAAATTGAATTTAATGGCTCAGTTTATGACTAATTCCTTGCTTGTAAATCCCTTTTTGTGATTCTGAGGTTGTTTTTGTTTGTTGATCAAAGGGGCTTGAAAGAGTCGGATGTGGACAGCTTTGTTGATGATGTCCTTGTGAATCACAAACCATGGGCTTCCCGAGTGCAAGAGCCGTTGACTGGCTCCCATGTATTTGTATGTGCACATAGAGGAATGGAATCGTGATAGTGCACGTGTTCTCATTGATAAGTTCGAAGAGGAGGCTGAGCTGCGAGGATGGACGAATCAGGTATTTGTTACTGCTTGCTATCACACTGGAGGCCACAATGGAAACTTGATTATCTACATCCCAGGTTCAGATGGAAGTACAACAGGCCATTGGTAATATCCGGATCATAACAATTTAAAATTTTGTCGTATTGCGATCGATGAAGGAGTTTGAATATTATGTATTATTAATTGCAGGTATGGCTACGTCACTCCTGATGATGTGCCAGAATTGCTTGATCAGCATATTGGGAAGGGAGAGATTATAGAACGACTTTGGAGGTTTGTACATTTTTGGGTTGGCCTACTGTTTTGGATGAAATATTCACCGGATGGAAGCTTGTGTTGTCATATTTTTCAATTGCTGATTATTTATAGTCTTGTATGATAGATTTATTGATATAGAGTTACATTAACATGGAGGAACTTTTGTGGAGAAAGCACAAAAGAATTGGATATAACTGCATTACCCTGTATATGTTTCTGATTTGTAATGTTGTTGTGATTTGTTTATTAAGCTTGAACATACTTGTTCTTACTCAATTGCTATTGACGAAACTTTAAATAGCTGAACACAAAATTCAATTTCATTCCTTACAGGGGCCAAATCGGAGCATCTTGTGATGAAGCTGAAAAAATTAATGACCCGAAGCTTCCAAATGGAGGAGAAAGTAAGAAAATCGAGATGCCCCAAGGAAACGGCAATTGGATTGAGAATAATGAGAACTTTTCAGGCTGTTGCCAAAGCTCAAGAGTTTGGTCGAGATCATCGTCCACTGCTGATCTCTGCAAGCATCTCCTCCACCAGCCTCAATGGTGTTGTACTCGTCCAAGGGCTGGATTACGAGAGCATTAGGCGGGCTTTTTCTCTCTGGAATGGATTACAAGGGCTGGTTCACCTATGTCGTGAATGAGGATGAAACTATCAAATTTGAAGTGCGGCAAAGGACTGCTGTTAATATAAGAGGGTTGGCTGTGTGCATAGTTTATTCCGGGGACCACTCCGGCTGTACTGGGTCTCTATGCATTCATGTTGTTAATCATACCCAGCGAACTCATTTTGTCATTTCGCCAATTGTGGCCACCGTGACTGCCTCCCATGAATATCATCTTTCAAACAAGAAGCTTAATCTGAAAGGCGGCGACGTGATTTTTGTAATAGCGGACTTTAAAGTATCACAGAATGTCATTTGTCTGATGGAATTCTAGAATATGATCTTTCATATATAGAGTTTAAGGGCGTGGACTATCAGCGTGTACCGTATGAGTATGGCGACGATACTGATGACGAGGACTATCGGACATAAACTGATGAAAGAGATTGTTGACGTTGCAGACACAGTTAAGCCAGCCATCACTCATCTAACGATGAGGTACCCTAAACCTAAACTCATCTTATGAGTTTGTTAATTGATTTGAATATTGAAAGCATTAAAATTGATGTTTGAGATTGGTCATCGTAAGACCCAGATCGAATTTGGTTACTACTAAGGAAGTTGGAGTTTATTTGAATTACCAGTTACTGTATATCATGCGTTGTCAAGTATATCGTGCAATGAGATAATCGATTAAAAGGATACTCCGTTAATTTTTTTTTTTTTTTTTTTTTTTTGGAAAAGAAACGGACATGACACAAAATCGAGCGGAATGGCGTTCTAGGATTCATATAGCCGACCCCACTTAATGAAAAAAGACTTTGTTGTTGTTGTTGTTGTTGTTTTGGAAAAGAAAGCGTTGTATTGAAAAGCCGGGATGCGGTTCCGGTCGCGGTGTGAACGGGTCAAGGAAATGGGGTCCGGGTTGAGTGCCTCACACTTCTCTCATGTCTCTCCCTGCTCTTCTTTCTGATTGGGCAGTCCCCTTCACCTTTCTCTCCCTTCTCTTCTCTTCTTTCCATCACAGCCACACACGTGGCTTCGTCACCACCCTTCCTGCTCCAGCAAAGCTGGAGGCTTCGGGATTTGAAGATCAAAATTACTAAAATGTTATTGACTTTAATCGTTTACATCTCTTTCATTATAACTTCGTTTCACGAACGGTTTTCGTCTATCCGTTCGTGAGACCGAGCTCTATTTGAAATCATTATTATTGTGACCTCGAAAGGTCTACAAATTTTAAAGGATTAATTACAGAACTTCATACCTTGTAACTGAACGATTTAAATTCGTAAATTATTGGGGTTAAAATTTTAAAAATGCCGCCCGCACCGGGGAATCTTGGTAAAAGACTTTGATTATTTGAAGGCCAAGCTGCACTTCTACATGCTGCATGGATACCAGCAACTCCGCCTAGCTGCCGCAGCGGCCTCTTCGTCTTCCTTGTGGTGCCCAAACTGCTGGAAGTACGAAGTGTTCCTAAGCTTTAGAGGTGACGACGCACGCACTACCTTCACAGACCAAACTGCCGGAATCAACATGTTTATAGACTATCAGCTCAGAAAGGGAGTTGGGGGGGGTGTGAATATAAAGACAGAACTTGACCGCGAAATCGAAACTAATGACGTTGCAGACAGAGCTAAACCAGCCATATTAGTCTGGTGACGATATCAAACTATACCATGAATACTGCCTGATGAAGACATGCACTGATGATGACACTATTGACGTTGCAGATAGAGCTAAACCAGCCATCACTCATCTGATGAGGGACCCTAAACCTAAACTCATCTTATGAGCTTGTTAATTGATTTGAATATTGAAAGCATTACAATCCCATTACTCGTTATTGACGTCTGGCTCTGATTGGTCAGTTACTCACTTATAAGTACGTGCAATGTCCCTTATTTCTTCGATATGGGGAGCCACATATACGTCATGTTGATTCTTGATTTTCCCGTATTTACTAAAATACTCCTTTTGAAGTCGTTTGAATTACTAACTTGTGTAGAATCAGAAAAACATGGGTTTCATCTTAACATTCGATCGTGATCCAATCCATGAATATAATGAATCAAAAAAACTAAGCGGGCTAGTTGATCCTCATTCTCACTCCTTCATGAGTACATGATATAGTCTAATTCATATTATGCACTCTAACCTAAGCGTTGATTGATACACATAATCATGTGTTGTCTAGCAGATAGTGACAAATAATGATAGTACTATGTCCATAAAAATTTCACAATATGTATAAACAAACAAACAAGGCAATGTAAGAAATTCATATATTTTACTTCACACATAAAAAATTTAGTGTTACCATATTTTGTAATAAATATATGCAATGTCATACGCGTGTATATTCATATAAATCCACGCATTTCGTTTCTCTATAATACTTAGGCGATGAAGTCTGACTTGACTTTGGCTATCTGAAAGCCAAGCCGCATAGCCTGCCGCACTCCTCTATTCTCCCAACACTAGTACTAATTATCGATGGATACCATCAGCTCCGCCCATGGAACCGCTGTAGCAGCCTCTTCGTCTTCCCTGTGCCACTCAAACCACTGGAAGTACGAGGTGTTCCTGAGTTTTAGAGGCGACGACACACGCACTACCTTCACAGACCACCTCTCCATTGCGTTACACAATGCCGGAATCCACACGCTCATAGACTACCAGCTCAGAAGAGGGGAAAACACACAGAGTGAACTTGACCAAGAAATCAAAGGGTCGAGGAATACCATCGTCTGTCTTCTCAAAGAGGCTGGCCAAGATCATGAGGTGCCAAGAAGATCAAGAGGGGAAAGTAGTCTATCCAATATTGTACGACGTCGACCCTTCTCAAGTGAGGAAATAGTGGTATTTTTGGAAATGCATTTTGGAAGCATGAAGGGGATGAAGATCCAAATGAGGTCGAGCAGTGGAGAAAGGATCTTAAGGCTTCTGCAGATTTGGGTGGCCGGAATCTTAACAAACATAGTCGATTCATGTTTTATCGCCAATTCATCTAATTGGTCAGCATCATCTATGCCATCAACGACGACAAGCACCTTCATGCTTCCAAATCTTTTCTCTCTCTCTTTGGTTCCTTCGGCAACACCGCTCACATTAATGTCCAGCCGTTTCAAAACACCTCGAAGAAGTTGTTCTTGCAGAGCAACCATACTTTTCTTTTTTACTCCTCACCTTTTGAAGGAAACATTGACCACTAAATCAACGATGATATTCGCTACAGATAGCTCTCGCAAGTGTTGTTTCACCTATACTGCACATACCCCAAATTCCAATTATTTGAACATCAAGCAAATCTCCAACATCTAAGCATTCAGTACTCAACTATTGCACGAGAAAATCCATTCCAACTGAGCACTTGGCTTGTTTTAAGTCTGTTGTTATCAGTACTCCTCTGATGTCCCTAGCAATTTCCTCAATAAACAACCCTTCACGCCTGGCAATTAAATTTCAAAATTATACGAAAGTGAAATTCATCATGCAACTGCAAGATTCATATTTTCTGAGCAAAGAAGATTTGAGTAAATTAGATTGATCCATGTGATTAACTATGCTATATACGACCGGATTTCTAACCTTGAATTATAAGTGAGTAAATTTGAGCATCAAAAAATTGTAAAGAAGGAGTTAAAGAAGGAATTATACCCGTCCGCCGGAAAGAAGCCCTTAAGATCCTTTCTCCACTGCTTGTTCGTTTGGATTTTCATCGCTTTCATGCTTCCGAAATTCCCCAAAACCACCACTCTGTTTCCTCACAACGGCATAGAATATTGGATAGACTATTTTGCCCTCTTGATCTTCTTGGCGCCTCATGATCTTGGCCAGCTCCCTCAAGCACCACTGGGACTCCGCGCACCCCTTGGAGAAGACGACGATGGCGATTCTGGACCCTTCGATTTATCGGTCAAGTTCGCTCTGTATATTATCCCCCTTCTGAGCTGGTAGTCTATAAACGTGTTGCTTCCGGCATAGCGTAACGCAATGGAGAGGTTGTCTGTGTAGTTAGTGCGTGTGTCGTCGCCTCTAAAGCTCAGGAACACCTCGTACTTCCAGCGGTTTGGGCGGCACGGGGAAGACGAAGAGGCTGCGACGGCGGTTCCATGGGCGGAGCTGCTGGTATCCATCGATTACCAATTGGTGCGGCTGGCTTTCAAGAAAAGAAGGTCAAAACTCTAATCATTTCAGTGAGCGGCACGTGTAATTTAGAAACTAAAAGGTACTTAACGCCGTGTAATTTGGGTAGTCACTGGGTTTGGTTTTTCTATTAATTACACGTGTTAAATTCTGATAAATCATATCATTGGGTCAGTAATTTGGATACTCGAAGGACGTCCCTCTTCAATAGAGTTGAGATCTTCTGCACCCATTTGTTAAGATAGGTATTTGTTACTTCTTGCTCTCACATTGGAGGCCACAAGTATGCTGGAAACTTGATTGTTTATGTTGTGCTAGGATAGCACCAAACCACGCGGAACCAAATTAAGCTAACCCATAGAAAATATATCAAATGAAATGCAAGAACAATATTAGAGAAAATAACACCAAGATTTTAACGAGGTTCCTCCACAGTCAGTGTAACTGGAGTACGTCCTCGGAGCAGTATGAGCTCACCCAATAATCCACTATCAACCAAATGGGAGTTTACAAAGTATTGGCAATCTCACAACCCAAATAACCCAATACACCCAATAGCTCTCACACACCAAGGAAACAAATAGAGAAATAAATATAGTGATTAATTTCTTCTCTATACAAAGCTCAAAGCTATTACAACAATAACACTTTGATGGAGTGAGAACTATCCAATGAAAGGAACAACAACTCCTTCTCTGAAAATGGTATTGCAGCAGTACCTTCTTTCTCTCCCTCTCTTCTCTTCGGCTCTCTAATTTTTCTGCTCTCCCTAAACAAAAGAGCTCTTCATCTCTTATCTTCTACCGAAACAAAACCTCATAATTGTGGCTTTAAAAAAAGCCACAAAACATGCCACAAAACAAGGAAGTGGTTGTCCACTTTTTTTTTTCTTTATAATTTTTTATAGCCAAAAGTTGGCCACTTGGCCACATACTCCAATAATCTCCACCTTGGCCAAGTTCCGAAATCACCATGATAAGCCAACCAACACAAAAACACTCCCAAACACTAGCAAGAGAACAACTCATGCAGAGCCAAATGCTCCAAAACTCCTACTGCTCAACGCCTTCTTTATATAGGCATAATGTGAGCCAAGTTCAAACAGTAAACAAACTTGGCTACACCAACAACCTTAGTCAACATATCAGCGGGGTTGTCTTTAGTTGGAATCTTCTGGAGAATGATTTCCCCTTCACCAACAATTTCACGAACAAAGTGATAACGCACATCTATGTGTTTGGTCCTCGCATGATGAACCTGATACTTAGCCAAATAAATGGCACTCTGATTATCACAATGTACCTCCACCTGCTTCTGATCAACCCCCAAATCTCTAATCAGCCCATGTATCCAAATGGCCTCCTTTATAGCTTCAACAACTGCCATATATTCAGCCTCTGTAGTAGACAAGGCAACAGACGACTGCAAAATGGACCTCCAACAAACTGGTCCTTTAGCCATAGTAAACACATAGCCTGTAGTAGACTTTCTTCCATCCAGATCACCTGCATAATCTGAATCAACATAACCAACTGCAAAATGACCAATACCAGAGTCATCTCTCTCAAAGCATAAACCAACATCTCGAGTACCATGGAGATACCTCAATATCCACTTAGCTGATTGCCAATGCTTTTTACCTGGATTATGCATATATCGACTCACCATGCCAACTGCATGAGCAATATCCGGTCTAGAACATACCATTGCATACATCAAACTACCAACCAAATTTGCATATGGTATATTTTTCATTTGCAGCTTCTCTTTATCAGTTTTAGGACACTGTAGAGAACTCAATTTAAAATGAGGAGCCAAATGAGTACTAACCGGTTTGGTTGAATCATGAACTCCAAACTTCCGAATCAACTTCTCAAGGTATTGTCTTTGATTCAAACTAACCAAACCCTTCGCTCTATCTCTAGTGATCTCCATGCCAAGGATCTTCTTTGCTTCACCAAGATCTTTCATCTCAAACTCATTCTTCATTTGCTTCTTCAATTTTTCAATCTCTTCAACATTCTTTGAGGCAATCAACATATCATCAACATATATCAACAAATAAATGAAAGACCCATCTTGCAACTTCTTGAAGTACACACAATGATCATATTGACTTCTAGAATAATTTTGGCCTCTCATAAATTTATCAAACCTCAAATACCATTGCCTTGGAGATTGCTTCAAGCCATATAGTGATTTCTTCAATTTGCAAAACAAGTTCTCCTTCCCTTTCACTATATACCCATCTGGTTGACACATATAAATCTCTTCATTCAAATCACCATGTAGGAAAGCCGTCTTCACATCAAGTTGCACAAGCTCAAGATCATACTGTGCAACAAGAGCTAACATAATGCGAATTGAGGAGTGTTTCACAACCGGAGAAAAGATTTCATTGTAGTCAATGCCCTCATTTTGTGCATACCCTTTAGCAACTAATCTTACTTTACATCTCACATTGCTTTTCTCATCAGCATCTTCCTTCTTGGCATACACCCATTTGCAACCGATAGCTTTCTTGCCCTTAGGCAATTTAGCTAACTCCCAAGTCTTGTTCTTCAAGAGAGAATTCATCTCATCACCCATGGCATTGCACCACCTTTTCTTCTCTTCACTCTCAATGGCTTCCTCGAAATTGGATGGAATATCATCAATGATAATAGGAAGAGCAAAAGCAACATAGTCACTATACCGAGCTGGCTTGGTAATTTGTCTCTTTCCTCTGTTCTTTGCAATAGACTCTTTAGGTGAAATTTGCTCTTCAACTTGAATAGAATCTTCAAGTTCAACTTCTTCAACATCCTCATGGTCTCCAACTTCTTCACTTGTAGTGGCTTCGACATCAGCGGAAATAGGATTTGAAGTACCAGAGGCAACTTTCTCAAGCTCCACCTGTTGGACATCTTTCACATTCTTCTCAGAGACTTTGTACATACTTTCTTCATCAAATGTCACATCTCTACTGATTACAAGTTTCTTCATCTCTGGGCACCACAACCTGTAACCTTTGACACCACTACTAAAACCAAGAAAGATAGCCTTTTTGGCTCTAGGATCAAGTTTATTTTCAGTCACATGAAAATAAGCAGGTGAACCAAAAATACGGATATAGTCATAATCAGAAGAAGGTTTTCCAGTCCATACCTCCATTGGTGTCTTACCCTGAACAGCAGCTGAGGGTAACCGGTTGATGATGTGACATGCATAATTAACTGCCTCTGCCCAAAATGACTTGCTTAAACCCGATTGAGACAACATACATCTAACCTTCTCAAGCAAGGTTCGATTCAATCTTTCTGCAACTTCATTTTGTTGTGGAGTTCCCCGAACACTGAAATGTCTCACAATTCCTTCCTCTTTGCAAACTTTAAAGAAAGGATCAGATGTGTATTCACCACCATTATCCGATCTCAAAATCTTAATCTTTCTCCCAGTCTGGTTCTCAACCATTTTCTTTCAACCCAAGAAAATGCTTAACACCTCACTCTTGTGCTTCATAGTGTAGACCCAAGACCTTCTTGAATAATCATCAACAAAGGTCACGAACCAATGTCTACCACTCAAAGAGGGAGTCTTTGTAGGACCCCAAACATCCGAATGCACATAATCAAGAATGCCATTCGTCTGATGTACAGCAGTACCAAACTTCACTCTAGTTTGCTTCCCCAAGACACAATGCTCGCAGAAATCAAGCTTACAAGTCGTGGCACCTTTTAGAAGGCCTTGTTTCACAAGCCCTTGTAGAGCTTTCTCACCGGCATGGCCTAATCTCATATGCCACAATCTAGTAGTATCTGAATCAGATGTGCCCATATTTTCAGAGACTACAAATGCTTCACCTGTCACAGTGTTTCCCTGCAATAAATACAAATGGCCACATCTAGGAGCTTTCATCACAACAAGTGCACCATAAGTAACTTTCAATGTCTGTCCATCTGAATGAAACCTGAAGCCCTTGGATTCCAAAGTACCCAAAGAAATAAGATTTTTCTTCAAATTCGGTACATACCGAACACCTGTCAACTCTTTAACCATGCCATCATGCAACTTCAAACGAACTGTACCAATCCCTTTTGTTGTGCAAGGATTGTCATCTCCCATGAACACAACGCCACCATCAAACTCTTTCAAGCTTGAAAACCAATCCTTGTGAGGAGTCATATGATGAGTACAACCCGTATCCAACACCCACTTAGTAGCACAATCAAATGATGAGGAAGTGGTTAAAGCAAAATCAGAAAAATCTGTTTCAACCTCAGCAACATTAGCTTCAGAACTTTCTTTCCCTTTGGTCTTCAACTTAGGACAATCTTTCTTCCAATGACCCTTATTATGACAAAAGGCACATTCATCCATTTCCAAAGGTTTTCTACCTTTAGAGTTTCCTCTAGGCCGAGACTGTGATTTTTTCCTACTAGAAGATGATCTTCTCTCCGATGATCTACCTCTAACAAATAAAGCTTCAGAGGTACTATCATGGTTTTTATCTCTATGCCTCATTTCATAATTCATCAAGGCATTTGACACATCTTCAAATTTCACAGTTTCTTTACCATGCATAATAGTGGTAACAAAATGCTCATAAGAGTCCGGCAAGGAATTCAACAATATTAAGGCCTTATCTTCATCCTTAATATCCTCATCTAAATTTAATAAGTCAGCAATCAACTTATTAAAAGCATCAAGGTGTCTAATCATTTTTGTACCTTCTTTGTATTGGAAGCGGTAGAGTTTTTTCTTCAAGTGTAGCCGGTTCTCTGCACTCTTCGTCATATACTTGTCTTCCAATTTTTGCCACAACACACTTGCTAATGTCTCCCGCATCACAAAATACTTCTGAGTTTTTGAAGGCACAACCGAATTGAAGAGCAAGCCCACAAATTTAATTTCTCCCATTCCGGCTTCGACATAGCTTCCGACTTCTCTCCCAAAGCGGCAAGTAGATCTTGTTGAGCCAACACATCTTTGACCTCACATTGCCATATCCCGAAGTTGTTTGTGCCATCAAACTTTTCCACTTCGAACTTTGCATTTTGCACCGTAGTTCTTGCAAACCCGGAGCTGCTTCCAAAAGGATTCTCATCTTGCCCGTCTGACATCTTTGGCAACTAGACAGTACCCAAGAGCAACCAGTGCTCTGATACCAATTGTTGTGCTAGGATAGCACCAAACCACGCGGAACCAAATTAAGCTAACCCACATAAAATATATCAAATGAAATGCAAGAACAATATTAGAGAAAATAACACCAAGATTTTAACGAGGTTCCTCCACAGTCAGTGTAACTGGAGTACGTCCTCGGAGCAGTAGTAGCTCACCCAATAATCCACTATCAACCAAATGGGAGTTTACAAAGTATTGGCAATCTCACAACCCAAATAACCCAATACACCCAATAGCTCTCACACACCAAGGAAACAAATAGAGAAAGAAATATAGTGATTAATTTCTTCTCTATACAAAGCTCAAAGCTATTACAACAATAACACTTTGATGGAGTGAGAACTATCCAATGAAAGGAACAACAACTCATTCTCTGAAAATGGTACTGCAGCAGTACCTTCTTTCTCTCCCTCTCTTCTCTTCGGCTCTCTAATTTTTCTGCTCTCTCTAAACAAAAGAGCTCTCCATCTCTTATCTTCTACCGAAACAAAACCTCATAATTGTGGCTTTAAAAAAAGCCACAAAACATGCCACAAAACAAGGAAGTGGTTGTCCACTTTTTTTTTCTTTATAATTTTTTATAGCCAAAAGTTGGCCACTTGGCCACATACTCCAACAGTTTACAGCCCAGGTTCAGATGGAAGCATAACAGGCTATTGGTAACATCCGGATCATAACAATTTACAATTTATCGTATTAGGATAGATGAAGGAATTTGAATATTATGGTATTAATAATTGCAGGTATGGCTACGTCACTCCTAAGGATGTGCCGGAATTACTTGATCAGCATATTGGGAAGGGAGAGATCACATAACGACTTTGGAGGTTTGTGTGTTTTCGGTTTTGCCTACTGTCTTCTGATGAAAAGTTCACTGGAACTGAAGCTTCTGTTGTCATATTTTCCTATTCCTGATTACTTATAGTGTTGTATGATAGATTATTGATATGGAGTTACATTAACATTGAGGAACCAAATCAAACAACTCGTGTGAACCAAATCAAACAACTTTTTGTTTATAGATAAACCAAACCAGAGGTGGTTTTGGGGAAGGGGGATGGGGTCAAGTAGGCACTGTTGTCAAATTGTTTATTAAGCTTGATCATACCTGTCCTTACTCGATTGCTATTGATGAAACATAGAGTTAAACTTTAAATGGCCGAACACGAAATTCAATTTCATTCCTTACAGGGGCCAAATGGGAGCATCTTCGGATGAAGCTGAAAAAATTAATGACAAGAAGCTTCCAAATGGAGGAGAAAGTAAGAAAATCGAGGATAAGCCCCAAGAAAACGGCAATCAGATTCAGAATAATGAGAACTTTTCAGGCTGTTGACAGGGTGCTAATAGTAATGGATTTACATGCTGCAAAGAAGGAAGTTTAGAGCAGAACGATGGAAGTGAGGAAAAGAAGGTGAAAGAAACCAGGGAGTCGTGTGCCAGGAAGGATGCCTTAGGGAAGCTGTCAAGCTTGATCGGGAATTGGGAGCAAAGCGATGTTCTCGCAGCTGCTGCCGTGGTTGGAGCAGTGGTAACAGTGGCTGTGGCCTATAGCTTTACAGAAGGTCATGCTGAAACGTACTCTAATCAATGTCTGGTTTTGCCACGGGTGTAGAGGCCCTATTTTCTTCTTTTTTTTCTTGGTAGAAAGGTTTTATAACGTTAATTAAATAAGCTCTTATATGAAAGGAGAATATGGTAGCTACACTATACGTTCTTTTTCGGAGGGTTTGATGAATTCCCGAAGCTAATCCATATATAGTTACAAAAGTATTCACTGTTCCTTTATGTTGATTGCTTACACAACTGAAATTTGTTGTTCCAATAAACTGTTGAATGGTTTTATCTTGATAGTGGGATTTGTTGTGAGACTGCTTGCCAAATGTTGGTGTGGTATTTTCTAAGCTCTTGTGATTGTTTTCAATTTGCCTGTTGGACTTTAATTCAACCGTAGATTCTGTCAATTTTTATGAGAAAGAAGTCTAAATTTCGAAAGAGGCTAGACGGCATTGTTGTCCTCATCGTTTGTTCAATAAACGAGATAAACGGCTGTTCCAACATTTTAATCTTCTTGGTAAAGCTCAGAATTTGGTCGAGATCATCGTCCACTGCTGATCTCTGCAAGCATGTCCTCCACCAGCCTCAATGCCGTTATACTCACCCTGTCAACTTTTTCTCCTTCTGCATCAATTTCCTGCATAATTGGAACGGTCTCAATGCCGTTGTACTCACACCGTCAACTTATTCCTTGATTGCTTGTTTCTCGAACCATAATTGGAACAGTCAAAAGAAACAGCAACTTCCATGCCGCAGTGTTAGCCGTCCGCGTCCCATCCACTCAGCTGAAGCAGTCCGGGCATTGCTCATCCTCTCAGTATCAGTCCTGTTAGATTACAGAGAGGAGTGATTGTTATAGAATTTAGGAGAGAAAATGTAAATTTCAGAAAGAGAATTCACAGAGAGAGATGAATCCATTTCATTTCATTATCGGAGCTAATCGGAATATGACCGACTACTACAACCATGTAGGGTACTGTTATACCTTCTCTCTCTCACACAAGAAAGAATACATCACAGCCATCCATTTCATCTATCCTATAAGATAGCTACATTTGTCACTCTACATTGCTAACTCTCATTCAATCTAGAGCATTCATTTTGGAATGTAATCCAATGGCTCTAATTAAAACAAGCAAAATAGATTGATTTATTTCAGCTAAAAGCACTTAAACACTAACACTCCCTTCTAAGTGTTTAGCTGAAATCACCCCCAAAGCCTTCCTCAAATACTCAAATCTATCCCTTGCCAATGCTTTTGTAAAGATATCAGCAACTTGTTCTTCGGTTTTGCAGTAAATCAGATCAACTTCACCATTCTGCAGTGCATCTCGGATGAAATGGAAACTTCTATTTATGTGTCTTGTCTTATGATGTGCCACTGGATTCTTAGAGATTGCAATGGCTGAAGTGTTATCACATAGAATCTGAGTTGGTTCCACTTGTTCCTCTCCAAAATCTGATAAGACAAATCTTAACCAGATGGCTTGAGCAGTTGCTTCTGCAGCACTTACATACTCTGCCTCTGCAGTGGACAAAGCCACACTGCTTTGTTTGATTGAGGCCCAAGAAAATGCTCCAGAACCAAAACTAAAAGCATATCCGGAGGTGCTCTTCATGTCATCTTCACTTCCTGCCCAGTCACTATCACAGTATCCAATAAGCACAGCATCTTTACCCTTCTCATATGCAATTCCATAGTCCAGTGTACCTTGGATGTACCTTAGCACTCTCTTTGCAGTTCCCATATGTTTCCTGGTTGGATTATGCATGAATCGAGCAAGTAGACTTGCAGCAAACATGATATCAGGTCTTGTAGCTGTTAAGTATAACAAGCTACCTACAATCTGCCTATAAAGACTTTCATCAGCTAATTCACTTCCATCTTCTTTGATTAGTCTTTCATTTGTTGCAAGTGGAGTTGCAACAGGTTTGCACTCCTTCAATCCAAATTTCTCCAACAAGGTTCTTGCATATTTCTTTTGATGCAGAAATATACTACCTTCTGTTTGAATGACACCAAGTCCCAAAAAATGATGCATTAGTCCCAAATCAGACATTTCATACTTTCCCATCATTTCTGCTTTAAACTCATTCATTAATGCACTGGAACTCCCTGTGTATATAATGTCATCAACATACAAAGAAACAATGAGAATTCCTGCCTCAGTGACTTTGATGTAGAGAGTTGCCTCACTTGGACTTCTTTGAAAACCAGTACTGCAGAAGTGAGAGTCAATTTCCTTGTACCAGGCCCGTGGTGCCTGTTTCAACCCATACAAAGCTCTCTTGAGTTTGTAGACCTTGTCCTCTTTGCCTTCAGTCACAAAACCAAGTGGTTGATCTACATATACTTCCTCATTTAGAACTCCATTCAGAAATGCTGACTTTACATCAAGTTGGAACAGCTTCCATCCTTTCTGTGCAGCAAGTCCAATTAAAGTCCGAATAGTATCAAGTCTTGCCACAGGGGCAAATGTCTCATTGAAATCAACCCCAGGCTTTTGAGAGTATCCCTTAGCCACTAACCTTGCCTTATTCTTCTGTATAGACCCATCTAGGTTCAATTTTGTTTTGTAGATCCATTTGACACCAACAATTGGCTTATCAAACGGTCTATCAACAAGTTCCAAAGTACAGTTTTTCTCTATCATATCAATTTCTGCCTGCATTGCCTTCTGCCATGACTCATCTTGTGATGCTTCCTCAAAATTCTCAGGTTCAACTATGCACAGATTGCATTTTGCATATACTTCTGTCAAACTTTTGAACTTCAAAGGTGTGTGATCATAGTCTTGTGGACCTGTGATATTCTGCATTTGAACCAACCTTGAGCCATTTTCAATTGACTCACAGACTTCATATGCAGACTCATCATTTACATTGCACCTGTCACTTGAACTTCTTTCTTCTCTTTGTTCTCTCATTTCCACTTCAGGTAGTGGTACACTGATAATCTTCTCAGATTGAGATTCCCAATCCCAGCAAGTATTTTCATCAAATATCACATCTCTTGACACAATTATCTTCTTTGAGACAAGGTCATAAAGTCTATAACCTTTCTCACATGTACCATATCCCAAAAAAATACATTTAGTGCTGGTCTCATTTAGCTTCTGCCTTAGTTGAGTTGGAATATGAGCATAACATATAGAACCAAAAATCTTCATGTGTTTGATTCCTGGCTTCCTTCCACTATAAGCCTCAAAAGGAGTCTTCTTATCAAGGGCCTTAGTAGGACATCTATTCAGAGTGTACACTGCTGTGTTGACAGCTTCTGCCCAGAAATCAAGTGGAACTCCCTTCTCAAACATCATACATTTTGCCATTTCCACTATGGTTCTATTCTTTCTCTCAGCCACACCATTTTGCTGTGGTGTATAGGCTACTGTTAGTTGTCTTTCCATGCCCATTTCTTCACAATATTTCCTTAATTCAGTAGATGTATACTCCCCTCCTCTATCACTTCTCAACTTTTTCAACTGATAACCACTTTGCAATTCAACTGTGGCCTTAAATTTCTTGAAGATATCAAATACCTTTGACTTGTTTCTCAAGAAATAGATCCAACACATTCGAGTGCAATCATCTATAAAGGTAAGGAAATACCTATTTCCTGCTTTAGTTGTGGTTTGCATAGGTCCACAAATATCTGAGTGAATAAGCTCTAGAGGAAGAGTAGATTTCCATGATGTTTCCTTTGGAAATGCATCTCTGCAATGCTTCCCAAAAACACATCCTTTACATATCTCTTCTGTCATCTTGAGCTCAGGTAATCCCAACACCATATCATGTTCTTGGAGTTGCTTCAGACTGTTTAAGTTCAAATGTCCCAGTCTCATATGCCAGAGTGTAGAAGACTGACACACATTAGCTTTTAGAGCCATCTGCATTCCAGATTGAAGTTTCATGGGAAAACTTCTGTTTCCTTTCATTTGTACTCTGGCTATCAAGTTTGACATAGATTCATCATCATATATAGCTGCAGTAGTACCACCAAACACCAGGAAGTAACCGTGTTCCATCATCTGTCCCACACTGAGCAGATTTTCTTGTAAACCTGGAACTAACATCACTTCCTTGATATATCTTTTCCCCATTTTGGTTTCAACTGCTAGATTGCCTTTTCCTATGACCTCAATAAGCTGACCAGTGCCCATCTCAACCTTAGTAGTCATAGTTCTATCAATATCAACCAGCAATTCTTCTCTTCCAGTCATATGATTGCTACACCCACTGTCTACATACCATGTGTCTTCACATTTCTTCACAGTTGCATTATTGCAGACATAGAACATTGTAGGAGTATCATTGACTTGATTCACAAAGTTTGCATGCTGATTTACCTTCTTGACACGGCAATCCTTTGCAATATGCCCAAGTTTATGACAACTATGGCACCTAGGTTTGTCTTTGAACCAACATTCTCCAAAATGCAACTTATCACAATGTATGCAAGGATTCTTAGCTCCTTCAGAGGTACCTGCAGCTTTTCCAGCTTGAATTACAGGTTTGTTATCTCATTTCTTCCACTTTGACTTCCAGTTCTTTTGTGGTTTAAACCCCTGATTTCCATTGTACTTGTTTTTCTTTGGAGTAATATTGAGACTAACAAAAGCCTTCTCAGTGTGAGCCTCATCATGCCTATCGATTCTTTGTTCATATCCTTTTAGAATAGCCACAACATCTTGAACATCAACAGTGTCTAGATCCTTAGTATTCTCGATAACAGAGGCAATACTATCATACGATCTAGGTAAACTGATAAGCAATTTTTTGGACAAGTCTTTGATTACTAATATTCTCACCATAACTCCTCATTTGACTAATCAGATCAAATAGTCTAACTAGATATGCAGAGAAACATTCATTTTCACCCATTCGAGTATATTCAAAATCACGGCGTAAGCCTTGGAGTTTCACAGCCCGTACCTGTTTATCTCCCACAAATTCTTGTTTCAGCACATTCCAAGCAGCATTTGCAGTTTCTTGGATGGCGATTCTCGGAAAGATCTGATCAGAAACCGCCCCTTGAATGATTCCAAGTGCCTTCGCATCTCTGACTATATTCTCCTTCAATAACTTGCTCTCAGCTACAGTGAGTTCTTCATCCTTCTTCGCCGAGATTTCAACACCATTTTCGACGATATCCCAGAGCTCGTGCGATCGGAATATTGTCTTCATCCGAATCTGCCAGAAATCAAAGTTATCACCATTGAACACCGGCGCACGAAGATCAGCTCCACTCGATCCAGCCATGTGAGACGAGATCTAAGATCACTACACTTTCTTCTCCGAGTTTTCTTCAGTGAGAAAGCTCAACGATCAGTTCGAGCTCTTCACTATGAGCTTCACAGATTCACGCCCAGTTGCAGAGGATGCAACCTGGCTCTGATACCATGTTAGATTACAGAGAGGAGTGATTGTTATAGAATTTAGGAGAGAAAATGTAAATTTCAGAAAGAGAATTCACAGAGAGAGATGAATCCATTTCATTTCATTATCAGAGCTAATCGGAATATGACCGACTACTACAACCATGTAGGGTACTGTTATACCTTCTCTCTCTCACACAAGAAAGAATACATCACAGCCATCCATTTCATCTATCCTATAAGATAGCTACATTTGTCACTCTACATTGCTAACTCTCATTCAATCTAGAGCATTCATTTTGGAATGTAATCCAATGGCTCTAATTAAAACAAGCAAAATAGATTGATTTATTTCAGCTAAAAGCACTTAAACACTAACAAGTCCTCTGTAGTTCTCTATGCACCTCTTGCATATAAGCAGGAGTATACTCGCTGCGTGCTCCTTGCATTTCATCGATCCCCCTTCGATTGTCTCAACCAGCACCCAGATTGTGCTGCACGTACCTGCAGTTTCCTTGAGCGCAGTCTTTGATGAAGAAACAATGTCGTCAAGTAGCACAATTGCCTTCTCAACCGGTTGGCTTGATTTTTCCAAGCCGTGGATTATTACTGAGAACGCTACGCCCGAAGAGACCTGAGACGAAATAATCTGATGGCAGCGCGAGAGGTTTAGTGTGGCTATGCTATCGAGTCTGGCCTGCACACTGATGCCTTCAGCATAGTCTAGACTGAGAAATTCAACCATTGGTTGGATGGCTTCGGATGATGCAAGCAATTCGTAGCTTGTTTTCCTTGCAAGACGATAGGATAAAAGCTGCTATCTTGAGCTCGATCATCTCCTTGGTTTCGTAGCTAAATTGATTCTTATTTTGGGCAAGTAAATTACTTATTTTACGACACCGATCCTTTTAGTTCGTTACTGTTCACAAAATAAAGAAAGTAGCCTCTTGGCGTTTAATTTTCTGCATCTTTTATTAAGATAGGTTGTTGAAGATGAGGTCTCTTCCCATTGATACTCCAACGAAGATTCTTCCGTCCACCAGCAGGGACAGGTGGATTGACCTGCGCACGTCAACTGGTCAAAATTGGGCAGCAAATTTCTCAAAAAACTACAACAGAAAGGAAATTGCATCGTAGCAGTTATACAATTTTTATTAAAATTTGATGGTGACATTTATACAAATTAAATTGTCGGAGGAATAACACTCACGCGTTATCGACACGCAGTGACATCATTGACCCATGCAAAAAAAATTTAAAGGGCTGCCTACACCGGGGAATCTTGGGAAAGACTGACTTTGGTTATTTGAAAGCCAAGCTGCACTTCTACAGGCTACAATGGATACCAGCAGCTCCGCCCATGGAGCCGGCGTTGCAGCCTCTTCGTCTTCCTCGCAGAGCTCAAACCGCTGGAAGTACGAGGTGTTCCTGAGCTTTAGAGGCGACGACACGCGCACTACCTTCACAGACCACCTCTTCATTGCGTTACGCAATGCCGGAATCAACACTTCCATAGACTACCAGCTCAGAAGAGGTGAAAACATACAGAGTGAACTTGACCAAGAAATTGAAGGGTCGAGGATCGCTGTCATCGTCTTCTCGAAGAGGTACGCGGAGTCCCGATGGTGCCTGAGGGAGCTGTCGAAGATCATGAGGTGCCTAAAAGATCAAGATGGGAAAAAAGTCTGTCCAATATTCTACAACGTTGACCCTTCTCAAGTCAGGAAACAGACAGATAGTTTTAGGGAAGCATTTCAGAAGCATGAAAAGGATGAAGATCCAAATGAGGTCAAGCAGTGGAGAGAGGATCTTAAGGCTTCTGCAGATTTGGTTGGCTGGAACCTCAAAACCACGGCCGACGGGTATACTTTTTTGTTTACTTCAAATTTCGTATCACCATATTTCACTAATCAACCAAAATTAAGATATTATAATTAAGGCATTGGATCTGAGTTTATATGTTAGAAGAAAAATTGGATCGTTGATCCCTGAACAATGATAGAACTGTAATTTTGGTCCCTACATAAAAATTTATTAGAATTGGTATATGAATTTTATAAAAGGTAGAGCATTTTCATAAGAATTTTCATCGAAATTAAGGAAGTGAAACGTAGGGTACGTGCTTTGTTTTTTATGGGTGTGTGAAGGACAAATGCTCCACTTATATCAAATTAAAATACCAATTGTTATGGATTCTTAATTATAAATCTGAAGGCTACAATTGTGTAATAGTCCGATGACCAATGATTTGATGTATTCACATTATAATCGAAGATTAGATACGTGGTTGAATTGAGCTCAATTAATCCAGTTTATTCAAATCTGTTTCAATATGTAAATATCTAGTCATTATGAATAAGGCATTTAGTATGGCTCACGTAATTTGGAATTCCTACTCGTAGGCGTGAATGAGTGTTTATTGAGAAAATTGTTGGGGACATCAAGGAACTATTGAAAACTACAGACTTAAAAGAAGCCAAGCACTCAGATGGAATGACTTCTCGCGTGCAGAACTTCAATACTGAATACTTAGACGTCAGTACTGAATACTTAGATGTTGGAGGTTCACCTGATGTTCAAATAATTGGAATTAGGGGTATGGGCAATATAGGTAAAACAATGTCAGATTTGTCGAACTGCCGCAAACTCAAAGACATTCGCCACGTTTTCTTCTGCTACAAGACCCCCGAGGCCTGGCCGTGGTGCATCAACGGCTCTAAGTTCGATCCGCTCCCTAAGTTCTTCACTTCCGCTCTCAAAGCTCGCAAGAACGACATCACCTTTAAGGTCCAACCCAATTCGTTGGTGTTTCTGACATTTCTTATTTCCTGGAGCTACTGAGTTCTGGTGTTGAGCTGAGCTGACTCCGTTACTTACTTTTTTTCTTGGTTTTTTGATAGACGTCTATGACTGTAATTGAAGGACATGAAGGAACTGAGTTTTCCGACGGCGATGTGTTGATTTTCCCACAAATGATCAAATACAGGTAAATTCGCATCGATTTCTTGAGGTTTTTGTTCTGGAGTTGCTCTAATTTTAATCCAAATTTATAGGATTTAGATAATTAACTAGTGAGTGGTTAATTTTAATCTGATTCATAACAATGAACTGAAACTGCAGTTGAGTATTTCTTAACAATACAACAGTAATAAGAATAAGTATATTAAGCAAGCTTGAGAGGTAAGCAACAGAACAACAATGTCTCACTGGAGCAATCTGAAGCAATAACTTAAAACTATTCAAGATGGCACATAAAAGCTTAACTTGGTGGATGAAAAAAGTTCAAATGGTGGTTTGATTATGGAATACTGAGAGTGTTGTCTTACCTATAGCTACATTGAAGAATGCCATGTAAAATTGCTTATGATGGAGAGACTAAAACATGAGCCGACCCACGTTCCCACCCGAGTGCTATTAAAAAACTGAATAATAGTATTAAAACTAAGTCATATACTATTGAAACGAATTATTTCATTAATACAACCAACACTTCCAATATCAAAAGAGAAAGAAATAACAGTATACGACGCATTAGCAGAAAAGTGCCACATTACATACCATCAAATGGCAGTAGCTAACTCCTGATATAACTGCTGGAAGAAAAACCTTGCCTGATGCAAAACAACAATTAAATCGAAAAAGTAAGTTTTAGTTATATTATGACTGACTGTTTATGTAAAAATGCTTCAGACCTAACTTTCCCTATTTGAAACTAAACGAAAATTGAGATGGATTCCATTTCAGGGGACATTCAGAGATCCCATATTTGAGACTCTACACTAAAATCATTTCCAATGAAATTTTCTCTGCGTTTGAAACTACTTTATCTCATCCTCACTAAATCTGCCAACACTGCATATTCTCTCCAAGTGTTCTCACCCAGCCGTGTACTCCATCACAATGGCTAGATGAGGTGGTGTGAGCAGAACCAGCAAGAAAGACACCGCACTACTCTCAAGTCTTAAACACAAACCTCTTTATCAATTATCCCAAATAAGCCTCTCTAAAGACTATTTCCGCTTCACAGTAAAAGCAGAGTGCAGGAAGTATAGCTCATATTTTTAGCAGAGTTACTTTGACAACAATTCTGCAAGTGGTGGATTGCTCTTGCTCCTACTGCATCCCGGGCTCAAAGTTCTAACCATCCCCCATAACAGTTTGAGCACACCAAAGGCCAAATTTAATTAATAAGATTGGGTTTGTATGTAAGACTCACCCACCAGCCAGCCAGCTAGCAAACACACACCTAAAGGCTAAAAAGGATAGGGTCTTCATCAAATTAGGTGTTAGGTGAGTCTTGGATGTTTGAGCTATGGTCAACCTAATCCAAAATCAAGTGACAAATAAACAAAGGTATGCATAAAGAATGAATTGAACAGTAAATTAGGTGAGTCTTGGATCTTTCCGTTAACTTTAATTAATTAGACTGGGTTTGTATCTATCTTAGTCTGCCTTTCCCGAACAGTAAATTCACATCCAAGAGTAAAGAATGAATTGAAAATTATTTGTTAACTTTTGAATAGGAAGGATGCAGCAAGCCCCGGACAAATCAACCCATACCTCTACCTCCTACCCTTCCCATCAACCCTCATGTCTCTCACTGTGCAAACCCTAAACTCGATGTCACCCTCTGCCTCTCTGCCTCTCTGCACGATCTCCTTGATGAGCCCCCCATCGAATTGCAAAACACATACGCCCAAATGGTTGCCGTTGGATTAGGACTGAAGGGGGCAAAAGAGTCATTTGATCTTTCGATGAAACCCAGCCCAAAACGCGTGAGAGCTGCACCCTGGGCCCAAATGCAGCAGCCCAACCCAGCTGTTAAGCACGGCCCACACTAGCACACACAATGGCAAACCGTAATTAATTCATAATCGAGGGCCCATTCCATAACCAACATGAATTTACTTACCTAAGTGGATAATTAGATATGTGTCAGCTTCTGAAATTAGTTGTAGAAATTGAATTTAATGGCTCAGTTTACGACTAATTCCTTGCCTGTAAATCCTTTCTTGTGATTTTGAAGTTGTTTTTGTTTGTTGATCAAAGGGGCTTGAAAGAGTCGGATGTGGACAGCTTTGTTGATGATGTCCTTGTGAATCACAAACCATGGGCTTCTGGAGTGCAAGAGTCGTTGACTGGCCCCTATGTATTTATATGCGCACGTATGAGTCAAGATAAATGGGATCATTATCATGCACGTACTCTCATTGATAAGTTCAAACAGGAGGCTGAGCTGCGAGGATTGACGGATCAGGTATTTGTTACTGCTTGCTTTCACATTGGAGGCCACAAGTATGCTGGAAACTTGGATATCTACAGCTTAGGTTCAGATGGAAGCATAACAGATCATTGGTAATATCTGGATCATAACAATTTAAAATTTATCGTATTGGGATCGATGAAGGAGTATGAATATTATGTATTATTAATTGCAGGTATCCCTTCGTGAAACACCCCAACCCTTCTTAGGGTAATTCAACGTTCTAAATCCGTTTCCAATGTCCGTTTTCCCCCAAATTCAATTTCTATTATATAGTTTTATTTATTGGACTCTTTATGTGCTTAGGAGCAATTATTGTGACGTTTCCGTCTTCGCTAGTGGCGCAGCTTTTGGCGGCGAAGTACAGTGAGTAGACCCCTTCTAAAATTACATGATTTGATAATTTAATTGCATAAATGATTAGCATGCCTACGGATTTATAGTTTGATTTATGTGAAGCCTGTTGATTAAATATATTGATTTTCGTCTCGTGTTTTTGGTGAGGAATTAATTGTGGCCTATATTGAGCTATATTTTGATATACACGGTATTTTCTATAACAACCATGAACTGGTAGACTATCTGATAGATGACGATAGGATGCTAGAACATGTTTTTGAACCCCTCTTTATAGTGTAGACGATGATCGGTAACCTACGCTATGAAGTGGTATTTACGAGAGACGTAACTATTTGTGCGTACCTAGTGGACACTATGCCGCCTGGGGCGAGGATCTGGTGTTGGCATGTAGGCCGGGAGAAATAATCCCTAGCGAAAGGCTGAGGGACACGGAGACAGGCATTGGGCCGGGAGGGAGTTATCTCTGGCTACGGGCACAGAGACTGAGGTGCAGGCATTGGGCCGGGAGTTATATTTATTCAGTGATCTTTCTAGCAGCACACCGCGTTTACGAGACGATTTATGATGCGTTTACTGTTTTGATTTTTGCGATGAGATTCCGCAATATGGCTTTTGAGATATTTTTGGCATGCTAGGATTTTTATTAAATCCATCACTTATTATGCTAGTAGGTTTCATTATATAAACTTTGGGGGTTAGTACGTTGATAACTGTTTTATTATTATTATATATATAAACTTGGTCCACTCACCTTTGTTTTGCGCCCCCATTCAGGACTTAGAATCAAGGCACATAATCCCGGCGTCAAGATACTTCCGCAGCAGCATATTTGAGTCATCTCGATGTAGGACCCACTTCTCTATTCATTCAATTTTATCTCAATTCTTTTTAGTGATTAGGTTTAGTTGTATGTTCTGAACACGTTCCTAAATTATTAACTCATTGTATTTAAATTCATAACCCGTCTTTATTTCTTATTCTTAGCTTTTGTATCAATTAATGGCTTTCGTCACCCTCGGGTGTCGGCCAGCACGTGTCTATCCTGGTATTCGGGGAATATCAGGGTCGGGGCGTGTCACTTCGCCACTCCTGGTAATGTGCCGGAATTGCTTGATGAGCATATTGGGAAGGGAAAGATTATACAACGACATCAGAGGTTTGTACGTTTTTGGTTTTGCCTACTGTCTTTGGATAAAAATTTTACTGGACTGGACGGAAGCTTGTGTTGTCTTATTTTTCAATTGCCGATTATTTCTAGTCTTGTATGATAGATTAATTGATATAGAGTTACGTTAACGTGGAGGAACTTTTGTGGAGAAAGCACAAAAGAATTGGATATAACTACATTACCATGTACATGTTTCTGATTTGTAATGTTGTTGTGATTTGTTTATAAGCTTGATCATACATGTTCTTACTTAATTGCTATTGACAAAACTTAGAGTTGAATCTTTAAATAGCTGAACACGAAATTCAATTTCATTCCTTACAGGGGCCAAATGGGAGCATCTTCTAATGAAGCTAAAAAAAAAATTAATGACCAGAAGCTTCCAAATGGAGGAGAAAGTAAGAAAATAAAGGAGAAGCCCAAACAAAATGGCAATTAGACGTGGACGGAGCGGAAGCGAGAATGTCGGCTTGAGTAACGCAAACATTGGTGAAAATCCAATGCCCTGAAAACCTAAGGGTTCCTTCGCAAGGTTTGTCCACGGAGAGTGAGTCGGGGCCTAAGATCAGGCCGAAAGGCGTAGTCGATGGACAACAGGTGAATATTCCTGTATTACCCCTTGTTGGTCCTTAGGGACAGAGGAGTCACCAAGAAATCTCAATTTTGTTTATGAATTTCAAAAGAGAGAAAACAACATTGTTGTCCTCGTTGTTTGTTCAATAAACGAGATAAACGACTCTGTGCTAACATCTAAATATGCTTGAACTATTTTTCAGATATACGGCATTGTTGTCATGAATTTTACCTTCATTCTAGAATAGTTTTTCTTTTTTTCTTATTGTGGTTCTGAAACTCAATCTCATGTGGTACTTCAATTATATCCGTTAACTCAATTTATTTTTTTGTGGGCATAGCAAGGATTTTGTACATCCACCTCCTTTTTTTCTTTTTTTCTTTTTCCATTTTTTAGGTTGTGGGATGAATTTTAAGTTTATCATCTCTACTTAATAGAAAAACAGATGAAGTTGACGAAAAGGATACAAAAAAAAATAGTCATGCTATAGCGAGTTTGAAGATCATATAACATATCCATCGATAATATTACCAATTCACAATAGTCATAATTGTCCTAGATGAGTTTTTATATTTTGTTGCATGATAGCCTCGATCTCTCTCTCTCTCTCTACCCTTCTCGTATTGTTGCTTATACAAACTTTGCACGCCGCGTTTTAGAAATGGAATGTGGGGGATGTATTTGGAGGAATCGGTCGCTCTTGAAATGTTATTCCTTAATGGTTAACCTATGTCGTGACAGAGGATGAAAATGTCATATTTGATGTGCCGCCAAGTATTGATTATATAGGAGGGTTGGCTGTGTGCATCGTTTATTCTTTGGACCATCGCAGTGTAGTGGGTCTTTATGGATTGATGTGGTTAATCCTTCCCAGCGAACTTATTTTTCCATCTGGTGAATGGATGCCACCGTAACTGGTTCCCATGAAGATTATCTTTGGCTGGGAAGTCTTTCAAACAGGAAGCTCAATCTGAAAAGTGGCGACAAGGTTCGTGTGCATGCAGAATTTTTTGGAACAGAGGATGATCATCAATTTAAGGTGAAGAAAACAGGAGTGAATTCTGTAGGATGGGAATATTGTTTACCTTCAGAAATAAAAAATGTGAACTATGAGCGCGTACCATAAGCGTGAGATGATGATACTGATGAGGAAGACTATCAGATTATACCATATGAGTTTGATGACGACACTGACGATGGTACAGAGTTAAAGAGGTCACTCATCTGATGAGGTCTGCAAAATATTAAGGTTTGATCTTAATATTGAAAGCTTTGACGATGACAAAACAACAGTGAATTGAAGGAAAGCGCAGTAAAGAGACTTGTAAGGAAGGTACGTAGACATTTACTACAAAATGCTAAAGAACTGATGCAATCGTGAAGCATGAAGCAACTTGCTTATAAATCTTACCCATTTAGGTCATTTTACCCTATCTTTTTCCTCTGTAAAGACCATGAAAACATGTTTTTACATCTCAATTTCGTTGCTTCTAAGAGTAATATTGGGGGTTGGGCCAGGCCATGCTCGCTAGTTAGGGGTTTGTTTAAAATTGTTCATATGGCTCAAAGAAGCGGTTCATGGAGAAGCATACGCCTTTTTTTTTAATTTTCGAAAAGCATCCTTAAGTGGTTTTTTAGAATGTACTTGAGTTTCTAATAAAAATTTCAATGTGGTTATAATAGAAGCACTTCTAGCTTAAGCACTTTCTAGAGAAGCAATGTCACGAGTCCTTTTTTTATTTTTTAAAGTAACTTATCATCTTAACAAATATAAATTAATGATTTTCAATTTGATCAGTGACATTAGAGAAATTTACATGTAAGTATGTTTTACACATCATTCATTAGAGACATATCTTAGGGGGTGGCTTGAGCCTTGAGTGTTCTATTAACTACCTCATTTCAAGGAAATTTCTCTCTTCACCTATCATAGATGTAAGTGTTCTTGCCTGTTACGTGTGAAAGAGGCAATCATGGAGCAACAAGAAATCACATTTTTCTCCGCAACCGGAACAAGCTAGCAGCGGTTTTGACAGAACCCGTCACCAATGCATTAGTTAGAGGTACATCAGAGTTGAATCCGTTCCTAACGGCAACACCGTGCCCACAACTTCCAAGTCCAAAATAAAAACTGAGAACTAATAAGTGTATCATCGTCATGGTTTATGTGTTTGTGCAATAAGTGGTTAGAGCTATGTTCTACAATTGAGAACCAGAAATTTTTTTTTAAAATGACATATGAACTTGCATACTTTTTTTCTTTTTCAATTTGTCATATAAACTAATTTTCAACTTTTAAGACTCAATCCACCCGATCCTGAAATGTTGGTATGTGTCTGCATGGGACGTGACGAGATATATACATATCCCACAACTAATGAATTGTATGCCCTGGCAACCCTGCATACTTCTATCTACTCAGCTGAGAACCTGTTTTCAGTCACAGGCGGAAACCCATGTAAATTACTTACCATGTAGTCGGGTGGTGATGAAGGGATCGTTGACAGCAACGACCTCAACATCACAGAAGATGTTGTTCTTTATTGTGGAGGATTGCCCCTAGCTCTGAAAGTTGTTGGCCATTTGTTGGCTACGAAAAAAAAGTAGAAGCATATGGGAAAGTACATTGAATAAAATATTTCACATGAAAAAATTCATGAATGGCTTAAATTAAGCTACGATGGGTTAAGTACCGATCATGTGAAGGGTGTGTTCCTTGACATATCTAATTTCTTTATTGGATGGGATATAACTATTGTCATGGCAATATTGGATAGTTGCAATGCAGATAGTCACAAATACTGATAGTACTATGTCCATAAAAATTAGGGTGTTACCATATTTTGTAGTAAACTTATGCAATGCCATATACATGTATATTCATATCGCTCAACGCATTTCGTTTCTCTATAATACTTAGGTGATGACGTTTGACTTGGCTTTGGCTATGAAAGCCAAGCCGCACAGCCTGCTGCACTCCCTCTAGTCTCCCAACACTAGTACCAATTATCGATAGATACCATCAGCTCCGTCCATGGAACCGCCATCGCAGCCTCTTCGTCTTGCCCGTGCTGCTCAAACCGCTGGAAGAACGAGGTGTTCCTAAGCTTTAGAGGTGACGACACGCACTACCTTCACAGACCACCTCTCCATTGTGTTACGGAGTGCCAGAATCAACACGTTCATAGACTACCAGCTCAGAAGACGGGAAAACATACAGAGTGAACTTGACCAAGAAATAAAAGGATCGAGGAATACCATCGTCTGTCTTCTCAAAGAGGTACGCGGAGTCCGGATGGTGCCTGAGGGAGCTGGCCAAGATCATGAGGTGCCAAGAAGATCAAGAGGGGAAAGTAGTCTTCCAATATTGTACGATGTCGACCATTCTCAAGTGAGGAAACAGTGGAATTTTTGGAAAAGCACTTCGGAAGCATGAAAGGGATGAAGATCCAAATGAGGTCGAGCAGTGGGGAAAGGATCTTAAGGCTTCTGCAGATTTGGGTGGCCAGAATCTTAACAAACGTAGTCGATTCATGTTTTATTGCCAATTCATGTAATTGTTCCGTATCATCTATGTCATCAACGACAACAAGCACCTTCATGCTTCCAAGTCTTTTCTCTATCTCTTTGGTTCCTTCGGCAACATTGCTCACATTAATGTCCAACCATTCCAAAACATCTCGAGGAAGTTGTTCTTGCAGAGCAACCATACTTTTCTTTTTTACTCCCCACCTTTTCAAGGTAACATTGACCACTATAACAACGATGATATTCACCACAAACAGCTCTCGCAAGCGTGTTTTACCTAACCACCCATACCCGAAATTCCAATTATTTGAAAGTCAGGTGAACCTCCAACGTCTAAGTATTCAGTACTAAATTCTTGCACGCGAAAATCCATTCCAACTAGAGCACTTGACTTGTTTTAAGTCTGTTGTTTTCAGTAGTTCCCCAATGTCCCCAACAATTTTCTCCATAGACAATCCTTCACGTCTGGCAATTAAAATTCAAAATTATACAAAAGTAAAATTCATCATGCAACTGCAAGATTCATATGAATAAATGCCTCATTCATGATGACCAGATATTTTCTGAGCATAGATGATTTGAGTAAATTAGTTTGATCCATGTGATTAACTAAGCTAAATTCAACAACGTGTCGAAGATCAAATTCTACTTTCTTACTTTTTTGTCATACTTCGAATTAAATTTTGTAAAATGGAATTGAAGATGCAGAGTCAGATGCATAAATAAATTAAACAAAATAATAAAGAAATTTTTTAAGGAAGTAAAGAAGAAATCATACCCGTCCGCCGAGGTTTAAGATTCTGGCCACCCAAATCTGAAGGAGCCTTGAGATCCTTTCTCCACTGCTCGTCCTCATCTGAATCTTCATTCCTTTCATGCTTCTAAAATGCCTCCGCAAAACCACTAATCTGTTTCCTGACGTCAGAAGGATCAACGTCGTAGAATATTGGAAAGACTATTATCCCCTCTTGGTCTTTTCGGCACCTCATGATCTTCGACAGTTCCCTCAGCCACCATCGGGACTCCGGGTACCTCTTGGAAAAGACGACGACGGCGGTCCTCTACCGTTCGATTTTCCGGCCAAGTTCGCTCTGTATATTTTCCCCCCTTTTGAGCTGGTAGTCTATAAACTTGTTGATTCCGGCATTGCGTAACGCAATGGAGAGGTGGTCTGTGAAGGTGGTGTCGTCGACTCTAAAGCTCAAGAACACCTCGTACATCCAGCGGTTTGAACGCTGAGAGGAAGATGAAGAGGCGGCGGCGGCGGTTCTATTGGCGGAGCTGCTGGTATCCATTCATAATCAATTGGCGTGCACCTACTCTCCGATCGATTCAGTGTGATCGGCATTTCTGAAAATGGTGTCACTACCGTGTAAATAACGCGAGGGTGTTATTTCCACAATTTAATGGGCTCTCATTGGTCATAAGACCCAGGTCGAATTTGGCTACTTACAGTTTTTGAGGCCATTAATTTCCATTGGGCCTATGTCTAACCCAATCGAGTCATGTTTTCAAAAAAAAAAAAATAATAATCTCTATAAACACCGTCAAAACTCTCACGTCTTAATTTTATTATGATTTTTTTCTTTCTAACCTCCAAATTCCAATGCATATATTTAGCAAATGTGGAATTTATGAGAAGTTAAAGGAAAGACGGAACAAGAAAAAGATCGACTAGTCTCCTTAGTTGATTTGATACCTTATCTTCAAGAATGGGATTACAAATTTTAATGTGTATGTTAGCACATGTGGAATCGAAATAGGGTGAGTTTCACATTTAGATCTGTGATCCGATTCTTAAGGTAAGGGTCACACATTGGTAGAATAAAATCGATCATATGATTTACACATCAGTTACAAGTTTCCGCATCTCTTTAGTTTGGGTGTGGTGCAGGACGCGGCTACGAGGAAGATGATTGGCCTGGGGAAGCATCATGATGGTCTTTACTACTTGACACAATACCAAAACCCACATCTAGCCTACAACATCCGCAAACACTCCAACCTTTGGCACCAACGTCTCAGACATCCCTTCACCAGACTGTTTCAAGCCTTGAATTAAACAGTTTCTGATATTCATTTTGATTCTAGTCATTTTAATTCAAGCCTTGAATTAAACAGTTCCTGAGGTCTCTTCCCGTTGATGCTCTCTAGACTGACTCCAACAGGAACGTGCTTTACACCGAAGATTCTTACGTCCACCAGCAGGAGCAGTTGGACTGACCTGCGCACCACCCTTAAAATACAATAAGGTCGTCACTGGTCAAAGTTGGGCGGCAGATTTCTCAAAAAACTACAAAAGAAAGAAGCAGTTATACAATTTTTTTTTTAAAATTTTTAAATTTGATGGTAACATTTATACAAATATTTAAAAGGGCCACCTACACTGGGGAATCTTGGGAAAGGCTTGACTTTGGTTATTTGAAGGCCAAGCTGCACTTCTACTGGCTGCAATGGATACCAGCAGCTCCGCCGCCTCTTCGTCTTCCTCGAGGAGCTCAAACCGCTGGAAGTACGAGGTGTTCGTGAGCTTTAGAGGCGAAGACACCCGCAACACCTTCACAGACCACCTTGACATTGCGTTTCGCAAAGCTGGAATCAACGCGTTTATAGACAACCAGCTCACAAGGGGGGAAAACATACAGAGAGAACTTGACCGAGAAATCGAAGGGTCGAGAATCGCCGTCATCGTCTTCTCAAAGGGGTACGCGGACTCCCGGTGGTGCCTGA
The DNA here is from genome assembly GCA_035220775.1 of Malus fusca. NCBI lineage: Eukaryota > Viridiplantae > Streptophyta > Magnoliopsida > Rosales > Rosaceae > Malus > Malus fusca. Next base: position 1,507,583 of record CM069067.1, on the reverse strand, counting down.
GGGAGCTGTCAAAGATCATGAGGTGCCTAAAAGATCAAGAGGGGAAAATAGTCTGCCCAATATTCTACGACGTTGACCCTTCTCAAGTCAGGAAACAGAATGGTAGTTTTTCGAAAGCATTTGGGAAGCACAAAAGGAATGAAGATCCAAATGAGGTCAAACAGTGGAGAGAGGATCTTAAGGTTTCTGCAGATTTGGGCGGCTGGAACCTCAAAACCACGGCCGACGGGTATACTTTTTTGTTTACTTCAAATTTCAAATCACCATATTTCACTAATCAACCAAAATTAAGAAATTATAATTAAGGCATTGAATATGATTTTATATGTTAGAAGAAAAATTGGATCATTGGTCCCTGAACTATGATAGAATTGTAATTTTGGTCACTGCATAAAAATTTATTAGAATTGGTATATGAATTTTATAAATGGTAGAGCATTTGCATATGAATTGCCGTCAAAACTAAGGAAGTGAAATGCAGGGTACAATGCTTCGTTTTTTATGGGTGTGTGAAGAACAAATGCTCCACACTTTATCAAATTAAAATACCAATTGTAATGGATTCTTAATTATATAACTGAAAGCTACAATGGTGTAATAGTCCAATGACCAATGATCTAATCTATTCACATTATAATTGAAGATTAAATACGTTGATGAATTGAGCTCAGTAAATCACAATTTATTCAAACCTGTTTCAATATGTAAATATATAGTCATGATGAATAAGGCATTAGTATGGCTCTTGTAATTTGGAATTTCTACTTGTAGGCGCGAAGGAGTGTTTATTGAGAAAATTATTGGGGACATCAAGGGACGATTGACCCCCAGAGACTTCAAAAATGCCAAGCACTCAGTTGGAATAGCTCTTCGCGTGAAAGAATTCAACACTAAATACTTAGACGTTGGAGGTTCACCTGATGTTCAAATAATTGGAATTTGGGGTACAGGCGGTATAGGTAAAACAACGTTTGCCAAAGAGATTTGTAGCAAATATAGTCACAGTTTCAGCAGTCAATGTTACCTTGAAGAGGTGAGGAGTAACAAGAAAAATACGGTTAGTCTCCAAGAACAACTTCTTCGAGATATTTTGAAACGGCCTGACATTAAGGTAAGCAGTGTTGCCGAAGGAACCAAGGAGATAGAGAAAAGACTTGGAAGCATGAAGGTACTTGTCGTGGTTGATGACATAGATGATGCGGACCAATTAGATAAATTGGCAATAGCACATGACTCGTTTGGTCCAGGGAGCAGAGTTATTATAACGACAAGAGATGAACAAGTGCTGAATATACAAAAGGTGGATAAAAGATATAAAGCACAAGGAATGACTGATGACGAAGCTCTTAAGCTTCTTAGTTGGCATGCCTTTGGAAATGATTGTCCAGATAAAGAATATATTGAGCTCGCAAGAGATGTTGTTGATTATTGTGGAGGATTGCCCCTAGCTCTTGAAGTTGTTGGCCATTTGTTGGCTACAAAAAAGAGTAAAAGCATATGGAAAAGTACATTGGATAAATTGAGAAATATTCCAGATGGAAAAATTCATGAAACGCTTAAATTAAGTTACGATGGGCTACGTGATGATCATGTGAAGGGTGTATTCCTTGACATATCTTGTTTCTTTATTGGATGGAGTAAAATTTTTGTCACGGCAATATTGGATGGTTGTAGTAGTTTTTCTGTAGAAGCAGAAATTATCACACTCTGCGAACGATGTCTCTTATATATTGATGAAGAGGGATACTTGAGGATGCATGATTTGATTCGAGATATGGGAAGAGAAATTGTGCGGGCAGAATCTCTTGTGGAATTGGGAAAACGTAGCCGATTGTGGCATAGTGAAGATGCAAAAAGCGTGCTCATGAACGAATCAGTAAGTACTTTTGCAATAAAAAGATGTTATGTTAAGTACATGTAAAGAAAGAGAAGTGTATACACATATCCGCATATATATAATGTATGCCTATATTTGAAGAAAAAGAAGAAAAGGCTTTCATCCACTGTAAATTGAAAGAGAAAATACATAATTAATTATGTTGTATGCCCTACCATTCTAGTAGTTCATTCATCCAATTCACAGCTCTGCTTCGTGTGAATATTATTATTTTTTTTATCTCTAACAGGGAACAGAAGCAGTTGAAGGACTAAACTTAAGGTTGCCAGAAGATTCTGATGACGAGGAAAGCTTCAGTACAGAAGCGTTTAAGAAGATGCGGCGTCTGAAATTTCTCCGGCTGGAAAATGTAAAGCTGACTGGAAGCTACAAACATCTTTCCAAGGAGTTAAGATTGTTGGTTTGGGATGGATTTCCCCTTGAAGCCATACCAGCAGATTTTGATCAACGAAACCTAGTTTTTATTGACCTGAGAAATAGCAAGCTTGTACGAGTTTGGGATGATTCAGACCTGGTACGATATAATTATCAATGTCCTTGTAAATATCAACATCGGTCATCGTCATGCATTCTCTCTTTTATTTATTTGGATTTTTATTATTGTTTTCACTTTTTGAGTAACAGTTGCCTAAGAAGTTGCCTAAGATGTTGAAGTGTCTCATTCTTAAAGACTGCCATAACCTGACTGAATTACCAGACTTTTCAAAACTCCCACATCTCGAGGAATTGAACCTCAATGGCTGTAAGGGTTTGTGTAGGGGTTACCATTTTTTACTACAACTGAAGATGATTGAGGCATTAGGTCTCAGCGACTGCAATATAACAGATGGTGCCCTTCTCGAAATAATTGGGAGTCTATCTTCTTTAAAATATTTAGTTCTAGATGGGAATGGTTTTAATAGGCTGCCCAATCTCAATGGCCTTTCTCAGCTTCAGGAATTACATCTAAATCATTGCACAAACCTTGAGGCAATCCCAGATTTGCCGAACAGTTTGCTTCTACTGGAAGCGAATTACTGCACTACACTGGAAATAATGTCCGACTTTTCAGAGATGTCGAAAATGAGGAAATTGGAACTGAAAGACTGCCGCAAACTCAAAGATATTCCAAACTTGGAGAACTCATTGGACTACATGGAATCAATTCACATGGAAGGGTGTACCAGTCTCACTGATACTTTTAAGGAGAACCTCCAAACGGTACTCTCTCTCTCTCTCTCTCTCTCGTATTGTTGCTTATACTAACTTTGCACCCCATGGTGTAGAAAAATGCATTTGGTGGAATTTTTCTCTTTGGAAATGATATTCCTAACTGGTTAGCCTATGTCGCAAGAGAGGATGAAACTGTCAAATTCGAAGTGCCGCCAAGTATTGATTATATAGGAGGGTTGGCTTTGGGCATCGTTTATTCTTCGGACAACTCCGACTGTACTGGGATTCTAACCATTGGTGTTGTTAATCGTACCCAGCGAACTAACTTTCGCGTCTGGGCAATGAAGGCCACCGTAACTGCTTCCCATGAATATTATCTTTGGTTGGGAAATCTTTCAAACAAGAAGCTCAATCTGAAAAGCGGTGACATGGTTCTTGTAAAAGCAGAATTTTCTGGACTAGATAATACAATTATTAAGGTGAACAAAACAGGAGTGGATATTGTAAAATGGGATTTGTCTGATGGTCGTACTAATTGGTACGACTATGAGACTATGTCATATGAGTCTGATGAAGACACTAAGGACGATACACAGTTGAGCAATCGCCAAGTTTTCCTCTGCTACAAGACCCCCGAGGCTTGGCCATGGCGCATCAAAGGCTCTGAGTCCGATCCACTCCCTAAGTTCTTTGCATCCGCTCTCAAAGCTCGCAAGAACGACATCTCCGTTAAGGTCCCTTTTCCAGCTCAATTCGTCAGCATTTCCGATTATTTTTTCTTACCGTTTCTTATTTTCTGGAGCTACTAAGTTATGGTGTTGAGCTGAATTGACTCCGTTACTCACTTTTTTCTTGGTTTTTGATAGACGTTGCTGACAGTAATTGAAGGACGCGAAGGAACTGAGTTTTCCAATGGCGATGTGTTGATTTTCCCACAAATGATCAAATACAGGTAAATTCGTGTTGATTTCTTGAGGTTTTTGTTCTGTAGTTGCTTTAATTTTAATCTGTATTTATAGGATTTAGATAATTAACCAGTGAGTGGTTAATTTTAATCTGATTCATAATGATGAACTGAAACAGCATTTGAGTATTTCTTAACAATACAACAGTAATAAGAATAAGGACATTAAGCAAGCTTGAGAGGTAAGGAAGAGAACAACAATGTCGCGCTGGAGTAATCTGAAGCAATAACTTATAATAACCATTCAAGATGGCACATAAAAGCTTAGCTTGGTGGATGAAAAAAGTTCAAATGGTGGTTAGATTATGGAATACTGAGAGTGTTGTCTTACCTATAGCTACATTGAAGAATACCATGTAAAATTGCTTACGACGGAGAGATTAAAACATGAGCCAACCCACGTTCCCACCTGGACGTTAACAATTCTCTGTTCAAGCAGAGAAACAATCAAAACATACTGATGCGCCAACAAAATGCTACATTAGTAAGAATACTCCACTTGAGACAAAATCTAGAGCTGTTATTGGCATTTAGAAAACTAAGTTGTAATACCGTTATTCGAAAACCACCCGAGTGCTATTCAAAAACTGAGTCATATACTATTAAAACTAAGTCGTAAACTATTGAAACGAATTATTTCCTTACTACAACCAACACTTCCAATATCAAAAGAGAAATAAATAACAGTATACGATTAGCAGAAAAGTGCCACATTACATACCATCAAAAGCCAGCAACTAATTCCTGATATCAATTGCTGGAGGAAAAAACCTTGCCTGATGCAAAACAACAATTAAATCGAAAAAGTAAGTTTGTTTTTGTTATATTATGACCGACTGTTTATGTAAAAATGCTTCAGACCTAACCTTCCCTATCTGAAACTAAGCAAAAATCGAGATGGATTCCATTTCAGGGGACATTTAGAGATCCCATATTTGAGACTCTACACTAAAATCAATTCCAATGAAATTTTCTCTGCATTTGAAACTACTTTATCTCATCCTCACTAAATCTGCCAGCACTGCATACTCTCTCGAAGAGTTCTCACCCAGCCGTGTACTCCATCACAATGGCTAGATGAGGTGGTGTGAGCAGAACCAGCGAGAAAGACACCGCACTACTCTCAAGTCTTAAACACAAACCTCTTTATCAATTATCACAAATAAGCCACTCTAAAGGCTATTTCCACTTCAAAGTAAAAACAAAGTGCAATAAGTATAGCTCATATTTTTAGCAGAGTTATTTTGACAACAATTCTGCAAGTGGTGGATTTCTGTTAGTCCTACTGCATCCCAGGCTCAAAGTTTTAACCATCCCGCGTACCAGTTTGAGCACACCAAAGGCCAAATTTAGCATGTTCTGTCTTCATCCACCCACCATCAGCAGATACTTATACAAAATTCAAACAGAAGTTCCCAAATTCATTCTTAAAATACAAAATTAAAATAGTTTATGATCACTGACCTCTTCGAATCAAACGATATTCGGTCCATTCGGATGCAGTGATCTGTGGTTCATGATTTCCCTTCGAACATGTTCATCTATCTGCATCACCAAAAAAAAAAAAAATTAAAAAAATACACAAAGTTTAAAGGATAAGAAATAAAGAAAATTCAGAAAAAAGGAAAGATATAAGAGTCGAAGAAGACAGAACCAAAACATTTCGCTGCCTCTCTACACGATCTCCTTGACGAGATCCCGACCCCCGCAAACCCCCAACCACTGAATTGCAGAACACAAACGCCCAAAATGGTGGCCGTTGGATTAGGACTGAAGGGGGCAAAATAGTCATTGGATCTTTCGGTGAAACCCAGCCCAAAACGCGTGAGAGCTGAACCCCGTGCCCAAATGCAGCAGCCCAACCCAGCTGTTAAGCACGGCCCACACTAGCGCACGCAATGGCAAACCGTAATTAATTCATAATCAAGGGCCCATTCCATAACCAAGATGAGCAGTGCAATTTATTTTCCTAGTTTTGACTGAAGTAATTTCTGTTTCGACTTCTCTTTTGATTACGAAATTGTGCTAAATGTCATGAACTAAGTAGATAATTAGATATGTGTTATCTTCTGAAATTAGTTCTAGAAATTTAATTTAATGACTCAATTTACGACTAATTCCTTGCCTTACAAGGAATTAAAGAGTGTTAGGTTATTGTTTCCTGTAAATTCCTTTTTGTGATTTTGGGATTGTTTTTGTTTCTTGATCAAAGGGGCTTGAAAGAGTCGGATGTGGACAGCTTTGTTGATGATGTCCTTGTGAATGACAAGCCATGGGCTTCCGGAGTGCAAGAGCCGTTGACTGGCTCCCAAGTATTTGTATGTGCACAAGGTAGTCGAGAGGAATGGAATCGTGATAGTGCACGTGTTCTCATTTATAAGTTCAAAGAGGAAGCTGAGCTGCGAGGATTGACGAATCAGGTATTTGTTGCTGCTTGCTTTCACATTGGAGGCCACAATGGAAACTTGATTATCTATAGCCCAGGTTCAGATGGAAGCATAACAGGCCATTGGTAATATTCGGATCATAACAATTTAAAATTTTGTTGTATTGGGATCGATGGAATTTGAATAATATGTATTATTAATTGCAGGTATGGCGACGTCACTCATAATGATGTGCCGGAATTGCTTGATGAGCATATTGGGAAGGGAAAGATTATAGAACGACTGCGGAGGTTTGTACGTTTTTGGTTTTGCCTATCTTTGGATGAAATTTTCACTGGACGGAAGCTTGTGTTGTCAGCTGTTAAGCACGGCCCACACTAGCGCACGCAATGGCAAACCGTAATTAATTCATAATCAAGGGCCCATTCCATAACCAAGATGAGCAGTGCAATTTATTTTCCTAGTTTTGACTGAAGTAATTTCTGTTTCGACTTCTCTTTTGATTACGAAATTGTGCTAAATGTCATGAACTAAGTAGATAATTAGATATGTGTTATCTTCTGAAATTAGTTCTAGAAATTTAATTTAATGACTCAATTTACGACTAATTCCTTGCCTTACAAGGAATTAAAGAGTGTTAGGTTATTGTTTCCTGTAAATTCCTTTTTGTGATTTTGGGATTGTTTTTGTTTCTTGATCAAAGGGGCTTGAAAGAGTCGGATGTGGACAGCTTTGTTGATGATGTCCTTGTGAATGACAAGCCATGGGCTTCCGGAGTGCAAGAGCCGTTGACTGGCTCCCAAGTATTTGTATGTGCACAAGGTAGTCGAGAGGAATGGAATCGTGATAGTGCACGTGTTCTCATTTATAAGTTCAAAGAGGAAGCTGAGCTGCGAGGATTGACGAATCAGGTATTTGTTGCTGCTTGCTTTCACATTGGAGGCCACAATGGAAACTTGATTATCTATAGCCCAGGTTCAGATGGAAGCATAACAGGCCATTGGTAATATTCGGATCATAACAATTTAAAATTTTGTTGTATTGGGATCGATGGAATTTGAATAATATGTATTATTAATTGCAGGTATGGCGACGTCACTCCTAATGATGTGCCGGAATTGCTTGATGAGCATATTGGGAAGGGAAAGATTATAGAACGACTGCGGAGGTTTGTACGTTTTTGGTTTTGCCTATCTTTGGATGAAATTTTCACTGGACGGAAGCTTGTGTTGTCATAGTTTTCAATTGCTGATTATGTCTAGTCTTGTATGATAGATTAATTGATATAGAGTTACATTCACATGGAGGAACTTCTGTGGAGAAAGCACAAAAGAATTGGATATAACTGCATTACCCTGTATATGTTTTTGATTTGTAATGTGGTTGTGATTTGTTTATTAAGCTTGATCATACGTGTTCTTACTCAATTGATATTGACGAAACTTAGAGTTGAATCTTTAAATAGTTGAACACGAAATTCGATTTCATGTTACAGGGGCCAAATGGGACCATCTTCTGATGAAGCTGAAGAAATAAATGACCGGGAGCTTCCAAATGGAGAAGAAAATAAGAAAATCGAGAAGCCACAAGAAAATGGCAATCAGATTCACCAAGAAAAGGGCAATCAAATTGAGAATAATGAGAACTTTTCAGGTTGTTGCCAGAGTGCTAATAGTGATGAATTTACATGCTGCGAAGAAGTAAGTTTGGAGGAGAACGGTGGAAGTGAGGAAAAAAAGCCGAAAGAAACCAAGGAGTCGTGTGCCAGGAAGGATGCCTTACGGAAGCTGTCAAGCGTGATTGGAGCAGTGGCAACAGTAGTTGTGGCCTATTGCTTTTATAGAAGGTCAGGCAGAAAAGTACTCTAATCCATGTTGGGTTTTGCCACAGGTGTCGAGGCCCTATTTTCTTTTTCATTTTTTCTTTGTAGAAAGATGTTATGAGGTCAATTAAATTATCCTCCGAACCATGCTCTTATATGAAAGGAGAAATCTAATAAACTGTTGAATGGTTTTATCTTGATTGGGATTTCTTATGAGACTGCTTGCTAAATGTTGATGTGGTATTTTCTAAGCTCATATGATTGTTTTCGATTTGGATGCTGGACTTAGATTTCAACCACCAATTCTGTCAAAATTTATGGTAATTTTTGTGAAACAAATCTCAATTTTGTTGTTTATGAATTTCGAAAGAGAGAAAACGGCATTGTTATCGTCGTCGTTTGTTCAATAAACGAGATATTCGTTTGTGTGCTAACATCTTAATCTGCTTGAACTATTTTTTAGATGTACACCATTGTTGTCACGAGTTTTACCTTCATTCTAGAGTAGTTTTTCTTTTTTTCTTATTGTGGCTCTCAAACACAATCAAATATGGTACTTCAATTATATCCATTAACTCAATTTATTGTTCTGTTACATATAGAGGGCATAGCAAGGATTTTGTACATCCACCTCCTTTTTTTTTCTTCCATTTTTTAGGTTGTGGGATAAATTTTAAGTTTATCAGCTCTACTTGAAAAACAGAAAAACAAAAAAAACAAATGAAGTTGACGAAAAAGATACAAAAAAAAGTCATGCTATAGCGAGTTTGAAGATCATATAACATATGCATCGATAATACTACCAATTCACAAGAGTCATAATTCTCCCAGATGAGTTTTTATGTTTTGTTGCATGATACTCTCTCTCTCGCTCTCTCTCTCTCTCTCTCTCTGCCCTTCTCGTATTGTTTGCTTACACAAACTTTGCACGCCGTGTTGTAGAAATGGAAGATGGGGGATGTATTTGGTGAAATTTGTCGATCTTGAAATGTTATTCCTTAATGGTTAACCAATGTCGTGAGAGAGGAAGAAAATGTCAAATTTGAAGTGCCGCCAAGTTTTGATTATATAGGAGGGTTGGCTGCGTGCATCGTTTATTTAGCGAACTTATTTTTCCATCTGGTGAATGGATGCCACCATAACTGATTCCCATGAAGATTATCTTTGGCTGGGAAGTTTTTCAAACAGGAAGCTCAATCTGAAAAGTGGCGACAAGGTTTGTGCGCATGCAGAATTTTGCTGTGAATGTAAGAAAAATGAGTTAGCACTATCCAATGCTCATTTTGCTAAATGAAACGCCTAGAATCTATTCATTTCAAGTAAAAATCCAGAACATGAAGATGGAGATATCGGACGTTGAAAAGTGATTAAATTGTCATCTTAACAATCGATTTAACCTATATAATACACCAACAGGTATCAAATTCGATCTTAGAAAAAAATAAAGCTGCTGATGAGATAACTGATTCCTGGTGTGAGTCATCACTTCTACTTTTTATGGCAATGATTACTTAAAAGTTCTCATGCATACTCAATTGATCAATAATATCGACAATAAATCCATCATTTCAGAAGGGTCATTACTAAACATCTACTAATCTGTAGTTACCTATAGTTTGATAACTGGAAGCCTGAGGCTTAACAAATTTGTAGAAGTTCAGTAATGACCCTCCTAAAGCAGTTTATCAATATCTATGTATGTGAAGTTAAGAAAGGCATGAAGAAACTGGAGTCAAAACACAATTAATTTTAATTTAAGAATTTGAACAATGAACCTTGAATTAGTACACTTGGTGATTTGAACATAAACTCTTAACTACATTGAAAGTCATGATATCAAAGCAATGATGAAACTTCTTCACATGATATCATTTTGAACCATACCAAAGCATGCGAATTCTATGTGATTTTGTTAAGAGTAAATATTTCCATACCTGTAGCAGGGAAAAGTATGGATGTATCCCTTCCCTTTTCTTTTTTGGTCTGAATGTATCCCTTCCCTTTAAAGGTTGCACTGCTCAAGAAGTAAACTCATTATGAAGAAAGTATATTCATAAATTAATTAAAAAAAAATTAAAGTAAATTATGCATCACGATTTGGACTTACTTTTCTGGCAACTTCTTGCAGTGAAGAAGAGAGCCGGATGGAATAATCGATCAGCTGGGTGAAGGATTTAGAGACCCTACCTCCTCCATTCTCTGAGAGCGAAGCCCTCCTCAGGCAGCATCTCCTCATTTCCATGGCCTAAGGTGGAGCAACCGTCACCCTCTCCCTCACCGACGGCTTCCCTGCCTCCAATGCAACCACCGTTGCAAAATCTACAACATAGAAATCCCAAATTGAGGAATGTTATCCTCAAATGTCCTTCGAAAGACATGCAAAATGAAGAACAATGGACCTAGCGGGCAAAGAAGCTGATTGGTGTTCATAAATATTTTTTTTTAAGTTTTAATTACCTTGTATTTGACATGAGGTTCAGAACTCTCTTCAATTTCTTTTGGTTCTGGTTTGGCTTCAGGCTTAGCCTCCATTGTTGCCATTGACAGAAGACGGGTTCTTAGGAATAGAAGTGGACATGAATGGAGCATGATATGATCTAATTATGAAAACATATACTAATCAAACTCTAAAATTTAAAGTGCATGAACGAATTTATCCAAGTATGTTGAGAAGAATTATTTTTTTTATATATCGCTGGAATCTAACAAAGATTTATGTCTAAAGAGAAAAAGAAAAAGAGCTTTAAATGCGAGTTGTTTGGTGTGGTTTTCGTTTTCTTTCTCTTCTTCTCTTACGGACTAAGCATACACCTATCCATCCCTCTTCCCTTTATGTATAAATCTATACACACACGCATATATTCACACACACATCTATATACACGCATATATTTATATACACGGACAACATTGAGTTCAATCCAAATCTATAGTCCTAACAATGCACTTAACACATTAGAAACATAAATCCAATGTAGCTTCAAATGTCATGTTGTTTTGTTGCCATCTTAAATGTTGCTTTGGAAAAGCAAACATAGAGCAATAAAAGATAAGTTTCTCATACGCCTAAGTACAATTTTCCTTCTCTTACATACACACACACACACATATATATATATATATACAATTCTATCTTGTTCCAGTTACAACTTCCTATAACTATTGAAAAAGTATTCTCACATGCACTCAGAATCCTAGTCCAAGTCAAGCCATAAAGAACATTGTATATTAATATGAACATAGTCATTGGCCAATATCAATTTAATCAGAAATTTTTGTGTCAGCAGCAATGTCAGGAACAAAAATCAGAAGAAATCATCATAGAAGCTGTACCCCCTCGTAAAATGAACATAACAAATTTCAGAATCCCAGAGAATTATAGCATTGAACAATTTAGGCAACAGAGGGGCTGAACCAGTAACAGTGAAAGCATACTATTAGTGTTTTGCCATAAGGAAAAATAAAAATAAACAAATCATACCATAGTGCGTTCGAGAGGTCATCTCTTTTCACATCAGAGTACTCATCGTTCAGCTGAACAATGCATATAGGGGAAAAAACAACATATCACATACCAATGCAATCAAAGAGTCTAAGATTGTAAAGAACTGAATGGAACATAATGGAAGCAGCAGCCCACAAATCATTTAAGAAACAGAGGCAGAGCAAGCAGACATTCAAACAGAACCCTTATTATCCGTTGTCTAGGGCAACCAAACAAAACCCAACAAATCTCCTCAAATTACAAATGGGAGCTATTTTTTTAGGTGATTTGTTGGTTTTTATTTGGAAGCCAAATCAGCTGGGAATTTGAGAAAATTGAAAAACCCAAAGCTAATTAAATCCAAAAACAACAATCCACAATGAAAGTGAAAAACTTGGGGAGCTGAAATACCAAAAACCCACCAAATTCAAAACCTAAGTAAAACCCTCAATTAAACCCCAACTACAAACCTGAATTAAACCTTCAATTAAGCTATTAATAAAACCCAAATTAAATCATCAATCAGGAAAGATAAAAATACAAAAGGGGGTTTAAGAGGTGTACCTGTAGTGAGTGAGTGAGTAAGTGAGTGGGCAAGTGATGTTGCGACTGTGAGAGGCCGAGAAGAACACGGAGATGGGATCGAAGATCAAGGATCTGCAGCAATGGCGCTGAGATCCCCACTCTTCCCCTTCCTTCTCTATCTGTCGCTCTGTCTCTGTCTCCCTTTCCTATCTCTATCTCTATCTCCATCAGCATGGCCTCCCAACTGCGAAACCCTCAGCGAGCGATCCATACTCCTCCCTTTCCCACTCTCTCTTTCGCACTGTCTCCCTTTCCCTCTTTCGCGCTGTCTCCATCTCCCTCTCTCTATCTATATCCCAGATGTGGAATGGATCCTCTGTGACACGCCCTGACCCTGATATTCCCCGAATACCAGGACCGATACGTGTTGGCCGACACCCGAGGGTGACGAAAGCCATTAATTGATACAAAAGCTAAGAATAAGAAATAAATAAGGGTTAGAAATTTAAAATACCAAGAATTAATAATTTAGGAACGTGCTCAGAGCATACAACTAAACCTAATCACTAAAAAGAATTAAGATAAAATTGAATGAATAAAGAAGTGGGTCCTACATCAAGAGGATCCGAAGATGCTGCTGCGGAAGTGTCTTGACGCCGGGATTAGGTGCCTTGATTCTAAGTCCTGAATGGGGGCGCAAAACAAAGGTGAGTGGACCAAGTTTATATATATAATAATAATAAAACAGTTATCAACATACTAACCCCCAAAGTTTATATAAATGAAAACTACTAGCATAATAAGTGATGGATTTAAATCAAAATCCTAGCATGCCAAATATCTTAAAAGCCAACATCGCGGAAACGCATCGCGGAAATCAAAACAGTAAACATATTATAAATCGTCTCGTAAACGCGGTGTGCTGCTAGAAAGATCACTGAATAAATATAACTCATGGCCCAGTGCCTGCACCTCAGTCTCTGTGCCCGTAGCCAGAGATAACTCCATCCCGGCCCAATGCCTGTCTCCGTGTCCCTCAGCCTTTCGCTAAGGATTATTTCTCCCGGCCTACATGCCAACACCAGATCCTCGCCCCAGGCGGCATAGTGTCCACTAGGTACGCACAAATAGTTACGTCTCTCGTAAATACCACTTCATAGCGTAGGTTACCGATCATCGTCTACACTATAAAGAGGGGTTCAAAAACATGTTCTAGCATCCTATCGTCATCTATCAGATAGTCTACCAGTTCATGGTTTTTATAGAAAATATGATATATATTAAAATATAGCTCAATATAGGCCACAATTAATTCCTCACCAAAAGCACGAGACGATAATCAATATCTTAAATCATCAGGCTTCACATAAATCAAATTATAAATCCGTAGGCATGCTAATCATTTATGCAATTAAATTATCAAATCATGTAATTTTAGAAGGGGTCCACTCACAGTACTTAGCCGCCAAAAGCTGCGCCACTAGCGAAGACAGAACATCAGAATAATTGCCCCTAAGCACATAAAGAGTCCAATAAATAAAACTATATAATAGAAATTGAATTTGGGAAAACGGACATTGGAAACAGATTTAGAACGTCGTTTTACCCTAAGAAGGGTTGGGGTGTTTCACTCTGCCCCAAAATCTGAACCAACACAAAGATTAGGCAGTAAATCACATAATAATAAATTAATCAAGTGTTTTATATAATTAAAGTTCATAAACTGCAGAAGTACAGGGTGTACCATAGCTGATGAGCTTCCAGCTCCCACTTTTTGCCTTAAAATTCCCAACATCTTTGATTCTTTCACACAAAATCACACTGAACGCAAACAAAAATAAGAAACAAAATACGATTTAAGAACTGAAAATTTAAGTGAAAGCACTGGGAGAGATGAGGAGGAATAACAAATGATTTACTGGAAAAATGGAAAAAAAAATCAGATCAAAATTCGGACAGAAATAAACAATACGAATTAGGAATTTATGAGGGGAACGAATCTGTTTGGCGGATTGGAGCGGGGATCGGATAAAACGATGTAACCCAATTTTTTACCCAAAAAAAACAGAGGATCGAACATGGGGAGAGCGAGACGAAGACAGAGAGAAGGAAAAGCTTGCGAGAGACATGGAAGAGCGCCGAGGAGAGGAAGATTATGGTTTCAGTAGATGAGAGAGGAAGTGAGAGAGAGAGAGAGAGAGAGGTTGAAGATGCAGTCGATGTAGTCTGAATTCCTTTCACAAAATCAAACCCCCATCCCTCCACATCCCTCAATCACCGACAGCAGCCTTGATTTGAGGAGGAAAAATCAACCCTAAACCCCTTTTTGGTAGCTTCAGTGCCTCACTCCTCTCTCTCCCTTCCCCTCTCTCTCTCTGCAATCCATGCTTTTTTGGCAGCATCACTCCACCTTACCCATCCCAAAACGTCCCAAACCCTACGGACAAAATTACCCTTCTATGTTCTAATATTACCCTTCCAACCCAACCAAAATCTGATGGGTTTCTTAGAGCAAGTCCACCCATGGACATTGCTCGGGGACAGGGGAGAGGAAAGGGCCCAAGGCCCTGTGAACTTGCTCCATCCTTGAAGAGCCCGAGCTGTTAAGAAGGCCCGAGCTCCAGGCCTGTCAACTCTTCACAGCCCGAGAGCCCGAGTGGGTGTGACGCCAGCGCTGGTGTCTGCCCCTTTTTTTATTTTTTTCTGTCAGGCGCGTGCATTCCACTTGCGCGTGGGGACGCGTCGCCCGACAACTTTTCAGAAAAATCAGGCGACTTTTCAGTCGGTCTCAGTTACCGTTGGGAACCCACGTGGCTTCCCACGGTCCATTCGATCTCAACGGCTCTTTAATTTGGACCATTGGATCTCAACGGTAAAAAAAATAAAAAAAATCTTATTTAATATCAACCGTTTGATCTGAGATCAACGATCGATATTAATATACTTTATAAATAAATAAAAAATAGTTTTAAAATTAAGAAAAGTTACCGTTGTGACACGTGGCACAATCTGGAGTGTTGGAATTCAATTTTTTTTAAATCCAACGGCAGAGATTAATTATTTGAATAAAAAAATTTAAAAATTGTAAAAAAAATCCAAAAAATTATCTGATTTTTTTTTTTTAAAAAATGTTTCTATTTTTCTATAAATAAATTCTCATTATCATCTACTTTAAACCACAATTTCATATTTTCTCAACTACTTTCAATCACATTCCTATATTTCTCTCAAAGTTTGAATCCAATTTTTTTCAACAAAATGACTACTGATGCAGGTACGAATTGGACGCTTTTTGAAGATGCTGCATTGTGTACTAGCTGGGTTGAAGTTAATTACTCATAGTTCATGTACGGGTAATGAGATGCAGTTGCGAAAAATGTGGAGTCTTATTCATACCAATTATCTTGAAAAAATGGGTGGGAGTAGAACCAAAGAATCGTTGTCTAGTCGTTGTAAATTACTTAGCCAATCGTTTAGTATTTGGAGAGACGATTTGGCACAAGCTAGTAGTAATCTTCGAAGTGGGGAAAATTACACGGATCAGGTATGACACGCCCCTATCCCGATGTCCTCGGGACATCGGGATGGTCACGTGCTGGCCGACACCCGAAGGATGACGAAAGCCATTTAATTTAATTAAAAGCTCAGAAATAAGCTAAAACAGGCAGCAGGAACTAGCAACAACATACTAAAATTCAACTTCTAATTAATAACATCAGTTCAGAGCATACGTATATTACAGAGTACGAACAGAATTCAAGATAGAGAAGTGCTATATTACAATAGATAACGAAGCAGAGGATATATAGCACTGGATCACTGGTAGGGGAAAGCCTCGTAGCTTAAATCGTAACCCTCGTTCGTAGGTCCTGAAGGGGGCGCAAAACAAACATGAGTGGACCAGTTTGATATAAATATAATAAAACAGTTATTAACATACTAACCCCCAGGTTTATGAAAACATATATATAATGTAAAACATAGGTTTTCCGAAACCTAGCATGATGTGCAGTATCTCAAATTCATAACTTATATAAGTAATAAACACTAGTGATTTGTCCGATAACCTCCATGCCCCATGCCGGCTCCCCGTCTCTGAGCAGACAGTCAGAGGAAAATACACTACAGGCCCCATGCCGGCTCCCCGTCTCTGTGCTAAATAGCCAGAGGAAACACACTTCAGGCCCTATGCCAACCCCAAATCGTCGCCCGGGACGGACCGGAAACTATCCCTACGTCCCGTAGCGGAAATGACCACTAGGTAAGTACAAAACCACATAACATATATAGAAAAAACAACTTCATAGTATAAAGTCATTCATCATCTATACTATAAAGAGGTGTTCTAAACATGTTCTAAATATCATATCGTCATCCATCGGATATTTTATAAGAACATGGGTTATAGGAAAAATAGTAATAATTCAATCTAGCCTCAGTAAGCATATTATCTCATAAAGTACTTCATAAAACATAAGTATTAAATCATGTTTTTCATGTATGCATTCTATTATTAAAACATGCTTTTAAAGGGGGCCACTCACCGTACACTGATGGTGCAAAGCTTTACCAAAAAGTATAGCGGATTCACCGTTAATAATTGCACATATTCACATAAAGGAGTACCTTTAGTCAAACTATATTCAAACGATTGAATTTGGGAAAACGGACTTCAAAAACGGGTCCAGGACGTCGAAATTAGCCTAGGAGAGGTCATGGACGAAATCCCAAAAAGTCAACTCAAAAGTCAACGTTGACAGTTGATCGGTCAAAGTCAACTGTCAGAGGTCAAAGTCAACTGGGCTTTGAATTGGGTTGGGCCGAATGGGCCTTAAGGGTTTTGGGGAAAGGGTTTTCAGCCCCTTAACAGAAAATGGCCTAAAAGGGCCCTAATTCTAAATCAGAAAATAAATAAAACCTAAAAAGGTTTTGGGTTTACTAATGGGCTACAACCCTAAACATAATGGCCCGAAGGCCTTTAAGTCCTAAACAACTAATAATTAACTAAAACAATTAAAAGGAAATTTTGGGCTAGGGCTTGGGCTCCCTCACCACACGGGCCTAAGGCCCACTTGACATGGAACCGGCCTGGGAGGCCTGTCTCACCGGAGCTTCACAACTCCGGCCGACTACCACACACAACCCTAGACCCCGATCTAGGTACCAAAACGAAGAGCAAGATGAGGGGAGTGTTTTTATACCTTCATTTCGTCGTGGAACGGCCGGAGATGGCCGGAAAAACCCCCGAGGTCGCCGGAGTTGGGTGTGCTTACACCCGGCTTCGATTTCGTCCTATAACCTCCAAATATCACACAATAAAACTCAGCCCACAAGATTCTTGGACGAAATAGGGGAGATTTGAGGCTTACCTCACCGGGAAAGTACAAAATCTCGCCAGAGTTCCTTTTCCAGTTTCTGGAGTCGCGGGAATGAGAGGGAGAGAGAGAGCAGGATGAGATGGTGATGATGAGTGATGCTTCCTCGCGTGGGGAGATGAGTGCATGCGTGCGGTGCAGAGAAGAGAGAGAGGAGTGAGAGATGAGAGAGAGCCGAGAGGGATAGAGAGACAGGACATACAAGAAAACAGAAAAGAAGAAGAAAGAAGGAGTTCACGGGGGGGGGGGGGGACAGAGAGAGAAGTGGGAGGAATGATGGGGTACTGCCACGTGGCAGCTTGAGGAATAAAAGAATCCAATGCTTTAATTTCTGATTGGGTAGTCAAAGAGGATGAAATTGATAGATTCATAAATATTTAGGGAACATTACACAAATATAATTTTATAAATGGGGGTGGGTGTTACAAGGTAACAATATATTATTTATTTGTTTGTACTATACCCAAATTTACATTGTAATTATTTGTTTGTATTATTTATTTGTTACATACTTTAATTATAATTATTTGTTTGTATTATTTATTTGTTACATGCTTGAAGAATAAGACATTGTAAGTAGAAACTATGAATAATGATACAGATTTTGATTTGGTGAAGAAGGAAGCAGAAACTATGAATAATGATAGAGATATTGAGAAAATTGGTATGAGATTTCAAAGGATGGATGATGGATTATATGGAGGATTCTAAAATGATTAGGTTGTAGATAGTGCCACGTGGCATGCCATCATTCGTTAAAAATCTCATCGAAATCTATCCTAAAAGATTCTGAAAAGATAACGACATGTGGCACGACGGCATTGGATAAAAATCTTATCGAAATCCATCACCAATAATTATCTTTTCGAATAATGACACGTGGCGCAACGAGAACGATTTAAAATCTGATCGAAATCTATCCTCAAAGATTCTGAAAAGATAACGACACGTGGCCGATGACATTGGATAAAAATCTTATCGAAATCTATGACTAATAATAGTCGTTTTGGGTAAATGACACGTAGCGCAACGAGAACGATTTAAAATATATTATCCGAAATTACAAATAAATTTATTTAGTATTATTTTGTAAAAAAAAAAATTAATAATATTTTATTGCCTATTGCCAGGGCTATTCAAGTGCAAGGGTGGAGATGCAAAAATGCAATTACTGTTCATTAGAGCGATTATTGTCCACATGGTGGATTGAATAGTGGATTGCCTGGGGGAAGGCTCCAAGGATGGAGTTGCTCTTATAAATAAGGTGAAATCAAGGGGCAATCCGTTCCAAACCCTACGGACAAAATTACCCTTCCAACCCAGCTCAAATCTGATGGGTTTCTTGTAAATAAGGTGAAATCTAAGCTACAGTAAATCCATGTGGCAGATTGGTAAATAAGTTGAAATTCATCTCAAAACACTGTTCATTTGAACAACGCCAATTTCAAACCTTACTTTACACTAAAGTAATAATGGGAGGTTTGAAAGATTGCCAAAAAGTCAAAGATGTTCCAAGCTTGGATAACTCGTTGGTGAACTTTGGTGGAATTTTTCTCTCAGGAAATGATTTGCCTAATTAGTTAGCCAAAGCCGCGTATGAGGATGGAACTGTCATATTTGAAGTGCCTTAAAGTATTGATTACATGGGAGGTTTGACTGTTATGTCCATCGTTTATTCTTTCGAACAACGACTCGCAGTCTGTTGAAACAGAAGATATTTATAACAGTTATATGTTCCAAGGTGAAGAAAACAGGAGAGGATGTTCTAGAAATTGAACCTCGTCCAGGAATGGATATGATCGACTATGAGCGTGTAGAGTAGGAGCACGATTATAGGTAGGATGACGACACTGACAATGAAGTAGGGTTAAGCCATCACTCATCTGAGTCATCTCATTCTCATGAGGACAAACTTTGCAAAAGATGATTTGTTTTTCTTTCTTGTTTTGGTAATGTTAGCATAAGTGACTTCTTTTATTATTGTCATTTGAAGAAAATTGTATCACATGAGTGACTTTTATCTGTATACAGTATCGGTATTATTTAATTTGAATGTTAAAAATGTATTGCAATAACGTTCAACTATAATTTACTATCTTAATAGTGTAATTTAACGTCTACAACGTAAATGGCAAACTTGGTATTAGTAATACCTACGTCATTTGGTGTAACTAAATATAACTTTAAGATGATTATGTAACCTTAGAGCATAAATTTGAACGATGTATGTTGATGTCATATTGTAACACGATTACGATGTTGTGAGACTTAACTTACTTTCCCATATTTTTAGTGTAGATAAATATTATTTGTCAAAAAAAAAAATAGTATTCTGTGTTTTCCAATCCAAAGGATTCTTTTCGTGCAGACGAACCAAAGAATCTCACAATAAATAGTTTCCTAAAATTTAAAAAAAAAATCTCACAATAAAGTAGTCTTTTTTCTTCTTTTTCCACTTTGTGTCGTGTTTGTCTCCCACTTCATGCAATTTTACATGTCACCGAGGCTTCCCGGAGAAGTATCTTCCCCCTCGACAATCATTTCGCTCCAGCTAGCTACATTAACTTTTTGACTGAGACTTGGGGTATTTTGAAACTCCCTGCAGACTGCAGTAGTACCAATTATCAATGCATACCAGCAGCTCAGCCCATGGAGCCGCTGCCGCCTCCTCTTCATCCTCCTCGCGGCGCTCAATCCGCTGGAAGTACGAGGTGTTTCTGAGCTTTAGAGGCGACGACACCCGCAACACCTTCACAGACCACCTCTTCATTGCGTTACGCAATGCTCGAATTAACACGTTTATAGACAACCAGCTCGGAAGGGGGGAAAACATTGAGAGTGAACTTGACCAAGAAATCGAAGGGGCGAGAATCGCCGTCATCGTCTTCTCGAAGGGGTACGCGGAGTCCAAGTGGTGCCTGAGGGAGCTGTCGAAGATCATGAGGTGCCTAAAGGATCAAGAGGGGAAAAAAGTCTGTCCAATATTCTACGACGTTGACCCTTCTCAAGTCAGGAAACAGAAAGATAGTTTTGGGGAAGCATTTCAGAAGCACGAAAAGGATGAAGATCCAAATGAGGTCAAGCAGTGGAGAGAGGATCTTAAGGCTTCTGCAGATTTGGCCGGCTGGAACCTCAAAACCACGGCCGACGGGTATAGTTTCTTGTTTAATGCTTTTTACAAAATTTAATTCCTTTTTACTAAATCCAATCAACAAAAATTAAGGGATTATTTAAACTCGGACCCGAAATACCAGGATAATCCACCATTTGCAATTGGGGTATTTAATTTGAAAATGCTTTATAATTTTCAAAAATGATGAATGTAGTTAAATACTTAGTACCCATTAGTTTCGAAAGGGTTTCATTTGGTGTCCACAATTAGCTTGAATAGGATGATGCACCAAAATTATTGAATCTTGAACGAATGAATGAATGCAACTTCCAAATTTTGACCAAGGAAAAAGATTAAAAAAAAAAAAAAAGTTATGATAAAGAAAACTTACCCATAAGTTTCATTTTTGCCTAATCTAATGGACAAAATTTGAAAGTTGCGTCCATTTTCTCATTCAAGATCGATTGAATGAGTTGTTCTATTTGAGCCAATCCTAAAAACCAAATGAGGCCCAAGAGAGTATAGTAAAGGCTTTAGAATTTGCAATGTTAGATATGTGGTTGAATTGAGCTTTACTCTGAAGTAGAACGAGAGTAGTACTAGGATGGTGACCTCCTGGGAAGTCCCATGTTGCATTCCTCCTTTTTTTTTGACCAAAAACTAATCATATGGATCAATCTAATTTATTCTAATCGTTTTTGCTTTACTTTTGAATTATTGGAGATTTAATTGTCAGGCGTGAAGGATTGTTTATCGAGAAAATTGTTGGGGACGTCAAGGAACTACTAAAAACCACAGACTTAAAGGAAGCCAAGCACTCAGTTGGAATAGATTTTCGCTTGCAAGAATTCAGTGCTGAATACTTAGACGTTGGAGGTTCACCTGATGTTCAAATAATTGGAATTTTGGGTATGGGCGGTATAGGTAAAACTACGCTTGCGAGAGCCGTTTTTAGCAACTATCATCATAGTTTCAACGGTCAATGTTACCTTGAAGAGGTGAGTAAAAAGAAAACTATGGTTGGTCTGCAAGAACAACTTCTTCGAGATATTTTAAAACGGCCTGACATTAAGGTAAGCAGTGTTGCTGAAGGGACCAAGGAGATAGAAAAAAGACTTGGAAGCATGAAGGTACTCATCGTAGTTGATGACATAGATGATGCGGACCAATTAGATGAATTGGCGATAGAACATGAATCGTTTGGTCCAGGGAGTAGGATTATTATAATAACAAGAGATGAACAAGTGTTAAATATTCTTAATGTGGATAAAATATACGAGGTACAAGAAATGACAGATGAAGAAGCTCTTGAGCTCCTTAGTTGGCATGCCTTTGGAAGTCATTGTCCTGATAAAGAATATACTGAACTTGCAAGAGATGTTGTTGATTATTGTGCAGGGTTGCCACTGGCTCTTAAAGTTGTAGGGCGTTTGTTGGCTAAAAAAAGTAAAAGCATATGGGAAAGTACATTGGATAAATTGAGAAATATTATGCCCGGAAAAATTCATGAACCGCTTAAAATAAGCTATGATGGGCTAAGTGACGATCATGTGAAGGGTGTGTTTCTTGACGTATGTATTTTCTTTGTTGGATGGGATAGAACTGCTGTCATGCCAATATTGGATGGCTGTAGTCGCTATTCTGTAGAATCAGATATCAGCACCCTCCAAGATCGATGTCTTCTAGATATTGATTCAGAAGACACACTGAGAATGCATGATTTGATTAAAGATATGGGAAAAGAAATTGTGCAGGCAGAATCTGTTGCAGAACCTAAAAAACGTAGTCGATTGTGGCATTGTGAAGATGTAACAAGCGTGTTAAGAAACGAATCTGTAAGTACTTTCCCAATGAAATGTTTTTTATGTTGTTGAATGCGCATGTAAAGAAACAGAAGTTTATGCATATCCCACATCTAATGCCTTGTATGCCCTACATATATAGTGTATGTACTTCTAATTGAGAAAAGAAAAGAAATTGTTTTCATCCAATAGTACTTGTTATGGAGAAACAATCCTTTCCTTCTTAACTTGTTCCTTTTTTATCCCTAGCAGGGAACGGAAGCAATTAGAGGACTAATTTTAGAGTTGCCAGAAAATTCTGATGAACAGAGCTTCCGCACAGAAGCATTTAAGAATATGCGGCATCTGAAATTTCTCATATTCACTTATGTAAAGGTCACTGGAAGCTACCGTCATCTTTCCAAGGAGTTAAGATTGTTGTGTTGGCATGGATTTCCTCTAGAGGTCATACCCGAAGATTTTGATTTACGAAACTTAGTTTATATTGACTTGAGCTACAGCAAGCTTGTACGAGTTTGGGAGGATTCAGACCGGGTACGATTCATATAATTGTCGTAAGCTCAACCAAATTATTAATCCTTTCCTCCTCCGAGTTTTTGTAAATACCAACATCAGTCGACAGTCATGCTTTCTCTCTAATTTATCTGGAGTTTGATTTATTTGTTTTCTCTTTTTGTCCAACAGTTGCCGGAGAAGTTGAAGGTTCTTACTCTCGATCATTCCTGTAACCTGAGTCAATTACCAGACTTCTCGAAACTCCCAAATCTCGAGGAATTGAACCTCAAAGGCTGTAAGGGTGTGTCTGGGGGTTACCATTCCTTAGCACAACTGAAGATGCTTGATTATTTAGATCTCAGCGACTGCAATATAACGGATGATGCAATTCTTGAAAACCTTGGAAGTATTCTATCTTCTTTAAGGAGTTTAATACTAGATGGAAATGGTTTTAATCGGCTGCCCATCCTCAGTGGCCTTTCCCAGCTTGAGTTATTAAGTTTAAATCATTGCACAAACCTTCAGGCAATCCCGAATTTGCCGACGAGTTTGATTACACTGAAAGCGAATTACTGCACTGCACTGGAAACAATGACCGACTTTTCAGAGATGTTCAATATGAAGGAATTGCAACTGAAAGACTGCCTCAAACTCAAAGATATTCCAATCTTGGATAAGTCATTGTACAACATGCATACCATTCACATGGAAGGGTGCACCAGTCTCACTGATACTTTTAAAGAGAACCTCCTAGTGGTATGGGACTCTCTCTCTCTCTCTCTGTCTCTCTCTCTCTCTGCTTTTCGTATTGTTGCTCATGCTAACTTTGCATACCGTGTTGTAGAAAAGGAACGTGAATGAATTTGGTGGAATTTTTCTCTCTGGAAATGATATTCCTTACTGGTTAGCCTATGCCGTCACTGAGGATGAAACTGTCAAATTTGAAGTGCCTGAAACTGTCAAATATGAACCGCCGCCAAGTATTGATTTTATTATACTACGGTTTGCTGAGAGCTTCCTTACTTCTTCGGCAAGTATTGATTATATGGGAATAGGAGGGCTGGCCGTGTGCATCGTTTATTCTTCGGACCACTCCAACTGTACTGGGTCTCTATGCATTGATGTTGTTAATCATACCCAGCGAACTCATTTTTGCATTTGGCGAATGGATGCCACTGTAACTGCTTCCCATGAAGATTATCTTTGGCTGGGAAGTCTTTCAAACAGGAAGCTCAATCTGAAAGGTGGCGACAAGGTTTGTGTCCGTGCAGAATTTTATGGAACAGAGGAGGATCATCAAATTAAGGTGAAGAAAACAGGAGTGGATTTTATAGAATGGGAACGTGATTTACCTTCAGGAATGGAAGATGTGGACTATGAGCGTGTACCATATGAGTCTGATGATGATACTGATGAGGAGGACTATCAGACTATGCCATAGTTAAGCGATCACTCATCTGATGAGGTCCGACATTGTAAAAGATTAAGGTTTCATCTCAATATTGAAAGCTTTGACGATGAAGAAACAACTGGGAGTTGAATGAAAGTGCAGTAAAGAGAATTGCGGGGAAGTACGTAGACATTTACTACAAACTTGTGTATACGTCTTACCCAATCAGGTCATTTTCTTTTCTTTATCTTTTTTCCTCTCTGAAGTCCATGGCAGCATGTTTTTAAGTCTCACTGTTTGTGAGAGAAATATTTGAGGTTGGGGCATGTTTTTACGTCTCACTGTTTTTTCATATGGCTTAAAGAAGCGTTTTAAGAAGCAGCATATGCCCTTTTTTTTTGTCGAAAAGTATTCCTAAGTGATGTTCTCTTGGCAATATGGAGAGTTGTTCAACTTACTGATAAGTTTATGCAAGATCTCTCCTTTTATCAATGTGAGATTCATTCTTAATACGCCCCTTCACGTGTGGCGAATTTCAAGCTTACCACGTGGACAACATAATGGGGTGACATAGAGCGCGTGTGGCCATTTAGCTTCACATGTGTGCAATGTTTTAAAAGACGCACCCCGAGGCGCGCCTAGACGGCTTTGGAGGCGGGGCGGGAGTGATAACGCCTCTGCCCAGTGGGAGTGGGCGAGAACTCGCCGAGGCGTGGTCGAGGCGAGACTAGGCGGCTGAGGCGCGCCTAAAGGCGGTTGGAGGGCGTTCCCAGATCCATCCCCAACCCAAAATCGAAGTCGAATGCTCTGTTTTCAAGCTCTGCCATCTGGGTTTACGGTTGCAGGTGTGCGGCGTCTTCACGAGGAAGACGACCGCGGAGAAGAAGGAGGGTTTTTTTTTGTTTTTTAAAGACTTGGCCCAAAACGACGTCGTTTTGGCCAAGTCTTTAATTTTTTTTAAATGACTTGGCCCAAAACGACGTCGTTTTGTCCAAGTCTATTACTCTTATATCTAAAACCCTGCTGTTTCCTCTGTTTTTCTCACCTCTTTCCTCTGTTTTTCTCAGCAATTCCCTATTATTTAAGGTCCCGTAAGGCTTCGCCTCACGCCTCACGCCTCACGCCTAGGCTGGGCTATCCCTCGGAAGCCTCGCCCACGCCTCACGCTTTTAATACATTGCATGTGTGACAACTTGTTCTGATACCATGAAGAAATTGAGGTTTCACTATAAAACCAATGAACAATATAGGTAGCAACCCAACTATTTATAAGCATATGCAAGGTTCATCCTTCTCCGATGTGGGATTGATACTGTCAACATGCCCCCTCACATATGGAGAATTTTCAAGTCTAGCACGTGGACAACGCAAACCGAATGACATGGAACACGTGTGGCCATTAGACTTCACACATGGAACAACATGCTCTGATAACATGAAGAAAGTTGGAGCTCCATTATAAAACCAATTGACAATATGAGAGTAACCTAATTTACTTATAAGCTCCTGCAAAAGTCTCTTCTCAATGTAGATTCACTCGCAATACTTTTTTAGATAGTTCTTGAATTTTTAATAAAAGTTTTAATATGGTTATAAACAAAGCACTTTTAGCTGAAGGGTATTTTTCAGAGAACCAATGCCGAACAAATCCTTAATTAGACATCTGAGTAACTAACAGATAAATTAGTGACTTCTAATTTGATTCATTAGTGGCATTAGAAAAACTTACATGCAAGTGTGTCGTGTTTATCTCTCTCCCGGTCTCCCCACCCCATTTCAAAGAAATTAATTTCCCCTTTCACCTTTCATCCATCCCCGTTATCGCCCTCCTTTTCTCTGCTCTAGTTTCAAGGCTTATGCCACCCGAATTTGAAAATTTTGTGGCGGTGCTTGCATGTCACACGACGATGCAAAAGGATGTAACCCACCCCACGATATACAAGTCATTTCCTAGGTGTTGGCGTCTGTTAGGGTTCATCGAGATCTGATTTTAGAGAGCGATTTACCTCATATCATCATGACCATGCACGAACCACAGTTATGAATTAGGTTCAATTCCGCTATTAAAATTTCATTGAAAATATTTATCGTGCTTCTAGTACCGCCGCATTACGTGTGTAACAGGCAATCATGAAGCTCCAAGAAATAACTCTTTCTGCGCAATCTTCCGGAACAAGCTAGCAGTGGATTTGACAGAATATGTCTTTGCATAGAGATTTAGCAATGCATGCCTAAGAGATAAATCAGAGTGGAATCCGTTCCTAACAGCAACGCCATGCACACAATGACACAACTTCCAAGCCTAAAATTTAACAACTGAGCACAAGCAGAAAATAAAACAAGCGTCACCCGGTCAGATTAACGTATTTGTGCCCTTAGTGGTTAGGACTTTGTACTCACATAAATCGTCATTTCTATAAGCCGCTTATGTCTAAATACCCTGCTATGTGTTAGCATTACCAAAACAAGGAAAACAAAACCTCCATCTTTTGCAAGGTTGGTCCTCATCAGATGACTGATGGCTTAACCCTGCCTCATGGTCAGTGTGGTCATTCTTGTGGGCATGGCTCCAATCGACGGATCTGCCTGTATCATCATACTCGTATGCTACGCGCTCATAGTCAATCTTACACACTTCTAGAAGAGGTTCAAATTCTACAATACCAACTCCTGTTTTTTTTACCTTGAAATGATGATCATCCTCTGTTCCCAAAAATTCTGCATGGACAAGAACCGTGTGGCCGCCTTTCAGTTTCAGCTTTTTGTTTGAAAAATTTCCCATCCAAAGATAATCTTCACCGGAAGCAATTACGGTGGCATCCATTGGACAGATGGAAAACTGAGTTCGCTGGGTATGATTAGCTATAATTGAAGATTTTGAATAGAAATTTCATTGTCCCATATTGGTCAGTACCAAAAGATTTTCTCACTTTACAAGGCTTTGTTCTTATTTTGTAAGTGATTGAAGTAATGGACCATGAAGAATAAAATTAGCTCAAATTTGAACTTTGGAATTTACTAATTCATTGATAATTAATTATCAAAAGATGGGCCTCTACAAAAATGAAGTCGTGCCGATTTCAACACCGTGAAAACCGAGAAAGCGAGCCTCATGAAAGGTACAACAACCTCTGAAGGTTTAGCCATACTCGACCGCGGCGTTGTCTTCCTCCGTTGGAATCTCTAATTTCCCCTGCGCCAAAAAAATTCTCGCGTCTACCTCGTTCACCTCTCAGTCATCGTTTACAGCTCTCCTCTTCGTCTTCCTCCTCTGATAGACTGGCACGTCATCATCGCCTTTCTCGTCTTCAATTCCCACCCGTGATCGTAATCAGGACGCTTCAAATAAGACAACACCGATAGCGGCAGTAGAAAATTACAGACAGCGGCGTTCAGCGTTGGGCATTTTCTTTCATTTTTTTTCTTAAATTGTTATTTTATTGCTGACCGGTAAAATGAATTTTAATCCAGCTGTCAAAAACTGTACGCATGTCAAAATTTGAGTGGAAGTACCATAGCTGACGTGGTACTACTGTACCACTCTATAATTCCTCCGTGAGGAGAGTGTTAGAAAGTCAACAATTATCCGAAGGGAATGCCGTGATTTGGGGAAAGTTTGTTGGAATGATTACCATAATTTGGGGGGAATGATTATGTTGGATGGAATGATTACCTCCACCTTTGCTTTCCTATAAACGTTTGTAAATTGTACTTTGATTTAATAAAAGAAAATATATTCAGCTCAAACTTTTTACTGTTGAAAGGTTTTATCTTGATAGGGACCGGGATCCTCTCCTGAGCTAAAGATGAGGATCCTCCTGACTAAGGAGTGTGGGCCGTTGGATGAAAATCTAATGACTACAAACAGGAGGGTCCCTTTAAAGTTATAATAATTATAGCCGTTAGATTTTCATCTAACGATCCACACTCCTTGGTCAGGAGGATCCTCATCCTTAGCTCAGGAGAGGATCCTGGTCCTCTTGATAGTGGGATTTTTTATGAGACTGCTTGCTAAACGTTGATGTGATATTTTCTAAAGCTATTTTGTGATTGTTTTCGATTTGCCTGAATTTATAATGCAACCGTCTGTAAAAAATTGTGGCACTTTTTGTGAAAGAAGTCCAAAATTTTAAAAGAGATAGAGAAAACGGTATTATTGTCCAGTAAAAGCTATCACGTTTTTGAGAAATTAAATTACTTATTTTACAATATTGACGTAAATTACGTATGCCTATTAAAATTAATTTTTTCATCTTTCGTTAAGAGATGAGGTCATCTAGCTAGCCTATTAAAGCTAGAGATGAGGTCTCTTTCTGTTGATGCTCACTAGAACTGGCTCCAACAATGGAAACCTGCTTTGTGTCGAAAATTCTTATAACGCCATCATAACGTCAACTGACCTTAAAATACAATAAGATCGTTATACAATTTCTCAAAAACTAATAAATAAATAAAAGGAAATTGCATCCTAAAACAGTTATACAATTTTATTTTTTTTATTTTAAATTTGATGGTAACATTTTATACGATTAACTGTGGGAGGAATGGCACTCACGCGTTGTTGACAGGGTATCTTGGGAAAGACTTGACTCTGGTTATTTGAAAGCCAAGCTGCACTTCTACAAGCTGCACTTCTACAAGCTGCAATGGATACCAGCAGCTCCGCCCATGGAGCCACCGCAGCCGCCTCTCGTCTTCCTCGCGGAGCTCAAACCGCTGGTAAGTACGAGGTGTTCCTGAGCTTTAGAGGTGAAGACACCCGCAAAACCTTCACAGGCCACCTCTTCATTGCGTTACGCAACGCCGGAATTAACACGTTTATGGACAACCAGCTCACAAGGGGGGGAAACATACAGAGAGAACTTGACCGAGAAATCGAAGGGTCGAGAATCGCCGTCATCGTCTTTTCGAAGAGGTACGCGGAGTCCCGGTGGTGCCTGAGGGAGCTGTCGAAGATCATGAGGTGTCTAAAAGATCAAGAGGGGAAACTAGTCTGTCCAATATTCTACGACGTTGACCCTTCTCAAGTCAGGAAACAGAAAGATAGTTTTGGGGAAGCATTTCAGAAGCATGAAAAGGATGAAGATCCAAATGAGGTCAAGCAGTGGAGAGAGGATCTTAAGGCTTCTGCAGATTTGTCCGGCTGGAACCTCAAAACCACGGCCGACGGGTATACTTTTTTGTTTACTTCAAATTTCATATCACCATATTTCACTAATCAACCAAAATTAAGATATTATAATTAGGGTTCTTTAGAGAAAAACTCCTATATTTCAAACAAAAATCCACTTAGTATTAAACATTCAAATAAAATTCAAAATTCAAATAGACTACTATGTAGAGAAATATATAACCAATTATTACAAAATATTTACAACTTATGCCACAAAACCCTAATTATGTCAATAAATATAATTACTCACCCTAACTATGTTTAGCAATTAACCCCATATGGAAATTCTACCTTTCTTGTATCACAAATATTAGTAACACGTATATATACAAAAAAAAGAACCAATTAATATTCTTTTATGTTGTAGGTAAATTATTTTATTACATACTTAGACATTTTTTATTTGTTATTATATTTGCGTGTTAAAAATAATTTATCTATATTTATATGTAAAATATAGGTAAATTAATTTGGAATCAAATAGCATTTATTTTGTAGGTAAATTAAAATAGTAGTTACATTATTTTGGTAAAGTTAAACATTACCTAAATTATTTCGTAAAAGTTAAACCAAGAAAAATTATCACCATTAAAATAAAACAGTAGATACATTATTCTTTTATAAGATTAAACAATAAGGTAAATTATATTGTAGGTACATTATGTTTGTAAAAAAAAAGAAAATTGAAATTCATAAACAAAAAGTAGTAGATATACTATTTTTTAATCAAATTTCCTTTATTTGTAGGTGAATTATTTGCAAGTATTATTATGTATATTGGGTACATTTTATTACTAATATATATGTGTGCAATAATTTACCTATATTATTATGTAAAGTATAGATAAATTTATTTAGAATCAAATAACATTCTTTATTTTATAGGTAAATTATTTTGCATTTATTACTACATATACTAGGCAAATTTTAGTACTAATAAATATGTCCAAATAACTTACCTATATTTTTATGTAAAAGTTATATTTTGGTAAGAAAATGACAAGATTAAATTAAAAAGTCTAATTATATGTAAATTTGAAAAACAATTACGAAATCTTAAGGAAAGTATAACATGAGTGCTTTTGTTTTCATTAATCCCTCCCTTCAAATTTGCATAGAATTAAATGTATACATTAAAACAGTAATTAGGGGTATTTTAGGCATATGAAAAATGCAAAATGTGTAAAGGCAAACAAAATTAATGAATTTGCTTTTGTGGAGCCTAGTCATGGGTTTTATTCAATTAAAAAAACTATGTAGTCATGGGTTTTATTCAATTAAAAAAACTATGTCGGGTTTTATGTAAAGAAACTTGAGTTTCAGGGGCTAAAGTCATATTTTCAGTTATAATTAAGGCATTGAATCTAATTTCATATGTGATAAGAAAAATTGGATCGTTGATCTCTGAACTATGATAGAACTTTAATTTTGGTCCCTACATAAAAATTTATTACAATTGGTATATGAATTTTATAAAAGGTAGAGCATTTGCATAAGAATTTCCGTCGAAATTAAGGAAGTGAAACGCATAGTACGTGCTTTGTTTTTTTATGGGTGTGTGAAGGACAAATGCTCCACACTTTATCAAATTAAAATACCTATTGTAATGGATTCTTAACTATATTACTGAAAGCTACAATTGCATGATAGTCCAATCACCAACGATCTAATGTATTCACATTATAATCAAAGATTAGATACGTGGTTGAATTGAGCTCAATTAATCCAGTTTATTCAAATCTGTTTCAATATGTAAATATCTAGTCATTATGAATAAGGCATTTAGTATGGCTCTCGTAATTTGGAATTTCTACTCGTAGGTGTGAATGGGTGTTTATCGAGAAAATTGTTGGGGACATCAAGGGACTATTGAAAACCACAGACTTCAAAGAAGCCAAGCACTCAGTTGGAATGGCTTTTCGCGTGCAAGAATTCAGTACTGAATATTTAGACGTTGGAGGTTCACCTGATGTTCAAATAATTGGAATTTCAGGTATGGGCGGTATAGGTAAAACAACGCTTGCCAGAGCCGTTTGTAGCAATTATCAGCATAGTTTTAGTCGTCACTGTTACCTTGAAGATGTGAGGAGTCAAAAGAAAGAGATGGTTAGTCTGCAAGAACAACTTCTTCGAGATATTTTAAAACAACCTGACATTAAGGTAAGCAATGTTGTCGAAGGGACCAAAGAGATCAAGAAAAGACTTGGAAGCATGAAGGTACTTGTCGTGGTTGATGACATAGATGATGCAGACCAATTAGATGAATTGGCAATAGAACATGAATCATTTGGTCCAGGGAGCAGAATTATTATAACAACAAGAGATAAACATGTGCTGAATATACAAAAGGTGGATAAAAAATATAAGGCACAAGTAATGACAAATAAAGAAGCTCTTGAGCTCCTTAGTTGGCATGCCTTTGGAAATCCTTGTCCCGACGAAGAATACATCAAACTCGCAAGAGATGTTGTTGATTATTGTAAAGGATTGCCCCTAGCTCTGAAAGTTGTTGGTCGTTTGTTGGCTACGAAAAAGAGTAAAACCATATGGGAAAGTACATTGGATAAATTGAGAAATATTCCAGATGGAAAAATTTATGAAACACTTAAATTAAGCTACGATGGGCTATGTGATGATCATGTGAAGGGTGTGTTCCTTGAAATATCTAATTTCTTTATCGGATGGTTTAGACCTAATGTCACGGCAATATTGAATGATTGTAGTCGTTTTTCTGTAGAAGCAGAAATTGCCACACTCTGCGATAGATGTCTCTTATATGTTGATAGGCGAAGGATATTGAGGATGCATGATTTGATTCGAGATATGGGGAGAGAAATTGTGCGGGCAGAATCTCCCGTGGAACTGGGAAAACGTAGTCGATTGTGGCATAGTGAAGATGTAAAAAGCGTGCTAAGGAACGAATCGGTAAGTACTTTTGCAATAAAAAGATGTTATGTTAAGTACATGTAAAGAAAGAGAAGTATATACACATATCCGCATATATATAATGTATGTTGTATTGTACATAGTATATTTGAAGAAAAAGAAGAAAAGAAAAGGCTTTCATCCACTGTAAATTGAAAGAGAAAATACATAATTATGTTGTATGCCCTACCTTTCTAGTAGTTCGTTCATCCAATTCACGGCTCTGCTTCGTGTAAATATTATCCTTTTCTTGTTTTTTTTAATCTCTAACAGGGAACAGAAGCAGTTGAAGGACTAACCTTAGTTTTGCCAGAACATTCTGATGATGAGCAAAGCTTCAGTACGGAAGCGTTTAAGAAGATGTGGCGCCTGAAATTTCTCAACCTGAAAAATGTAAAGCTGACTGGAAGCTACAAACATCTTTCCAAGGAGTTAAGATTGTTGCGTTGGGATGGATTTCCTCTTGAAGCCATACCAGCAGATTTTGATCAACGAAACCTATTTTATTTAGACCTGAGGTTCAGCAAGATCGTACGAGTTTGGGAGGATTCGGATCTGGTACGATATAATTATCAATGTCCTTGTAAATATTAACATCAGTCATTGTCATGCATTCTCTTTTATTTATTTGGATTTTTATTATTGTTCTCTCTATTTGAGTAACAGTTGCCTAAGAAGTTGAAGTCTCTCCTTCTTAAAGACTGCCATAACCTGACTGAATTACCAGACTTTTCAAAACTTCCACATCTCGGGCTATTGTCTCTCAGTGGCTGTAAGGGTTTGTGTGGGGGTTACCATTTTTTAGCACAACTGAAGTTGATTGAGACATTAGAAATCAGCAACTGCAATATAAGAGATGGTGCCATTCTCGAAATAATTGGGAGTCTATCTTCTTTAAAAGTTTTAGATCTAGGTGGGAATGGTTTTAATAGGCTACCCATTCTCAGTGGCCTTTCTCATCTTCGGTGGTTATATCTAAATCATTGCACAAACCTTCAGGCAATCCCAGATTTGCCGAACAGTTTGCATCTACTGAAAGCGAATTACTGCACTGCACTGGAAATAATGTCCGACTTTTCAGAGATGTCGGAAATGAAGGATTTGGAACTGAAAAACTGCAGCAAACTCAAGGATATTCCAAACTTGGAGAACTCAATTGACAGCATTCATATGGAAGGGTGTACCAGTCTCACTGATACTTTTAAGGAGAACCTCCAAACGGTATGGTACTCTCTCTCTCTCTCTCTTTCTCTCTCTCTCTCTCTCTGCTTTTTGTATTGTTGCTTATACTAACTTTGCACCCCATGGTGTAGAAAAATGCATTTGGTGGAATTTTTCTCTCTGGAAATGATATTCCTAACCGGTTAGCCTATGTCACGAGAGAGGATGAAACTGTCAAATTTGTAGTGCCGCCAAGTATTGATTATGTAGGAGGGTTGGCTTTGGGCATCGTTTATTCTTCGTACAACTCCAACTCTACTGGGTTTCTATCTATTGGTGTTGTTAATCGTACCCAGCGAACTAATTTTCGCATCCGGCCAATGACCACCACTGTAACCGCTTCCCATGAATATTATCTTTGGTTGGGAAATCTTTCAAACAAGAAGCTCAATCTGAAAGGTGGCGACATGGTTCTTGTAAAAGCAGAATTTTATGGAGGAGATAATATAATTAAGGTGAACAAAACAGGAGTGGATATTGTAAAATGGGATTTGTCTGATGATGGTACTAATTGGGACAACTATGTGACTATGTCATATGAGTCTGATGAAGACAATGATGACGATACACAGTTGAGCAGTTGCCACGTTTTCCTTTCCTACAAGACCCCCAAGGCCTGGCCGTGGCGCATTGAAGGCTTTGAGTCTGATCCACTCCCTAAGTTCTTCGCCTCCGCTCTCAAAGCTCGCAAGAACGACATTACCGTTAAGGTCCATTTTCCAGATCAATTCGTCGGCGTTCCTGATTGCTTTTTCTTACCATTTCTTATTTCCTAGAGCTACTGGGTTCTGGTGTTGAGCTAAGTTGACTCATTACTCACTTTTTTCTTGGTTTTTTATAGACTTTCTTGATAGTAATTGAAGGACGCAAAGGAACTAAGTTTCCCAACGGCGATGTGTTGATTTTCCCACAAATGATCAAATACAGGTAAATTCGCGTTGATTTCTTGAGGTTTTTGTTCTGTAGTTGCTTTAATTTTAATCCGGATTTATAGGATTTAGATAATTAACCAATGAGTGGTTAATTTTAATCCGATTCATAACGATGACCTGAAACCGCAGTTGAGTATTTCTTAACAATACAACAGTAATAAGAATAAGTATATTAAGCAAGCTTGAGAGGTAAGCAAGAGAACAAAATCTGAAGCAATAACTTGTAACTATTCAAGATGGCACATAAAAGCTTTAACTTGGTGGATGAAAAAAGTTGGAATACTGAGAGTGTTGTCTTAGCTATAGCTACATTGAAGAATGCCATGTAAAATTGCTTATGACAGAGAGACTAAAACATGAGCTGACCCACGTTCCCACCCGGACGTTAACAATTCTCTGTTCAAGCAGAGAAACAATCAAAACATACTGATGTGCCAACAAAATGCTACATTAGTAAGAATACTCCACTTGAGACAAAATCTAGAGCTGTTATTGGCATTTAGAAAACTAAGTTGTAATACCGTTATTCGAAAACCATCCTAGTGCTATTCAAAAACTGAGTCATATACTATTAAAACTAAGTTGTATACTAATAAAACGAATTATTTCCTTACTACAACCAACACTTCCAATAACAAAAGAGAAAGAAATAACAGTATACGACGCATTAGCAGAAAAGTGCCACATTACATACCATCAAATGACAACAACTAACTCCTTTTATCAACTGCTGGAAGAAAAGCCTTGCCTGATGCAAAACAACAATTAACTCGAAAAAAGCAAGTTTTAGTTATATTATGACTGACTGTTAATGTAAAAAAGCTTCAGAGCTAACTTTCCTTATTTGAAACTACACGAAAATCGGGATGGATTCCATTTCAGGGGACATCCAGAGATCCCATATTTGTGTCTCTACACGAAAATCATTTCCAATGAAATTTTCTCTGCATTTGAAACTACTTTATCTCATCCTCACTAAA
This sequence comes from Malus fusca, assembly GCA_035220775.1. NCBI lineage: Eukaryota > Viridiplantae > Streptophyta > Magnoliopsida > Rosales > Rosaceae > Malus > Malus fusca. The sequence goes on along the minus strand of CM069067.1, from coordinate 1,471,947 downwards.
TCTGCCAGCACTGCATATTCTCTCGAAGAGTTCTCACCCGGCCGTGTACTCCATCATAATGGCTAGATGAGGTGGTGTGAGCAGAACCAGCAAGAAAGACACCGCACTACTCTCAAGTCTTAAACACAAACCTCTTTATCAATTAATACAAATAAGCCACTCTAAAGACTATTCCACTTCACAGTAAAAACAAAGTGCAAGAAGTATAGCTCATATTTTTAGCAGAGTTATTTTGACAACAATTCTGCAAGTGGTGGATCGCCCCGGTGGGTAGGGCATTTCTCTTAGTCCTACTGCATCCCGGGCTCAATGTTCTAACTATCCCCCATACCAGTTTAAGCACACCAGAGCTTTATCCACCCACCCTCAGCTGATACTTATACATTCAAACAAAACTTATACAAATTCATTCTTAAAATACAAAATGAAAATAGTTTATGATCACTGACCTCTTTGAATCAAATGATATTCGAATGCAGTGATATGTGGTTCATGATTACCCTTTGAACATGTTCATCTATCTGCATCACCAAAAAAATAAATAAATATTTAAAAAAAATACAAAGTTTAAAGGATGAGAAATAAAGAAAATTCAGAAAAAGGGAAGATATAAGAATCGAAGAAGACATAATCAAAGCATCCGAGACTCACCCACCAAATAATCAAGACATCCAAGATAACATCCAAGACTCACCTATGTCCCTTCCTCACTCTCTCTCTGTGCATCAGCGGACAGAACCCACCCCCCCTCACCCCCCTCTCTAGCCCCTACCCTTCCCATCAACCCTCTGTCCACCCCAACCCTTCCCATCTCACTGTGCAAAACGTAAACTCGATGTCACCCTCTGCCTTTCTACACGATCTCCTTGACGAGATCGAAAGCAACCTAACCCCCACCAAACCTGTAAATTCTTTTTTGTGATTTTGGGATTGTTTTTGTTTGTTGATCAAAGGGGCTTGAAAGAGTCGGATGTGGACAGCTTTGTTGATGATGTCCTTGTGAATGACAAACCATGGGCTTCCGGAGTGCAAGAGGCGTTGACTGGCTCCCATGTATTTGTATGTGCACATGGTAGTCGAGAGGAATGGAATCGTGATAGTGCACGTGTTCTCATTGATAAGTTCAAAGAGGAGGCTGAGCTGCGAGGATTGACGAATCAGGTATTTGTTGCTGCTTGCCTTCACACTGGAGACCACAATGGAAACTTGATTATCTACAGCCCAGGTTCAGATGGAAGCATAACAGGCCATTGGTAATATCTGGATCATAACAATTCAAAATTTCGTCATATTGGGATCGATGGAGTCTGAATATTATGTATTATTAATTGCAGGTATGGCTACGTCACTCCTGATGATGTGCCGGAATTGCTTGATGAGCATATTGGGAAGGGAGATATTATAGAACGACTTTGGAGGTTTGTACATTTTTGGTTTTGCCTACTGTCTTTGGATGAAAATTTCAATGGACGGAAGCTTGTGTTGTCATAGTTTTCAATTGCTGATTATGTCTAGTCTTGTACGATAGATTAATTGATATAGAGTTACATTAACATCGAGGAACTTTTGTGTAGAAAGCACAAAAGAATTGGATATAACTGCATTACCCTGTATATGTTTCTGAATTGGATGTAACTGCATTACTGTATATGTTTTTGATTAATTGTTGTCAGATTGTTTATTAAGCTTGATCATACATGTTCTTACTCAATTGCTATTGAAGAAACTTAGAGTTGAATCTTTAAATAGCTGAACACGAAATTCAATTTCATTCCTTACAGGGGCCAAATCGGAGCATCTTCTAATGAAGCTGAAAAATCTAATGACCAGAAGCTTCCAAATGAAGGAGAAAATAAGAAAATCGAGAAGCCCCAAGAAATTGGCAATCAGAGGGGGACGAAGCGGAAGAGTGAATGTCGGCTTGAGTAATGCAAACATTGGTGATAATCCAATGCCCCCCGAAAACCTATGGGTTCCTCCGCAAGGTTCGTCCACGGAGGGTGAGTCATGGCCTAAGATCAAACCAAAAGGCGTAGTCGATGGACAATAGTAGCTGTAGCCTATAGCTTTTATAGAAGGTCAGACTGAAATGCACTCTAATCCTCCGAACCATGCTCTTATATGAAAGGAGAAATCTAATAAACTGTTGAATGGTTTTATCTTGAATGCGATTTCTTATGAGACTGCTTGCTAAATGTTGATGTGGTATTTTCTAAGCTCATGTGATTGTTTTCGATTTGCCTGCTGGACTTATATTTCAACTGTCGATTCTGTCAAAATTTTTGGTAAATTTTGTGAAGGAAATCGCAATTTTGTTGTTTATGAATTTCGAAAGAGAGAAAACAACATTGTTGTCCTCGTCGTTTGTTCAATAAATGAGATACACGACTGTGTGCTAACATCTTAATCTGCTTGAACTATTTTTCAGATATACGACATTGTTGTCAAGAGTTTTACCTTCATTCTAGAATAATTTTTCTTTTTTTTCTTATTGTGGTTGTCAAACCCAATCTTATGTGGTACTTCAATTATATCCGTTAACTCAATTTATTTTTCTGTCAAATATAGAGGGCATAGCAAGGATTTTGTACATCCACCTCCTCTCTTTTTTCATTGTTTAGGTTGTGGGATGAATTTTAAGTTTATCATCTCTACTTAATAGAAAAACAGATGAAGTTGACGAAAATGATATATATAAAAAAGGTCGTTTTGGTTCCAATTCCTAATAAGCCTAATTGTTAGACTGAAACCTTGTTTGTTTAAATATTTTGATTGAGGTTTTTAACATCATTTAAGAGATTTAAGTCATGCATTTAATGTATCACAAATTATGAAATTTAAACAAATTCAAATAATATTTTTAAAATATAATAAATACTTAAAAATCAATAATAGAGTAATATTGTTCTTCACAAAATTATAGCAACAAAATAATGTACCCACTTAATTATTAACATATTTTAAAAAATAACTATTTGTCACATCTCGGCCTGGGGTCCACCACTTCCCGGGCCCGACCTCCGTCGTAACACAATATTGTCCGCTTTGGACCCCGAGCACACCCTCACGGTTTTGTTTATGGGAACTCACATGAGAACTTCTCAGTGGGTCACCCATCCTCAGATTGCTCTCGCGCGAACTCACTTAACTTTGGAGTTCCTACGGAACCCGAAGCCAGTGAGCTTCCAAAAGGCCTCGTGCTAGGTAAAGATGGGAATATACATATAAGGCTTACAAGATCCTCTCATCTGGACGATCTGGGATGTTACAATCCACCCCCTTAGGGGCCCGACGTCCTCGTCGGCACACTTCCGGCCAAGGATTAGCTTTGATACCAAATTGTCACATCCCAGCCCGGGGTCCACCACATCCCGGGCCCGACCTCTGCCGTATCACGATATTGTCCACCAGGCTAGGAAGAAACCCAGTGAACATCCGCTGAAATGGAATAGGGATGGTTGGAAAACAATAGCTAAGTTTGTACGCTCAAATCGGTTTTGTTTCTGAGAACTCACATGAGAACTTCCCAATGGGTCACCCATCCTGGGATTGCTCTTACGCGAACTCGCTTAACTTTGGAGTTCCTATGAAACTCGAAGCCAGTGAGCTCCCAAAAGGTCTCGTGCTAGGTAGAGATAAGGATATACATATAAGGCGTACAAGATCATATGCCCTAGGCGATGTGGGATGTTACAATCCACCCCCCTTAGGGGCCCGACGTCCTCGTCGGCACACTTCCGGCCAAGGATTAGCTTTGATACCAAATTGTCACATCCCGGCCGGGGGTCCACCACATCCCGGGCCCAACCTCCGCTGTAGCACAATATTGTCCACTTTGGGCCCCGAGCACGCTCTCACAGTTTTGCTTATGGGAACTCACACGAGAACTTCCCTGTGGGTCACCCATCCTGAGATTGCTCTCGCTCGAACTCGCTTAACTTTGGAGTTCCTATGGAACCCGAAGCTAGTGAGCTCCCAAAAGGTCTCGTGCTAAGTAGAGATGGGAATATACATATAAGGCTTACAAGATCCTCTCCCCTGGACGATGTGGGATGTTACACTATTGATATATTTTAGAACATAAAATAAATACATATAATTAGCATGGGTACATTTAACAAAATTAAAAATGGGTACAAATAAATTAAAAAATATGGGCACAAAAATAAATTAAAAAATATGAGTACAAATACAAATAAAAGTTTAAAAAATATGGGCACAAAAAGAAATTAATATGTGAGTACAAATTAAAACTAAAAAGAAAATTGGTACAAATTAGAAAAGAGTTGCAAATTAAAAATGGTTACAAACTAAAATTGAAAACATATGATTAAAAATTTAGTCATAAATATAAATACACCATAAGTAACATTTCTAACAACAATGAATATATTTAGGAATAAAAATATATTTTGTAATTGAAATAATTAATGACATTTATTAAAACCTAAGGACCTTGAAAATTGAAAAGAAATAAGATTTTAATCAATGAAGTAGCAAAAAGATGGATGAAAACTTAATTTCTCCTAAAAAAAATAGTCGTGCTATAGCGAGTTTGAAGATCATATAACATATGCATCGATAATATTACCAATTCACAATACTCATAATTGTCCTAGATGAGTTTTTTATATTTTGTTGCATGATAACCTCTCTCTCTCTCTCCCCCCTTGTCGTATTGTTGCTTATACAAACTTTGCACGCCATGTTGTAGAAATGGAAGGTGGGGGATGGATTTTGGTGGAATTTGTCGCTCTTGAAATGTTATTCCTTAATGGTTAACCTATGTCGTGAGAGAGGAAGAAAATGTCAAATTTGAAGTGCCGCCAAGTTTTGATTATATAGGAGGGTTGGCTGTGTGCATCATTTATTCTTCGGACCATCCCTGTGTAGTGGGTCTCTATGCATTGATGTGGTTAATCATACCCCAGCGGACTTAATTTTCCATCTGGCGAACGGATGCCACCATAACTGATTCCCATGAAGATTATCTTTGGCTGGGAAGTCTTTCAAACAGGAAGCTCAATCAGAAAAGAGGCGACAAGGTTCGTGTGCATGCAGAATTTTTTGGAACAGAGGATGGTCATCAAATTAAGGTGAAGAAAACAGGAGTGAATTTTGTAGGATGGGAACATTTTTTACCATAAGAGAGATGATGATACTGATGAGGACTGTCGGATTATACCATATGAGTTTGATGACGACACTGACGACGGTACAGAGTTAAGAGATCACTCATCTGATGAGATCTGCAAAATATTAAGGTTTGATCGCAATATTGAAAGCCTTGACGATGAAGAAACAGTGAATTGGCAGTAAAGAGACGTGTAAGGAAGGTAATGTATGCAGGCATTTATTACAAACTGCTAAGGAACTGATGCAATTATGAAGCATGAAGCAACTTGTTTATAAATCTTACCTAATCAGATCATTTTTCCCTATCGTTTTCCTCTGTAAAGACCATGAAAACATGTAAAATGATCTATCTTTTTCCTCTGTAAAGACCATGAAAACATGTTTTTACGTCTCAATTTCATTGCTTCTAGGAGTAATATTAGAGGTTCGGCCAGGCCATGCTCGCTAGTTAGGAGTCTGTTTAAGATTGTTCGTATGGTTCAAAGCAACGGTTCATGGAGAAGCATACGCCACTTCTTTTTCCTTTTGGAAAGCATCCTTAAGTGGTTTTTCAGAAAGTACTTGAATTTCTAATGAAAATTTCAATGTGGTTAATAGAAGCACTTCTAGCTGAAGTGCTTTCTATAGAAGCAACCATAAAATATGCTTGTGCTTCGCTGCGAGGATTCAATATATTAGTCGAAACAGGCATGAATAGTTTTTACATAAAGTAACTAAAATGACGGTACAGTACCTAAGAACCAACGAAGTGATGCTTTGCTTGCTATACATGGATACGCATGCCATATGAAAGGGATTGAATGCATTAGTCACGAATACATAAACTTCAGAACTTAATTCACTTTATAAAATGTATATACATAGAATCTAAGCAGATCTTAATCTTTTAATCCCACAATAATTGAGATTACTAATATAAAACCAATTGACTCTAAAATTCCAAACAGCCGCCAAATGATTTCGTATAAAGCTCTAAACTCGAATATTTGTTACCAATAAATGAGAAGTACGAAAATTTTAAAACAAACGGCCAATCCTGCAACACCATCACAGATATAATTGTCCCTAGCTATACCAACACAAATCCAAAATCATATATATTATCTAATGTAAACCAATTCTTAGCTAATTAACATATTCAAATCCTTGTTTTCTCATATGATTATGTAGCAACAGGATTAGGCAATCTTTACCTTTACCGAACTGATGCCTGGCATGCACCTGGTCTACAATTTGATAACATTATATCTAAATCAGAAAATTTAACATATATACATAATTTAATTACATTATAACTGTAAAACCCAAAAATTCAGTATACATCACTTCCTGTAAAACCCCAAAATCAGAAGAAAGAAAAAAAGAATTTGGTAACATTATAACTGAAGAAACCCCACATTTCCAGTCGAAGGAAAATTAATACAACCTCTGCAAAAAATAATCAGGAGTGGTTTGGAGAACGGGGGATGGGGTCAAGTAGGCATTTTACAGAGATGGAGAAAGCGAAGCAGATCTAGGGAATTCGATATAACGGCATTACCCTGTATGTGTTTCTGATTGTAATGTTCTGATTAATTGTTGTCAAATTGTGTATTAAGCTTGATCATACCTGTTCTTACTCAATTGCTATTGACGAAACTTAGAGTTGAATCTTGAAATAACTGAACACGAAATTCAATTTCATTCTTTACAGGGGCCAAATGGGAGTATCTTCTGATGAAGCTGAAAAAATTAATGACCTGAAGCTTTCAAATGGAGGAGAAAGTAAGAAAATCCAAGAGAAGCCCCAAGAAAACGACAATCAGATTCAGAAAAATGAGAACTTTTCAGGTTGTTGCCAAGGTGCTAATAGTAATGGATTTACATGCTGCAAAGAAGTAAGTTTGGAGCATAACGGTGGAAGTGAGGAAAAGAAGTTGAAAGAAACCAGAGAGTCGTGTGCCAGGAAGGATGCCTTAGGGAAAGCTTGATTGGGAACTGGGAGCAAAGGGATGTTCTTGCAGCTGCTGCCGTGGTTGGAGCAGTGGCAATAGTGGCCGTGGCTTATAGGTTTTATAGAAGGTCAGGCTGAAATGTACTCTAATCCATGTCGGGTTCTGCCACAGGTGTAGAGGCCCTATATTTTTTTCTCTTTGTAGAAAGATGTTATAACGTCAATTAAATAAGCTCTTATATGAAAGGAGAATATGGTGGCTACAGTATACGTTCGTTTTTGGAGGGTGGGATGATTTCCCGGAGCTAAGCCGTATATAGTTACAAAAGTATTTACTGTTCCTTTCCGTAGTTGAATGGTTTTATCTTGATAGTGGGATTTGTTATGAGACTGCTTTGATGTGGTGTTTTCTAAGCTCTTGTGATTGTTTTTTATTTGCCTGGAACTTTTAATTCAACCGTCAATTCAAAATTTATTATAATTTTTTTCGGAGAAATCTAAATTTCAAAATAGAGAAAAAGGTGGCGGCATTCTCGTAGATAATAAAGCTCAGAGTTTGGTCGAGATCATCGTCGACTGCTGATCTTTGCAAGCATCTCTTCCACCACCTCGATACCATTGCACTCATCCCATCAACTTTTTCTCCTCCCGCATCAATGTCCTGCCTCTGCTCTTTAGCCGTCCACGTCCCATCCATGCTCAGCTGAAGCAGTCTGGGCATTGCTTTCTCTCAGTATCAGTCCTCTGTACTTCTCTCTGCAGCTCTGGCATATAAGCAGGAAGATACTCGCTGCGTGCTCCTTGCATTTCATCGATTCCTCTTCAATGGTCTCAACCAGCCCCCAGATTGTGTCGCACGTACCTGCAGTTTCCTTGAGCGCAGTCTTCGATGAAGAAACAATGTCGTCAAGTAGCGCAATTGCCTCCTCAACTAGCTGTCGAGTCTGGCTTGCACACCGATGCCTCCAGCATAGTCTTGATCGAGAAATTCAACTATCATCGTCGTCATCCGGGCAATGCAAGTAATCGGAGTATACCCGTGGTTATGTTGTTCCAATTGCTTTTAAAACAACGTCGTGGACACGAAGTTTGGTTTGATGTTCTCTCCCACATGTTTCTACAATGTGGGAGAGAAACATGATAGCTCTCGTTTTCAGTTGAAAGGGTCTTGGCCTCTTTGCCGTTTCTCTTGGGCTCCAATCCTCCAATCCTACCATTTTGTTTGAACGAGTTTCTTCTGAGCTGTATGAGTGTGACAAAAAGAACATGCAGAAGAAATTAATAATTTAATTAACATTTTGTAGGGAAATTAATGGTCTTTTACCAATTTGAATCTGCATGCGTTATCATATTCCTACCTAATAAATTAAATCTGATCCAAATTATACTGCCTTGTTGAAATAATTGAGTACACTGCCCAAAGTGTGTTGAAATAATTGATTAAAGCATAGCTTTACTAGTACATTACATCTTCAATTTTGAACAATTTAAAGCGAAGTTTACAAAATTTAAGATCGTGATTTTGAACCACGGAAGTGGTCCAGTGGAAATGCGATAGAAATATAAGTCCGGTCTGCTCTTTGGTCTTGAATTCAGTGCACGAATTTGGTAAAAATACGGATAATTTATTGATTAAAAGCTCCGAGAGGACATGTGTCATTGGACTGTGAGTAGAAATGAGTTGAAATGTCTTTGGTCATTCTGCACTCCATTGAAAAATTCGTCCTACTTTTTAGAGTGTGAGATAGCTCAGAGTTTATAAAACAAAAATGCATGATTTTGAAACCTTCAAATGTGGCAATTTTCAATAGAAGGATTAAGAGCTACGTCGGCTTGAGGGTCGGTTCAAAAGTTGGATTGAACTAGTAATTTCCAAACCTAATGACACTCGCAAAATTTTATAGAAAGTAACTAAATTAGGGGCATGTGAAAGACTCTTTTAGGCTTTAACCTAATTCTAGTGGTATGTTTGAGATTGTTTTTAGATGGGTTAAAACGCGTTTTAATTAAAAGTGTTTTTGACTATTTCGTGAAAAAATTCAAACATTTTTTAAGTTAAAACAATATTTCCATTAAAGAGTTCGAGAAGTGCTCCTCAAGATCTGTAACACAATATTTTTAAATATATAGGGTGTTTTACAATTTATTAGTTTTTGTAAATTTCCCAACACATTCCCATATTTGCCAAATTAGTTGATGGTGATGAGTCCGATGACGACGATGGTAATTGACAAAGTAAATTTAGTTATTGTTCACAAAGTAAAGATGGGTTGTTGGAGATGATGACTCTTGCCATTGATACTCTGTAGACTGACTCCAACAGTTGGAACTTGCTTTGCACTGAAGATTCTTATAAAGCTGTCGTGACGTCAAGTCAACTGGTCAAAAGTTAGCGGCAGATTTCTCAAAAAACTACAAAAGAAAGGAAATTGCATCGTAAACTGTGGTGGAAAAACACTCACGCGTTATCGACACGGCAGTGACATCATTGGCCCATGCAAAAAATTTAAAAGGGTCACCGACACTGGGGAATCTTGGCAAAGACTTGACTTTGGTTATTTGAAAGCCAAGCTGCTCTTCTACAGGCTGCAATGGGTACCAGCAACTCCGCCCATGGAGCCGGCGTTCAACGGGCAGCAATGGGTATCAGCAACTCAGCCCATCGAGCCGCCGCCGCCTCTTCATCTTCCTCGCGGCGCTCAAACCGCTGGAAGTACGAGGTGTTCCTGAGCTTTAGAGGCGAAGACACCCGCAACACCTTCACAAACCACCTCTTCATTGCGTTACGCAATGCCGGAATTAACACGTTTATAGACGACCGGCTCACAAGGGGGGAAAACATACAGAGTGAACTTGACCAAGAAATCGAAGGGTCGAGAATCGCCGTCATCGTCTTCTCGAAGAGGTACGCGGAGTCCCGGTGGTGCCTGAGGGAGCTATCGAAGATCATGAGGTGCCGAGAAGATCAAGAGGGGAAAATAGTCTGTCCAATATTCTATGACGTTGACCCTTCTCAAGTCAGGAAACAGAAAGATAGTTTTGGGGAAGCATTTCAGAAGCATGAAAAGGATGAAGATCGAAATGAGGTCAAGCAGTGGAGAGAGGATCTTAAGGCTTCTGCAGATTTGGGCGGCTGGAACCTCAAAACCACAGCCGACGGGTATACTTTTTTGTTTACTTCAAATTTCATATCACCATATTTCACTAATCAACCAAAATTAAGATATTATAATTAAGGCATTGAATCTGATTTTATATGTGATGAGAAAAATTGGATCGTTGATCTCTGAACTATGATATAGCTGTAATTTTGGTGCCTACATAAAAATTTATTACAATTGGTATATGAATTTTATAAAAGGTAGAGCATTTGCATAAGAATTTCCGTCAAAATTAAGGAAGTGAAACGCAGGGTACGTGCTTTGTTTTTCATGGGTGTTCGAAGGACATATGCTCCACACTTTATCAAATTAAAGTACCAATTGTAATGGATTCTAATTATATTACTGAAAGCTACAATTGCATAATAGTCCAATCACCAACGATTTAATGTATTCACATTATAATCAAAGATTAGATACGTGGTTGAATTGAGATCAATTAATCCAGTTTATTCAAATCTGTTTCTATACGTAAAGATCTAGTCATTATGAATAAGGCATTTAGTATGGCTCTCGTAATTTGGAATTTCTACTTGTAGGTGTGAAGGGGTGTTTATCAACAAAATTGTTGGGGACATTCAGGGACTACTGAAAACCACAGACTTTAAAGAAGACAAACACTCAGTTGGAATGGCTAATCGCGTGCAAGAATTCATTACTAAACACTTAGACGTTGGAGGTTCACATGATGTTCAAATAATTGGAATTTGGGGTATGGGCGGTATAGGTAAAACAACGCTTGCCAGAGCCGTTTATAGCAATTATCAACATAGTTTTAGTCGTCAATGTTACCTTGAAGATGTGAGGAGTAAAAAGAAAGAGATGGTTAGTCTGCAAGAACAACTTCTTCGAGATATTTTAAAACAGCCTGACATTAAGGTAAACAGTGTTGCCGAAGGGACCAAGGAGATAGAGAAAAGACTTGGAAGCATGAAGGTACTCATCGTAGTTGATGACATAGATGATGCGGACCAGTTAGATGAGTTGGCAATAGAACGTGAATCGTTTGGCCCAGGGAGCAGGATTATTATAACAACAAGAGATGAACAAGTGCTGAATATAAAGAAGGTGGATAAAAGATACAAGGCACAAACGATGACAGATGAAGAAGCTCTTAAGCTCCTTAGTTGGCATGCCTTTGCAAATCCTTGTCCCGACGAAGAATATTTTGAACGCGCAAGAGATGTTGTTGATTATTGTGGAGGATTGCCCCTAGCTCTGAAAGTTGTTGGTCGTTTGTTGGCTACGAAAGAGAGTAAAACCATATGGGAAAGTACATTGGATAAATTGAGAAATATTCCAAATGGAAAAATTCATGAAACACTTAAATTAAGCTACGATGGGCTACCCGATAATCATGTGAAGGGTGTGTTTCTTGACATATCTCATTTCTATGTTGGAACGAGTAAAAGTATCACCACGGCAATATTGAATGATTGTAGCAATTTTCGTGTAGAAGCAGAAATTACCACACTCTGCGATCGATGTCTCTTATATATTGGTGAAGATGAAACATTGAGGATGCATGATTTGATTCGAGATATGGGAAGAGAAATTGTGCGGGCAGAATCTTCTGTGGAAGGAAAACGTAGTCGATTGTGGCGTAATGAAGAGGCAAAAAGCGTGCTCAAGAACGAATCGGTTAGTATGTTTGCAATAAAAAAATGTTATGTTAAGTGCATGTAAAGAAAGAGAAGTATATACACATATTTGCACATATATAATGTATGTCGTACATAGTATATTTGAAGAATCTCCTGGGGAAATGGGAAAACGTAGTCGATTGTGGCATAGTGAAGATACAAAAAGTGTGCTAAGGAACGATTCTGTAAGTACTTTTGCAATAAAAAAATGTTAAGTACATGTAAAGAAAGAGAAGTATATACACATATCCGCATATATATAATGTATGCCATACATAGTATATTTGAAGACAAAAAAAGAAAAGAGGAGGCTTTCATCCACTGTAAATTGAAAGAGAAAATACATAATTATGTTGTATGCCCTACCTTTCTAGTAGTTCATTCATCCAATTCACGGCTCTGCTTCGTGTGAAATATTATCCTTTTTGTTTTATTTTTTTTTATCTCTAACAGGGAACAAAAGCAGTTGAAGGACTATGCTTAAATTCTGATGACGAGCAAAGCTTCAGTACGGAAGCGTTTAAGAAGATGTGGCGTCTGAAAAATCTCATACTGGGAAATGTAAAGCTGACTGGAAGCTACAAACATATTTCTAAGGAGTTAAGAGTGTTGGTTTGGAATGGATTTCCTCTTGAAGCCATACCAGCAGATTTTGATCAACGAAACCTATTTTTTTTATGCCTGTGGAACAGCAAGATTGTACGAGTTTGGGAGGATTCGGAGCTGGTACGATATAATTATCAATGTCCTTGTAAATATCAATATCAGTCATAGTCATGCTTTCTCTCTTTTATTTATTTGGATTTTTATTATTGTTTTCTTTTTTTGAGTAACAGTTGCCTAAGAAGTTGAAGTATCTCTCTCTTAAAGACTGCCATAACCTGACTGAATTACCAGACTTTTCAAAACTCCCACATCTCAAGGAATTGTACCTCAGTGGCTGTAAGGGTTTGTGTGGGGGTTACCATTTTTTAGCACAACTGAAGATGATTGAGCAATTATATCTCGGCTACTGCAATATAACAGATGGTGCCGTTCTCGAAGTAATTGGGAGTCTATCTTCTTTAACATATTTAAATCTAAGTGGTAATGGTTTTAATAGACTACCCATTCTCAGTGGCCTTTCTCAGCTTCAGGAGTTATATCTAAGTCGTTGCACAAACCTTAAGGCAATCCCAGATTTGCCGAACAGTTTGCGTGTACTGCACGCGAATTACTGCACTGCACTGGAAATAATGTCCGACTTTTCAGAGATGTCAAAAATGAGGAAATTGGAACTGAAAGACTGCCGCAAACTCAAAGATATTCCAAACTTGGAGAACTCAATGGAATACATTAATTCAATTCATATGGAAGGGTGTACCAGTCTCACTGATACTTTTAAGGAGAACCTCCAAACGGTATGGTACTCCCTCTCTCTCTGCTTTTTGTATTGTTGCTTATACTAACTTTGCACCCCATGGTGTAGAAAAATGCATTTGGTGGAATTTTTCTCTCTGGAAATGATATTCCTAACAGGTTAGCCTTTGTCGCGAGAGAGGATGAAACTGTCAAATTTGAAGTGCCGCCAAGTATTGATTATATAGGAGGGTTGGCTTTGGGCATCGTTTATTCTTCACACAACTCCAACAGTACTGGGTCTCTACGGATTCATGTTCTTAATTCTACCCAGCGAACTTATTTTCGCATCCGCCCAATGGAAGCCACCGTAATTGCTTCCCATGAATATTGTCTTTGGTTGGGAAATCTTTCAAACAAGAAGCTCAATCTGAAAGATGGGGACAAGGTTCTTGTAAGAGCAGAATTTTATGGAGGAGATAATAGAATTAAGGTGAACAAAACAGGAGTGGATATTGTAAAATGGGATTTGTCTGATGGTCTTACTAATTGGGACGACTATGAGACTCTGCCATATGTGTCTGAGGACGCTACACTGGTGAGCTTTTGCCACGTTTTCCTTTGCTTCGGGACCCCAGACTTCTGGCAGTCGAGGTTCAAAGGTCATGAGTCCGAACCATTCCCCGAGTTCTGCATATCCGATATCAATGCAGCTTGGAAGAACGTTAAGGTCTGTTTTCCAGCTCAATTCGTCGGCGTTCCTGATTGCTCTTTCTTACCGTTTCTATTTCCTCAAGCTATTGACGAATAAGGTATTTGTTACTGCTTGCTATCACAACAAAGCCCACAATGGAAACTTGATTATGTACAGCCCATATGGAAGCAAAACTGGTCATTGGTAATATCCGGATCATAACAATTTAAAATTATGTCGTATTGCGATCGATGAAGGAGTTTGAATATTATGTATTATTAATTGCAGGTATGGCTACGTCACTCCTGATGATGTGCCGGAATTGTTTGATCAGCATATTGAGAAGGGAGAGATTATAGAACGACTTTGGAGGTTTGTACGTTTTTGGTTTTCCCTGTTGTCTTCTGATGAAAATTTCACTGGAACTGAAGCTTCTGTTGTCATATTTTTCGATTGCTGCTTATTTCTACTGTTGTATGATAGATTATTGAGATAGAGTTACATTAACATCGAGGAACTTTTGTGGAGAAAGCACAAAAGAATTGAATGTAACTGCATTACCCTGTATATGTTTCTGATTTGTAATGTTGTTGTGATTTGTTTATTAAGCTTGATCAAACATGTTCTCACTCAATTCCTATTGACGAAACCTGAGTTCAATCTTTAAATAGCTGAACACGAAATTCAATTTCATTACTTAAAGGGGCCAAATCGGAGCATCTTCTGATGAAGCTGAAGAAATTAATGACGGGGAGCTTCCGAATGGAGAAGAAAACAAGAAAATCAAGGAGAAGCCCCAAGAAAGTGGCAATAAGGCCAATCAGGTTGAGAATGGTGAGAACTTTATAGGCTGTTGCCACGTTTTCCTTTGCTACAAGACCCCCGAAGCCTGGCCGTGGCACAACGAAGGCGTTGAGTCCGATCCACTCCCTAGGTTCTTTGCCTCCGCTCTCAAAGCTCGCAAGAACGACATCACCGTTAAGGTCCGTTTTCCAGCTCAATTCGTCGGCGTTTCTGATTGCTTTTTCGTTCTGTTTCTTATTTCCTAGAGCTACTAAGTTCTGGTGTTGAGCTGAGTTGACTCGATTACTTACTTATTTCTTGGTTTTTTATAGACGTTGCTAACAATAATTGAAGGACGCGAAGGAACTGAGTTTTTCGACGGCGATGTGTTGATTTTCCCACAAATGATCAAATACAGGTAAATTTGCATTGATTTCTTGAGGTTTTTGTTCTGTAGTTGCTTTAATTTTAATCCGAATTTATAGGATTGTGATAATTAACTAGTGAGTGGTTAATTTTAATCCGATTCATAACGATGAACTGAAACCGCAGTTGAGTATTTCTTAACAATTCAACAATAATAAGAATAAGTATATTAAGCAAGCTAGAGAGGTAAGTAAGAGAACACCAATGTCGCACTGGAGTAATCTGAAGCAATAACTTGTAACTATTCAAGATGGCACATAAAAGCTTAACTTGGTGGATGAAAAAAATTCGTATGGTGATTTGATTATGGAATACTGAGAGTGTTGTCTTACCTATAGCTACATTGAAGAATGCCATGTAAAATTGCTTACAACAGAGAGACTAAAACATGAGCCAACCCACGTTCCCACCTGGAAACATACTGATGTGCCAACAAAATACTACATTAGTAAGGATACTCCACTTAAGACAAAATCTAGAGCTGTTATTGGCATTTAGAAAACTAAGTCGTAATACTGTTATTCGAAAACCACCCGAGTGCTATTCAAAAACTCGGTCATATACTATTAAACCTAAGTCGTATACTATTGAAACGAATTATTTCCTTACTACAACCAACACTTCCAATATCAAAAGAGAAAGACATAATAGTATACGACGGATTAGCAGAAAAGTGCCACATTACATACCATCAAACGACAGCTACTAACTCCTGATATCAACTGCTGGAAGAAAAACCTTGCCTGATGCAAAACAACAATTAAATCGAAAAAGTAAGTTTTAGTTATATTATGACTGTCTGTTTATGTAAAAATGCTTCAGACCTAACTTTCCCTATCTGACACTAAGCGAAAATCGAGATGGATTCCATTTCATGATTTCCCTTTGAACATGTTCATCTATCTGCATCACCAAAAATATTTTAAAAAAAATACAAAGTTTAAAGGATGAGAAATAAAGAAAATTCAGAAAAAGAAAAATATAAGAGTCGAAGAAGATAGAACCAAAACATCCAAGACTCGCCCACCAAGGTAATCAAGACATCCAAGATAACATCCAAGACTCACCCACCCCCAGCTAGGTAGCAAACACACACCTAAAGGCTAAAAAGGATAGGGTCTTCATCAAATTAGGTGGTAGGTGATTCTTGGATGTTTTAGCTATGGTCAACCTAAGCCAAATTCCAAGTGACAAATAAACAAAGGTATGCATACATCATTTTCTTTCCGTTAACTTTAATTAATAAGATTGGGTTTGGATATATCTTAGTCTGCTTTTTGATGTTAACATGTAAGAGTAGAATGTATTACTACAAAGAAAAAGGCATCATTGCAAGCCTATATCATGGCAAGCAAGGCAGATTCACTCACAACTCCATATATTACCAAATCTTAGTCTATATGATTTTGCCAGAGCTACCTAATGTTGAATATACATCTGTTGAATGTTCTACAACATCAACATTATAAAGGTTTCTAATTGAATCATACATTTAAAACCCAAGCATGAAATCTTTATAGAGATAAATAAACAAATGTAAATAACTAATTAGGCAATACACAGCAGAGAGGAGAGAAAGGGAGGGAGGGAGGGAGGGAGAGAGAGAGCAGTTGAAGGAGTGAGAAGCAAAGCAGCATACCAAGTGGAGAGTAGCGCATTACGTACAGAATGCCTGAGAACTGATCTGTGCTTCTCTTCCTTATGATCATCTTAAATGTAATTCTACACATTTCTAAACCAAAATCACAAAGTATAATTCAAAGAAATTTAAAGAAACCTAGATTCAAAGCTTTTTGATTATTCAAAAAATATACAGAACCCCACGTAACAAAAGCAAATTTATGACACAAAAGACATGATCTTTAGCCACAAAAAGCAAGAGAGAGAGATAGAGAGGGGGAGTGAGAGAGATTTTGCTTTTTGAACTATGCAGAATGGTGCAGAGAATCAAAATATCATAAGCCATTTAACAAAATGATATTTTAGGCTAAAAGGCATCACCTTAGACCCCAAATGAGAGAATCTGAGAGAGAAGGAAGAGTGCAATTCCATTTCCTGTTAAAACGAAGACACATAGCACTAACAAACACACGCGCAAATCTCAAAGGAAATTGGTAAGAAATAATCCCAATTGAGAAAATACTCAGAAAATCAGAGAGGAAAGTTCTGAAACTCAATAAAGACTCCTAACAAAACCTTGAGTGCATGCATTGTTTTTTTTTATCTATTTCAACAAAATCTTGAAACGAAAGAGAAAAGCAGAGAACCCAGTTGAGGAAAAGCCTTAAGAGAAGAATCATGTAGTAGCCTTTTTAGCCTCTTATAGTTATGATGTCCTCCTCGACTCCCTTCCCGAACAGTAAATTCACATCCAACAGTAAATAATAAATTGAAAATTATTTGTTACCTTTTGAATAGCAAGGATGCAGCAGCCCCATACTTTTCCCCATCTCTCTCTCTGCAACCAATGTCAGCGGACAGAACCCATCCCCACCCCTCTCTCTCTAGCTACTACCCTTCTCTCTAGCTCCTACCCTTCCCATCAACCCTCTGTCCACCCAACATCAGCGGACAGAACCCACCCCACCCCCCCCCCCCCTTCTCTCTAGCTCCTACCCTTCCCATCAACCCTCTGTCCACCCCCAACCCTTCCCATCAACGCTCGTCTCTCACTGTGCAAACCCTAAACTCGATGTCACCCTCTGCCTCTCTGCACGATCTCCTTGACGAGATCGAAAGCAACCTAACCCCTTCCTCCCACTGAATTGCAGAACACAAACGCCCCAAATGGTGGCCGTTGGATTAGGACTGAAGGGGCCAAAAGAGTCCTTTGATCTTTCGGTGAAACCCAGCCCAAAACGAGAGAGAGCTGCACCCTGGGCCCAAATGCAGCAGCCCAACCCAGCTGTTAAGCACGGCCCACACTAACACACACAATGGCAAACCGTAATTAATTCATAATCGAGGGCCCATCCCATAACCAACATGAGCAGTGCAATTTATTTTCCTTAGTTTAGACTGAAGTAATTTCTGTTTCCACTTCTCTTTTGGTTACGAGATTGTGCTAAATTTACTAAACTAAATAGATAAGTAGATATGTATTAGATTCTGAAATTAGTTCTAGAAATTGAATTTAATGGCTCGTTTTACGACTAATACCTTGCCTTACAAGGAATTAAAGATTGGTAGGTTATTGTTTCTTGTAAATTCCTTTTTGTGATTCTGGGATTGTTTTTGTTTGTTGATCAAAGGGGCTTGAAAGAGTCGGATGTGGACAGCTTTGTTGATGATGTCCTTGTGAATCACCAACCATGGGCTTCTGGAGTGCAAGAGCCGTTGACTGGCCCCTACGTATTTATATGCGCACATATGAATATAATTGAATGCAATCCTTATCTTGCACGTGGTCTCATTGATAAGTTCAAAGAGGGGGCTGAGCTGCGAAGATTGACAGATCAGGTATTTGTTACTGCTTGCTTTCACATTGGAGACCACAAGTATGCTGGAAACTTGGTTATCTACAGCCCAGGTTCAGATGGAAGCATAAAAGACCATTGGTAATATCCGGATCATAACAATTTAAAATTTTGTCGTATTGGGATCAATGGAGTTTGAATATTAATTATATTATGTATTATTAATTGCAGGTATAGTTACGTCAAACTTTGTGATGTGCCGAAATTGCTTGATGAGCATATTGGGAAGGGAGAGAATATAGAACGACTTTTGAGGTTTGTACTTTTTTGGTTTTGCCTACTGTCTTTGGATGAAAATTTCATTGGACGGCTTGTGTTGTCATAGTTTTCAATTCCTGATTATGTCTTGTATGATAGATTAATTGATATAGAGTTACATTAACATGGAGGAACTTTTGTGGAGAAAACACACAAGAATTTGATATAATTGCATTACCATGTATATGTTTCTAATTTGTAATGTTGTTGTGATTTGTTTATTAAGCTTGATCATACCTGTTCTTACTCAATTGATATTGACGAAACTTAGAGTTGAATCTTTAAATAGCTGAACACGAAATTCAATTTCATTCCTTACAGGGGCCAAATGGGAGCTGCTGCATTGGTTGGAGCAGTGGCATTAGTGGCTGTGGCCTGTATCTTTTATAGAAGGTCAGGCTGAAACGTACTCTAATCCATGTCGGGTTTTTCCACAGGTGTCGAGGCCCTATTTTCTTTTTCATTTTTTCTTTGTAGAAAGATGTTATAACGTCAATTCAATAATCCTCTGAACCATGCTCTTATATGAAAGTTGAAATGTAATAAACTATTGAATGGTTTTATCTTGATTGGGATTTCTTATGAGACTGCTTGCTAAATGTTGATGTGATATTTTAAGCTCCTATAATTGTTTTCAGTTTGCCTGCTGGACTTATAATTCAACCGTCGATTCTGTCAGAATTTATGGTAATTTTTGTGAAAGGAATCTCAATTTTGTTGTTTATGAATTTTGGAAGAGAGAACGGCATTGTTGTCCTCGTTGTTTATTCAATAAATGAGATAAAAGACTTTGTGCTAACATTTTAATTTGCTTGAACTATTTTTAACATATATGGCATTGTTGTCACGAATTTTACTTTCGTTCTAGAATAGGTTTTTTTTTTTTTTTTTTCTTAGTGTGGTTCTCAAATTCAATCTCATGTGGAAATTCAATTATATCTGTGAACTCAATTTATTTTTCTGTTGCAAGTGGCCTTTTACTATAGTATGGAAATAAGTAAGTTCTTGCATGACGGCATAAGTTGGAACCCGTCAGTGGTTAATCTAACATTTAATCTAACAAAATTTATGACCAAAAAAAATATAAATTATTTTTCTGTTAAGTATAGAGGGCATGGCAAGAATTTTGTACATCCACCTCCTTTTTCCCATTTTTTAGGTTGTGGGATGAATTTTAAATTTATCATCTCTACTTAATAGAAAAATAGATGAAGTCGACGAAAAGGATACAAAAAAAAAAAATAGTCATGCTATAGTGAGGTTGAAGATCATATAAAATAAATAAAATGTTTAAGTACGAAAATGAAGATAAATGACAAATTCAGAGAACATCGGTGTAATTCACCCATTTATTTTCTATATGTACAAAATATTAAAGGCATTTCTATGACACTTACGTACACAAAATTTCACTTTACTCTATATTCTGATTTGTTCACTTTACCACCTAAACTTTTGTTAGGTGTCTCAATTTACCTTATTATTTTAACTTTGTTAGCATGAAAGGGATGAAGATCCAGATGAGGTCGAGCAGTGGAGAAAGGATCTTAAGGCTTCTGCAGCTTTGTGTGGCCGGAATCTTAAAACCACAGCGGACAGGTATTTTAATTCTTCCTCTAAATTTAATTCCAACGTCTTGTATTAGCTACTAAGACTCACTAATCCACCAAAAATAAGGAGATTATGATCAGATTTTGATTTCATATGTTTATAGGAAAAGAATTTGGAGCATTAGTAATGCGTGAAGGACGAATCCTTCGTATGTCAAACCCATATACTAATTCTAATGGATTTCTAATTGTATGACTAAAAGCTGTATTACGGTTTAGTGAGGGAAAACAAACGCCTTCTCATAGTTCAGGAGCAATCTAACTGAGCTTAACTAATACGGTTACTATGCATTTTGGAAACACGGCTGAATTGAACTTAACAAATCATCTCGATCAAATCTAATTTATTCAAAACGTTTTCGCTACCAAAATATCTAATCATGATGAATGAGGCATTTAGTTGATATAAATCTTGCATTTGCATGATGAATCTTACTTTTGTATAATTTTGAATTTTAACTGCGAGATATGAATGATTGTTTATCGAGAAAATTGTTGAAGACATTAGGAGACTACTGAAAACCACATACTTAAAAGAAGCCAAGCACTTAGTTGGAAAAAATTTTTGCGTGCAAGAGTTCAGTACTAAATAGTTGTTGGAGGTTCACCTAATGTTCAAAGAATTGGAATTTGAAGTATGGGCGGTATAGGTAAAATAACGATTGCAAAAGCCATTTGGAGTATGTTGTTTGATAGAGTTAAGGAAAGTGATGATCCAACTCTTTAACAACCCACATCTTCGTAAGTCTTTTTGTCTATTAATGAATACAAAGATGTGTTTAAAATAAAGAGCAGTAGATCTAAACTAGGAGACGATAATTTTCAGTGTGCCGGAATACAATCCGGTACATCAAGTGTTTTCATACAAGTGGTTGAATTTTTTTTTTCTTTCAAGTATCCAATCACTTGCGTGATGACACTTGATGTATCGAGCTGTGTTTTCAGCCCACTGAAAAATCTCTTATAATAAATACGATAAAATATATCATAATAATTTGATATCGAACCCGTGTAATACCTCTCACATCTATTTGCCTTAACCCTTGTACTTCAGTCCATTTTCCTCCAACGTGATATCTAAGTCACGCATCCTTACTTTCTATGTCATAATTGTCACATTCAAGTTTCAGAAACGCCATAGTAATGTGTTTTACTATCTAATAATAAGACATTGGTAATTCAATTATTGTGATGGGTTTTCGGCCTTAGTGGCTACCAAAAGGGCACTTTCTCGAAAGGCCCAATTGTATCATTGTGTTGTATTCGTCTTTTTATTGCCCGTTTACCTTTCTTTTTCTCCTACAACTTTTTCTTATCCTTCATAGAATCTATGAAATAAATAAAAGTCACATATCTTCCATTTTCTTGCGGAATTGTCTTCCATTTTCTTGCAGAATTGTTCTTGATTAATTTAGTTAGAGGAGTGTGTATGTGTTTTATGTTTATACACATCTTGAAAATATTCTCTTTATCAAATCTTAGAATCGATGATATAAATAGACATTTTATTATCGTATATAGCTAATTTGATTAAAACAATGTGTTTATTGCATAGAGTTTTGACTCAATAATTTAGTTTAAATTAATTAAAAGATTGCTCAAATATATGTGTATTTTCCAACGAGGATTAGTTGAGTTGTAAGGTCTATGTTTGAGTTCCATTGCAAGCAACCATTTTTGGTGCGCGGTTTGTAAAAACTAAAGAAGGACTAAGATCCCTTGTGTAAGTTCTCAAGGAGACATATGGTATGGCCTAGCCTTGATGGATTAGCTTTCCTTTCCCCTAAACTTTTACAAATTAAATGTATAAATCAGTTATTTAATAGTCACTTAGTATTACGATTTAATAGTATTTCTAGTATTACGATTTAATAGTATTCTTTTAGACTTGTAAGTGAGGAGAAATTTTTCGGTGTGTTGTGAACACCGAACACGAGTCGATACACCAAGTGTCATAATAAAATAGTTTGAAATTTTTTTGTTGAAGTTTCCAATCAATTGTATTATTACAATGTGTTTCTAGTAAATTGAAAAATCTTTCATAAATGAGAAGTCTTAAGTTCGATTCTCGTCAAAGTGAATTATAACCAAATTATTATGAATGTCTCATTGTGAAGCTTAACTCACTTCCTTCACCACTTAATGTACATAATATGATATTATTAAAAAAAATATTTATTTAGTAATTACCTCTACTAATTAATAAAACACTCATTGTCAACCAAAACCCTATGAAATATTCTCTCCTTCTATTTCAAAAAAAAAAAAAAAAAAAAATTCTCACACATTTTGTGTGCCCATATGCTAGTTTTACTTTATTATAATATAAATTATCTATCAACGAAACATTCTTAATCAATCAAAAAGATTAAAAAGATCAAATTAACTTAAATAAATTAAAATTTATGTAGAGTATAGTAAATTACACACAAAATACTTTTATTTTTTTTTATTTCAAAAATCTTATAACCAAACCATATCAGTTGCCTTGTAAACTTTTAGTAAAAAAATATTTATTCGGTAATCAAAGACATGAACAGTATCGTTCAGCAACGCAAAATCATTTGAAGATCATAAAAAAAAAATTAGAAATCATTTTACATTTTATCTTTTTATAAAGGGTTTATATCACAAATGGTCCCTGAAATTGACCCAATCAATCATGATGGTCCCTGAAATTGAAAATCGATCAATGTAGTCCCTGAATTTTAACCCCGCGAATCAATGTCGTCCTTCTGTTAGTGTTCTGTCCAAATTAACTTTAAAAAAGGCTAGAGAACCAATTTTTCATGGTAAAATGACCAAAAATAACCTTGTTACTTATAATTTTACTTGAAAAAAAAAGGTGGCACCCAATTTCTTTTACAAGATAAATGATCAAATGTGGACTTTGGCAGTAGCTTTTGGAGCTAACCCAATTTCTTTAAAAAAAAGGAATGGAGCTAATCTAGTTAGAATTATTTTTTACTTGATATTAAAAAAATTGAAATTTCCCACTTTTTTTGTTTTTATTTTAGTTTTAGCACCAAATCCATGAAAAAATAGAGAGAAAAGTGAAGATGAAAAAAGGAAAAGAGAGGTGGTAAGTAAAATTATAAGTAACAGAGTTATTTTTGGTCATTTTACCATGAAAAATTGGTTCTCTAACATTTTTTAAAGTTAATTTGGACGGAACACTAACAGAAGGATGACATTGATTCACGGGGTTAAAATTCAAGGACCATATTGATCGATTTTCAATTTCAGAGACCATCATAATTGATGGGATCAATTTCAAGGAACATTTGTGATATAAACCTTTTTATAAATTTTTACGGTTGCCAGTATAAATACGGGATAAGGAAGTGGAAGGAAGAAAAACAAAGGAAACACAGTATTCTCTGACAGAGACTAGTTTATCTCTGGATCCAGAAGACAAAGACAATAATATTCCACACGCGGAGAAGGCGAATAAATTAATCTCAACTGAACTCACTTCCCACCCGCCCACCGCCACCGTCGCCGCCACTAAGTTCCCAAATCTCCTCCTGGATCCTCTCAGTTTCATCCTCCCCTGCCTTGCTCAACTCTATCTGCTTGCTCTTCTACTGATTCCTCTCTCTCCGCAATTCCCAATAATAAATCTAATCCACTCCCACTGATAGAGCTCTCATCAGTTACCATTTTTATATGGTAGGGTTGTTGGTGGGTGCCTCTGGGTTTTTATTCTTTGCCCCCCAAACAAAAGGCACATCCTAGATTTGTAGGATCCTCAACCGTGATTCTGGGGATGGGTCTGTTTTCTGAAAGCTACAGTACCAAGCATGTCCTTTTATTATAGAAATAGATAGTCTTCATCTTTCTCCCTCTTCAATCATACAAAGTCTCCTTACTTTATTACTTTTTTTTTTCCATTTTTGTCCAGACCAAAGCTTCCTTCTTTACTTCAAATGTAGTCCTACAAATAAAGGTACCCTTTGTTTTGGTTAATTAGTCAGTGTATGTTGTTCTTGTTTTAGAAGTTTAGAGAGAGAAAATTATGGGATCTGGTAATGGGGTTTATTCAGTTGCGGATTTCGATTTGGACGGCAAGTGGCTGATCGATCCAAAGCATCTTTTTGTTGGTCCGAGGATTGGGGAAGGCGCGCATGCCAAAGTGTACGAAGGAAAGTAAGTCAAACCTCAGTACAACCTCTGTGTTTGTTTTTTCTCAAGTTTACCAATTTACAATTATCTCTTAGATTAGATCTTGTTAAACATAGATGCAAAATTGTGTTGGGTTTTAGCAGAACTAATCAAAGATCAAAACTTGCTTTGATGTTGTGCAATTCTGGTGTTTATGATGCTGAATATGTGTTTTTCGTGTCGAGTTACAACGATGATGTTCTGTTCTGTTGTGTTCGTAATCTGTTTGTTTGTTGTGTTTTGTTTGTTCTAGATATAAGAATCAAAATGTTGCTGTAAAAATTGTTCATAGAGGAGAAACCCCAGAGCAGATTGCCAAGAGAGAAGCGCGGTTTGCGAGGGAAGTGGCAATGATGTCGAAAGTGCAGCACAAAAACTTAGTGAAGGTTGTTGTCTAGTTTTCGATAAGTAATTGTGATTACTAAATAGGTGTATTTGCGATATCTGATGGGGGATTTTTAACTTTGTATTACCAGTTCATTGGTGCCTGCAAAAGAACCTGTCATGGTCATGGTGATTGAGCTTCTTCTAGGCGGAACTTTGCGCAAATACTTGTTCAGTATGCGGCCAAAGTGCTTGGACACGTGCGTGGCAGTTGGGTTTGCACTTGATATTGCTCGTGCTATGGAGTGCTTACACTCCCACGGTATCATTCACCGTGACCTGAAACCTGGTACGTTGTTTAGTTCTTTTTTAACAGAAAGGTTGACCTTTGAACGAAGTCACTTAGCTCGACGTTAGGAGAATCAAGGGGGGAACGCCTACATAGAAGAACCAAGAAGGATTAAAGTGAAGTCTATCTGTGAGCATGTCTCAAATATGGAAATCCGAAGGATTGTTATTTAGCATTAGGTAGCTGATAGTTTAGTATTCAGCATGATTGAAGACTTCTGTAGCAGAATTAACTTCAGGAACACAAAACGAATTGCTTTAGTTCACATAACTGTCATTTCTTTGGCTTGGGGATGGAACTATTGTTAGGGCGAAGCTTATTTCCGAAAACAGGGTTTGTTCCACAATCTTACACTTTTGTTCTGTCCTTTTCCCAGAGAATTTGATCTTGACTGCGGACCAAAAAACAGTTAAACTTGTGGACTTTGGCTTAGCAAGAGAAGAGTCATTGACAGAGATGATGACCGCTGAAACTGGGACATACTGGTGGATGTCTCCTGAGATACGGTACTTTAAATTGGTCATTCAAAGGTTGAAAATTTGTTTTCTCATATGTCTTGTGAGTGTGTTTGATATCAGCAAATTAATTTTCCACCTTTGTATTTGGTGGCAGCTTTAAAGCACAGTTACATTACGACACGGAGAAAAGAAGCATTACAATCATAAGGTGGATGCTTACAGTTTTGCAATTGTATTGTGGGAACTCATCCATAACAAGCTGCCTTTCGAAGGCATGTCGAATTTACAAGCAGCGTATGCAGCTGCTTTTAAGGTAACAAAATACCACAATAGTCTTATTCATAACTCGGTACTTTTTAGTTTTTAAGCATTGTAATTTGAGGTTATACGAATTGTTTCACAATAGTCTTGTATATCTGTTGAATGTTCTATAACATCAACATTATAAAGGTTTCTAATTGAACCATACATTTAAAATCCAAGCATGAAAGCTTTACAGACATATATAAGCAAATGTAAATAACTAATTAGGCAATACACAGCAGCGGACATAACCCACCCCCATACTTTTCCCCATCTCTCTCTCTCTGCAACCAACATCAGCGGAGGCCCAAATGCAGCAGCCCAACCCTGCTGTTAAGCACGGCCCACACTAACACACACACTGGCAAACCGTAATTAATTCATAATCGAGCACCCATTCCATAACCAACATGAATTTACTGAACTAAATAGATAATTAGATATGTGTTAGCTTCTGAAATTAGTTCTAGAAATTGAATTTAATGGCTCAGTTTATGACTAATTCCTTGCTTGTAAATCCCTTTTTGTGATTCTGAGGTTGTTTTTGTTTGTTGATCAAAGGGGCTTGAAAGAGTCGGATGTGGACAGCTTTGTTGATGATGTCCTTGTGAATCACAAACCATGGGCTTCCCGAGTGCAAGAGCCGTTGACTGGCTCCCATGTATTTGTATGTGCACATAGAGGAATGGAATCGTGATAGTGCACGTGTTCTCATTGATAAGTTCGAAGAGGAGGCTGAGCTGCGAGGATGGACGAATCAGGTATTTGTTACTGCTTGCTATCACACTGGAGGCCACAATGGAAACTTGATTATCTACATCCCAGGTTCAGATGGAAGTACAACAGGCCATTGGTAATATCCGGATCATAACAATTTAAAATTTTGTCGTATTGCGATCGATGAAGGAGTTTGAATATTATGTATTATTAATTGCAGGTATGGCTACGTCACTCCTGATGATGTGCCAGAATTGCTTGATCAGCATATTGGGAAGGGAGAGATTATAGAACGACTTTGGAGGTTTGTACATTTTTGGGTTGGCCTACTGTTTTGGATGAAATATTCACCGGATGGAAGCTTGTGTTGTCATATTTTTCAATTGCTGATTATTTATAGTCTTGTATGATAGATTTATTGATATAGAGTTACATTAACATGGAGGAACTTTTGTGGAGAAAGCACAAAAGAATTGGATATAACTGCATTACCCTGTATATGTTTCTGATTTGTAATGTTGTTGTGATTTGTTTATTAAGCTTGAACATACTTGTTCTTACTCAATTGCTATTGACGAAACTTTAAATAGCTGAACACAAAATTCAATTTCATTCCTTACAGGGGCCAAATCGGAGCATCTTGTGATGAAGCTGAAAAAATTAATGACCCGAAGCTTCCAAATGGAGGAGAAAGTAAGAAAATCGAGATGCCCCAAGGAAACGGCAATTGGATTGAGAATAATGAGAACTTTTCAGGCTGTTGCCAAAGCTCAAGAGTTTGGTCGAGATCATCGTCCACTGCTGATCTCTGCAAGCATCTCCTCCACCAGCCTCAATGGTGTTGTACTCGTCCAAGGGCTGGATTACGAGAGCATTAGGCGGGCTTTTTCTCTCTGGAATGGATATTCCTTACTGGTTCACCTATGTCGTGAATGAGGATGAAACTATCAAATTTGAAGTGCGGCAAAGGACTGCTGTTAATATAAGAGGGTTGGCTGTGTGCATAGTTTATTCCGGGGACCACTCCGGCTGAACTGGGTCTCTATGCATTCATGTTGTTAATCATACCCAGCGAACTCATTTTGTCATTTCGCCAATTGTGGCCACCGTGACTGCCTCCCATGAATATCATCTTTCAAACAAGAAGCTTAATCTGAAAGGCGGCGACGTGATTTTTGTAATAGCGGACTTTAAAGTATCACAGAATGTCATTTGTCTGATGGAATTCTAGAATATGATATTTCATATATAGAGTTTAAGGGCGTGGACTATCAGCGTGTACCGTATGAGTATGGTGACGATACTGATGACGAGGATTATCGGACATAAACTGATGAAAGAGATTGTTGACGTTGCAGACACAGTTAAGCCAGCCATCACTCATCCAACGATGAGGTACCCTAAACCTAAACTCATCTTATGAGTTTGTTAATTGAGTTGAATATTGAAAGCATTACAATTGATGTTTGAGATTGGTCATCGTAAGACCCAGATCGAATTTGGTTACTACTAAGGAAGTTGGAGTTTATTTGAATTACCAGTTACTGTATATCATGCGTTGTCAAGTATATCGTGCAATGAGATAATCGATTAAAAGGATACTCCGTTAATTTTTTTTTTTTTTTTTTTTTGAAAAGAAAGCGTTGTATTGAAAAGCCGGGATGCGGTTCGGGTCGCGGTGTGAACGGGTCAAGGAAAGGGGGTCCGGGTTGAGTGCCTCACACTTCTCTCATGTCTCTCCTGCTCTTCTTTCTGATTGGGCAGTCCCCTTCACCTTTCTCGCCTTTCTCTTCTCTTCTTTCCATCACAGCCACACACGTGGCTTCATCACCACCCTTCCTGCTCCAGCAAAGCTGGAGGCTTCGGGATTTGAAGATCAAAATTGCTAAAATGTTCTTGACTTTAATCGTTTACATCTCTCTCATTATAACTCCGTTTCACGAACGGTTTTTGCCTACCCGTTCGTGAGACCGAGCTCTATTTGAAATCATTATTATTGTGACCTCGAAAGGTCTACGAATTTTAAAAGATTAATTACAGAACTTCATACCTGTAACTAAACGATTTAAATTCGTAAATTATTGGGGTTAAAAATTTTAAAATGCCGCCCGCACTGGGGAATCTTGGTAAAAGACTTTGATTATTTGAAGGCCAAGCTGCACTTCTTCAGGCTGCATGCAGGGCCGGTCCAAACACCTTGGAGGCCCTGGGCAAAAATAAAAAAGGGGCCCACAAACTTACAATTACGCACAAAAAAATTTATATTTTTTATGTGATTTTTTTCTCTTTTTCGACTAGATATTTGAAGGATTTTCAATAATTTGAATAAGTAATTTTCTTTGTTGGAGAATAAGTATGTCATGCATAAAAATACAAAGTTACATTGTAAAACTTGGTCAAGTGATCATAAGGAAAAGAAGATTGTCATATGGTAAAAAAGTACTAGCATCTCTGTTAGTTCGTGTGATAGGCTATTTTCTTATATCGTCCTTACATGCTTCTAAATTAAGGTATAAATAAAATTACATTCTTCATCCTTAATATTAAAGTATATAGAATAAGACAATAAATAAGCAAAGATTATTTCCAAAGGTTATTTTATGTGTATGCAATATAAATGAGTAAAATTTTCTTTCTCTACCTTCACACAAAAAGGGAAAATCAAACATGATAAACAAGCCATCTAATAGATCAGTATTTGCATCGTTCTCTTCTTTTTCTACTTTTTATTTTTCGTTGCATCTTTGACTTCTTCCCCTGTCTTTGTTAATTGTGGTATTCAAGGTTCTGAATCACTTAGAAGTAATCAATCAGGAGAAATCCTAAACTCAATCGAGCAATACTTGATCTCTAAATTGTTCAAGCACATGACTTTGACAATGCAATTTTCTGACTAAAGACCTTGTGATTTGGTAGAAGAGAAAGTTCCAGTTTTTTCAGTTGCCTGAAGGTGATCTCATTTTCTAAATAATCTCCACTCTTACCAAATTAAAGACATATATTAATTTGTTGAAAGTTGAATTGGAATGAATGTCAAAAACCTAAAAAAATCAAAGGTAAAAAGAAATTAAGAATCAAACAAAAATTAGTGAAAATTTACAAATAAAAAGGAGAGCAGGGCCGAGTTCGAGCACGAGACCTCAATGTTATTGACAAGCAATGAAACCAGCGCCATTACCTACACTTCATGACAAGTTAACCAAATTTTTTTATATTTATATGCTTACAAAAACATATATAAATACACTACCCTAATAATTGAGGCCCCGGACGGTCGCCCTGGTTGCACTGGGCTAGGGCCGGCCCTGGCTGCATGGATACCAGCAACTCCGCCTAGCTGCCGCAGCGGCCTCTTCGTCTTCCTTGTGGTGCCCAAACTGCTGGAAGTACGAAGTGTTCCTAAGCTTTAGAGGTGACGACGCACGCACTAGACCACCTCGATATTGCATTTCGCAATGCCGGAATCAACATGTTTATAGACTACCAGCTCAGAAAGGGAGTTGGGGGGGGGGGGTGGTGTGAATAAAGACAGAACTTGACCGCGAAATCGAAACTAATGACGTCACATACAGAGCTAAACCAGCCATATTAGTCTGGTCACGATATCAAACTATACCATGAATACTGCCTGATGAAGACATGCACTGATGATGACACTATTGACGTTGTAGACAGAGCTAAACCAGCCATCACTCATCTTATGAGGGACCCTAAACCTAAACTCATCTTATGAGCTTGTTAATTGATTTGAATATTGAAAGCATTACAATCCCATTATTCGTTATTGACATCTGGCTTTGATTGGCCAGTTACTTGTGAGTTTAATAACTTATAAGTACGTGCAATGTCCCTTCTTTCTTCGATATGGGGAGCCACGTATACGTCATGTTGATTCTTGATTTTCCCGTATTTACTAAAATACTCCTTTTGAAGTCGTTTGAATTACTAACTTGTGTAGAATCAGAAAAAGCATGGGTATCATCTTAACATTCGATCGTGATCCAATCCATGAATATAATGAATCAAATAAACTAAGCGGGCTAGTTGATCCTCATTCTCACTCCTTTATGAGTTCATGATATGGTCAAATTCATATTATGCAGTCTAACCTAAGCGTTGATTGACACGCATAATCATGTGTTGTCTAGCAGATAATGACAAATACTGATAGTACTATGTCCATAAAAATTTCACAATATGTATAAACAAACAAACAAGGCAATGTAAGAAATTCATATATTTTACTTCACACATAAAAAATTAAGTGTTACCATATTTTGTAATAAATATATGCAATGCCATACGCGTGCATATTCATATAAATCCACGCATTTTGTTTCTCTATAATACTTAGAAGATGAAGTTTGACTTAACTTTGGCTATCTGAAAGCCAAGCCGCATAGCCTGCTGCACTCCTCTATTCTCCCAACACTAGTACAAAT
The DNA here is from genome assembly GCA_035220775.1 of Malus fusca. NCBI lineage: Eukaryota > Viridiplantae > Streptophyta > Magnoliopsida > Rosales > Rosaceae > Malus > Malus fusca. The sequence goes on along the minus strand of CM069067.1, from coordinate 1,440,732 downwards.
TATCGATGGATACCATCAGCTCCGCCCATGGAACCGATGTCGCAGCCTCTTCGTCTTCCCTGTGCCACTCAAACCACTGGAAGTACGAGGTGTTCCTGAGCTTTAGAGGCGACGACACACGCACTACCTTCACAGACCACCTCTCCATTGCGTTACACAATGCTGGAATCCACACGCTCATTGACTACCAGCTCAGAAGAGGGGAAAACACACAGAGTGAACTTGACCAAGAAATCAAAGGGTCGAGGAATACTGTTGTCTGTCTTCTCAAAGAGGCTAGCCAAGATCATGAGGTGCCAAGAAGATCAAGAGGGGAAAGTAGTCTATCCAATATTGTACGACGTCGACCCTTCTCAAGTGAGGAAATAGTGGTATTTTTGGAAATGCATTTTGGAAGCATGAAAGGGATGAAGATCCAAATGAGGTCGAGCAGTGGAGAAAGGATCTTAAGGCTTCTGCAGATTTGGGTGGCCGGAATCTTAACAAACATAGTCGATTCATGTTTTATCGCCAATTCATCTAATTGGTCAGCATCATCTATGCCATCAACGACGACAAGCACCTTCATGCTTCCAAATCTTTTCTCTCTCTCTTTGGTTCCTTCGGCAACACCGCTCACATTAATGTCCAGCCGTTTCAAAACATCTCGAAGAAGTAGTTCTTGCAGAGCAACCATACTTTTCTTTTTTACTCCTCACCTTTTGAAGGAAACATTGACCACTAAAGCAACGATGATATTCGCTACAGATAGCTCTCGCAAGTGTTGTTTCACCTATACTGCACATACCCCAAATTCCAATTATTTGAACATCAAGCAAATCTCCAACATTTAAGCATTCAGTACTCAACTATTGCACAAGAAAATCCATTCCAACTGAGCACTTGGCTTGTTATCAGTAGTCCTCTGATGTCCCTAGCAATTTCCTCAATAAACAACCCTTCACGCCTGGCAATTAAATTTCAAAATTATACAAAAGTGAAATTCATCATGCAACTGCAAGATTCATATTTTCTGAGCAAAGAAGATTTGAGTAAATTAGATTGATCCATGTGATTAACTATGCTATATACGACCGGATTTCTAACCTTGAATTATAAGCGAGTAAATTTGAGCATCAAAAAATTGTAAAGAAGGAGTTAAAGAAGGAATTATACCCGTCCGCCGGAAAGAAGCCTTAAGATCCTTTCTCCACTGATTGTTCGTTTGGATTTTCATCGCTTTCATGCTTCCGAACTTCCCCAAAACCACCACTCTGTTTCCTCACAACGGCATAGAATATTGGATAGACTATTTTGCCCTCTTGATCTTCTCGGCACCTCATGATCTTGGCCAGCTCCCACAAGCACCACTGTGACTCCGCGTACCCCTTGGAGAAGACGACGATGGCGATTCTGGACCCTTCGATTTATCGGTCAAGTTCGCTCTGTATATTATCCCCCTTCTGAGCTGGTAGTCTATAAACGTGTTGCTTCCGGCATAGCGTAACGCATGGAGAGATTGTCTGTGTAGTTAGTGCGTGTGTCGTTGCCTCTAAAGCTCAGGAAGACCTTGTACTTCCAGCGGTTTGAGCGGCAAGGGGAAGACGAAGAGGCTGCGACGGCGGGTCCATGGGCGGAGCTGCTGGTATCCATCGATTACCAATTGGTGCAGCTGGCTTTCAAGAAAAGAAGGTCAAAACTCTAATCATTTCAGTGAGCGGCACGTGTAATTTAGAAACTAAAAGGTTAACGACTTAACGCCGTGTAATTTGGGTAGTCACTGGGTTTGGTTTTTCTATTAATTACACGTGTTAAATTCTGATAAATCATATCATTGGGTCAGTAATTTGGATACTCGAAGGACGTCCCTCTTCAATAGAGTTGAGATCTTCTGCACCCATTTTGCCTATGATTTCTTCCCATTTGTTAAGATAGGTATTTGTTACTTCTTGCTCTCACATTGGAGGCCACAAGTATGCTGGAAACTTGATTGTTTACAGGCCAGGTTCAGATGGAAGCATAACAGGCTATTGGTAACATCCGGATCATAACAATTTACAATTTATCGTATTAGGATAGATGAAGGAATTTGAATATTATGGTATTAATAATTGCAAGTATGGCTACGTCACTCCTAAGGATGTGCCAGAATTACTTGATCAGCATATTGGGAAGGGAGAGATCACAGAACGACTTTGGAGGTTTGTGTGTTTTCGGTTTTGCCTACTGTCTTCTGATGAAAAGTTCACTGGAACTGAAGCTTCTGTTGTCATATTTTCCTATTGCTGATTACTTATAGTGTTGTATGATAGATTATTAATATGGAGTTACATTAACATTGAGGAACCAAATCAAACAACTCGTGTGAACCAAATCAAACAACTTTTTGTTTATAGATAAACCAAACCAGAGGTGGTTTTGGGGAAGGGGGATGGTGTCAAGTAGGCACTGTTGTCAAATTGTTTATTAAGCTTGATCATAGAGTTAAACTTTAAATGGCTGAACACGAAATTCAATTTCATTCCTTACAGGGGCCAAATGTGATACGCCCCGACCCTGATATTCCCCGAATACAGGATAGACACGTGCTGGCCGACACCCGAGGGTGACGAAAGCCATTAATTGATACAAAAACTAAGAATAAGAAATAAGTAAGGGTTATGAATTTAAAATACCATGAATTAATAATTTAGGAACGTGCTCAGAGCATACAACTAAACCTAATCACTAAGACGAATTAAGATAAAATTTAATGAATAAAGGAGTGAGTCCTACATTCAAGAGGATCCGAAGATGTTGCTGCGGAAGTGTCTTGACGCCGGGATTAGGTGCCTTGATTCTAAGTCCTGAATGGGAGCGCAAAACAAAGGTGAGTGTACCAAGTTTATATATATAATAATGATAAAACAGTTATCAATGTACTAACCCCCAAAGTTTATATATAATGAAAACTACTAGCATAATAAGTGATGGATTTAATAAAAATCCTAGCATGCCACAATATCTCAAAAGTCACATCGCGGAAACGCATCGCGGAAATCAAAACAGTAAACGCATCATAAATCGTCTCGTAAACGCGGTGTGCTGCTAGAAAGATCACTGAATAAATAATAACTCCCGGCCCAATGCCTGCACCTCAGTCTCTGTGCCCGTAGCCAGAGATAACTCCCTCCCGGCCCAATGCCTGTCTCCGTGTCCCTCAGCCTTTCGCTAGGGATTATTTCTCCCGGCCTACATGCCAACACCAGATCCTCGCCCCAGGCGGCATAGTGTCTACTAGGTACGCACAAATATTTACGCCTCTCATAAATACCACTTCATAGCGTAGGTTACCGATCATCGTCTACACTATAAAGAGGGGTTCAAAACATGTTCTAGCATCCTATCGTTATCTATCAGATAGTCTACCAGTTCATGGTTTTTATAGAAAATATGATATATTAAAATATAGCTCAACATAGGCTAATAATGAATTCCTCACCAAAAACACGAGACGAAAATCAATATATTAAATCAACATGCTTCACATAAATCAATTCATAAACTCGTAGGCATGCTAATCATTTATGCAATTAAAATATAAAATCATGTAATTTTAGAAGGGGTCCACTCACAGTACTTAGCCGCCAAAAACTGCGCCACTAGCGAAGACGAAAACGTTACAATAATTGCCCCTCACACGACGTCTAACTCGCCGTGGTTTGGCCGGAAACTGCCTCGAAAGCCTCGGAGGTCGCCGGAAACTTGCACGCCGGCCAACTCGCCGTGGTTTGGCCGGAAATGGCCTCGAAAGGGGCGGTGCTCGCCGGAGCTCGAGTACAGGACTTCCAGGTTCGACTTCCAAGATGCCAAGACTATGGTTGAGTTCGTAGCGACGAGATAAAGACGATGGTGATATTTGTTGGTAAGAAAAACTCTCCGAGGGGTGGAGATAGAGAGAGCCGAGAGAGTGAGGGAGAGAGAGTTACGGGAGAGGTGAGGGAGAAGAGAGAGAACTGAGAGAGGAGAGAGAGAGACCAGAAAACAAAAAAAAAATAATAAAACAAGGTGGGCCCCACGGGCTCACCAATTAAGGTTTTAAAACAATTTTTAAATAAAATGGGGTTGGGGTGTTTCAATCTACCACCCTTATAAAAAAATTTCGTCCCCGAAATTTAAAATAACATACTACACTGAAAAACTCGAAAATACGAGAAATGATACACATATATATACGTAACGAAGAAATCAAATCAGAGCGGTTGCACAAAAGGGAAAATGCCACGCCGTCGCGATCGGCTGCAATGATTCCATCTTTCGTGCCTCCAGGCTCATACTTTCTTTCCCCATCCGTGTAAAAATAGGACACATACTTTAATAAAATATAAAGTCGAAAACACAAAATAATTTATAGATATGTACTAACATATATTCCAAAAACTCGAATCAACTCAAAAATGAAAACAGAAATACTTTTCCAAAAACATTTGTAACGACAAAAACAAATAACTAGAGTAAATGAAGTTAAAATACTTATACTGAAAACCAAAACTGAAAAATGAGAATGGGTCTTGCCCAAGAATTTGAAATGTCACGTACTCCGAAAACAGATGTGTCTTTGGGTCGAGTCCTAAGAATAACAATTCTGAATCTGCATCAGCTGCTGTAAACGAATCTTCCCGCCCACTTGCTTAATGAACCCAACAAATAAGCTATCGATATCACAGTCTGCAGCCCGCAATATCGACCTCACATTTGTTGTCTCAATAAGTAAGTCGTAATTTCTCAAATGGTGCACAATTTCACATATCGTAGGATCGATCCTCCAAATACAAGTTCGCAAGACTTTTCAGTCAACCAGTGTCGTCCATGAAAAACTATCGTACCAGGTCGTAAAAAAGTGCCATACATCAAACCGAACAAAACAGAAATTGTCGTTGTAAAACTCTATCCAGCACCAAGCATCATATCCTCCTCAGTTCTTCCAAATGTGACCAACTACTTCCGAATTTCACCAGTAAAGAACCCATTTGAAAATTGTACCTTGGGATTCAAGAGAATTGGCTACCATGTTAGTAGTAGACCCAAAAGCTCGAACCAAGCAAGCAGCAAACGAGAAGTCATCTTCCTCAACATGCAGTATCTCTTGGGAATGTTGTAGTGCTCAATCCACCTCTCCATTTTTGCTTAGTTGCAGATTTCTTTCGAGAGAAGTGTAAAGATTATCCAATTCTCGCTTCGACCGTCATGTAGTGCCATTCCAGAATGCATCAACAGATCTGCTAGAAGTGTTTTAACAACCACGTACTCACAACAATAAGGTTCAGAAGTGAAGCAGTGGAAATATGCGTCGAGACGAACACATATCGTTGGAAAATAACCGATGTGATGCCCATGAATTCTAGTAAGATGGTGATACAATATGCTGACCTTCAGCACCACAATTTTCACCAGTCTCTTACCAAAGGACAACTCAAACTTCACCCTCACGATGAACTCTTTATGATAAGTCTGGTAAGCTTGTGAAAAGATTATGCTCCCAACATTCTTGTCCAAATCAATAAGAATTGGGCGCACACTTCCACCGAATCGATCGATCGTGAATTTCTCACTGATTGAGCGAGAAACCATGTCGAGAAGGTTGAAAGAATACTCAAGAATTTGAAGAATTTGAGGGTCAAAACAAGTCTACCAAAACTAAAGTACAAGGTATTGATATTTGGACAAGGAACCATGCCGAGAACAAACTTTTTTTTTCTTTTTTCTTTTTTTTTACCCTTTATGTAATGTTTCGGCATGATCCAGTCTCACATTAAGAGATGAATAAGCGAATGAAGGTAAAGATGCAGAAATAGAAGTCACTATTTCTGATTATTGGGTAAATCATCACATTATGGTCAACTGGTTTCTTAACCAAGAAGGAAATAGGTCTAAGCTCAAGGATAGTTAAGAACTGTCAATAAGATTTGACGAGGCCAAAGACATTTCGAGATTCACAATACTTTGTGAGAGTTGTTTCAAAGTTCAGAAATTAAATATAGAACCTCTGAATCAGCAGAATGACGAAGAAGAAAGATACAAAGCAGCATGCGTATGCATGCAGTGACACAATTGGCTACCTTAAAGTGATGCTCTTGAGCAAACCAAAACTCAATGAGTCCAGAGAAGTTCAGAGTAAAGCTCGATCTTCATACAACGAAGAATATGATAGAGTCTCAAGCCATTACACTGAAAATTACAAGGCTGAACATTTAGGCTACAAGCAAGGGACTAAGTTCACCTTCCCCGAAAAGTACGCGGACGAGGAACTAGGGTTTTCCACCGAGTACCAGACCCAGGTGAAGTTCAAGGAATTTGTTTATCCAACAAGACTGACTCTTCATCATCCAAATCCAACTACAACAACAAGAATTGCAACTCTTTTTGGACATTAATGAGAATAACGTCTACTACCGAGGAGTTTCCCAAGATTTCGATGTTTAAAGTCGTCCAACAATCCACTTCATCACTGCTGAGGCACAATCCCGACACGAATTCTCGAATTACAACCAGAAGGTGACAATTCAATTAGAGAGAGATTTGCACAACTGCACCAACCGGCACAAAATCCGGAAGTCGTGACATCCAAATGATGTCAAAACCGACACTTTAAGAGAATAGAAAAGAATCCTAAGTATGCTCTGAACAAACCACGCTCTGATACCAATCTGACACGCCCCGACCCTGATATTCCCCGAATACCAGGATAGACACGTGCTGGCCGACACCCGAGGGTGACGAAAGCCATTAATTGATACAAAAGCTAAGAATAAGAAATAAGTAAGGGTTATGAATTTAAAATACCATGAATTAATAATTTAGGAACGTGCTCAGAGCATACAACTAAACCTAATCACTAAGACGAATTAAGATAAAATTTAATGAATAAAGGAGTGAGTCCTACATTCAAGAGGATCCGAAGATGTTGCTGCGGAAGTGTCTTGACGCCGGGATTAGGTGCCTTGATTCTAAGTCCTGAATGGGGGCGCAAAACAAAGGTGAGTGGACCAAGTTTATATATATAATAATGATAAAACAGTTATCAATGTACTAACCCCAAAAGTTTATATATAATGAAAACTACTAGCATAATAAGTGATGGATTTAATAAAAATCCTAGCATGCCACAATATCTCAAAAGTCACATCGCGGAAACGCATCGCGGAAATCAAAACAGTAAACGCATCATAAATCGTCTCGTAAACGCGGTGTGCTGCTAGAAAGATCACTGAATAAATAATAACTCCCGGCCCAATGCCTGCACCTCAGTCTTTGTGCCCGTAGCCAGAGATAACTCCCTCCCGGCCCAATGCCTGTCTCCGTGTCCCTCAGCCTTTCGCTAGGGATTATTTCTCCCGACCTACATGCCAACACCAGATCCTCGCCCCAGGCGGCATAGTGTCTACTAGGTACGCACAAATATTTACGCCTCTCATAAATACCACTTCATAGCGTAGGTTACCGATCATCGTCTACACTATAAAAGAGGGGTTCAAAACATGTTCTAGCATCCTATCGTCATCTATCAGATAGTCTACCAGTTCATGGTTTTTATAGAAAATATGATATATTAAAATATAGCTCAACATAGGCTAATAATTAATTCCTCACCAAAAACACGAGACGAAAATCAATATATTAAATCAACATGCTTCACATAAATCAATTCATAAACTCGTAGGCATGCTAATCATTTATGCAATTAAAATATAAAATCATGTAATTTTAGAAGGGGTCCACTCACAGTACTTAGCCGCCAAAAACTGCGCCACTAGCGAAGACGAAAACGTTACAATAATTGCCCCTCACACGACGTCTAACTCGCCGTGGTTTGGCCGGAAACTGCCTCGAAAGCCTCGGAGGTCGCCGGAAACTTGCACGCCGGCCAACTCGCCGTGGTTTGGCCGGAAATGGCCTCGAAAGGGGCGGTGCTCGCCGGAGCTCGAGTACGGGACTTCCAGGTTCGACTTCCAAGATGCCAAGACTATGGTTGAGTTCGTAGCGACGAGATAAAGACGATGGTGATATTTGTTGGTAAGAAAAACTCTCCGAGGGGTGGAGATAGAGAGAGCCGAGAGAGTGAGGGAGAGAGAGTTACGGGAGAGGTGAGGGAGAAGAGAGAGAACTGAGAGAGGAGAGAGAGAGGCTAGAAAACAAAAAAAAATAATAAAAAAACAAGGTGGGCCCCACGGGCTCACCAATTAAGGTTTTAAAACAATTTTTAAATAAAATGGGGTTGGGGTGTTTCAAAATGGGAGCATCTTCGGATGAAGCTGAAAAAATTAATGACCAGAAGCTTCCAAATGGAGGAGAGAGTAAGAAAATCGAGGAGAAGCCCCAAGAAAACGGCAATCATATTCAGAATAATGAGAACTTTTCAGGCTGTTGCCAAGGTGCTAATAGTAATGGATTTACATGCTGCAAAGAAGTAAGTTTAGAGCAGAACGATGGAAGTGAGGAAAAGAAGGTGAAAGAAACCAGAGAGTCGTGTGCCAGTAAGGATGCCTTAGGGAAGCTGTCAAGCTTGATCGGGAACCGGAAGCAAAGCAATGTTCTCGCAGCTGCTGCCGTGGTTGGAGCAGTGGCAACAGTGGTTGTGGCCTATAGCTTTTACAGAAGGTCAGGTTGAAACGTACTCTAATCCATGTCGGGTTTTGCCACGGGTTAGAGGCCCTATTTTCTTCTTTTTTGTCTTTGTAGAAAGGTGTTATAACGTTAATTAAATAAGCTTTTATATGAAAGGAGAATATGGTAGCTACACTATACGTTCTTTTTCGGAGGGTTTGATGAATTCCCGAAGCTAATCCATATATAGTTACAAAAGTATTCACTGTTCCTTTATGTTGTCGATTGCTTACACAACTGAAATTTGTTGTTCCAATACACTGTTGAATGGTTTTATCTTGATAGTGGGATTTGTTGTGCGAGTGCTTGCCAAATGTTAGTGTGGTATTTTCTAAGGTCTTGTGATTATTTTCGATTTGCCTGTTGGACTATTAATTCAAGCGTCAATTCTGTTAACATTTATGTGAAAGAAGTCTAAATTTCGAAAGAGACTAAATGGCATTGTTGTCCTCCTCGTTTGTTCAATAAACGAGATAAACGGCTGTTCCAACATCTTAATCTGCTTGGCAAAGCTGAGAGTTTGGTCGAGATCATCGTCCACTGCCGATCTTTGCAAGCTTATCCTCCGCCAGTCTCAATGCCGTTGTACTCACCCCATCAACTTATTCCTCGACTGATTGTTTCTCGAACCATAATTGGAACAGTCTCTCATAAGAAACAGCAACTTCCATGCCGCAGTTTTAGCCGTCCGCATCCCATCCACGCTCAGCTGAAGCAGTCCGGACATTGCTCATTCTCTCAGTATCAGTCCCTTGTAGTTCTCTCTGCACCTCTGGCATATAAGCAGGAGTATACTCGCTGTGTGCTCGTTGCATTTCATCGATTGTCTCAACCAGCACCCAGATTGTGCTGCACGTACCTGCAGTTTTCCTTGAGCGCAGTCTTCGATGAAGAAACAATGTCGTCAAGCAGCACAATTGCCTTCTCAACCGGTTGGCTTGATTTTTCCAAGCCGTGGATTATTTGTAGCACTGAAAACACTACGCCCGAAGAGACCAGAGACGGAATAATCTGATGGCAGGGCGAGAGTTTGTGTAGTGTGGCTATGCTGTCGAGTCTAGCCTGCACACTGATGCCTTCAGCATAGTCTTGACTGAGAAATTCAACCATTAGTTGGATGGTTTCGGATGATGCAAGCAATTGGTAGCTTGTTGGAGTTTAATTTTATGCATCTTTTGTTATAGGTTGTTGGAGATGAGGTCTCTTCCCATTCTTACGTCCACTAGCAGGGGCAGTTGGACCGACCTGCGCACCACCCTTAAAATACAATAAGGTCGTCAACTGGTCAAAGTTGGGCAGCAGATTTCTCAAAAAACTACAAAAGAACGGAAATTGCATCGTAAAGCAGTTATACAATATATATATATTCCCTCAAAAAAAAAAAATTACAATATATATATATTTTTTATAAATTTGATGGTAACATTTATACAAATTAAACTGTGGGGGAATAGCATTCACGCGTTGTCGACACGGCAGTGACATCATTGGCCCATGGAAAATATTTAAAAGGGCCACCGAGACACTTGACTTTGGTTATTTGAAAGCCAAGCTGCACTTCTACAGGCTGCAATGGATACCAGCAGCTCGGCCCATGGAGCTGGCTCTGCCGCCTCTTCGTCTTCCACGCAGAGCTCAAACCGCTGGAAGTACGAGGTGTTCCTGAGCTTTAGAGGCGAAGACACCCGCAACACCTTCACAGGCCACCTCTTCATTGCGTTACGCAATGCCGGACTTAACACGTTTATAGACAACCAACTCACAAGGGGGGAAAACATACAGAGAGAACTTGACCGAGAAATCGAAGGGTCGAGAATCGCCATCATCGTCTTCTCGAAGAGGTACGCGGAGTCCCGATGGTGCCTGAGGGAGCTGTCGAAGATCATGAGGTGCCTAAAAGATCAAGAAGGGAGAATAGTCTGTCCAATATTCTACGACGTTGACCCTTCTCAAGTCAGGAAACAGAAAGATAGTTTTGGGGAAGCATTTCAGAAGCATGAAACGGTTGAAGATCCAAATGAGGTGAAGCAGTGGAGAGAGGATCTTAAGGCTTCTGCAGATTTGGGCGGCTGGAACCTCAAAACCACGGCCGACGGGTATGCTTTTTTGTTTACTTCAAATTTCATATCACCATATTTCACTAATCAACCAAAATTAAGATATTATAATTAAGGCATTGAATCTGATTTTATATGTGATGAGAAAAATTGGATCGTTGATCCCTGAACAATGATAGAACTGTAATTTTGGTCCCTACATAAAAATTTATTACAATTGGTATATGAATTTTATAAAAGGTAAAGCATTTGCATAAGAATTTCCGTTGAAATTAAGGAAGTGAAACGCAGGGTGCGTGCTTTGTTTTTTATGGGCACGTGAAGGACAAATGCCCCACACTTTATCAAATTAAAATACCAATTGTAATGGATTCTTAATTATATTACTGAAAGCTACAATTGCATAATAGTCCAATCACCAATGATCTAATGTATTCACATTATAATCAAATATTAGATACGTGGTTGAATTGAGTTCAATTAATCCAGTTTATTCAAATCTGTTTCAATATGTAAATATCTAGTCATTATGAATAAGGCATTTAGTATGGCTCTCGTAATTTGGAATTTCTACTCGTAGGTGTGAGGGGGTGTTTATCGAGAAAATTGTTGGAGACGTCAAGGGACTATTGAAAATCACAGACTTAGAAGCCAAGAACTCAGTTGGAATGGCTCTTCGTGTGCAAGAATTCAGTACTAAATACTTAGACGTTGGAGGTTCACCTGATGTTCAAATAATTGGAATTTGTGGTATGGGCGGTATAGGTAAAACAACACTTGCCAGAGCCGTTTGTAGCAATTATCAACATAGTTTTAGTCATCAATGTTACCTTGAAGATGTGAGGAGTAAAAAGAAAGAGATGGTTAGTCTGCAAGAACAACTTCTTCGAGATATTTTGAAACGGCCTGACATTAAGGTAAGCAATGTTGCCGAAGGGACCAAGGAGATAGAGAAAAGACTTGGAAGCATGAAGGTACTCATCGTGGTTGATGACATAGATGATGTGGATCAGTTAGATGAGTTGGCGATAGAACACAAATCGTTTGGTCCAGGGAGCAGAATTATTATAACAACAAGAGATGAACAAGTGCTGAATATAAAAAAGGTGGATAAAAAATATAAGGCAAAAACGATGACAGATGAAGAAGCTCTTGAACTCCTTAGTTGGCATGCCTTTGTAAATCCTTGTCCCGACGAAGAATATTTTGAACTCGCAAGAGATGTTGTTGATTATTGTGGGGGATTGCCCCTAGCTCTGAAAGTTGTTGGTCGTTTGTTGGCTACCATAAAGAGTAAATCCATATGGGAAAGTACATTGGATAAATTGAGAAATATTCCATATGGAAAAATTCATGAAACGCTTAAATTAAGCTACGATGGGCTACCCGATGATCATGTGAAGGGTGTTTTCCTTGATATATCTAATTTCTTTGTTGGATGGAATTTAAGTGTTATCGAGGCAATATTGGGTGGTTGTAGTCATTTTTCTGTAAAAGCAGAAATTAACACACTTTGCGATCGATGTCTCTTACATATTGGTGAAGATCAAAGATTGAGGATGCATGATTTGATTCGAGATATGGGAAGAGAAATTGTGCGGGCAGCATCTCCTGTGAAACTGGGAAAACGTAGTCGATTGTGGCATAGTGAGGATGCAAAAAAAGTGCTCAGAAACGAATCTGTAAGTACTTTAGCAATAAAAAAAATGTTATGTTAAGTACATGTAAAGAAAGAGAAGTATATACGCATATCCGCATATATATAATGTATGTTGTACATAGTATATTTGAAAAAAAAAAGAAGAAAAGAAAGGGCTTTCATCCACTGTAAATTGAAAGAGAAAATACATAATTATGTTGTATGCCCTACCTTTCTAGTAGTTCATTCATCCAATTCACGGCTCTGCTTCGAGTGAATATTATCCTTTTCTTATTTTTTTTTTTGTTTTGTTTTTCTTTTTTTCTTTTTTTCTTTCTTTCATTCTCCAACAGGGAACAGAAGCAGTTGAAGGACTAACCTTAGCTTTGCCAGAATATTCTGATGACGAGGAAAGCTTTAGTACAGAAGCGTTTAAGAAGATGTGGCGTCTGAAAATTCTCAAGCTGGAAAATGTAAAGCTGACTGGAAGCTACAAACATCTTTCCAAGGAGTTAAGAGCATTGACTTGGGATGGATTTCCTCTTGAAGCCATACCAGCAGATTTTGATCAACGAAACCTAGTTTATATGGAATTGTGGCACAGCAAGTTCGTACGAGTTTGGGAGGATTCGGAGCTGGTACGACATAATTATCAATGTCCTGGTAAATATGAACATCAGTCATCGTCATGCATTCTCTCTTTTATTTATTTGGATTTTTATTATTGTTTTCTCTGTTTGAGTAACAGTTGCCTAAGAAGTTGAAGTATCTCTTTCTTAAAGACTGCCATCACCTGACTGAATTACCAGACTTTTCAAAAGTCCCACATCTCGAGGTATTGGACCTCAGTGGGTGTAAGGGTTTGTGTGGGGGTTACCATTTTTTAGCACAACTGAAGATGATTGAGGTATTAGAACTCTGTGACTGCAATATAACAGATGGTGCCGTTCTCGAAATAATTGGAAGTCTATCTTCTTTAACAGTTTTAGATCTTAGCGGGAATTGTTTTAATAGGCTACCCATTCTCAGTGGCCTTTCTCAGCTTCAGGTTTTATGTCTAAATCATTGCACAAACCTTCAGGCAATCCCAGATTTGCCGAACAGTTTGTGTGTTCTGAAAGCGAATTACTGCACTGCACTAGAAATAATGTCCGACTTTTCAGAGATGTCGAAAATGAGGGGATTGGAACTGAATGACTGCCGCAAACTCAAAGATATTCCAAACTTGGAGAACTCATTGGACTACATGTATTCAATTCATATGAAAGGGTGTACCAGTCTCACTGATACTTTGAAGGAGAAGCTCCAAACAGTATGGTACTCTCTCTCTCTCTCTGCTTTTTGTATTGTTGCTTATACTAACTTTGCACCCCATGTTGTAGAAAAATGCATTTGGTGGAATTTGTCTCTCTGGAAATGATATTCCTAACTGGTTAGCCTATGTCGCGGAAGAGGATAAAACTGTCAAATTTGAAGTGCCGCCAAGTATTGATTATATAGGAGGGTTGGCTTTGGGCATCGTTTATTCTTCAGACAACTCCGACTGTACTGGGACTCTAAACATTCATGTTGTTAATCGTACCCAACGAACTAATTTTTGCATTTGGGCAATGATGACCACCGTAACTGCTTCCCATGGATATTATCTTTGGTTGGGAAATCTTTCAAACAAGAAGCTCAATCTGAAAGGCGGCGACAAAGTTCTTGTAAAAGCAGAATTTTACGGAGGAGATAATAGAATTAAGGTGAACAAAACAGGAGTGGATATGGTAAAATGGGATTTGTTTGATGGTCTTACTAATTGGGACGACTATAAGACTATGCCATATGAGACTGATGAAGACACTGAGGACGATACATTGTTGAGCTATCGCCACGTTTTCCTCTGTTACAAGACACTCGAGGCACGCATTGAAGGCTCTGAGTCCGATCCACTGCTTAAGTTCTTCACATCTGCTCTCAAAGCTCGCAAGAATGACATCACCCTTAAGGTCCGTTTTCCAGCTCAATTCGTCGGCGTTTTTTATTGCTTTTTCTTACCGTTTCTTATTTCCTAGAGCTACCGAGTTCTGGTGTTGAGATGAGTTGACTCCATTACTCACTTTTTTCTTGGTTTTTGATAGACGTTGCTGACAGTAATTGAAGGACTCGAAGGAACTGAGTTTTCCTACGGCGATGTGTTGATTTTCCCACAAATGATCAAATACAGGTAAATTCGCGTTGGTTTCTTGAGGTTTTTGTTCTGTAGTTGCTTTAATTTTAATCCGAATTTATAAGATTTAGATAATTAACCAGTGAGTGGTTAATTTTAGTCTGATTCATAACAATGAACTGAAACCACAATTGAGTATTTCTTAACAATACAATAGCAATAAGAATAAGTATATTAAGCAAGCTTGAGAGGTAAGGAAGAGAACAACAATGACGCACTGGAGTAATCTGAAGCTACAACTTATAACCATTCAAGATGGCACATAAAAGCTTAGCTTGGTGGATGAAAAAAGTTCAAATGGTGGTTTGATTATGGAATACTGAGAGTGTTGTCTTACCTATAGCTACATTGAAGAATGCCATGTAAAATTGCTGACAACGGAGAGACTAAAACATGAGACCCCACGTTCCCACCCGAGTGCTATTCAAAAGCTGAGTCATATACTATTAAAACGAATTATTTCCTTACTACAACGCATTAGCAGAAAAGTGTCAGATTACATACCATCAAATGACAGCAACTAGCTCCTGATATCAACTGCTAGAAGAAAAACCTTGGCTGATGCAAAACAACAATTAAATAAAAAAAGTGAGTAAGTTTTAGTTATATTATTACTGACTGTTTATGTAAAACTGCTTCATACCTAATTTTCCCTATCTGAAACTAAGCGAAAATCGAGATGGATTCCATTTCATGATTTCCCTTTGAACATGTTCATCTATCTGCATCACCAAAAAGAAAAGAAAATTTTTGAAAAAATACAAAGTTTAAAGGATGAAAAATAAAAAAAATTTAGAAAAAGGGAAGACATAAGAGTCGAAGAAGAGAGAACCAAAACATCCAAAAGACTCAGCCACCACCCAGCCAGGTAGCAAACACACACCTAAAGGCTATAAAGGATAGTGTCTTCGTGAAATTAGCTATGGTCAACCTAAACCAAAATCAAGTGACAAATAAACAAAGGTATGCATAAATCATTTTCTTTCCGTTAACTTTAATTAATAAGATTGGGTTTGGATCTGTCTTATGGTTGGTTTGGTATTGTTGTGCTTTGAAAAAAAGTTGCTTCTGCTGTGCTGTGAGAATAAGCGGCTGTGAAATAAAGCTGTAGAATGTTTGGTAAACTTTTTTGTAAAAATGCTTTTGAAAAAAAAAGAGTAGTATTATAGTGTTTGGTAAACTTTTATGTAAAACATATGTGAAAAAAAACCGGTTTTTCAAAGCTGGGTTTTGCAGCTTCTTGTTTTTTGTTTTTTTTCATCCAAAACTGTGAAAAAAAACTGAAACTGAATGTTTACCAAACACAAAAAAGCTCGCAGTTTTTTTTTATACCAGCTTTTTTCAAAATCACCTCAGTGACAAGCCAAACCTTAGTCTGCTTTCTGATGTTAACATGTAAGAAAATCATGTATTAGCCTTTTTAGGCTCTTATTGTTATGATGTCCTCTTCGACTCCTTTCCCGAACAGTAAATTCACATCCAACAGTAAATAATGAATTGAAAATTATTTGTGACCTTTTCAATAGGACGGATGCAGCAGCCCCTGAGAAGTCAACCCATACCTCTACGTCCTATGTCCCTTCCTCACTCTTTCTCTTTGTACCCGTTCCCCATCTCTCTCTCTCTCTCTCTCTCTCTCTCTCTCTCTCTCTCTCTAGCTCCTGCCCTTCCCATCAACCCTCTGACCACCCCCAACCCTTCCCATCAACCCTCTTGTCTCTCACTGTGCAAACGCTAAACTCGATGTCACCCTCTGCCTCTCTGCACGATCTCCTTAACGAGCCCCCCCCCACCGAATTGCAGAACACAAACACCCCAAATGGTGGCCGTTGGATTAGGACTGAAGGGGTCAAAAGAGTCATTTGATTTTTCGGTGAAACTCAGCCCAAAACTCGTGAGAGCTACACCGTGGGCCCAAATGCAGCAGCCCAACCCAGCTGTTAAGCACGGCCCACACCAACACACACAATGGCTAACCATAATTATTTCATAATCGAAGGCCCATTCCATAACCAACATGAATTTACTGACCTAAATAGATAATTAGATATTTGTTAGTTCTAGAAATTGAATTTAATGGCTCAGTTTACGACTAATTCCTTGCCTGTAAATCCTTTTTTGTGATTTTGAGGTTGTTTTTGTTTGTTGATCAAAGGGGCTTGAAAGAGTCGGATGTGGACATCTTTGTTGATGATGTCCTTGTGAATCACAAACCATGGGCTTCCGGAGTGCAGGAGGCCTTGACTGGCTCCCATGTATTTGTATGTGCACATTGTAGTCAAGAGGAATGGAATCGTGATAGTGCACGTGTTCTCATTGATAAGTTCGAAGAGGAGGCTGAGCTGCGAGGATTGACAAATCAGGTATTTGTTACTGCTTGCTATCACATTGGAGGCCACAATGGAAACTTGATTATCTACTGCCCAGGTTCAGATGGAAGCATAACAGGCCATTGGTAATATCTGGATCATAACAATTTAAAATTTTGTCGTACTGCGATTGATGAAGGAGTTTGAATATTAAGTATTATTAATTGCAGGTATGGCTACATCACTCCTGATGATGTGCCGGAATTGCTTGATCAACATATTGGGAAGGGAGAGATTATAGAACGACTTTGGAGGTTTGTACAGTTTTGGTTTTGCCTACTGTCCTTGGATGAAAATTTCACTGGAACTGAAGCTTCTGTTGTCATATTTTTATATTGCTGATTATTTTCTAGTGTTGTATGATAGATTATTGATATAGAGTTACATTAACATGGAGGAACTTTTGTCGAGAAAGCACAAAAGAATTGGATATAACTGCATTTCCCTGTATATGTTTCTGATTTATAATGTTGTTGTGATTTGTTTATTAAGCTTGATCATACATGTTCTTACTCAATTGCTATTAACGAAACTTAGAGTTGAATCTTTACATAGCTGAACACGAAATTCAATTTCATTCCTTACAGGGGCCAAATAGGAGCTTCTTCTGATGAAGTAAGTTTGGAGGAGAACGGTGGAAGTGAGGAAAAGAAGCTGAAAGAAACCAGAGAGTCGTGTGCCATGAAAGATGCCTTAGGGAAGCTGTCAAGCTTGATTCATAACTGGGAGCAAAGTGATGTTCTCGTAGCTGCTGCGGTGGTTGGAGCAGTGGCAACAGTGGCTGTGGCCTATAGCTTTTATAGAAGGTCAGGCTAATACGTATTATAATCCATGTCAGGTTTTGCCACAAGTGTCGAGGCCCTATTTTCTTTTTCATTTTTTCTTTGTAGAAAGATGTTATAATGTCAATTAAATAATCCTCCGAACCATGCTCTTATATGAAAGGAGAAATGTAATAAATTGTTGAATGGTTTTATCTTGATTGGGATTTCTTATGAGATTGCTTGCTAAATGTTGATATGGTATTTTCTAAGCTCCTGTGGTTGTTTTTTATTTGCTTGCTGGACTTATAATTCAACTGCGAATTCAGTCAAAATTTATGGTAATTTTTGTGAAAGAAATCTCATTGTTGTTTATGAATTTCTAAAGAGAGAAAATGGCATTGTTGTCCTCGTCGTTTGTTCAATAAACTAGATACACGATTGTGTGCTAACATCTTAATCTGCTTGAACTATTTTTTAGATATACGGCATTGTTGTCACGAATTTTACCTTCATTCTAGAATAGTTTTTCTTTTTTTCTTATTGTGGTTCTCAAACTCAAATCTCATGTGGCACTTCAATTATATCCGTTAACTCAATTTATTTTTCTCTTAAATATAGAGGGCATAGCAAGGATTTTGTACATCCACCTTCTTTTTTTTTAGAGAGCTACTAGACTCACCCCATTGTCTTATTTTCCCACCCACGTTATAATCTCACCCACCTTAAAAAGTTAAAAAATTAAAATGCTATTTTTCCACCCACTATTATTCCCAAAATAACCTTTAATATATATGTACATATGAAATTATAAAATTGTCTCTTAAAAAATATAACAAATAATATGTAAATGAAAACCGCTAAGTTCTGTAAATTCAAATGGAAACGACAGAGGTATCCAAATTCAAAAGAATTCGACAACGACAAATTTAAAAAGACAATGGACAAATTCAAATGACCTACACACAAATTATTCTTCTACCTTTTTCAATGGAAACATAATCTTCTACCTCTTCTGTAGAAGCGTCATCTTCTACCTGTTCAATGAAAAAGTCATCTTCTAAGTCCATTGCTATTTTTTTTTACTTTCTCTGAATGAAAGGAGATGAAAATATGAGTTATGGTTTAAGGTAGACAAATTGTCTCTCATGCCCGACCTTTTTTTTTAATTTTTTTTTAATTAAGCAAAACAAGATAATTAATGTCCTTATCAGTCTTTTTGTAAATGGACAAATTCGTAATTAAAAAATTAATTAAAAGGTGGGTGGGAAGATAAGATATTGGGATGAGAATAACATCACTCTTTTTGTTTCTTTCTATTTTTTAGGTTGTGGGATGAATTTTAAGTTTATCATCTCTATTTAATAGAAAAAACAGATGAAGTTGACGAAAATGATATTAAAAAAAAAAGAATATTAACAAAATACTCTTAGTACTGTTCATTTTTAACATTAAGGACATTTTTACCTTGAAAAGTCACTCCTGATACTCTTCATTTACACCTTTATTTTGTCATTTTGATTAAAAACTAAAGTTTTTTAGGACTTTTCTTTAGTTTTCCTAAAAAAAAATAGTTATGCTATAGCGAGTTTGAAGATCATATAACATATGCATCAATAATATTACCAATTCACAGTAGAAATGGAACGTGGGGGATGTATTTGGTGGAATTTGTTGTTCTTGAAATGTTATTCCTTAATAGTTAACCTATGTTGTGAGAGAGGAAGAAAATGTCAAATTTGATTTGAAGTGCCGCCAAGTATTGATTATATAGGAGGGTTGACTCCGTGCATCGTTTTTTCTTCAGACCATCCCAATGTAGTGGGTCTCTATGCATTGATGTGGTTAATCATACCCAGCGGACTTAATTTTCCATCTGGCGAACGAATGCCACCATAACTGATTCCCATGAAGATTATCTTTGGCTGGGAAGTCTTTTAAACAGTAAGCTCAATCTGAAAAGTGGCGACAAGGTTTGTGCGCATGCAGAATTTTTTGGAACAGTGGATGATCATCAAATTAAGGTGAAGAAAACAGGAGTGAACTTTGTAGGATGGGAATATGTTGACCTCCAGAATTAAAAAAAAAATGTGGACTATGAGCGTGTACCATATGAGTCTGATGATGATACTGATGAGGAGGACTATTAGACTATACCATATGAGTTTGATGACGACACTGACGACGGTACAAAGTTAAGCGATCACTCATCTAATGAGGTTTGCAAAATATTAAGGTTTGATCTTAATATTGAAAGATTTGACGATGAAGAAACAACAGTGAATTGAAGGAAAGCGCAGCAAAGAGAATTGTGAGGAAGGTACATAGACATTTACTACAAACTGCCAAGTAAATTATGCAATTATGAAGCACGAAGCAACTTGTTTATAAATCTCACCCAATCAGGTCATTTTTCTCTTATCTTTTTTCTCTGTAAAGACCATGAAAACATGTTTTTACGTCTCAATTTCATTGTTTCTAAGAGTAATATTGGAGGTTGGGGCTATGCTCGCTAGTTAGGGTCTGATCGAATGAAAACATGTTTTTATATCTCAATTCAGTAACTCTTTTACGTTGGGCTATGCTCGCTAGTTAGGGGTCTGATCGAATGAAAACATGTTTTTATGTCTCAATTCAGTAACTCTTTTACGTTTTACACACTCCACTCAATCGTTGTCTGATCGAATGATTTGAAGAAGATAGCTGTCGGATCGAATGAATTGATAAAGATTGCCGTCGAATTAAATGAATTGAAGAAGATTAAAAGACAAAAATTAACAAAAAATGTGAAAAAAGTAAAAATAATTGCGTAAATAGCGCCATCCTAAATTGTAACATTGACAAATTAACAAATTAAATTCAATAATTAACCTAAAAATGTTAAATCAATTATTAAAAGTCTCAAGAAATAAATAAATGAAAGAAACAAGTCTTCTAGAAGTTGTCCACGTTGGACTAAGTAGGGGTGGGTTCAAAAAACCGAAAACCGAAAAAAACTGAAAACCGAACTGAACAGAAACCGAAAAAACCGAACCGAACGAAAAAACCGAACCGAATTGAAAAAACCGAACCGAACCGAACTCTTTTGGTTTGGTTCGGTTTTGGTGGTCTAGAAACCGAATCAAACCGAACCGAACTGAAATAATTAAATTAATTTTTTTTTAATTTTTTTAATTTAATTATTTGATTTTATTATATTAGAATATGATACTTTGACTGCTGCTTTGGTAGGACTTGTTTGCTTTCCAATTCAAATTGTCTTCTCAGCTTCTCCATCTACAACAAAAATTAGAACTTATACCATTACATGCAATATTTCTAGTTTATATCATTAAGTGCAACACATATATAAGAACACATATCTCAACTGCACTGCAGTTGATTAGGGAAAGCAAACAGCGTATAAAAGTCTCATGAGTTTATTAAACACTACGAGATCAAAAACAAAATTCAAACTTTCTCACTTATGGCCAAGTATAGTAGATTCCGTGGCCTAACAATTTTGAAAAGTAATTCAAAAATATTGATGAACACCTCTTCAAAATTTGCTGGTGGTAGAAGCTAAACACATAATGTAGAAATTATATTATGTAACCACATATATGGATAAAAAAAATTCGAACCATAAAGATAAAGAAAATATAAAAAATTGTTACCTAGACAATAATCAAAATAAATAGTATATTATAGAATGTTTATCTTATTGCTAGTGAAGAATACATGTATATAGAGAGAGAGTGAGAGATTGAGAGAAAGAGAGGAATGAATAAGGTCGTACTCCATCATCATCGTCTAAAAAGAAATCTATTTACATTTAAACTTTAAACCCAAAATATTTAAAAAAAAACATTTATGTTATAATTCTAGTTGAACTTTAAATGTTTATTTTCATTATCTTTAAGTCTAGTCGGAATATTTATGTTATGATTGTGTTGGATATGTTAAAATTTAAGATTTCAAAATTTTTCTTTTTTGAAAAAAAAATCGAAACCGAACCGAAACCGAACCGGAAAAAACCGAACCGAAAAAAATTGAACTGAACCGAACCGAATCGAAATTTCGGTTCGGTTTCGGTTTTGGCAAAAAACCGAACTGATTTAAACCGAACCCACCCCTAGGACTAAGGCTTACGGCGGGAATCCTAGGGATTCTGTGATTGAGATCGTCTATCGTATATCGTACGATTAGTTTTTGTTATATACTATTTATATTTAATTTAAATTTTAAAATGATTTTTGACCGTATAATGTATGATGGACAGTCCTAATCACGAGATTCTTAAGATTTCCAAAAAACAAGAAACGACAAGAATCCTTTTCCGACATAGTCAACGAAGTGATCGGCCTGTTCTTGACAGAATGTGAAGGCTAGGGGTGGGCGCGGTGCGGTTTGGTGTGGTTTCGAGTGAAACCACAATCGAAATCGAAACTTTTTGCGGTGCGGTTTTGAAGCCAAAACCGAAATGAAACCAAACCGTTTGGTTCAGTTCGGTGCGGTTTCAAACGGTTTCGGTTTGGTTTTTGAGAAAAAAAATGTACAATTTAAAATATACACATATTTATGCATAAGATGGTCTTATTTTCCTTGTATATTAATTAATGAATATGCACCAAAATTGCACCAAAAACAGCAACAACACCAAAAACTGCACCAAACCTGCAGCAAAAAACTGCAGCAAAACAACACCAAGAACTGTACCAAACTTGCAGCAAAAAACTGCACTGAAACTGCAGCAAAAAACTGCACAAAACTGCACAAAAAACAGCAGCTAAACTGCAGCAAAAATTACACCACAACTGCACCAAAACTGCACCAAAAAACTGCACAAAACTGCACAAAAACGCATCACATAATTCACATCTACTAAAATTCAACTTGATCACCAATCAATCACAATAGTTTACTACAACCCAATTGAAAAGTTAAGTTTGCCATAATACAACTAAAGTTCAAACTTCAAAGTTTCAAATGTTATATTTTTTTTTCTCAAAAAATAGAGAACTAACTGACCAACTTCTTCCTTGATGAAACACTTGAGAAAGAAAGCAAAGTAGCTTTGAATCTCAGCTGCTGAATACTCTGTTCTTCCTCCCCAACTCCTCCATAACTCCCATAAGAGAAATTTTCTGCGACCACTTTCCAGCAGCTGCAAAAAAGATATCAAACTTAAATACGAATTCCAAAAACAAAGCAAGAGAGTGCATTTGGACGTTGGTTTGGGTGCAGAGGCGGTGGAGGGAGGGAGGGTGGGTCGGTGGACTAGTGGTGTAGGTGGTGAAGATGGGGATGGATGGTGATGGGTTCGGGTGGGCTGCCCATTTGAGGGTTTGAGTTAGTTTGGTTGGGTTGCTGCCGGCTAAAGCTAGAGCCTTGAGAGGGGAGGTGGGTGTATTGAGAAATAGGACAGATCGGATTGGGGAAATTAGGGGTTTTGATGGAGAAGAATGGGAGGGGGAGAGAAATTGGGTTGAGAAGGGAAGCTGCCATTTCGTGAGGAATGACAGATACAATCCCCCAAAACATGCACCCACTCTCTGCGACCAAACCCCTCTCCTCTTTCCCCAAAATCCCAAAATCACGCCCCCAAATCTCTGCGTCCAACCCCCTATCCTCTCTCCCCCAAATCACAAGATCAGATCTTCTGCACCTAAACCCCTCTCCTCTCTCCTCTGTCCCCCAAAATCACGCCCCCACCCTTCGGCCCCAAAAACAACAGCGCAACCGGCTGTTTTGGGTGATGCACAACCCACGCATAGACAATGGCAGAAACATAATTAATTCAAAATCAAGTTTATTGAGTTGATTGTAGATGATATTTTTAAGAAATTGTTCAACATCTCGTCAAGTGAAAGGGGAATAAGTAGAAAGATGGGCATCTTTACGGAATATTTGGAATATAAGCTGTGAGTAAAGAAATTCTTAAACCTTACCACCTTAATGTTATTGCAGCACTCTGAATTGAAGATTTTATTTCGAAAATGGAAGCAATAAATTCAGAAATTATCTTTCAAGACCCAAACTTCTTTTTGAGACAAATAACTAACAAATAACTAAGAAATTATCTTACCATATTAGCTGGTAAGCAATGACTCAGTGAGGTCGCAAGGCAAGGCAGAGATGAAAGCAAGCAGTGACTCAGTGACTCAGTGAGGTCGCAAGCAGAAGCAGTCGCTCGCAGGCAGCCGCAGAAGCAGATGCAGAAGCAGTCGCGACTCGCTCGTAGGCAGGCAGGCAGGCAGAAGCAGATGCAAGCAGGCAGTCAGGTGACCAGGTCGCAAAGGCAGATGCGGAGATGCAAGGAGGCGGCGCAGAAGCAGTCACTGAAAGTGCAAACCCACTCGGTGCAAACCCAGAACCGCAAAACCAAATGTATAAGTATAACCTAGTTGAATGAACTAAATAAAAATAAAAAAGTGCGGTTTCGGTTTCGGTGCGGTTTTGAAAACCCAAAACCGAAACCAAACCGTTTTGTGTGCCGCGGTTCGGTTTTGAAACCGAAACCGTTTCAAAACCGCAAAACCAAACCGTTTGGTGCGGTTTGATTCGATTCGTGTTTCGGTTTCAGTTTTCGGTTTCAAGTGCCCACCCCTAGTGAAGGCCGAATTACAGGTTGCCACATCACCAAGTTTAAATGATTTTACAATTTCGCCCTCAGTCAGTTCCCTCCAACCTACCGCCAAAAAATCTACAGGCCGCAAGGAATCACAAAATCAGATTGGTGCACCATTGGGTGATTTAGACCTACGCGCTTGTACCCCACTTCCCGGGTGCAGAGAGTAGTCCTCCTCCGTTCGTAGTACCTTCCATTTTTGTGCACACGAATTTTTTTTTGTTTGAGTACATCGATATTTTTTTACTAAAAGAAAAAAAGAGTTCGGCTAATCTACATAATCAGCAACCTTCACGATAGTCGAATCTAAAATCTTTCACTTTCAAATGAAGAAAAATACTATCAAATCGAAATACTGAATATCAAAAGAAATATATACTTGAACTACAAATTAAATCCCACGCGCCTAGTTCCATGCTTCCCGATGCCGATCTTCAGAATCCCAATCGTGCGCCGTATGCGCATTGCACACCGACATCGCCGTTCCCTTCTCAGCCTCCTCGTTATATCAAAACCAACGACCAAACAACAACGCTCCTTTCCTCTCATCGTTTTCAACTTCAACCCCCGGTAAACCCCTCATTCCTCCTCTCCGAGCCCTAGCAATGGCCTCCGACGACCTCTCTGCCGCCGTCACCGCCGCCGAAGGCGAGAAGTTCGATTTCAAGAGATCGAAGATGTTCAAGGAAAAACTTGCCGGTACCGTCAACACCTACGACCGCCACGTCTTCCTCTGCTACAAGACCCCCGAGGCCTGGCCGTCGCGCGTCGAAGGCTCTGAGTCCGATCCCTCCCTAAGTTCTTCGCCTCCGCTCTCAAAGCTCGCAAGAACGACATGGCCGTTAAGGTCCATTTTGTAGCTCAATTCGTCGGCGTTTCTAATCGCTTTTTCTTACCGTTTCTTATTCCCTGTAGTTATTGAGTTCTCGTGTTGAGCTGAGTTGACTCCGTTACTCACTTTGTTTCTTGCTGACAGTAATTGAAGGACGCGAAGGAACTGAGTTTTCCGACGGCGATGTGTTGATTTTCCCACAAATGATCAAATACAGGTAAATTCACGTTCATTTCTTGAGGTTTTTGTATTGTAGTTGCTTTAGCTTTAATTTATAGGATTTAGATAATTAACTAATGAGTGGTGTTTTGATTCTTCAGATATTTGACTTGTAGATTTCGATGATTGCTAGCTAGAGACAGAGTTTATGATTTTCTGATTTCGATGTATGAAGTCTCAAATCGAGCTAATTTAGTGTGTTTTGGACTAGTTTTGGTGTTGATACCTTGAAATTTTCCTTGTTTAATCTGAGGTTATAGTGATTTTCAAGAGATTTCTCAATGTGCCAAAACACGGCCCGGTACCCTAAGAGTAATAATACAATTGGTTGAAAACTTGAACCAATTGTATTATGACAATTCGCATACCGGGCCGTGCTCTTGGACCTAAAAAAGTTCTCATGATTTTCAAGTTTATGTTCTGTAGTTGCTTAATTTTAACCGAAATTTATAGGATTTTGATAGTTAACCAGTGAGTGGTGTTTTGATTCTTCAGATTTGCTTTATTTTACTTGGAGATTTCGATGATTGCTAACTAGAGATAGAGTTTATGATTTTCCCATTTCAATTTACGAAGTCTCAAATTGAGCTAATTTAGTGTGTTTTGGACTAGTTGTGGTGTTGATACCTTGAAATTTTCCTTTTCGACTTCTCTTTTGATTACGAGATTGTGCTGAATTTACTGAACTAAATAGATAATTCGATACGTGTTAGCTTCTGAAATTAGTTCTAGAAATTGAATTTAATGGCTCAATTTACGACTAATTCGTTGCCTTACAAGGAATTAAAGAGTGTTAAGTTATTGTTCCTGTAAATTCCTTTTTGTGATTCTGAGATGGTTGTTGTTTCTTGATCAAAGGGACCTGAAAGAGTCGGATGTGGACAGCTTTTTAGATGATGTCCTTGTGAACGACAAACCATGGGCTTCCGGAGTGCATGAGGCGTTGACTGGCTCCCATGTATTTGTATGTGCACATGGTAGTCAAGATAAAAGATGTGGTGTTTGTGGACCTGTCCTCATTGATAAGTTCAAAGAGGAGGCTAAGCTGCGAGGATTGATGAATCAGGTATTTGTTACTGCTTGCCCTCACATTGGAGGCCACAAATATGTTGGATACTTGATTATCTACAGCCCAGGTTCATATGGAAGCATAACAGGCCATTGGTAATATCCGGATCATAACAATTTAAAATTTATCGTATTGGGATAGATGAAGGAATGTGAATATTATGTAATTATTCATTGCAGGTATGGCTATGTCACTCCTGATGATGTGCTGGAATTGCTTGATCAGCATATTGGGAAAGGAGATATCATTGAACGACTTTGGAGGTTTGTGCATTTTTGGTTTTGCTTACCCCCTTCTGATGAAAATTTCACTGGAACTGAAGCGTCTGTCATATTTTTCGATTGCTGACTATTTCTAGTGTTGTATGATAGATTATTGATATAGAGCGGCATTAACATCGAGGAACCAAATCAAACAACCTTTTTTTATTGATAAACCAAACCAGAGGTGGTTTGGGGAACGGGGGATAGGGTCAAGTTAGGCACTTTACAGAGATGGAGAAAGTGAAGCAGATCTAGCAAATTGGATATAATGGCATTACCCTGTATATGTTTCTGATTGTAATGTTCTTCTGATTAATTGTTGTCAAATTGTGTATTAAGCTTGATCTTACCTTTTCTTACCCCATTGCTATTGACGAAACTTAGAGTTGAATCTTTAAATAACTGAACACGAAATTCAATTTCATTCCTTACAGGGGCCAAATGGGAGTATCTTCTGATGAAGTTGAAAAAATTAATGACCCGAAGCTTTCAAATTGAGGAGGAAGTAAGAAAATCCAGGAGAAGCCCCAAGAAAACGACAATCAGATTCAGAAAAATGAGAACTTTTTCAGGCTGTTGCCAAGGTGCTAATAGTAAAGGATTTACATGATGCAAAGAAGCAAGTTTGGAGCAGAACGGTGGAAGTGAGGAAAAGAAGCTGAAATAAACCAGAGAGTCATGTGCCAGGAAGGATGCCTTAGGGAAGCTGTCAAGCTTGATTGGGGACTGGGAGTAAGGCGATGTTCTTGCAGCTGCTGCCATGGTTGGAGCAGTGGCAACAGTGGCCGTGGCCTATAGCTTTTATAGAAGGTCAGGCTGAAACTTACTCTAATCCATGTTGGGTTCTGCCACGGGTGTAGAGGCCCTATATTTTTTTTTCTTTGTAGAAAGATGTTATAACGTCAATCAAATAAGCTCTTATATGAAATGAGAGTATGGTAGCTACACTATACATTCGTTTTTGGAGGGTGGCATGATTTCCAGAAGCTAAGCCGTTTATAGTTACAAAAATATTCACTACTACTTTCCGTAGTTGATTGCTTACACAACTGATTTGTTGTTCCAATATACTGTTGAATGGTTTTATCTTGATAGTGGGATTTGTTATGAGACTGCTTTGATGTGGTGTTTTCTAAGCTCTTGTGATTGTTTTCGATTTGCATGCTGGACTTTTAATTCAACCGTCGATTCTGTCAAAATTTATGATCATTTTTGTCAAAGAAGTCTAAATTTCAAAAGAGAGAAAAAGGCGGCGTTGTCTTCGTAGATAGCAAAGCTCAGAGTTTGGTCGAGATCATCGTCCACTACTGATCTCTGCTGTATATCCTTATTCCTCGACTGCTTGTTTCTCGAACCATAATTGGAACAGTCTTTCAAGAGAAACAGCAACTCCTGTGCCGTGGCTTTAGCCGTCCACGTCCCATCCATGCTCAGCTGAAGCAGTCTGGGCATTGCTCCTCTCAGTATTAGTCCTCTGTACTTCTCTCTGCAGCTCTGGCATATAAGCAGGAAGATACTCACTGCGTGCTCCATGCATTTCATCGATTCCTCTTCAATGGCCTCAACCAACCCCCAGATTGTGTCGCACGTACCTGCAGTTTCGTTACGCGGAGTCTTCGATGAAGAAACAATGTCGTCAAGTAGCGCAATTGCCTCCTCAACCAGTCGGCTTGGTTTTTCCAAGCCGTGGATTATTTGTAACAATGAAAACACTACGCTCGAAGAGACAGAGACGGAATAGTCTGATGGCACGTCGTGAGGTTGTGTAGTGTGGCTATGCTGTTGAGTCTGGCTTGCACACCGATGCCTCCAGTATAGTCTTGATCGAGAAATTCAACTAATGCCTCCGTGTGATGCAATTGGTAGCTTGTTTCCCTTGCAAGACGATAGGATAAAAAAAGCTGCTATCGTGAGTTCGATCATCGCATTGCTTTCGCAGCTAAATTGATCCTTATTTTGAGCATGTAAATTACTTATTTTACGACATTGATCGTTTTGATGTAAATTACTTATTGTTAAGATGGGTTGTTGGAGATGAGAACTCTTCCCATTGATACTCTCTAGACCGACTCCAACAGTTGGAACTTGCTTTGCAACGAAGATTCTTATAACGCTGTCGTGACGTCCATGTCGTGACGTCAAGTCAACTGGGCAAAAGTTGGGCGGCGGCTTTCTCAAAAAACTACAAAAGAAAGGAAATGGCATCGTAAACTGTGGTGGAAAAACACGCACGCACTGACATCATTGGCCCATGCAAAAAATTGAAAAGGGCCACCGAGACTGGGGAATCTTGGGAAAGACTTGACTTTGGTTATTTGAAAGCCAAGCTGCACTTCTACCGGCTGCAATGGATGCCAGCAGCTCAGCCCATGGAGCCGGCGTTGCCGCCTCTTCGTCTTCCTCCCAGAGCTCAAACCGCTGGAAGTACGAGGTGTTCCTGAGCTTTAGAGGCGAAGACACGCGCAACACCTTCACAGACCACCTCTTCATTGCGTTACGCAATGCTGGAATTAACACGTTTATAGACAACCAGCTCAGAAGGGGAGAACGCATACAGAGTGAACTTGACCAAGAAATCGAAGGGTCGAGAATCGCCGTCATCGTCTTCTCGAAGAGGTACGCGGAGTCCCGATGGTGCCTGAGGGAGCTGTCGAAGATCATGAGGTGCCGAGAAGATCAAGAGGGGAAAATAGTGTATCCAATTTTCTACGATGTTAACCCTTCTGAAGTCAGGAGACAGAGTGGTAGTTTTGAGGAAGCATTTCGGAAGCATGAAAGTGATCAAGATCCAAACAAGGTCAAGCAGTGGAGAGAGGATCTTAATGCTTCTGCAGATTTGTCTGGCCGGGATCTTCTAATCACGGCCGACAGGTATACTTTTTTTGTTTACTTCAATTTTCATATCATCATATTTCACTAATCAACCAAAATTAAGATAATATAATTAAGGCATTGAATCTGATTTTATATGCGATGAGAAAAAGTGGATCGTTGATCTCTGAACTATGGTAGAACTGTAATTTTGGTCCCTACATAAAAATTTATTACAAATGGTATATGAATTTTATGAATCAGGAGTATCTCCTGAGCATTTCCCTAGGGATCTTAGGGATCCCGCAATCTTGTCCGTTCATCGTATATCGTGCGGTCAGTTTTCGTTAGGTACTATTCATATTTGAATTTTAAAATTTAAATTTTAAATGATTTCTGACCGCACGATATACGATGAACGGACAAGATTACGGGATCCCTAGGATCCCTAGGGAAATGCTCAGGAGACACTCCTGATTCGAATTTTATAAAGGCTAAATAGCTAAAATGTTCTCTGAGATTTTCATAACTCATCACTTTGGTCACTGAGATTTCAAATCAATAAAAGTGGTCACTGAGATTGTCCACCATCTATCATTTTGGTCATTCCGTTAAAAACTCCGTTAAGTGTTCCGGAGCTCTTGGCCTGAAGTTTGGGCAATTTGCAAAGCTTCGTAACTCAATCGTTTCTTAACCAAATTTGAACCATAATATATCAAAATGAAGATAAGAAAGTGTATAATAAGATTATACCTATTTGCAAGCCCAATGGTTGCCGGAGATGGCCGGAAAATAGCCTCAAAATTGACTGGTCCAAGTGAAAACTGGAAAACTCGCCAGAAACTGGGTAAACTTTAAACGTTCATAACTTCTTCAATACTCAACGAAATCAAGTGATTCAAAAATGAAAATCATAATTCTTGACGAGACGAAGAGAATGGTATCATTTTAGATAGATGGATCTCTGTGGTTTGGCCGGAAAAAGGCTCGAAAGTGGCTAACTCGAGATCAAGACAGCCACTTTTGAGCCGTTTTCCGACCAAACCACGGCGCGTTAGCTGTTGAAAAATGTACCATTTTCTTCATCTTGTTGAGAAGTATGATTTTTGTTTTTGAATCACTTGTTTTCGTTGAGTATTGAAGAAGTTATGAACGTTTAAAGTTTACCCGGTTTTCGGCGAGTTTTCAAGTTTTCCCTCGGACCAGTCAACTTTGAGGCTATTTTCCGGCCATCTCCGGAAACCATTGGGCTTCCAAATAGGTATAATCTTATTCTACACTTTCCTATCTTCATTTTGATATATTATGGGTCGAATTTAGTTAAGAAACGATTGAGTTACGAAGCTTTGAAAATTGCCCAAACTTCCGGCCAAGAGCTCTGGGACACTTAACGGAGTTTTTAACGGAATGATCAAAATGATGGATGGTGGACAATCTCAGGGACCACTTTTATGGATTTGGAATCTCAAGGACCAAAGTAATAAGTTATGCAAATCTCAATGATCATTTTGACTATTTAGCCTTTTATAAAAGGTAAAGCATTCGCATAAGAGTTTCCTTCAAAATTAAGAAAGTGAAACGCAGGGTACATGCTTTGTTTTTTATGGGTGTGTGAAGGGCAAATGCTCCACAGTTTATCAAATTAAAATACCAATTGTAATGGATTCTTAATTATATTACTGAAAGCTACAATTGCATAATAGTCCAATCATCAATGATCTAATGTATTCACATTATAATCAAAGATTAGATATGTGGTTGAATTGAGATCAATTAATCCAGTTTATTCAAATATGTTTCAATATGTAAATATCTAGTCAATATGAATAAGGCATTTAGTATGGCTCTCGTAATTTGGAATTTCTACTCGTAGGCGTGAAGGGGTGTTTATCGAGAAAATTGTTGGGGACGTCAAGAGGCTACTGAAAACCACATACTTTAAAGAAGCCAAGCACTAAGTTGGAATGGCTTTTCGCGTGCAAGAATTCAGTACTAAATACTTAGACGTTGGAGGTTCACCTGATGTTCGAATAATTGGAATTTTTTGTATGGGCGGTATAGGTAAAACAACGCTTGCCAGAGCCGTTTGTAGCAATTATCATCATAGTTTTAGTCGTCACTGTTACCTTGAAGATGTGAGGAGTAAAAAGAAAGAGATGGTTAGTCTGCAAGAACAACTTCTTCGAGATATTTTAAAACAGTCTGACATTAAGGTAAGCAATGTTGCCGAAGGGACCAAAGAGATCAAGAAAAGACTCGGAAGCATGAAGGTACTTGTCGTGGTTGATGACATAGATGATGCAGACCAATTAGATGAATTGGCAATAGAACATGAATCGTTTGGTCCAGGAAGCATAATTATTATAACAACAAGAGATGAACATGTGCTGAATATACAAAAGGTGGATAAAAAATATAAGGCACAAGCAATGACAAAAAAAGAAGCTCTTGAGCTCTTTAGTTGGCATGCCTTTGGAAATGATTATCCCGATAAAAAATATATTGAATTGACAAGAGATATTGTTGATTATTGTGGAGGATTGCCCCTAGCTCTGAAAGTTGTTGGTCGTTTGTTGGCTAAGAAAGAGAGTAAAACCATATGGAAAAGTACATTGGATAAATTGAGAAATATTCCAGAAGAAAAAATTTATGAAAAGCTTAAATTAAGCTACGATGGGCTACGTGATGATCATGCGAAGGATGTGTTCCTTGACATATCTTATTTCTTTATTGGAGTGGATATAAGTATTGTCACGGCAATATTGAATGCTTGCAGTCGTTTTTCTGTAGAAGCAGAAATTACCACACTCTGCGATCGATGTCTCTTAAATATTGGTGAAGATAAAAAATTGAGGATGCATGATTTGATTCGAGATATGGGAAGAGAAATTGTGCGAGCAGAATCTCCTGTGAAATTGGGAAAACGTAGTCGACTACGGCATAGTGAAGATGCAAAAAGCGTGCTAATGAACAAATCTGTAAGTACTTTTGCAATAAAAAGATGTTATGTTAAGTACATGTAAAGAAAGAGAAGTATATACGCGTACATATAATGTATGCCGTACATAGTATATTTGAAGAAAAAGAAGAAAAGAAAAGGCTTTCATCCACTATAAATTGAAAGAGAAAATACATAATTATGTTGTATGCCCTACCTTTCTAGTAGTTCATTCATCCAATTCACGGCTCTGCTTCGTGTGAATATTATCCTTCTTGTATTTATTTTATTTTTATTTTTATCTCTAACAGGGAACAGAAGCAGTTGAAGGACTACGCTTATGTTCTGATGACGAGCAAAGCTTCAGTACGAAAGTGTTTAAGAAGATGTGGCATCTGAAATTTCTCATGCTGGAAAACGTAAAGCTGACTGGAAGCTACAAACATCTTTCCAAGGAGTTAAGATTGTTGTATTGGATTGGATTTCCACATGAAGCCATACCTGCAGATTTTGATCAACGAAACCTAGTTTATTTAAACCTGAGCAACAGCAAGATCGTACGAGTTTGGGAGGATTCGAAGCTGGTACGATATAATTATCAATGTCCTTGTAATTATCAACATCAGTCATCGTCATGCATTCTCTCTTTTATTTATTTGAATTTTTATTATTGTTCTCTCTTTTTGAGTAACAGTTGCCTAAGAAGTTGAAGTTTCTCTATCTTAGACACTGCCATAACCTGACTGAATTACCAGACTTTTCAAAACTCCCACATCTCGAGGAATTGGACCTCAGTGGCTGCAATATAACAGATGGTGCCGTTCTCGAAATAATTGGGAGTCTATCTTCTTTAACAGCTTTACGTCTCAGTAGGAATGGTTTTAATAGGCTACCCATTCTCAGTGGCCTTTCTCAGCTTCGGGATTTATATCTAGATCATTGCACAAAACTTCAGGCAATCCCAAATTTGCCGAACAATTTGCTTTTACTGAAAGCGAATTACTGCACTGCACTGGAAATAATGTCCGACTTTTCAGAGATGTCGAAAATGAGGGTATTGGAACTGAAAGACTGCCGCAAACTCAAAGATATTCCAAACTTGGAGAACTCATTGGACCACATGCATTCAATTCTTATGGAAGGGTGTACCAGTCTCACTGACACTTTTAAGGAGAACCTCCGAACGGTATGGCTCTCTCTCTCTCGTTCTCTCTCTCTCTCTACTTTTTGTATTGTTGCTTATACTGACTTTGCACCCCATGTTGTAGAAAAATGCATTTGGTGGAATTTTTCTCACCGGAAATGATATTCCTAACTGGTTAGCCTATGTCGAGGGAGAGGATAAAACTGTCAAATTTGAAGTGCCGCCAAGTATTGATTATATAGGAGGGTTGGCTTTGGGCATCGTTTATTCTTCAGACAACTCTGACTCTACTGGGTCTCTATGCGTTGATGTTGTTAATTGTACCCAGCAAACTAATTTTCGCATCTGGCCAATGAAGGCCACCGTAACTGCTTCCCATGAATATTATCTTTGGTTGGGAAATCTTTCAAACAAGAAGCTCAATCTGAAGGGCGGCGACATAGTTCTTGTAAAAGCAGAATTTTATGGAGGAGATAATAGAATTAAGGTGAACAAAACAGGAGTGGATATCGTAAAATGGGATTTGTTTGATGGTCTTGCTAATTGGGACAACTATAAGACTATGCCATATGAGTCTGATGAAGACACTGATGACGATACACAGTTGGACATTCGCCACGTTTTCCTCTGCTACAAGACCCCCGAGGCCTGGCCGTGGTGCATCAAAGGCTCTAAGTCTGATCCGCTCCCTAAGTTCTTCGCTTCCGCTCTCAAAGCTCGCAAGAACGACATCACCTTTAAGGTCCATTTTTCAGCTCAATTCGACGGCATTTCTGCCGATTCTTATTTCCTGGAGCTACTGAGTTCTGGTGTTGAGCTGAGCTGACTCCGTTACTCACTTTTTTCTTGGTTTTTGATAGACGTCGATGACGGTAATTGAAGGACATGAAGGAACTGAGTTTTCCGACGGTGATGTGTTGATTTTCCCACAAATGATCAAATACAGGTAAATTCGCATCGATTTCTTAAGGTTTTTGTTTTGTAGTTGCTTTAATTTTAATCCAAATTTATAGGATTTAGATAATTGACCGGTGAGTGGTTAATTTTAATCTGATTCATAACGATGAATTGAAACCGCAGTTGAGTTTTTCTTAACAATACAATAGTACTAAGAATAAGTATATTAAGCAAGCTTGAGAGGTAAGCAAGAGAACAATAATGTCTCACTTGAGCAATCTGAAGCAATAACTTATAACTATTCAAAATGGCACATAAAAGCTTAACTTGTCGATGAAAAAAGTTCAAATGGTGGTTTGATTATGGAATACTGAGAGCGTTGTCTTACCTATAGCTACATGAAGAATACCATGTAAAATTGCTTACGATGGAGAGACTAAAACATGAGCCGACACACGTTCCCACTCGAGTGCTATTAAAAAAAGGAAAACTAATAAAAATGGCTTGAAAACTTTGAGTTTTAACGATAAGGACAAAATAAAGGGTAAAATAAATAGTACCATGATTGACTTTTTAGTGTAAAAATGTGATTTTTCGTTAAAGTGAACAGTACCGAGAGCTTTTCATTAAAGTTCTCATTAAAAAAACTAAGTCATACTATTAAAACTTAGTCATATACTACTGAAACAAATCATTTCATTAATACAACCAACACTTCCAATATCAAAAGAGAAAGAAATAACAGTATACGAAGCATTAGCAGAAAAGTGCCACATTACATACCATCAAATGACAGCAACTAACTCCTGATATCAATTGCTGGAAGAAAAACCTTGCCTGATGCAAAACAACAATTAAATCGAAAAAGTGAGTAAGTTTTAGTTATATTATGACTGACTGTTTATGTAAAAATGCTTCAGACCTAACTTTCCCTATCTGAAACTAAGCGAAAATTGAGATGGATTCCATTTCATGATTTCCCCTTGAACATGTCTGCATCACCAAAAAGAAAAATATTTTTTTTTTTAAATACAAAGTTTAAAGTATGAGAAATAAAGAAAATTCAGAGAAAGGGAAGATGTAAGAGTCGAAGAAGACAGAACCAAAACATCCGAGAATCGGCCACCAAGATAATCAAGACATCCAAGATAACATCCAAGACTCAACCACCACCCAGGTAGGTAGCAAACACACACCTAAAGGTATGCATAAATCATTTTCTTAGTCTGCTTTCCGATGTTAACATGTAAGAGAATCATGTAGTAGCCTTTTTACCTCTTATTGTCATGATGTCCTCCTCGACTCCTTTCCCGAACAGTAAATTCACATCCAACAGTAAAGAATGAATTGAAAATTATTTGTTACCCTTTGAATATGAAGGATGCAGCAGCCCCTGACAAATCAACCCATACCTCTACCTCCTACCCTTCCCATCAACCCTCTTGTCTCTCATTGTGCAAACCCTAAACTCGATGTCACCCTCTGCCTCTCTGCACGATCCCCTTGACGAGCCCCCCCACCGAATTGCAGAACACAAACGCCCCAAATGGTAGCCGTTTGGATTAGGACTGATGAGGGCAAAAGAGTCATTTGATCTTTCGGTGATACCTAACCCAAAATTCGTGAGAGCTGCACCCTGGGCCCAAATGCAGCGGCCCAACCCAGCTGTTAAGCATGGCCCACACTAGCACACACAATGGCAATCCGTAATTAATTCATAATCGAGGGTCCATTCCATAACCAACATGAATATACTGACCTAAATAGATAATTAGATATGTGTTAGCTTCTGAAATTAGTTCTAGAAATTGAATTTAATGGCTCAGTTTACGATTAATTTCTTGCCTGTAAATCCCATTTTGTGATTCAGAGGTTGTTTTTGTTTGTTGATCAAAGGGGCTTGAAAGAGTCGGATGTGGACAGCTTTGTTGATGATGTCCTTGTGAATCACAAACCATGGGCTTCCGGAGTGCAAGAGCGGTTGACTGGCCCCTATGTATTTATATGCGCACATATGAGTCGAAAGGAATGGAATCGTTCTCATGCACGTGTTCTCATTGATAAGTTCAAAGAGGAGGCTGAGCTGCGAGGATTGACGGATCAGGTATTTGTTACTGCTTGCTTTCACATTGGAGGCCACAGGTATGCTGGAAACTTGGTTATCTACAGCCCAGGTTCAAATGGAAGCATAACAGACCATTGGTAATATTCGGATCATAAC
Source organism: Malus fusca (assembly GCA_035220775.1). NCBI lineage: Eukaryota > Viridiplantae > Streptophyta > Magnoliopsida > Rosales > Rosaceae > Malus > Malus fusca. The sequence goes on along the minus strand of CM069067.1, from coordinate 1,404,068 downwards.
AATTTAAAATTTCTTGTATTGGGATCGATGAAGGAGTTTGAATATTATGTATTATTAATTGCAGGTATGGCTACATCTTTCCTAGTGATGTGCCGGAATTGGTTGATCAGCATATTGGGAAGGGAAAGATTATAGAACGACATTGGAGGTTTGCATGTTTTTTGTTTTGCCTACTATCTTTGGATGAAAATTTCACTGGACAGAAGCTTGTGTTGTCGTATTTTTCAATTGCTGATTATGTCTAGTCTTGTATGATAGATTATTACATTAACATGGAGGAACTTTTGTGGAGAAAGCACAAAAGAATTGGATATAACTGCATTACCCTGTATATGTTTCTGATTTGTAATGTTGTTGTGATTTGTTATTAAGCTTGATCATACCTGTTCTTACTCAATTGCTATTGACAAAACTTTGAGTTGAATCTTTAAATAGCTGAACACGAAATTCAATTTCATTCCTTATAGAGGTCAAACCGGAGCATCTTCTGATAAAGCTGAAGAAATTAATGACCGGGAGCTTCCAAATGGAGAAGAAAATACGAAAATCGAGGATAAGCCACAAGAAAATAGCAATCAGATTCACCAAGAAAAGGGCAATCAGATTGAGAATAGTGAGAACGGTGAAAGTGAGGAAAAGCAGCTGAAAGAAACCAGAGAGTCCAAATCATCACTTGTTTATGAGCCTATGGATATGCGTGGTTCTGCAATCTGGTAGGTTTGTCCGTAAAAAGCAAGCTTCTCGTAATTACTCAAGCTTTTTTCTTCAGAAGTTATTTTTTTTTTTTTAAAGGAACTGAATTATAATATTGATAGTTGACATTCTTTTCCATGCATTATATAATACGTAAGTTCCATAATACATAAATTTCAAAACTTAATTCACTTTATAATATATATATATATATATTATGGAGTCTAAGCAGATCTTTTCATTCTCGTGTGCCAGGACCTTAGATGATGCCCTTGGGGAGCTATCAAGAAGGATCCAAGACTGGCTATGAAGCATAGATACGGATACTGATATGGCGATACGGAAAATATTTAAAAATTAAGATAAGATATGTTATGGCTACGGCAAATAAAAATGTTTATAGCAACAAAAATATACATTTTAAAACATAATTCATCATTCAAATTCAAGTACTTGGTTTTAATTAGAGGGAAACTCTTTGTATTGTAGAAGAAGTGTGAGAGTTGTATTCATGATTTTAATTAGAGGGAAGCTCTTTGTATTCAGCAACTTTCAATTATAGATGTCTCCTATTAATTTTCTCCTCCTCATTACCTTTTTTGAAAGTGTAAATGTATTCTAAAAGCCGGATACATGTATCTTAAATGGAGGATACGCGTATCCATCATGTCAAATTCGTGTCTATCAACCAGGATACATGTCGGACGAGTATCCGAGAGTATCGTATCCGATCAAGTATCAAATACAGGATACGAGACCAAACAGAAGTATCCGTGCATCATAGGTTGGGAGTAAAGCGATGATCTCATAGCTGCTGCAGTGGTTGGAGCAGTGGCAACAACCATGAATATTATTTGGTTATGGTTATAGGGGTCTCCAATCCGTATCCGAATCCAATAATATATATAATATAATTATATATAATATTAGAGTATTATAATATATATATATATATACATATATATATTCATTATTTATTGAATCCATTATCTTGAGAATACAAAAATTGCATTGTGTGAGTTGCATTTTGTGCCTAAGTTCAAAAGTTTAAATATGAATCAAAATCTATGAAATTCAATGGTGTTTATGGTTCGACAAAAAAAAAATGATGCTTATGAGAGATATTAAATATCAGCCAACATTATTAATGTTTAGCTTTAATTTTATGCACCACAAGATCCTCTGCCTCTGTACAATCTCCTTGACGAGCCCCCCACCGAATTGCAGAACACAAACGCCCCAAATGGTGGCCGTTAGATTAGGACTGAAGGGGGCAAAAGAGTCATTTGATCTTTCGGTGAAACCCAACCCAAAACTGGTGAGAGCTGCACCCTGGGCCCAAATGCAGCGGCTAGATGAGGTGGAGTGAGCAGAACCGGCAAGAAAGACACCACACAAACCTCTTTATCAATTATCACAAATAAGCCACTCTAAAGACTATTTCCACTTCACAGTAAAAACAAAGTGCAGGAAGTATAGCTCATATTTTTAGCAGCGTTATTTTGACAACAATTCTGCAAGTGATGGATTGCCCCGGTGGGTAGGGCATTTCTCTTAGTCCTACTGCATCCCGGGCTCATAGTTCTAACATCCCCCGTACCAGTGTAAGCACACCAAAGGCCAAATTTAGCATGTTTTGTCTTCATCCACCCACCCTCAGCAGATACTTATACAAAATTCAAACAGAACTTGCCAAATTCATTCTTAAAACACAAAATGAAAATAGTTTACGATCACTGACCTCTTGGAATCAAACAATATTCGGATGCAGTGATCTGTGGTTCATGATTTCCCTTTGAACATGTTCATCTATCTGCATCACCAAAAATATATATTTTCAAAAAAAATACAAAGTTTAAGGGATGAGAAATAAAGAAAATTCAGAAAAAGGGAAGATATAAGAGTGGAAGAAGACAGAACCAAAACATTACCCACCAAGATAATCAAGACATCCAAGATAACATCCAAGAGTCACCCACCACCCAGCTAGGTAGCAAACACACACCTAAAGGCTAAAAAGGATAGGGTCTTCATCAACCTAATCCAAAATCAAGTGACAAAAAAACAAAGGTATGCATAAAGAATGAATTGAACAGTAAATTCGGTGAGTCTTGGATCTTTCCGTTAACTTTAATTAATAAGATTGGGTTTGGATCTATCTTAGTCTGCCTTTCCCGAACAATAAATTCACATCCAACAGTAAAGAATGAATTGAAAATTATTTGTTACCTTTTGAATAGGAAGGATGCAGCAGCTCCTGACAAATCAACCCATACCTCTACCTCCTATGTCCCTTCCTCACTCTTTCTCTCTGTACCCGTTTCCCCATCTCTCTCTCTCTCTCTCTCCCCGCAACCAACGTTAGTGGACAGAACCTACCCCCCACCCCCTCTCTCTAGCTCCAACCTTTCCCATCAACCCTCTGTCCACCCCCAACCCTTCCCATCAACCCTCTTGTGTCTCACTGTGCAAACCCTAAACTCGATGTCACCCTCGGCCTCTCTGAACGATCTCCTTGACGAGATCGAAAGCAACCTAACCACCCCCCCAATATCCCCTCCCCACGGAATTGTAGAAAACAAACGCCCCGAATGGTGGACGTTGGATACTTGGATTAGGACTGAAGGGGGCAAAAGAATCATTTGATCTTTCGGTGAAACCCAGCCCAAAACGCGTGAGAGCTGCACCCTGGGCCCAAATGCAGCAGCCCAACCCAGCACCGCCCACACAAACACACAATGGCAAACCGAAATTAATTCATAATCGAGGGCCCATTCCATAACCAATATGAGCAGTGCAGTTTTATTTTCCTAGTTTAGACTGAAGTAATTTCTGTTTCGACTTCTCTTTTGATTACGAGATTGTGCTGAATATACTGAACTAAATGGATAATTAGATATGTGTTAGCTTCTGAAATTAGTTCTAGAAATTGAATTTAATGGCTCAATTTACTACTAATTCCTTGCATGTAAATCCCTTTTTGCGATTCTGAAGTTGTTTTTGTTTGTTGATCAAAGGGGCTTGAAAGACTTACCAAAGTTTTGTGAAATTCTGGGTCCTTGCAATGGAATATACTGCTTAATAAGGTCGAAACTTATTGCACTGGCAAATGTTTCACTCAGAGAATTCAAGGTTCTTCGCGTCCTTGCCCTAGGTCATGGATCAGCAACCATGGATTTGGGTTTGATCGTAAAACCAATGATTACAAGTTGGTCTTAATTCTTGTATGCAACGATACAAGAACGGGGACGACATCTTCCCATGTGAAGGTCGTACTATATAGCTTGCGTTCTAATTCACAGAGAGAATTAGATCACTCTTCTCCATTTGATGTAATTTGGTATTGGGATTACCCTTACTCTAGTGAGACTGACACCTATGTCAATGGGAATTCTCACTGGATGGTCAGTAATGATACTGATACTCACAGTGCAATTCTTTCTTTTGACATGGCTGATGAAGTGTTCCGATGATTTGTTTTCCAAAGTTACCCGAATTTTTACCGGACGGTGGTACACATTTCAATATTCATGCATGGAACGACGATTCTCTTTCCGTGGTTGTTCATCCAAATAAAGTCTTATACTTGTGAAGTGCGGATCTTTCTAGACTACGCTGACGATGAATCTTGGACTAAGCTGATTACGATAGGACCAATTGAAGGCATTGCAAGGTCATTGGAGCTATTGGGATTTTGGCGAAGTGGATAATTTCTTTTCAAATGTGACAAAGAAGAAATTATGATCTCGTACAACCCAAATTCACAGAAGATTGCGTGGTAATTCCGAGTTTGTGGATCGGTGCGAGCTTATTATTCAGAGAGCCTTGGTTTCAATCATAAGGGATCGACGGGACAATCAAAATATGTTGTTTGATATAGTTAAGGAAAGTGATGATCCAACTCTTCAACAATCCACATCTTTGTAAGGATCATTTAATTCAGTGTTTAAATTATTGACTCGTTATTTTTTATATTTTTGTTGTTGTTAGGTCGCCTAATCACCAAATGAATTGCAATACCTTCTTTTGTTTCTTTGATATAATATTTGTCTTACATTTTATTTCCAGCGGGATACTTGCTTGATATTTCTAAGTATATGGTATGGTTCTTGCCTATTGGGACCAAAATATTAGCATGTCTTTTTGTCTTTTAATGCATACAACGATTTCTTTAAAATAAAGAGTAGTAGATCTGAACTAGGAGACGACAACTTTTTCAATGTGCTCGAAAATAACTATATACTAAGTTCATCATACAAGTGGTTGAAATTTTTTTTTTTCAAGTATCAAACCACTTGTGTGATGACAATTGGTATACCGAACTGTGTTTTCAGCACATTGAAAAATCTCTCTTAAAAGATGTCATAATAATTTAATATCAAACTCGTGTAAGACCTCTCACATCTCTTTGCCTTAACCTTTGTACTTCGATCCATTTCCCTCCAACCTGATATATATATCTAAGGCACACATCCTTATTGTCTATGTCATATTTGTCACCTTCAAGTTTCAAAGTAATGTGTTTTACTTTCTATTAAGACATTGGTAATTCAATTATTGTGATGGGTTTTTGGCCTTGGTGGCTACCAAAAGGGTACTTTCTAGAAGCTCCAATTGTATTATTGTGTTGTATTCGTCTTCTTATCGACCATGATTCCGGGGATGGGTCTGTTTTTGAAACCTACAGTACCAACATCTTTCTCCCTCTTCAATTACACAAAGTACTTTATTAGTTTTTTTTTTCCATTTTTATCTAGACCAAAGCTTCCATCTTTACTTCGAATATAGTCCTACAAATAAAGGGTACCCTTTGTTTTGGTTAATTAGTCAGTGTATGTTGTTCTTGTTTTAGAATTTTAGAGAGAGAAAATTATGGGATCTGGTAATGGGGTTTATTCAGTTGCGGATTTCGATTTGGATGCCAAGTGGCTGATCGATCCAAAACATCTTTTTGTTGGTCCGAGGATTGGGGAAGGTGCGCATGCCAAAGTGTACGAGGGAAAGTAATTACAACGTTTGTGTTTGTTTTGTCTTAGATTCTGAATTTCTGGTCTCTCAAGTTTAGCAATTTAATATGATGTCTTAGATCTTGCAGAACTAATCAAAGATCAAACTTGATTTGGTGTTGTGCAATTATGGTGTTTATGATGCCGAATATGTGTTTTTCGTGTCGAGTTACGACGATGATGTTCTGTTCTGTTGTGTTCTTAATCTGTTTGTTTGTTCTAGATATAAGAATCAAAATGTTGCTGTAAAAATTGTTCATAGAGGAGAAACCCCAGAGCAGATTGCCAAGAGAGAATCGCGGTTTGTGAGGGAAGTGGCAATGATGTCGAAAGTGCAGCACAAAAACTTAGTGAAGGTTGGTGTCTAGTTTTCGATAAGTACTTGTGATTACTAAATAGGCGTATTTGTGATATCTGATGGGGGATTTTTAAATTTGTGATTCTGAGGTTGTTTTTGTTTCTCAATCAAAGGGGCTTGAAAGAGTCGGATGTGGACAGCTTTGTTGATGATGTCCTTGCGAATGACAAACCATGGGCTTCCGGAATGCAAGAGGCGTTGACTGGCTCCCATGTATTTGTATGTGCACATGGTGGTTGAGATAATAGATGTGGTGTTTGTGGACATGTCCTCATTGATAAGTTCAAAGAGGAGGCTGAGCTGCGAGGATTGGCGAATCAGGTATTTGTTACTGCTTGCTCTCACATTGGAGGCCACAAATATGCTGGAAACTTGATTATCTACAGCCCAGGTTCAGATGGAAGCATAACAGGCCATTGGTAATATCCGGATCATAACAATTTAAAATTTATCGTATTGGGATAGATGAAGGAATGTGAATATTATGTATTATTCATTGCAGGTATGGCTATGTCACTCCTGACGATGTGCCGGAATTGCTTGATCAGCAAATTGGGAAAGGAGAGATCATTGAACGACTTTGGAGGTTTGTGCGTTTTTGGTTTTGCTTACCCCCTTCTGATGAAAATTTCACTGAAACTGAAGCGTCTGTCATAGTTTTCGATTGCTGATTATTTCTAGTGTTGTATGATAGAGTATTGATATAGAGTTGCATTAACATCGAGGAACCAAATCAAACTACCTTTTTTCGTTGATAAACCAAACCAGAGGTGGTTTAGGGAACGTGGGATGGGGGATGGGATCAAGAAGGCACTTTACGAGATGGAGAAAGCAAAACAGATCTAGCGAATTTGATATAACGGCATTACCCTGTATATGTTTCTGATTTGTAATGTTCTTCTGATTAATTGTTGTCAAATTGTTTATTAAGCTTGATCATACCTGTTCTTACTCAATAGCTATTGACGAAACTTAGAGTTGAATCTTTAAATAATTGAACACGAAATTCAATTTCATTCCTTACAGAGGCCAAATGGGAGTATCTTCTGATGAAGCTGAAAAAATTAATGACCCGAAGCTTTCAAATGGAGGAGAAAGTAAGAAAATCCTGGAGAAGCCCCAAGAAAACAGCAATCAGATTCAGAAACATGAGAACTTTTCAGGCTGTTGCCAAGGTGCTAATAGTAATGGATTTACATGCTGCAAAGAAGTAAGTTTGGAGCAGAACAATGGAAGTGAGGAAAAGAAGCTGAAAGAAACCAGAGAGTCGTGTGCCAGGAAGGATGCCTTAGGGAAGCTGTCAAGCTTGATTTGGAACTGGGAGCAAAGCGATGTTCTTGCAGCTGCTGCCGTGGTTGGAGCAGTGGCAACGGTGGTCGTGGCCTATAGCTTTTATAGAAGGTCAGGCTGAAATATAATCTAATCCATGTCGGGTTCTGCCACGGGTGTGGAGGCCCTATATTTTTTTTTCTTTGTAGAAAGATGTTTGTCAATTAAATAAGCTCTTATATGAAAGGAGAATATGGTAGCTACACTATACATTCGTTTTTGGAGGGTGGCATGATTTCCCGAAGCTAAGCTGTCTATAATTACAAAAATATTCACTATTCATTTCCGTTGTTGATTGCTTACACAACTGATTTGGTGTTCCAATATACTGTTGAATGGTTTTATCTTGATAGTGGGATTTGTTATGAGACTGCTTTGATGTGGTGTTTTCTAAGCTCTTGAGATTGTTATCGATTTGCCTGCAGGATTTTTAATTCAACCGTCGATTTTGTCAAAATTTATGATAATTTTTGTCAAATAAGTCTAAATTTCAAAAAAGAGAAAAAGGCGGCGTTGTTCTCGTAGATAGCAAGGCTCAGAGGTTGGTCGAGATCATCGTCCACTGCTGATCTTTGCAAGCATCTCCTCCACCAGCCTCAATATTGTTGTACTCATCCCATCAACTTTTTCTCCTCCCGCATCAATATCCTGTCTCTGCTCTTTAGCCATCCACGTCCCATCCATGCTCAGCTGAAGCAGTTTGGGCATTGCTTTCTCTCAGTATCAATCCTCTGTACTTCTCTCTGCAGCTCTGGCATATAAGCAGAAAGATACTTGCTGCGTGCTCCTTGCATTTCATCGATTCCTCTTCAATGGTCTCAACCAGCCCCCAGATTGTGTCGCACGTACCTGCAGTTTCCTTGAGCGCAGTCTTCGATGAAGAAACAATGTCGTTGTTCGCTCCCTAAATCCGCCATGGGCCTTGCGGCCAAGCCGGGGATTTGCTCACATACGAGATTGGTGGGTGCGGGCGTGCCACTACTAGATGCCGCTAGTAGACGGGATTTGAATGATTGAGGTTGCGCTTGAGATTGACTTCAAACCAAGAGATTGTGCCATTGAGTGGGAGTAGCTCAAATCAAGGTTCTTTCTTTGCCTTAAAAATAAGGACTTTACTTATATGGAGAAATGTAACAATATGTAAATGACAAGGTTGCTCGGAAATGTAAATGACAGAGGAAAGTGACTAATATTGCAGATTGCTTGTAATTTAAATGACTGAAAATGAGTTGTACATGAAAACGACAAAGGAGATCGATACTACAAGTGAGCAACAAAGCTAATAAACTAGACAAAAGATGGCTTTTGTGAGGGTTGATCCTGAAAATGATGAAGGCTTGGGGCTGACTACAGCTTCGTATGCAAATCTGGCTTGAGCAGAGTTTGTGTATTTGTTTGGTTGATTGAGTGTCCATAATCCTTGTGCTTGTGCTCCTTTATATAGAGGTCTAGAAGAAACCCCCTTGTTGAGGACATTGCATCTTTGTACTTGCCCGAAAGAAGCTTGGGCAGCTTGCATTTCATTGCTTTGGCAGCTTGCATTGCATTTGCCAACTTGCATGTAGAAATAATATTAAAAAGGGAACTTGCATTTCCACCACATGCTTTCATCACATGTTTTCCCACTTGTAATAAACTAACATTTAAAAGAAGCAAGTTGGCTCTTTCACATGTTCCTTGTCCGAAAGCTCTCATGGTGCATTCTCATCCACTTGCATGAAAAAACATGCACTTATCTTGATTAAACAACTCTCTTGGCAAACCTCCACCACCAAAACAAATGGGAGAAACAATATTATAGTGCCAACCTATCCCACTTGATAGCTAAATATCTTTCAAGTTAGTCTTCTTGCTCATTAATCCTCCAAATGCCATATTTTACCCAAATTGCCCAAATAAGTAAAAATGAGTATATTTTAGGTGCAAACAATCGTCAAGTAGCGCAATTGCCTCCTCAACTAGTTGGCTTGATTTTTCCAAGCCGTGGATTATTTGTAACAACGAAAACCCTACGCCCGAAGAGACGGAGACGGAATTGTCTGATGGCAGGTCGAGAGGTTGTGTAGTGTGGCTGTGCTGTCGAGTCTGGCTGGCACACTGATGCCTCTAGAATAGTCTGATCGAGAAATTCAACTATTAGTTGGATGCCGCCGTGTGATCCAATTGGTAGCTTGTTTCCCTTGCAAGACGATAGGATAAAAAAAAGCTGCTATCTTGAGTTCGATCATCGTCTTGCTTTCGCAGCTAAATTGATCCTTATTTTGAGCATGTAAATTACTTATTTTACGACATTGATCGTTTTGATGTAAAGCTACGAATGTTCACAAAGTAAAGATGGTCATTTAGTTAGACTGTTGGAGCTTAATTCTTCTGCATCTTTTGTTAAGATAGGTTGTTGGAGATGAGGTCTCTTCCCGTTAATACTCTCTAGACTGACTCCAACAGTTGGAACCTGCTTTGCACCGAAGATTCTTATAACGCTGTCGTGACGTCCATCAGCAGCCGCAGTTGAACCTACCTGCGCACCACCCTTAAAACTACAAAAGAAAGGAAATTGCATCGTAAAGCAGTTATACAATTTTTTTTTTATTTTTTAAATTTGATGGTAACATTTATACAAATTAAATTGTGGGAAGAATAGCACTCACGCGTTATCGACACGGCAGTGACACCATTGGCCCAAGCAAAATATTTAAAAGGGCCTCCTACACTGGGGAATCTTGGGAAAGATTGACTTTGGTTATTTGAAAGTCAAGCTGCACTTCTACAGGCTGCAATGGATGCCAGCAGCTCCGCCCATGGAGCTGCCTCTTCGTCTTCCTCGCGGAGCTCAAACCGCAGGAAGTACGAGGTGTTCCTGAGCTTTAGAGGTGAAGACACCCGCAACACCTTCACAGACCACCTCTTCACTGCGTTATGCAATTCCGGAATTAACACGTTTATAGACAACCAGCTCACAACGGGGAAAACCATACAGAGTGAACTTGACCAAGAAATCGAAGGGTCAAGAATCGCCGTCATCGTCTTCTCGAAGGGGTACGCGGAGTCCCGGTGGTGCCTGAGGGAGCTGTCGAAGATCATGAGGTGCCTAAAAGAACAAGAGGGGAAAATAGTCTGTCCAATATTCTACGACGTTGATCCTTTTCAAGTCAGGAAACAGAAGGATAGTTTTGGGGAAGCATTTCAGAAGCATGAAAGGGATGAAGATCCAAATGAGGTCAAGCAGTGGAGAGAGGATCTTAAGGCTTCTGCAGATTTGGGCGGCTGGAATCTCAAAACCACGGCCGACGGGTATACTTTTTTGTTTACTTCAAATTTCATATCACCATATTTCACTAATCAACCAAAATTAAGATATTATAATTCAGGCATTGAATCTGATTTTATATGTAATGAGAAAAATTGGTTCGTTAGTCCCTAAACTATGATAAAGCTGTAATTTTGGTCCCTACATAAAAATTTATTACAATTTGTATATGAATTTTATAAAAGGTAGAGCATTTTCATAAGAATTTTCGTCGAAATTAAGGAAGTGAAACGTAGGGTACGTGCTTTGTTTTTTATGGGTGTGTGAAGGATAAATGCTCCACACTTTATCAAATTAAAATACCAATTGTAATGGATTCTTAATTATATTACTTAAAGCTACAATTGCATAATAGTCCAATCACCAATGATCTAATGTATTCACAGTATAATAAAAGATTAGATACGTGGTTGAATTGAGCTCAATTAATCCAGTTTATTCAAATCTGTTTCAATATGTAAATATCTAGTCATTATGAATAAGGCATTTAGTATGGCTCTCGTAATTTGGAATTTCAACTCGCAGGCGTGAAGGAGTGTTTATCGAGAACATTGTTGGGGAAGTCAAGGGACTACTGAAAACCACAAACTTAAAAGAAGCCAAGCACTCAGTTGGAATGGCTCTTCGCGTGCAAGAATTCGGTACTGAATACTTAGACGTTGGAGGTTCACCTGATGTTCAAATAATTGGAATTTGGGGTATGGGCGGTATAGGTAAAACAACGCTTGCCAAAGCCGTTTGTAGCAATTATCAGCAGAGTTTTAGTCGTCCATGTTACCTTGAAGATGTGAGGAGTAAAAAGAAAGAGATGGTTAGTCTGCAAGAACAACTTCTTCGAGATATTTTAAAACAGCCTGACATTAAGGTAAGCAGTGTTGTCGAAGGGACCAAGGAGATAGAGAAAATACTTGGAAGCATGAAGGTACTCATCGTAGTTGATGACATAGATGATGCAGACCAATTAGATGAGTTGGCAATAGAACACAGATCGTTTGGTCCAGGGAGCAGAATTATTATAACAACAAGAGATGAACAAGTGCTAAATATAAAAAAGGTGGATAAGAAATATAAGGCACAAACAATGACAGAGAAAGAAGCTCTTGAGCTCCTTAGTTGGCATGCCTTTGAAAATGATTATCCCGATAAAGAATATATTGAATTGGCAAGAGATATTGTTGATTATTGTGGAGGATTGCCCCTAGCTCTGAAAGTTGTTGGTCGTTTGTTGGCTACGAAAAAGAGTAAAACCATATGGGAAAGTACATTGGATAAATTGAGAAATATTCCAGATGGAAAAATTCATGAAACGCTTAAATTAAGCTATGATGGGCTATATGATGATCATGTGAAGGGTGTTTTCCTTGACATATCTAATTTCTTTGTTGGATGGAGTTTAAGTTTTGTCGAGGCAATATTGGATGGTTGTAGTCGCTTTTCTGTAAAAGCAGAAATTGACACACTTCGCGATCGATGTCTCTTATATATTGAAGATGACAAATTCAGGATGCATGATTTGATTCGAGATATGGGAAGAGAAATTGTGCGGGTAGAATCTCCTGTGAAACTGGAAAAACGTAGTCGATTGTGGCATAGTGAAGATGCAAAAAGCGTGCTAAGGAACAAATCGGTAAGTACTTTTGCAATAAAAAAATGTTATGTTAAGTACATGTAAAGAAAGAGAAGTATATACGCATATCTGCATATATATAATGTATGCCGTACATAGTAAATTTGAAGAAAAAGAAGAAAAGAAAAGGCTTTCATCCACTGTAAATTGAAAGAGAAAATACATAATTATGTTGTATGCCCTACCTTTCTAGTAGTTCATTCATCCAATTCACGGCTCTGCTTTGTGTGAATATTATCCTTTTCTTGTTTTTTTTTTTTTGTGTTTTTCTTACAGGGAACAGAAGCAGTTGAAGGACTAGTCTTAGTTTTGCTAGATGACGAGGAAAGCTTCAGTACAAAAGCGTTTAAGAAGATGCGGCGTCTGAAATTTCTCATGCTATACAATGTAAAGCTGACTGGAAGCTACAAACATCTTTCCAAGGAGTTAAGATCGTTGAATTGGCATGGATTTCCTCTTGAAGCCATACCAGCAGATTTTGATCAACGAAACCTAGTTTATTTAAGCTTGAGCAACAACAATATCGTACGAGTTTGGGAGGATTCGGACCTGGTACGATATAATTATCAATGTCCTTGTAAATATGAACATCAGTCATCGTCATGCATTCTCTCTTTTATTTATTTGGATTTTTATTATTGTTTTCTCTTTTTGAGTAACAGTTGCCTAAGAAGTTGAAGTATCTCCATCTTAGAGACTGCCATAACTTGACTGAATTACCAGACTTTTCAAAACTCCCACATCTCCTCAGATTGACCAACAGTGGCTGTAAGGGTTTGTGTAAGGGTTACCACTTTTTAGCACAACTGAAGATGATTGAGGCATTAGATCTCAGGGACTGCTATATAACAGATGGTGCCGTTCTCGAAATAATTGGGAGTCTATCTTCATTAATAGTTTTAGATCTAGGTGGGAATGGTTTTAATAGGCTACCCATTCTCAGTGGCCTTTCTCAGCTTCAGTTTTTAATTCTAGATCATTGCACAAACCTTCAGGCAATCCCAGATTTGCCGAACAGTTTGCGTGTACTGAAAGCGAATTACTGCACTGCACTGGAAATAATGTCCGACTTTTCAGAGATGTTGAAATTGAGGAAATTGAAACTAAAAGACTGCCGCAAACTCAAAGATATTCCAAAATTGAAGAACTCGTTGGACTACATGGTTTCCATAATTTCCATTCATATGGAAAGGTGTACCAGTCTCACTGATATGTTTAAGGAGAACCTCCAAACGGTATGGGACTCTCTCTCTATCTCTGCTTTTTGTATTGTTGCTTATACTAACTTTGCACCCCATGTTGTAGAAAAATGAATTTGGTGGAATTTTTCTCTCTGGAAATGATATTCCTAACCGGTTAGCCTATGTTGCTGGAGAGGATGAATTTGTCAAATTTGAAGTGCCGCCAAGTATTGATTATATAGGCGGGTTGGCTTTGGGCATCGTTTATTATTCGGACAACTCCAACTGTACTGGGACTCTAGCCATTCATGTTTGTAATCGTACCCAGCGAACTCAATTTTGCATCTGGAAAATGAAGGCCACCGTAACTGCTTCCCATGAATATTATCTTTGGTTGGGAAATCTTTCAAACAAGAAGCTCAATCTGAAAGGCGGCGACATAGTTCTTGTAAAAGCAAAATTTTATGGAGATAATAGAATTAAGGTGAACAAAACAGGAGTGGATAGGTAAAATGGGATTTGTCTGATGGTAATTGGGACGACTATATGACTATGCCATATGAGTTTGATGAGGACACTGAGGACGATACACTGTTGAGCTATCGCCATGTTTTCCTCTGCTACAAGACCCCCGAGGCCTGGCCAAGGCACATCGAAGGCTCTGAGTCCGATCCACTCCCTAAGTTCTTAGCATCCGCTCTCAAAGCTCGCGAGAACGACATCACCATTGAGGTCCATTTTCCAGCTCAATTCGTCGGCCTTTTTTATTGTTTTTTCTTACCGTTTCTTATTTCCTAGAGCTACTGAGTTCTAGTGTTGAGCTGAGTTGACTCCGTTACCCACTTTTTTCTTGGTTTTTGATAGACGATGCTGACAATAATTGAAGGACACGAAGGAACTGAGCTTTCCGACGGTGATGTGTTGATTTTCCCACAAATGATCAAATACAGGTAAATTCGCGTTGATTTCTTTAGGTTTTTGTTCTGTAGTTGCTTTAATTTTTATCCGAATTTATAGGATTTAGATAATTAACCAGTGAGTGGTTAATTTTAATATGATTCATAACGATGAATTGAAACCGCATTTGAGTATTTCTTAACAATACAACAGTAATAAGAATTGGTATATTAAGCAAGCTTGAGAGGTAAGGAAGAGAACAACAATGTCGCACTGGAGTAATTTGAAGCAATAACTTATAACTATTCAAGATGGCACATAAAAGCGTAACTTGGTGGATGAAAAAAGTTCAAATGGTGGTTTGATTATGGAATACTGAGAGTGTTGTCTTACCTATAGCTACATTGAAGAGTACCATGTAAAATTGCTTACGACGGAGAGACTAAAACATGAGCCGACCCACGTTCCCACCCAGACGTTAACAATTCTCTATTTAAGCAGATAAACAATCAAAACATACTGATGTGCCAACAAAATGCTACATATGCTACATTAGTAAGAATACTCCACTTGAGACAAAATCTAGAGTTGTTATTGGCATTTAGAAAACTAAGTTGTAATACCGTTATGCGAAAACCACCCAAGTGCTATTCAAAAATTGTTATATACTATTAAACCTAAGTCGTATAGTATTGAAACGAATTATTTCCTTACTACAGCCAACACTTCCAATATCAAAAGAGAAATAAATAACAATATACGACGCATTAGTAGAAAAGTGCCACATTACATACCATCAAATGACAACAACAAACTCCTGATATCAACTGCTGGAAGAAAAACTTTGCCTGATGCAAAACAACAATTAAATCGAAAAAGTATGTAAGTTTTAGTTATATTATGACCGACTGTGTATGTAAAAATGCTTCAGACCTAACTTTCCCTATCTGAAACTAAACGAAAATCGAGATGGATTCCATTTCAGGGGACATTCAGAGATCCCATATTTGAGACTCTACACTAAAATCATTTCCAATGAAATTTTCTCTGCATTTGAAACTACTTTATCTTATCCTTGCTAAATCTGCCAGCACTGCATATTCTCTCGAAGAGTTCTCACCCAGCCGTGTACTCCATCACAATGGCTAGATGAGGTGGTGTGAGCAGAACCAGCAATAAAGACACCGCACTACTCTCCAGTCTTAAACACAAACCTCTTTATCAATTATCACAAATAAGCCACTCTAAAGACTATTTCCACTTCACAGTAAAAACAAAGTGCTGGAAAGCTCATATTTTAGCAGAGTTGTTTTGACAACAATTCTGCAAGTGGTGGATTGCCTCGGTGGGTAAAGCGTTTCTCTTTGTCCTACTGCATCCTGGGCTCAAAGTTCTAACCATCCCCCGTACCAGTTTAAGCACACCAAAGGCCAAATTTAGCATATTTTGTCTTCATCCACCCAACCTCAGCAGATACTTATACAAAATTCAAACAGAACTTGCCAAATTCATTCTTAAAATACAAAATGAAAATAGTTTATGATCACTGACCTCTTTGAATCAAACGATATTCGGATGCAGTGATCTGTGGTTCATGATTTCCCTTTGAACATGTTCATCTATCTGCATCACCAAAAAAAAAAAAATATTTTTAATAAGATTGGGTTTGGATCTATCTTAGTCTGCTTTCTGATGTTAACATGTAAGAGAATCATGTAGTAGCCTTTTTAGCTTCTTATTGTTATGATGTCCTCCTCGACTCCTCTCCCGAACAGTAAATTCACATCCAAGAGTAAAGAATGAATTGAAAATTATTTGTTACCTTTTGAATAGGAAGTGTCACATCCCAAACCGGCTCCGCCGTAGCACGATATTATCCACTTTGGGCCACGCCCTAACGGTTTTGTTTTTGGGTTTCGGCACGAGAACTTCCCAGGGGTCACCCATCCTATGACCGTTCTCGCCCAAACTCACTTAACTACATAGTTCTCATGGGATCCGTAGCCAGTGAGTCCTCAAAATGCCTCATGCTAAAGGAGGTGAACATGTACATATAAGACACATCACCCCCTTTCCGTTAGTCGATGTGAGATGTTATAGGAATGATGTAGCAGCCCTTGACAAATCAACACATACCTCTAGCTCGTACGGTCGTACCCTTCCCATCAACCCTATTTTCTCTCACTGTGCAAACCCTAAACTCGATGTCACCCTCTGCCTCTCTGCCTCTCTGCCTCTCTGCACGATCTCCTTGACGAGCCCCTTACCAAATTGTAGAACACAAACGCCCCAAATGGTGGCCGTTAGACTATGATTGAAGGGGGCACAAAAGTCATTTGATATTTTGTTGAAACCCAGCCCAAAACGCTTGAGAGCAGCACCCTGGGCCCAAATGCAGTAGCACAACCCAGTTGTTAAGCACGGCCCACACTAACATACACAATGGCAAACCGTAAATAATTCATAATTGAGGGCCCATTCCATAACCAACATGAGTTTACTGACCTAAATAGATAATTAGATATGAGTTAGCTTCTGAAATTAGTTCTAGAAATTGAATTTAATGGCTTAGTTTACGACTAATTCCTTGCCTACAAATCCTTTATTGTGATTCTGAGGTTGTTTTTGTTTGTTGATCAAAGGGGCTTGAAAGAGTCGGATGTGGACAGCTTTGTTGATGATGTCCTTGTGAATCACAAACCATGGGCTTCCGAAGTGCAAGAGTCGTTGACTGGCTCCCATGTATTTGTATGTGCACATGGTAGTCGAGATGAATGGAATCGTGATAGTGCACGTGTTCTCATTGATAAGTTCGAAGAGGAGGCTGAGCTGCGAGGATTGACGAATCAGGTATTTGTTACTGCTTGCTATCACACTGGAGGCCACGGAAACTTGATTATCTACAGCCCAGGTTCAGATGGAAGCATATCAGGCCATCGGTAACATCCGGATCATACCAATTTAAAATTTTGTCGTATTGCGATCGATGAAGGAGTTTGAATATTATGTATTATTAATTGCAGGTATGGCTACGTCACTCCTGATGATGTGCCGAAATTGCTTGATCAGCATATTAGGAAGG
Source organism: Malus fusca (assembly GCA_035220775.1). Taxonomy (NCBI): domain Eukaryota; kingdom Viridiplantae; phylum Streptophyta; class Magnoliopsida; order Rosales; family Rosaceae; genus Malus; species Malus fusca. The sequence continues at coordinate 1,386,588 of CM069067.1, read as the reverse complement.
GAGAGATCATACAACGACTTTGGAGGTTTGTGTATTTTTGGTTTTACCTACTGTTTTGGATGAAATATTCACCAGACGGAAGCTTGTGTTGTCATATTTTTCAATTGCTGATTATTTCTAGTCTTGTATGATAGATTTATTGATATAGAGTTATATTAACATGGATGAACTTTTTGTGGAGAAAGCACAAAAGAATTGGATACAACTGCATTACCCTGTATATGTTTCTGATTTGTAATGTTGTTGTGATTTGTTTATTAAGCTAGATCATACCTGTTCTTACTCAATTGCTATTGACGAAACTTAAGAGTTGAATCTTTAAATAGCTGAACACGAAATTTAATTTCATTCCTTATAGGGGCCAAATCAGAGCATCTTCTGATGAAGCTGAAGAAATTAATGACCGGGAGCTTCCAAATTGAGAAGAAAATGAGAAAATCAAGTTGGCCTATAGCTTTTACTGAAGGTCAGGCTGAAACATACTCTAATCCATGTCGGGTTTTGCCATGGGTGTCGAGGCCCTATTTTCTTTTTCATTTTTTCTTTGTAGAAAGATGTTATAACGTCAATTAAATAATCCTCCGAACCATGCTCTTATATGAACGGAGAAATGTAATAAATTGTAGAATGGTTTTATCTTGATTGGGATTTCTTATGAGATTGCTTGTAAATGTTGATGTGGTGTGTTCTAAGCTCCTGTGATTGTTTTCAATTTGCCTGCTGGACTTATAATTCAACCGTCAATTTTGTCAAAATTTATGGTAATTTTCGTGAAAGAAATCTCAATTTTGTTGTTTATGAATTTCGAAAGAGAGAACGGCATTGTTGTCCTTGTTGTTTGTTCAATAAACGAGATAAATAATTATGTGCTAACATCTTTATCTGCTTGAACTATTTTTCAGTTATACAACATTGTAGTCACGAATTTTACTTTCGTTCTAGAATCGTTTTTCTTATTTTTTTTTCTTATTGTGGTTCTCAAACTCAATCCCATGTGGTAATTCAATTATATCCGTTAACTCAATTTATTTTTCTGTTGCAAATGGCCCTTTACAATAGACCATAGTGGTGGAAATGAGTTAAGCTATTGCATGACGACGTGAGTTCAAACCCCGTCGATGGCTAATCTAACATTTAATCTAACAAAATCTATTTTTTAACAAAACAAAACAAAAATTAATTTTCTGTTAAGTCGACGAAAAGGATATAAAAAAATAGTCATGCTATAGCGAGTTTGAAGATCATGTAAAACAAATAAAATGTTTAAAAACGAAAATGAAGATAAATGACAAATTCAGGGAACATCGATGTGATTAACCCTATTTATTTTCTATATGTACAAAATATTAAAGGCATTTCTATGACACTTATGTAGACAAAATTTTACTTGCTCTATGTGCTGATTTGTTCACTTTACCACCTAAACTTTTATTAGGTGTCTCACTTTACCTTATTCTTTTAACTTTGTTAGCATGAAAGGGATGAAGATCCCGACCCCTTCCCTACAACCCAAACCCCCCACCCACCCAACCCCCACCCGACATCCTCACGGGCTCTGCAGTCCTCGACGACGCGTTATTTCCCATCACGGACGGTGCCGACGCCGCAGCCTCGTCAGCGTATAGGAGTGTGAACTGATGTAGAGGACTGGGTTATTGGGGATGACTGCCAAAAAAAAAAAAAAAAAATCCTTCACCAAGCTGCCCATATCCTCTTTTCAAAATTTTGAGCAAGGGATTTGGAGTTGCTGGATTTTGTTTCAAGCCATTGTGTGTGGGAATTGCAGGGATTTGCACAGGGTGTTGGTGCGGGGGAGGGTGGAGGAAGGGTGCAGGAAGCAAGGGCGGAGCTAGGATTTTTTTCTTGGGTGGGCTAGCTAAAAATAGTACCATAAAATCATATGTTTATTTTTTTGCTTATATAGAATTATACAATAATCAATATAAAAGAACAACAACATAATATAAACTATTCTCAAAATCATAACCCTAACCGATAAATTCAAGGACCATATAAATAATTAACCTACTAATTAAATTAAGAATAAGTAAATAAAGAGATTAAGAACTTACCAAAGGTGACATTCATTGAAAATTTGCAACGGAAAGTAAGGAATTGCGGAGATAGGGATTTAATTGTGGATTTAAATAAATTAATTTTCTTTTCTTGAGTAAGAAGCATAAAGGCTAAATTACATAAGAGTAAATGGTCTTTTTCTTTAAAGAATAGGATAAAGGGGGATTGGAGATAGAACTAATTTATAACTTTTAGCATAAAACACATTATTTACTACCTATCCTCTACTAAATATACATTAAATAATAATATGTATTGAAATTGAGTAGGCTATAAGCATGAGTTTACAAAAGAATAGATCTGTTCACAAATCTATTTTTACTTCTAACACAACCTTATTAATATTTTGTCAGTGATCATCTTCAATTCATTCAATCCGAACAACAGACAATTGAGAGGTGTGTAAGAAGTAAAAATGAGTGTCTGGATATCACTACCCTTACAGAAAAACTCCATGGGCTATAGCCCACCTTAGCCTTGTGGGTGGCTACGCCATTGGCAGGAAGGGAGTAAGGGTTGAAGATGAGCGGTTGGGGGGGTGGTGGTCGGGGTGGATTGGCAGGGGTGTGGTCTTGTGGCTGCGGCTGGGTGGTGAAGGGGGATGAGTGGGGAAGACGATTTCTGGGCTTTTTTTTTATTTTTTATTTAAGGGTAAATATTATAATATTTTAAAGCATAAAAATTATTTTTTTTTGCCACGTGGCACAAATGTGGCAGCCACGTCAGCTTTTAACGGATCAATGGATGGAAAATGTAACAGATGTATTATATTGAAATGAAATAGTACTTGAGGTATGAAAGTGAAATGTTTTAAAGATGTTGTAAGGAATTGAAATCGATCACAAACCTGAAATTGATAAAGTGTAATTTACCCAATAAATTAATGTAAGAAACAAGACTTCTAGAAGTTGTCCACGTTGGACCAAGGCTGACGGCTTAGTCAACGAAGTGACCGGCCTGTTTCTTGACAGAATGTGAAACTACTTTGTCTCATCCTCGCTAAATCTGCCAGCACTGCATATTCTTTCGAAGAGTTCTCACTCAGCCGTGTACTCCATCACAATGGCTAGATGAGGTGGTGTGAGCAGAACCGGCAAGAAAGACATCGCACTACTCTCAAGTCTTAAACACAAACCTCTATCAATTATCCCAAATAAGCCAGTCTAAAGACTATTTCCACTTCACATTAGAAACAAAGTGTAGGAAGTATAGCTCATATTTTTAGCAGAGTTATTTTGACAACAATTCTGCAAGTGGTGGATTGCCCCTGTGGGTAGGGCATTTCTCTTAGTCCTACTGCATCCCAGGCTCAAAGTCTAACCATCCCCCGTACCAGTTTAAGCACACCAAAGGCCAAATTTAGTGTGTTCTGTCTTCATCCACCCACCCTCAGCAGATACTTATACAAAATTCAAACAGAACTTGCCAAATTCATTCTTAAAATACAAAATGAAAATAGTTTATGATCACTGACCTCTTTGAATCAAACGATACTCGGATGCAGTGATCTGTGGTTCATGATTTCCCTTTGAACATGTTCATCTATCTGCATCACCAAAAAGAAAAACATTTTAAAGAAAATACAAAGTTTAAAGGATGAGAAATAAAGAAAATTCAGAAAAATGGAAGATATAAGAGTCGAAGGAGACAAAACCAAAACATCCAAGACTCACCCACCAAGATCATCAAGACATCCAAGACTCAGCCACCACCCAGCTAGGTAGCAAACACACACCTAAAGGCTAAAAAGGTATGCATAAATCAAGTGACAAATAAACAAAGGTATGCATAAATCATTTTATTAGTCTGCTTTCCCATGTTAACATGTAAGAGAATCATGTAGTAGCCTTTTTAGCCTCTTATTGTTATGATGTCCTCCTCGACTCCTTTCCCGAACAGTAAATTCACATCCAACAGTAAAAAATGAATTGAAAATTATTTGTTACCTTTTGAATAGGAAGGATACAGCAGCCCCTGCATCTTTTGGAGCTTAATTCTTCTGCAACTCGATGTCACCATCTGCCTCTCTGCCTCTCTGCACGATCCTCTTCACGAGCCCCCCCCACCGAATTGCAGAACACAAACGCCCCAAATGGTGGCCGTTGGATTAGGACTGAAAGGGGCAAAAGAGTCATTTGATCTTTCGGTGAAACCCAGCCCAAAACTCGTGAGAGCTGCACCCTGGGCCCAAATGCAGCAGCCCAACCCTGCTGTTAAGCACGGTCCACACTAACACACACAATGGTAAACCGTAATTAATTCATAATCGAGGGCCCATTCCATAACCAACATGAATTTACTGACCTAAATAGATAATTAGATATGTGTTAGCTTTTATAATTAGTTCTAGAAATTGAATTTAATGGCTCAGTTTACGACTAATTCCTTGCCTGTAAATCCCTTTTTGTGATTGTGAGGTTGTTTTTGTTTGTTGATCAAAGGGGCTTGAAAGAGTCGGATGTGAACAGCTTTGTTGAAGATGTCCTTGTGAATCACAAACCATGGGCTTCCGGAGTGCAAGAGCCGTTGACTGGCTCCCATGTATTTGTATGTGCAACTACTGGTCGACATGAAGGCCATCGTGTTTGGGCACGTAAACTCATTGATAAGTTCAAAGAGGAGGCTGAGCTGCGAGGATTGACGAATCAGGTATTTGTTACTGCTTGCTACCACATTGGAGGCCACAATTATGCTGGAACACTCACAATCTACAGCCCGGATTCATATGGAAGCATAAGAAAACATAGGTACTATCCAGATCATAACAATTTAAAATTTATCGTATTGGGATTGATGAAGGAGTTTGAATATTATGTATTATTAATTGCAAGTATCGTGACATTTCTCTTGATGATGTGCCGATATTGCTGGGTAAGCATACTGTGATAAGAAAGATTTGGAGGATTGTACGTTTTTGGTTTTGCCTACTGCTTTTGAGGAGATTTTCACTGGACGGAAGCGATGTTCTCGCAGCTGCTGCCGTGGTTGGAGCAGTGGCATTTGGAGCTGTAGACTATAGATTGAAGGTCAGGTTGAAACGCACTCTAATCCTCCTAACCATGCTCTTATATGAAAGGAGAAATCTAATAAACTGTTGAATGGTTTTATCTTGATTGCGATTTCTTATGAGACTGCTTGCTAAATGTTGATGTGGTATGTCCTAAGATCTTGTGATTGTTTTTTATTTGCCTGCTGGACATAATTCAACAGCCAATTCTGTCAAAATTTATGATAGTTTTTGTGAAAGAAATTTCAATTTTGTTGTTTATGAATTTTGAAAGAGAGAAAATGACATTGTTGTCCTCGTTGTTTGTTCAATAAACAAGATAAACGATTATGTGCTAACATCTTAATCTGCTTGAACTATTTTTCAGATACACGGCATTGTTGTCACGAATTTTACCTTCATTCTAGAATAGTTTTTCTTTTTCTCTTAGTGTGGTTCTCAATCTCATGTGGTACTTCAATTATATCTGTTAACTCAATTTATTTTTCTGTTAAATATAGAGGGCAAGCAAGGATTTTGTGAATCCACCTCCTTTTTTATCTTTCCATTTTTTAGGTTTGTGGGATGAATTTTAAGTTTATCATCTCTACTTAACAGAAAAACAGATGAAGTTGACGAAAAGGATTTGGGTTTGATCGTAAAACCAATGATTACAAGTTGGTCTTAATTCTTGTATGCGACGATACAAGAACGGGGACGACATCTTCCCATGTGAAGGTCGTACTATATAGCTTGCGTTCTAATTCATGGAGATAATTAGATCACTCTTCTCCGTTTGATGTAATTTGGTATTGGGATTACCCTTACTCTAGTGGAACTGACACTACGTCAATGGGAATTCAAACTGCATGGTCACTAACGACACTGATACTCACAGTGCAATTCTTTCTTTCGACATGGCTGATGAAGTGTTCCGATTGATTTGTTTTCCAAAGTTACCGGAATTTTTACCGGACGGCGGTACACATTTCAATATCCATGCATGGAACGATGATTCTCTTTCCGTGGTTGTTCAGCCAAAGTCTTACCTGACAAAACTTGTGAAGTACGGATCTTGCAAGACTACGCTGACGATGAATCTTGGACTAAGCTAATCACGATAGGCCCAATTGAAGGCATTGCAAGGTCATTGGAGCTATTGGGATTTTGGCGAAGTGGAGAATTTCTTTTCAAATGTGACAAAGAAGAAATTATGATCTCGTACAACCCAAATTCCCAGAAGATTATTCAGAAATTCCGAGTTTGTGGATCGGTGCGAGCTTATTATTCAGAGAGCTTGGTTTCAATCATAGGGGATCGACAGGACAACCAAAATATGTTGTTTGATATGGTTAAGGAAAGTGATGATCCAACTCTTCAACAATCCACATCTTCGTAATGATCATTTAGAGTGTTTAAATTATTGACTCGTTATTTTTTATACATTTTTGTTGTTAGGTCGCCTAATCACCAATTCCTTCTATTGTTTCGATGATAATATTTGCCTTTACATTTTATTTCCAGCGGGATTCTTGCTTGATATTTCTAAGTACATGGTATGGTTCTTGCTTATCGGGACCAAAATATTAGCATGTCTTTTTGTCTTTTAATGAATACAACCATGTATTTAAAATAAAGAGTAGTAGATCTGAACTAGGAGACGGCAACTTTTTCGGTGTGCTGGGAAATAACTCGGTACATCAAGTGTCATCATACAAGTTGTTAAATTTTTTATTTTTTTTTCAAGTATCCAACTGCTTGTGTGATAACACTTGGTGTACTGAGATATATTTTTAGCACACTGAAAAATCTCTCCATTATGTCATAATAATTTGATATCAAACTCGTGTAAGACCTCTCACATGTCTCTTTGCCTTAACCTTTGTACTTTAGTCCATTTCCCTCCAACCTGATATGTAAGTCACACATCCTTATTGTCTATGTCATATTTGTCACATTCAAGTTTCAGAAACGCCAAACTAATGTGTTTTACTTTCTAATAAGACATTGGTAATTCAATTAATAGACATTCTATTAATGTATATATCAAATTTGATTAAAACAATGTGTTTATTTCATGGAGTTTTGACTCAATAATTTAGTTTAAATTAATTAAAAGATTGCTCAAATATATGACTATTTTTCAATGAGGATTAGTTGAGTTGTAAGGTTTAGGGTTGAGTTCTGTTGCAAGCAATCATTCTTCGTGGACAATCTGTAAAATCAAAAAATGACTAAGAACTCATTTGTAAGTCCTCAAGGAGACCAGTGGTATGCCTTGATCTTGGGATGGAGTAACTTTCCTTTTCCCTAAACTTTTACAAATTATATATATATATATATATATATATATATATATATATATATATATATCAGTTATTTAGTAGCCACTTAGTACTACGATCTAGTAGTATTTCTTTTGACTTGCTAGTGAGGAGAAATTTTTCAGTGTGTTGTGAACATGATCCGGTAGACCAAGTGTCATAATACAATTGTTTGATTTTTATTTTAAAGTTTCCAAGCAATTGTAGTGTTACATCGTGTTTTCGATACATTGAAAAATCTTTTGTAAATGAGAGGTCTTAAATCGGATTCTCGTCAAAGTAAATTTGAACCAAATTATTATGAATGCCTTATTGTGAAGCTTAACCCACTCCCTCCACCACTTAATGTAAATAATATCATATATATATATATAAACTAATTATTTAGTAATTATTTTCTTTATAATATAGTCTAAACTATCTATTAGGCCATCTCCAACCGAAAGAGGGCCAGATGGCTCGTTTTAGCCTTATGGTCATCTAAGAAATTAATATTTTAATGAGCAATGTAGGGCCATATTTCTTACCATCTCCAATTGAGAGGCTAGAGGGCCATAGGCCAAACATATCCCTGCGACAAAAAAACATCTCCAACCGAGGGCCCAAGGGCTATAGTACGAAATGTGAAGAATTGAAATAAAATGAGGTAAGATAGTATGAAATAGTGAAAAATATGTGAGAAATGGTGTAGGAAAAAAAAATTAGAAATTAAAAAAAAAAGGTGGGCTAGACAAAAAAAAAGAAAAAAAAGTTGGCTGTCTTGATCGGGCTGGCTGGCTGGAGATGGCCATCCCGTTGGCCTAATTGGATGGTTTTGGCCTAGTGGGGCCCACAAGCTCTTTGGTTTAACCTTCGGTTGGAAACGATTTTCGAGCTATTTTCAGCCATCTGGCCCTCTAGACCCTTCGATTGGAGATGGCCTTAACGAAACTCTCTTGGTCCATCAAAAGAGAGGGAAAATACCAAATTAACAACTTAAATAAGTTAATAAATTAAAAATTATGTAGAATATAGTAAATTACACACAAAATACTTTTAATTTTTTTCAAAAATCTTATAGGCAAGTAATCATATCAGTTGCTTGTAAATTTTTAGAAACGAAATAATTATTCATAACCATTAGTGAACAGTCTCTTAGCAACACAAAATCATTTGAAGATCGTCAAAAAAAATATAGTGATTATTTCACATTTTCTCTTCTTATAATTTTTGGGAGTTTTAACGAAAAGTCCGCGGTACTGTTTACTTTAAAGAAAAACCACATTTTTACACTAAAAAGTCAAACCTGATACTATTCACTTTACCCTTTATTTTGTCCTTATCGTTAAAACTCAAAGTTTTCAAGCCATTTTCATTAGTTTTCTTATAATTTTTAACGGTTGCTATTATAAATAAGGGAAAAGGAAAGGAAAAAAAAAAAGACAAAGGAAGCACACTATTGTCTGACGGAGACTAGTTTATCTCTGGATCCAGAAGACAAGACGGTAATATTCCACACGCGGAGAAGGCCAATAAATTAATCTCAACTGAACTCTCTTCCCACCCACCCACCGCCACCGTCGCCGCCACCAAATTCCCTAATCTCCCCACCTGGATCCTCTCAGTTTCATCCTCCTCTGCCTTGCTCAACTCTATCTGCTTGCTCTTCTACCGATTTCCTCTCTCCCCAATTCCCAATGATAACTCTAATCCACTCCCACTGATACAGTTCTCATCAGTGGCCATTTTAAAATTGTGGGGTTGTTGGTGGGTGCTTCTGGGATTTTATTCTTTGCCCCCTAAACAAAAGGCACACTCAAGATTTGTAGGATCCTCAACCGTGATTCCGGGGATGGGTCTGTTTTCTGAAACCTACAGTGCCAAGCAAGTCCTTTTATTATAGAAAGTCTTCATCTTTCTCCCTCTTCAATCATACAAAGTCTCCTTACTTTATTAGTTTTTTCCATTTTAATCTAGACCAAAGCGTCCGTCTTTACTTCAAATGTAGTCCTACAAATAAAGGGTACCCTTTGTTTAATTAGTCAGTGTATGTTGTTCTTGTTGTACAAGTTTAGAGAGAGAAAATTATGGGATCTGGTAATGGGGTTTATTCAGTTGGGGATTTCAATTTGGATGCCAAGTGGCTGATAGATCCAAAGCATCTTTTTGTTGGTCCGAGGATTGGGAAAAGCGCGCATGCCAAAGTGTACGAAGGAAAGTAAGTCAAATCTCACTACAACGTCTATGTTTGTTTTGTCTTAGATTCTGAATTTCTGGTCTCTCAAGTTTTGCAATTTATTATTATCTCTTAGATCTTGTTAAACATAAATGCAAAATTAAGTTGGGTTTTGGCAGAACTAATCAAAGATCAAAACTTGCTTTGGTGTTGTGCAATTGTGGTGTTTATGATGCCGAATATGTGTTTTTCGTGTCGAGTTACAACGATGATGTTCTGTTCTGTTGTGTTCTTAAATCTGTTTGTTTGTTGTGTTTTGTTTGTTCTAGATATAAGAATCAAAATGTTGCTGTAAAAATTGTTCATAGAGGAGAAACCCCAGAGCAGATTGCCAAGAGAGAAGCGCGGTTTGCGAGGGAAGTGGCAATGATGTCGAAAGTGCAGCACAAAAACTTAGTGAAGGTTGTTGTCTAGTTTTCGATAAGTAATTGTGATTACTAAATAGGTGTATTTGCGATATCTGATGGGGGATTTTTAACTTTGTATTACCAGTTCATTGGTGCCTGCAAAAGAACCTGTCATGGTCATGGTGACTGAGCTTCTTCTAGGCGGAACTTTGCGCAAATACTTGTTCAGTATGCGGCCAAAAGTGCTTGGACATAGGGGTGGATTTTTTTGCCAAATTGTCGTGCCAACCGAATTGTCAACCGTGCCATACTGATTTTGTGCCAAATTTTTTGTACCAATCGGTAATGGTACGGTATTGTACCGTACCGAAACTTCAAGGTACGGTATTGGTAATAGATACCATTACCACGGTATTACCGTACCATACCGAAAATACAATATAATTTATAATTTATAAATTATATAATAGATAATTATATAACACATATTTAAATATTCCAATAATTTGAAAATAAAACCCTACTTATATTAGTATTGTTGTTGGTGACTTTGATCTCTTAAAATTGTGGAAATCAAACACAAAAGAGTTCCTAATTCTTTCACAAAATAGCCAAAATATCTTTGTAACCCCCACTTCTACTGTTGCTAGTGAAAATGCATTTAGCCTAGGGAGGAGGGTTGTGGACCCTTTTAGGGTATCCTTGACTCCTAAAATAATGGAGGCAATAGTGCGTACTAGTGGTTGACTTAGGGCAGATGAAGTAAACTTCTACAAGGAACCAACGGAATATATGCTTCAATTTTACAAGGAAATGGAAGAAGAAAAAACAAGAAATATATGCTTTAATTTTTTTAGTAAATTTGTTATTAAATGGTTTTCAACTTTAATTCTTCTTGCTACTAATTAATATGTTTTCTTTGTTTGTAATGTATGCTTGACACAAATTCAATCTTCTACAAGTTCAATGCCTCCTCCAAAAGTTTCGACATCTCAAGCTTGAATAACTGATCAATGAATTCTCCTTTTTGAAGTTTACTTCCAATTTTCATTTGGTTTGAAACTTTAATTTCTATTTGGATTGTTAACTTCTATTTGTTTTGGTTCGTAACTTCTATTTGGATTGTAAGCTTAATTTTCATATTGAATCTTGATGCATCATGTGAATTATTATGTGTGTGAATTGTGAATAATGAATAATAGATTAATTTAATCTACAATGTATGAGATAAAGGTACAAAAAAAAAGTTTTTCCCTTGAATTGGGTTAAAAAAACAAAAACAGATTTTGTCCCAAAACAAAATGGCAATTACCATTGCCATACCATGCCAACCGAACTTTTGGCAATACCGAACTTCGGTATACTGAAAGTTTGGTACGGTAATGGTAATAGATTTTACCAAACCGAAAGTTTGGTACGGTAATTGGTACAAGGGTTTTGGTACGGTAACCGTACCGAACCCACCCCGACACGTGCGTGGCAGTTGGGTTTGCACTTGATATTGCTCGTGCTATGGAGTGCTTACACTCCCACGGTATCATTCACCGTGACCTGAAACCTGGTACGTTGTTTAGTTCTTTGTTTAACAGAAAGGTTGACCTTTGAACGAAGTCACTTAGCTCGACGTTAGGAGAGTCAAGGGGGGAACGCCTACATAGAAGAACCAAGAAGGATTAAAGTGAAGTCTATCTGTGAGCATGTCTCAAATATGGAAATCCGAAGGATTGTTATTTAGCATTAGGTAGCTGATAGAATAGAACTTTTACGGAATCATACTTTTATTACTTGTTCTGAAATATATATATGTACAATCTAAGTTCCACAAGGAAACAAAAGCTTTAATACAAACCTACTTAAACAAGGTCTCCTATTATTTACATTCCTATTTTTCCTAATATTGACTCGTGATCAACACTCCCCCTCAAGTTGGTGCATAGATATCACACATGCCCAACTTGACAAGTGAGTCATCAAACTTTCGACTACATACTGCATGAGTTAGAACATCTGCAAGTTGCTCATCTGAACTCACAAACGGGATCGATACAATCTTCCTTTCAAGTTTTTCTTTAATAAAATGTCGATCAACTTCCACATGTTTTGTTCTATCATGCTGTACCGGATTATCAGCTATATCTCTCGCTGACTTATTATCACAGTATAGTCTCATGGTCTCCTTTGGCTTGAACCCAAGCCCCTCCAGAAGTTTTCGAAGCCAAAGAAGCTCACAAATGCCGTGAGCCATCCCTCGAAACTCAGCCTCAGCTGAGGATCTTGATACTACCTTCTGTTTTTTACTTCTCCATGTGACTAAATTGCCTCCTACAAAAGTAAAATATCCTGAAGTAGACCGTCTGTCACCTACACTTCCTGCCCAATCAGCATCTGTGAACCCCTCAATCCTCAAATGTCCATGCTTCATATAGAGAACTCTTTTTCCAGGTGCAGACTTTAAATAAGCTAAGATACGCATAACAGCAGCCATATGATCTTCACTTGGTGAATGCATAAATTGACTTACTACACTTACTGCATAGGCAATATCTGGTCGTGTATGAGCCAAATAAATTAGTCTCCCTACAAGTCTCTGATATCTCCCCTTATCAACTGATTTCTGATTCGGATCCAAACATAGATAATGTTTTTCAACAATAGGAGTATCAACTGGCTTACATCCCAGCATACCAGTTTCTTTCAACAAATCCAAAACATACTTACGTTGTGACAAGAAAATACCTTTCGAAGATCGAGCAACTTCGACTCCAAGAAAATACTTCAAATCCCCTAGGTTCTTCATTTCAAACTCAGCCGCAAGATTTCTCTGCAGCCTTGAAATCTCATCACAATCATCCCCAGTAATAATCATGTCATCTACATAGATGATTAAGGCCGTCACTTTTTCCTGTCTCCGTTTGACAAACAATGTATGATCAGAATGACTTTGGTAATACCCAATGTTTTTCATAACTTGAGTAAACCTATCAAACCATGCACGAGGCGATTGCTTAAGCCCATAAAGAGACTTACGCAACCGACATACTCCGGTACTTCTACCAGCACTGTACCCAGGAGGAAAATCCATATATACTTCTTCCTCCAAGTTCCCATGAAGAAAGGCATTTTTCACATCAAACTGTTTTAATGGCCAGTTCATATTAGCAACTAAAGATATCAGAACTCGTACCGTATTCATCTTGGCAACCGGAGAGAACGTTTCTTGATAATCTACACCATATGTTTGGGTGTATCCTTTAGCTACCAACCTTGCTTTGTACCTGTCGATTGATCCATTGGCTTTGTATTTGACGGTGAACACCCAGCGACAGCCAACTGTTTTTTTTCCCTCCGGTAAAGACGTCACTTCCCAGGTATTATTTTTCTGTAGCGCCAACATTTCTTCATCCATTGCGTTTGCCCATTTTTGATCCTTTAGAGCCTCTTCCACACGGGTTGGTACTCGAGTAGCCTCCATATTGTCCACCAAAGTCTTGCGCTCTGATGCAAGACCATTGCATGAGACATAGTTGGCTATTGGATACTTTACTTTGCCTTCCGGAGAAAACCTGTTAGGTGGCACACCCCGATTTTGTCTCGGTGGCAGCTTATATATATTTACATCATCACTTGTATTAGTTACATAATCATCCACAATACTTACCTCAGGTATATCCAGAGAAGATTCATTGGGCAGCACTGTGGAGCTAGAGAGAGAGGGGGTTACATTAGTAGGCTCGTCAACAACCTGTCCTGACTGCATGCTGCTCTCGGCAATAGTCTGCAGGCTGCTCTCGACAACTGCTGGAGATTGATCACTCTCGGGATCACTCTCATCTGGAACCTGTCCTGACTGCATGCTGCTCTCGGCAACAATTGCAGATTTATCATTCTCGGCATGTATGATCACTGCCCTATTATGCACGGAATCAACCACAGGGATTCCTTCCAAGTCCAACCATTTCAGATCATCACTAGAGCTCTCCCCCTGGTGATCTGAAGATGAAGATACGGGAGCATAAAATACTCGGATTCAGAGAATGTCACATCCATGGTAACATACATATGACGAGTCGCAGGGTGATAACATTTATATCCTTTTTGGTGAGAGGAGAAACCAACAAACACACAGCGAAGTGCACACGGATCCAACTTAGTGCGATGAATTTTCTGAATATGCACATACGCCACACACCCAAAGACCCGGGGTTGGAGAGTATGAGACGACACCACAAGAACATGTTGCGTGAGGACTTGAAAAGGAGTTTGAAAATTAACCACCCGAGAGGGCATACGATTAATCACGTAGACTGCATAAGTAACAGCTTCAGGCCAAAAAACCTTAGGAACAGAAGCACCCAGAAGTAGTGCACGTGCCGTTTCTAAGATATGGCGATTTTTCCGTTCAGCCACCCCATTTTGCTGTGGAGTATAGGGGCAGGTTGTTTCATGGAGAATGCCTTGATCACCAAGAAACTCTGACAACTCACGATTAATATATTCACCACCATTATCAGAACGAAGAACTTTAATCACAGAGAAGTATTGGGTCCGAAGCATTTGAGAAAAATTCCGAAATACCATACCAACATCACTCTTATTTTTTAACACATATAGCCACGTCATACGAGTGCAATCATCAACAAACGTAACAAACCACTTAATCCCAGAAGAAGTAACAACCGGAGATGGTCCCCAAACATCAGAGTGCACAAGTTCAAACGGTAAAGCTCTTTTATTCATACTAGGCGGAAAAGAAGCACGATGGCTTTTAGCAAGAATACATACTTCACAATGTAAGTCTGATTCATTTATTCCACTAAATAAACTAGGTAACATATGCCTTAAATACCCAAAAGATGCATGGCCTAACTGACGATGCAACAACCACACTGCTTGTAAGTTACTAGATCGGGACGCGCGAACTGCATTTGCTCTTCCAGAAACGACGTCGTCCACGTAGTACAACCCCTCTCTCTTAGTGCCACGCCCAATGATCTCATTGGTCTAAATATCCTGGAGTAAACAAAAAGACGGATACATTAGAACAACACAATCCAATTGTTCAGTAACCTGTGGTATCGATAATAGGTGATGGGATAAAGATGGAACAAGCAAGCAATGATGTAAGGGAAGTGACGGGGTGAGATGCACAGTGCCGGCACCACACACGGGTGCCAAAGTACCATTGGCAGTTGATATATTTTTTCTGTGAGATGTAGTCATGTATTGAAACATATTTTTATCATATGTCATATGATCCGTTGCCCCAGAGTCCAGAATCCAACCTGTATGGTGCTGTTTCTCGGAGGCTAAGAGAACATGTCCCATGGTACCTGTGTCGGACGACGAGGCACCCTGAGTACGAGTCAACAAATTCTGACCAGAGTCACTGGGGCTAGGCACGGCTTCCTGAACAGTGGGTGTAGCCGCAGCAAGGGAGGCACGGCCTCCACTGGACCCGGCTGCTCCACGCTCCTTGGCACGCAATTTTTTCTTTAACTCTGGGAACCAATCAGGCACCCCATGCTTAGCAAAGCATGTATCCTCAGTATGACGGGTTTGTCCACAGAAATTACACTTCAAATCATCTTTATTTTCTCGGTTGAAGGGACGAGAATTTAAAGATTGATTAGAAGAATTACTAGAACGATTTGTACCAGCTGGCCGAGAGATCATTGCCATGGACGGCAGACCTCCTTGATTGTTACTTCCACCCATCATGGTAGCGTGTCGTTGAGCTTCACGTCGAACAACAGAAAAAACCTCCTCAACCGAAGGTAAAGGTTGAGTACGTAAAATATCACTACGCACTTTATCAAACACATCATCCAATCCCGCCAAAAAAGCGTACACACGATCAATCTGACTTTCTTCTCGAAGCGTCTTGAGATCCACAGCACATACCATCTGGATTGGTCTCCGCTGATCTAACTCCTGCCAAACGGACTTGAGATCAGCATAATACACACCAACTGGCTGACCCTCTTGACGGAGTCTGAACGATTTAACCTTTAATTCATAAATCTGAGAAATATCTGACCCATCATAGTAGGTCCGAGCTACCTCTTCCCACACTTCTTTAGCAGTACGTAGGTGAATGAAAAAACCCATAATAGTAGGTTCCATGGAGTTGATCAACCACCCTTTTACTATTGCATTCCCTGTCTCCCACGTCTCATACTCAGCACTAGCCTCAGCAGGCTCCTTGGTACTCCAAGTCACAAAGCCCTTCCTACCGCGTCCAGCGATGTGCATCTCCAAAACCTTGGACCAAAGAGGATAATTTGATCCATTTAACTTCACGGTATTGGGTACAGCAGACGCATCACTCTGAATAACGATAGGATTCACGACTTGATTATTGGTGGAGTTACTGCCCTCTAACCGCATCACGCCACTGCCTCCTGAGTCCATTCGGTGTTGCTCACCAAATCACCAATTCAACACAACACAATACTACGTACACGCAACCACACCACACAGACAAAAAACTGTGCAGAGAAGTCGGCTCACACACAGCCAAAAAAGAACACGCACAGCCCACACTGTTTTCTGCAGAAAATTTGCAGAAAAAACGCACAGCGGAACGCACTAGGGTTTCGGCCTGCTCTTGATACCAAATAGAACTTTTACGGAATCATAC